>JAZHEH010002583.1:0-731694 GCA_036589455.1 Ateles fusciceps
GGAGTTGTTCCTCGTAAACACTTGTACCATGCCAGCCAAAACAATGCTAAGACTTGCTAGAGGAGGTGCTAGATGGAAACAGAGGGGGCTTCATTTCACTTCTTCATTCCCCTTAGTTGAGATAAGGAAACTGAAGCTCAGAAAGTTGTCCTAGTCGCACAGCAATAATTGTCAGCTGGAGTGGAAGCCTGGATCTCCTGATGGGACCACACCTCCACCTGCTCTGCAAAATCCTTTCCCAGTAGTCTCTGTATGCCCTCCCAGCAGGAGAAGCCTGCAGCAAGAACACATCAGGGAACCTTGATTCCAGGGTCCAGTTTTCTCTGTCTCTCTTTCTTTCTTTCTTTCTTGAGTTGCGTTCCAGTTTTCTCTCTCTTTCTTTCTCTCTCTCTTTCCTTTTTCCTTTCTTTCTTTCCCTTTCCTTTCCTTTTCCGTTTCTTCCTTCTCTCTTTCCTTTTTCCTTTCTTTCTTTCTTTCTCTTCCTCCTCTCCTCTCCTTTCCTTCCTTCCTTCCTTCCTCTCTCTCTCTTTCTCTCTCTTTCTTTCGTTTCACTCTGTAGCCCAGGCTTGAGTGCAATGGCACAATCTCAGCTCACTGTAACCTCCACCTCCTGGGTTCCAGCGATTCTTTTGCCTAAGCCTCCCAAGTAGCGGGGATTACAGGTGCCCACCACCAGGCCCAGCTAATTTTTGGTATTTAGTAGAAATGAGGGTTTCACCATGTTGGTCAGGCTGGTCTCAAACTCCTGATCTAAGGTGATCTAGCCGCCTTGGCCTCCCAAAGTGCTGGGATTACAGGCATGAGGCATCTCGCCCAGCCCAGGGATCAGTTTTCTTTTCCTTTCCTCACCTTAATCTATCACCTCATCTTGGTTTCCAGGTTCCTGATTCCATCCAGGTCCCCCATTCTGGGTCCTGGAGAAGGGCTTATTGTAGCAGAGAGTGAAATCTAACATAGGTGACTCCATCTTGCTTCTGACCTCACAAGCCACTGCCTTTGCTCATCCTTGCTCATGGGTCAAGCTATCTATGGGAGAAATTTAGTTTATAGTTTAACTTGGAGGGAAGGATGACAATAGTCCCTTCCTCAAACTAGCATCCAAGGAGAGAAGGAGAGGGTACACATGAGTATTAATTACAAGGTTGTGTTAAAGATGTAGAGGACCACTGTGACCTGACCAAGGACAAAGAAGTTTGGCAACCTCTGGCCAGGTGCCACAGGCCTGTAATCCCAGCACTTTGGGAGGCCATGGTGGGCGGATCACCTGAGGTCAGGAGTTCAAGATCAGCCTGGTCAACATGGTGAAACCCCATCTCTACTAAGAATACAAAAATTAGTCAGGCATGGTGGCAGGAGCCTGAAATCCCAGCTACTCAGGAGAATCGCTTGAACCCAGGAAGCAGAAGTTGCAGTGAACCAAGATAGCACCATTGCACTCCAGCCTTGGGCAGCAATTGGCAACCTCCTTGGACTCACGCCGACACCCCAGATATCTGTGGTCACCAGTCCCTTCCCGACCTCAGCCCTCTTCTTGTTCCCCTTTCCCTAATATAAAAAGAAGCTTGAAAGTCACGCCTTTTTTTAAAGTTTATTTTTATTTTTTTCTGATGCTGTAACTCAGTGGCGAGAGTGAGTGGCGTGATCAAGGGTCACTGCAACCTCTGCCTCCCAGACTCAAGTGATCCTCCTGTCTAAGCCTCCTGAGTAGCTGGGACCACAGGTGCATGCCACTCCATGCCCGGCTAAGTTTTGTTTTGTTTTGTTTTTGGTAGAGGTAGGGTTTACCCATGTCGCCCAGGCTGCTCTCAAACTTTTGGGCTCACATGGTCCTCCCACCTTGGCCTCCCAAAATGCTGGGATTACAGGCCTCCACACCTGGCCTCTAGATTCACGCTTTTTTTGTTTCTGAGATGGAGTCTTGCTCTGCTGCCCAGGCTGGAGTGCAGTAGTGTGATCTCAACTCACTGCAACCTCCCTCTCCTAGGTTCAAGTGATTCTCCTGCTTCTGCCTCCTGAGTAGTTTTTTGCCTTTGTGAAAGGAACATAAATCTTGGGACCCCCCGACACCTGCCAACAAATCACTAAGCCAAAGGGGAAAGTCAAGCTGGGAGCTGCATCAGGCAAAGCTGGGACAGTAGATAGAATAGGCATGAGCAGGGCAGGAGGGCTCTTCCTCTGCCCACTAGGAATATCAGGGGATGGTTTGGCAATCATCTCATTGCCTCTCTAAAGGGATATATTGGCCCGGGCGAGGTAGCTCACACCTGTAATCCCAGCACCTTGTGAGGCTGAGGCACGTGGATCACTTGAGGTCGGGAGTTGGAGACCAGCCTGGCCAACATGATGAAATGCTGAATCTGCTACAAATACAAAAATATTAGCTGGGCATGGTGGTGCATGCCTGTAGTCCCAGCTGCTCAGGAGGCCAAGGCAGGAGAATTGCCTGAACCCAGGAGGTGGAGGTTGCAGTGATATCGTGCCACTGCACTCAAGCATGGGTGACAGAGCCACACTCGTCTTAAAAAAAAAAGTGATAAATTGGCAGCTGGTACCAGGGAGAGGCCATTGCCTGATGGTCCACACCTGTTGCATTAAAGTGTGAATCGAATGCAGGCACCAGGGAGAGGCAAAAAGGGGCTTCCAATAAAATGTCAGGTATTGGACGAGTGAGCCCAGCCATGTGCATTAAGAGACAAAATGGGCCAGGCGCGGTGGCTCATGCCAGTAATCCCAACACTTTCGGAGGCCAAGGTGGGTGGATCATGAGGTCAGGAGTTCAAGACCAGCCTGGCCAACATGGTGAAACCCCATCTCTACTAAAAATATAAAAATTAGCTGGGCGTGGTGGCAGGCACCTGTAATCACAACTACTAAGGAGGCAGAGGCAGGAAAACCACTTGAATCCAGGAAGCAGAGGTTGCAGTGAACTGAGATCGCACCACTGCACTCCAGCCTGGGTGACAGAGCAAGACTTCATCTCAAAAAAAAAAAAAAAAAAAAAAAAAGACAAAATGGGGGAGTATGACCTTCTAGGGGCACTCCACCAGAAAAGGGGAAGATAGCCTCAGATGGGCAGGCACACAAGTTTCTAAACACATGGCGAGTGCTCCCCTGCCCACTGCTGCAGCCCACCCTAAGGAAGGAATCATGGGAAAGAGTCCAGCCTATAAAGTCCTAGGATCAAGGTTAAGTACCACACTTGACCTCAGTGCCCTCTTGGGTCTCTTCCAATTGTACTTCTCTTTCTTTTCTTCTTTTCTTTTCTTTTTTTTTTGAGACGAAGTTTCACTCTTGTTGCCCGGGCTGAAGTGCAACGGCACAGTCTCAGCACACCGCAACCTCTGCCTCCCAGGTTCAAGCGATTTTCCTGCCTCAGCCTCCTGGGTAGCTGGGATTACAGGTGTGTGCCACCACACCTGGTTACTTTTGTATTTTTAGTTGAGACAGAGTTTTTCCATGTTGGTCAGGCTGGTCTCGATCTCCCGACCTCAGGTGATCCGCCGACCTTGACCTCCCAAAGTGCTGGGATTACAGGCGTGAGTCACTGTGCCCGGCTCCTTTCCTTTCTTTCTTGTTCTTGTTCTTTTTTATATTTTTATTTTTGGAGATGGGGTTTTGCTCTTGTTGCCCAGGCTGAAGAGCAATGGCACAATCTTGGCTCACTGCAATCTCCACCTCCCGGGTTGAAGTGATTCTCCTGCCTCAGTCTCCTGAGTAGCTGAGATTACAGGTGCATGCCACCATGCCCAGCTAATTTTATTTATTTATTTATTTAGAGATGGAGTCTGTCTCTGTCACCCAGGCTGGAGTGCATGATCTCGGCTCACTGCAACCTCTGCCTCCCAGGTTGAAATGATTCTCCTGCCTCAGCCTCCTGAGTAGCAGGGATTACAGGCATATGTCACCACACTGGCTAATTTTTGTATTTTTAGTAGAGACAGGGTTGCTCCGTGTTGGTCAGGCTGGTCTCGAACTCCTGACCTCATGATCCACCCATCTTGGCCTCCCAAAGTGCTGGGATTAAAGGTGTGAGCCACCACGCCTGGCCAGATGTTTTGTTTGGTTTTTTTTTTTTTTTTTTTTTGAGATGGAATCTTGCTATGTTGCCCAGGCTGGAGCGCAGTGGTGCAATCTTGGCTTATTGCAACCTCTGCCTGCCAGGTTCAAGCGATTCTCCTGCCTCAGCCTCTGAGTAGCTGAGATTACAGGCATCTACCACCATGACTGGCTAATTTTTGTATTTTTAGTAGAGATGGGGTTTCACCATGTTGGTCAGGCTTGTCTTGCACTCCTGACCTCAGATGATCCGCCCATCTTGGCCTCCCAAAGTGCTGGGTTTATAGGCGTGAGCCACCCCAGCTGGCCAGTGTTGCCTGGTTCTTCACTGCACACGTGGTGAAAAGAAAAGGGAAGATGAAGCCCCCATGTTGCACACACCAGGCTTCCAGTTTGCCTTTCCTATTGGCACAGCTGCTAGCATTCACCCGTGAAGCTAACAGTTTGCTTATTTATGTCTACAGCTCAATTTTTCAGGCTGCTCTTTGTTAAAAAAGAAATGATTTGGGTTGCTTTTTGTTAAAAGGGAGGCTTGCCAAGGACTCCTTTACCCCTCACTATCTGCTTAAGTAATTTCTTTTTTTTTTTTTTTTTTTTTGAGACAGTCTAACTGTCTACCCAGGCTGGAGTGCAGTGGTGCGATCTTGGCTCACTGCAACCTCCACCTACCGGGTTCCAGCGATTCTCCTGCTTCAGGAGTTTCACCATGTCGGCCAGGCTGGTCTCCAATTCCTGATCTCAAGTGATCCACTCACCTGGCCTTCTCAAAATGCTAGGATTACAGGCTGTGAGCCACCATGCCTGGCCTCTTTACTGGAACTTTTCATAAAAAATTTTGAGTTTGACTGTTAAAAATCTCGAGGATAGGATGTCAAGCCAATAACTTGCCACCAGACTTTGCATTCTATAGTGACAGATTTGGATAAATTCCTCTCATCGCAAGGTGCCCCAAATATCCCAAGGTTCCTGGGACTTCCAGGAAGTGATCCTACTCACTCACATGTAAGGCTAGGAAACCTGCAAGCCGGGTACCAGCACAATTTTCCCCAGAAGGCTTTGTAAGCAGTGGCTCCATAAAGTCAACCTTAGTTCCTTAAATCAGATTTTATGAGGCTGGGTGCGGTGGCTCACGCCTGTAATCCCAGCACTTTGGGAGACCGAGATGGGTGGATCAACTGAGAGGTCAGGAGTTCGAGATCAGCCTGACCAACACAGTGAAACCCCATCTCTAGTAAAAATACAAAAATTAGCCAGGGATGGTGGCTCATGCTTATAATCCCAGCTACTCTGGAGTCTCAGGCACAAAAATTACCAGGAGGCAGAGGTTGCAGTGAACTGAGAGTGTGCCACTGCACTCCAGCGTGGGCAACAGAGCGAGACTCTGTCTTAAAAAAAAAAAAAAAGATTTTATGCACAATGTTTCTGAATTTTGGAAGGATCAGCTAGGAAATTAGATAAACGTTTCATTTATCTTTCGCAAGCATAATCTACTAAACTGTTGTGAGTGTAGATGATACTAATAAGAGAAAGGAGTTCCTTTTTTTTTTTTTTTTGAGATGGAGTCTTGCTGTGTCGTCCAGGCTGGAGTGCAATGGTGCGATCTTGGCTCACCACAACTTCCACCTCCTGGGTTCAAGTGATTCTCATGCCTCAGCCTCCAGAGTATTCTGGACTACAGGTGCGCACTGCCACGCCCTGCAAATTTTTGTATTTTTAGTAGAGACAGGGTTTCACCATGTTGGCCAGGCTGGTCTCGAACTCCTGACCTGGGTGATCCACCGGCCTTGGCCTCCCACCGTGCCGGGATTATAGGCATGAACCACTGCATCCGGCCAAGGAGTGTCTTATATTAGGAAAATGAAATAGTAAAGAAACAGCAATGTTCCAAAACAATAACCACAATTATCCTTTATTAGTTCATTCAGTCCCATGTAACTGATTATTGATCTGCTTGATCTTGATCTGCTTGACCTGCAAGATCAAGAAATGTCAGCTTCTCCACTAGAGTACTGGGAATTCCTACTCAGTCCATTGATACGATCTCAAAGTTAAAACTATGTTGTCATGAAGTGTTTTGTAGCAAGGACTACAGGCCTGTGCCACCACACCCAGCTAATTTTATTTTCTTTATTATTATTATTTTTTGAGACAGGGTCTCCCTGTCAGGCTGGAGTGCGGTGGTGTGATCTTGGCTCACTGCAACCTCTGCCTCCCAGGCTCAAGTGATCCTCCCATTTCAGCCTCCTGAGTAGCTGGGATTACAGGTGTGCACCACCACACCTGGCCAATTTTTAAATATTTTGTAGAGACAGGGTCTCACTGTGTTGCCCAGGCTTGTCCCAAACTCCTGGATTCAAACAATCCACCCACCTCAGCCTCCCAAAGTGCTGGGATTACAGGCATGAGCCACTGGACCAGCCTCTAAAACATTTTATATCCATACAGGTACCTTTCCTTCTACAGCTTCCACTTTCTCATGCTGGAGCAATTCATTCTCCTTTGGGACAAAACGATTCTCTGTTTCATTAATGAAAACATGTCCTTTGTACCTCACACCTTTCCTTATAAAAAAAACACCCTCTATTTTCCTTGCATACTTTCCATACAGAGTCATTTTCTTTCACCCTTATTATATTTAGTAGGTCAGTTGTGTATATTGATTAGAATTCCTAACTTTAGTTTCCAGGGAAAATGAGGTTGTAGGCAACTGTGGACTACTTGCCACTTAATAGCACCTCTAGTAGATTGGCATACTTATGAATATACCATTTTCTAATTTTTTTTTTCTGAGATAAGGTCTCACTCTGTGAGCCAGGATGGAGTAACAGTGACGTGAGCATAATTCTCATTGAGGCCTCAAACTCTGGGCTCAACAGATCCTCCTGCCTCATCCTCCAGAGTAGCCAAGACTACAGGATCGTGGCAGCACACCCTCCATTGCCAGGCCGGAGTGCAGTGGTGCAATCTCGGCTCACTGCAGCCTCCGTCTCCCAGGTTCAAGTGATTCTCTCGCCTCAGCCTCCCAAGTAGCTGGCATTACAGGCACACACCACTATGCCCAGCTCATTTTTGTATTTTTAGTAGAGATAGGGTTTCTCCATGTTGGCCAGGATGGTCTCGATCCCTTGACCTCATCATGATCTGCCTGCCTCGATCTTCCAAAGTGCTGGGATTACAGGCTGAGCCACCGTGCCCAGTCTAATTTTTGCATTTTTAGTAGAGATGGGGTTTCACCATGTTGGCCAGGCTGGTCTTCAACTCCTGACCTCAGGTGATCCACCTGCCTCAGCCTACTAGAGTGCTGGGAGTACAGGTGTGAGCCACCTCACCCGGCCTCATTTTCTTTTACTTCACTTTATTGTGCTTCACAGATACTGCATTTCTTAACATATTTTTGTTTTGTTTCATTTAAAAATATAAATAATATTTAAACAATTGAGATGGGGTCTCACTATGTTGACCAGGCTGGTCTCAAACTCCTGGACTCAAGCAATCCTCCCATCTCAGCCTCCCAAAGTGTTGGAATTATAGGCGTAAGTCACCATGGCTGGCCCATTTCTTAACATGTTAGAAGACTGTGGCAACCCTGTGCTGAGCTAGTGTATTGGTGCCGTTTTTCCAACAGCATGTGCTCACTTGGTGTCTTTGTGTCACATCTTGGTAAGTCTTATAGTATTTCAAACTTTATTATTTTTTTGGGATGGAGTCTACTCCATTGCCCAGGCTCGAGTGCAGTGGCTTGACCATAATTCACTGCAGCCTCAACCTCCTGGGCTCAAGTGATCCTCCTGCCTCAGCCTTCTGAGTAACTGGGACGACTGGCTTGTGCCACCATTCGTGGCTAATTTTTAATTTTTTTTTTAGAAACGGGATCTCACTGGTCTCAGACTCCTGGGTTTTGAGCAATCCTCCTTTTCCTCCTCCCTCCTCCTTCTTCTCCCGCAATCATCCTCCTCCTCCTCTTCCATGGCTGGGATCACAGTCCGGAACCACCTCACCTGGCTGTTCCTCCTCCTCTTCCTCCTCCTCCTTTCCCTCCTCCTCCTTGGATTACAGGCCTGAGCCACCGTGCCTGGCTATTCTCCTCCTTCTCCTCCTCCAATTACAGGTGTGAGCCACCCCACCTGGCTGTTCCTCCTCCTCCTCCTCGTCTGATTACAGCTATGGGCCCAGGACCTGCACGTCTGCCAGAATGTCCCTGCCTTGGGCAGATTAGCTGTCTCACTCTCAGCTTGAACCATCTTCTCATAATTACTGATAGTATTAGGTGTGCTATTAATGCTTATTGGCCTGTATGTTTTACTGGCCTTTCTGTTTTCAGAGTCCTTATTTTTAGCAGGCATTGGAGTTCCTGGAGGATTTGTTTTCTTTTTTAGGAGACAGGGTCTTGCTCTGTTGCCCAGGCTGGAGTGCAGTGGCCATGATAGCTCACTATAGCCTGGACCTACCTGGCTCAAGTGATCTTCCAGCCTCAGCCTTCCAAGTAGCTGGGACTACAGGCCCACATGCTACCATTCCCTGCTAATTTATTGTTGTTGTTTTGGGCTTTTTGGACTTTTTGTTTGTTTGTTTTTGAGACAGAGTCTCACTCTGTTGCCCAAGCTGGAGTGCAGTGGTGCGATCTTGGCTCACTGCAACCTCCGCCTCCTGGATTCAAGTGATTCTCCTTCCTCAGTCTCCTGAGTAGCTGGGACTACAGGCTCACACCACCATGCCCAGCTAATTTTTATATTTTTAGTAGAGACAGAGTTTCACCACGTTGGCCAGGCTGGTCTTGAACCCCTGACCTCAAGTGATCTGCCCACCTTAGCTCCCAAAGTGATGGGATTACAGGCGTGAGCCCCCATGCCCAGCCAAGAAACACTGATTTCAAGACACATCCTGAATTATTTAGGAATTAAATGATGTGATGATGGGAATTTGCTTTGAAATAATAAGGGGGGGTGAAGGAGCCCCCTGGGTCCAGCCGTGGGTAAAGACAGCTGGAGCCAGAATGTCTGAGTTGATTATTGTTGAAGCTGGGTGTGGGTACATAGGGTTCATTGTGCATTCTCTAGCTGTTATATTCAGAAATTTCCCATAATAATTGATTTTAAAGGAAGTCAGCCAGGCAAAGTAGCTCATGCCTGTCATCCCCGTACTTTGGGAGATGAAGGTGGAAGGATGGCTTGGGGGCAGGAGTTTGTGACCAGCCTAGGCAACATAGGGAGACCTTGTCTCTACAAAAATAAAACAATTAGCCAGGTGTAGTGGTGCACGCCTGTAGGCCCAGCTACTCTGGACACTGAAGTGGGAGGATCACTTGAACCCAGGAGTTCAAGGCTGCAGTGAGCTACGACCGCACCATTGCACTCCAGCCTGGTGACAGAGAGAGACCTTGTCTCTAAAAAATAATTTTTTTAGATATTTAATTTATTTACCTATTTGAAGAGGGAGTTTCACTGTCGTCCAGACTGGAGTGCAGTGGCATGGTCTTGGCTCACTGCAACCTCCATCTTCCAGGTTCAAGCAATTCTCTTGCCTCAGCCTCCTCAGTAGCTGGGATTACAGGTGTGGGCCACCATGCTCGGCTAATTTTTGTATTTTTAGTAGAGATATGGTTACACCATGTTGGCCAGGCTGGTCTCAAAACCCTAATGTCAAGTGCTCCACCTGCCTTGGCCTCCCAAAGTGTGGGGTTCCAGGCATGAGCCACCACGCTGGACTTTTATATAAATTTTCTTTTTTTAAAAGGGTTCTGGTCGGGCCTGTTGACGACCCCCAGGCCCCTTGAGTCTTATCTGCTTCCATTGTGTGGCAGCAGTTTCTGTCCCTTTCCTGTTCCCCAGGAGCAGAAGCGAGCACACCTCCCCTTCCCTGCCCCAGGCCCTCCAGCCCCGCCTTGCCTCCTCCCAAGGCCACCCTCCTGGCATGCCCACCCCAGTGCCTGGGACCTAGGGGAGGAGAGGCAGGTGGGTGATGTCTTGCCTGCAGTGTAGAGATGACGCCAGTGGCCACCTGGAGCACGGCACTCACAGTATCTGACACATCAAACACAGCTTCCTTGTCCTGGGAGGCACATGGCAGCAGGTGAGGGCCTAGCAGCCCCCCAGCACCCCACGGTCCCCACAGCCCCACCCCCAATGAGGCATCCTCACTGCCTTCCATAGGAAGAACACTCAGTACCCCAACAAAGGAAGGACAGAGAGCTCCAAGGGCAGCCACAGATGGGGCTGGGTGCACAGGATGGGAGGATGTATGGCAATCCTGGGGGACCCCTGCCTGGGTGTGCCAGAGCCCCGAGAACTGGCACATGGTGTGTAGACAGCGGGCCTCCACTGGCCACTGGCCCCAGCTTCGCACCTGTGAGTCTTTTTGTAGGTGCTGGAAGTTTCTTGAGGGTCATCAGGAGCCCAGCACACTGTGGGAAGAGGGAGGAACAGGGGCTGGAGCTGGGATCTTACCCCCTGGCTACCATCCCCCATCAGCACAGAGGGCTCGCCCCTCTCCCTGCCCTGCTCACCCGCCCAAACACATGCCCCACCTTGCTCCGGATCAGCTCCAAGCTGTCAGGGTTTTTCTTCTGGGGCATCAAGCTGCTGCGGTGCTGGGGACAGAGGTGCAGGCACTGAAGGGGCTGGACCCTTGGCTGGTCCAACAGTGCACTGGCCAGGTGTGGCAGAGGGGTGGGGCGGAGAGGAAGGAAGCCATGCCCATGGGGGGGTGGGGAATACAGAGGCCAGGAGGGACAGGTAGAGGTGGCAGCTGGGGGCTTACCTGTAGGCATCTGATTACTGCACGAAGCTCAATTCCTTGGTGCCACAGAGGATGAGGTCCTTGGCCATTCTGCTGAGGTGGGTCGTGCACAGCGAAGCCCAGAACAGGAACTCAGCTGGGGAGGGAGAAAAGGTTCCCAGTCACCAGGCCTCCCCCGTCCCCCACACAGCCTGACCATACAGGGGGTGGGAGGAGGTCTGAAACTTTTTTCTCCCTCCCAGCCAAGCTCCTGTTCTGGGCTTTGCTGTGCATGACCCATCTCAGCAGGATGGCTGAGGATGTCATACCTCCAGGTAATAAAAGCTGGTTTCTTTAAAACAACAACAACAAAAAACAGGCTAGGTGCAGTGGCTCATGTTTGTAATCCCAGCACTTGGAGGGACAAGGCAGAAGATGGCTTGAGCCCCGGAGTTTCAGACCATATGCCCACAGGTAAGCTCCGAGCTGCCACCTCCTGGCCTCTCGTGAGATATCATTCACATACAATTTACCCATTTATTTATTTTATTTTATTTATTTGGTTTTTTTGAGATGGAGTTTTGTCTTGTTGCCCAGGCTGGAGTGCAGTGGCTCGATCTTGGCTCACTGTAGCCTTGGCCTCCCGGGATCAAGTGATTCTCCTGCCTCAGCTGCCTGAGTAGCTGGGATTACAGGCACCCACCACCATACCCAGCTAAATTTTGTATTCTTCGTAGAGATGGGGTTTCACCATGTTGGCCAGTGCTGGGATTACACCACCATACCCCGCCCAATTTACTCATTTAAAGTTTACGTGCAGTGTGCAACCATCACCATAAGCAGCCTGATCGTACAGGCGTAGGAGGAGACTGGAGAGAAGCTCGGCTAGGGCACAGAAGAGGCACAGGGCAGGGGACTGGCTCCCCAAGACTCACCCACAAAGTCACGTTAACTGGTGGCTTCCATGCTGTTGAGAGTCATGGCCCCAAAGTTGAGTTCTGGGGGTGGGAGGAAGCGGGACTGGGCTGGAGCACAGGCAGTGGCCTCCTCTCCCACAACCAGGTTGCCCAGGCCCCTCCCACTGGAAAGAGGATGGAGCGGGGGGCAGGACCTGGGGGGGAGGGATCTTTGCACAGTCCCAGGAGGGAAGCGGGAGCCCTGAGTCTCTCAGTACCAGGCGCCCCTGCCATGGGTGACCGCTGGCCTGGATGACCTCAGTGCCCATAGGTAATGAATGAGGTTTCACCAGGAGACACAGGCCCCTGCCCTCTGGTGTCAGGTGTGTCTGCGGGTCCTGGTGGTTGTTTAGGGTGACTCTACTTGGAAAATAAGGGCAGGGCATCTTACCTGCTGAGAGCAGCTCTTGGTCCACACCCAGGGGATTGCCCACAATGGCCCCGCTGCAGGGACAGGGATTCATGGTGACCAGGGCTCCTAGCAGGCATCCCTGACACACACACACACACACACACACACACACACACACACACACACAGAACCAAGTCCTGATTTCCAGGGCAACCGCTGAGCTCAGCCCCTTCCCTGGCCCAGTTGCCTCGGGTGCGAAACACTTGTCCCCAAGTGTCCCCAGAACACTTATCTCTAAGCACTGAGTCGCCTTGGGTGCAGGACACTTGTCTCCTGACACACGTCCCCATGTGTCAGGCTGAGGGCAGTGGGCTGGGCTTGCCAGGAGCCTTGCTGGAGAGCTCTGGCCCTGCTCAGACACATTCACTGACTTGATCGTCCCCATCTTAGTAAGAGCAGGGGCTCCATGCAGGGTCCCCCCTCTGAGTGGATAACTCGGCTTTCTGTCCCACTCTGCCCTTCCCAGCTTGTCTGTCAATCCCTAAGGCTATGCAGCAGCCATCCCCCACGAGGCCCTCAAGGCACTGAAGCCTCACCCACCTCCCCAAGGGCAGGACATCAATCCGCTTCCGCACCTCCAGCAGCCATTCAGAGTCTCGAGTCAGCACCACGGCGTGGCTGTGGGGGAGCCAGGGGGCAGGATGGTCAGGGCAGCTGGGGTCCTCTCCTCCAGCATGGCCCCTGCACCTCACCTGGCTCACCTCAGAATCCAGTGGCTCCAGCGGAGGGGCTGGGCCCTCTGCAGGTGGGTGTACCCCGGGAAGAGGATGTCATGTTCCCTGTGGGAGAGGAGGCGCAGGGGCTCGGGTGGAGGCTGGGGCAAGGCTTGCCAGTGACAGTGGGACCCTGCAGGCCTGGGTCAGCCTGGGAAGAGAGGGTTGCCCTGCAGCACTGTACCTGAATGAGGGATCCAGGATCTCCCAGGGACAAATTGCAATTAAGGGAAAAAGAGGCCGGAAGTGGGGCTATGTGAACCAAGGACTGGGCCTGAGCTGTGGAGCCTCCTGGGGTGAGGGGTTGCCAGGAACACCCCAAACCTGAGCCTCTGCCACTCAGCATCTCCGAGCGGGGGCCAGAAGAAGGGAGGAGGCCCGTGTTGGGTATGACCTGGCCATGGGAGGTTTCATTTGAGGACCCCGGAAATAGCTGGGGCCATTCAAGAGCTGCTCTGAGCAGGTGAGACACCCTGCCCCTCATTCAAGTAGGCAGGGCAGAGGCAGAGGTGCTGTGAGTGATGCTCGTGTTTTCTTGTTTTGTTTTTAGAGACAGGGTCTCGCCCTGTTGCCCAGGCTGGAGTGCAGTAGCACGATCACAGCTCACTGCTGCCTCCATCTCCTGGGCTCGAGCGATCCTCCTGCCTCAGCTTCCTGAGTAGCTGGGACTACAGGGTCATGCCACTATGCCTGGCTTATTTTTAATTTTTTGTAAAGATGGGGTCTTACTATGTTGCCCAGGGTGGTCTGAAACTCCTGGGTTCAAGCAATTCTCCTGCCTTGGCCTCCCAGGGGCTGGGATTACAAATGTGAGCCACCATACCTGCCTGTTTCGTTGTTGTTGTTTTTGAGACAGAGTTTCTCTCTTGGTGCCCAGTCTGGAGTGCAGTGGCGCAATCTCGGCTCACTGCAACCTCCGCCTCCCGGATTCAAGAGATTCTTTTCCCTCAGCCTCCCAAGAAGCTGAGATTACAGGCGCCTGCCACCATGCCTGGCTAATTTTTTGTATTTTTAGTAGAGACAGGGTTTCAGCATGTTGACCAGGCTGGTCTCAGACTCCTGACCTCAGGTGATCCACCTGCCTCGGCCTCCCAAAGTGCTGGGATTACAGGTGTCAGACACGGCACCCTGCTTGTTTTAAAAGATTTACTGAGACATCATTCACATACAATTGACTCATTTGAAGTTTACTCTTTAGTGTACAACGATCACCACAACCAATATAAGAACACTTTCATCACCCCATAAAGAAATTCTGTACTCGGCTGGGCACGGTGGCTCGCCCCTGTAATCCCAGCACTTCGGGAGGCCAAGAGGGAAGAATCACATGAGGCTGGGAGTTTGAGACCAGCCTAAGCCACATAGCGAGACCTTGTTTCTACAGAAAAAATTTAAAATTTGCTACTGTGGTCCTAGCTCCTCAGAAAGCTGAGGTGGGAGGATTATTTGAGTCCAGGAGTTTGAGGCTGCAGTGAGCTATTATCAAGCCACTGCACTCCAGCCTAGGTGACAGAGCAAGACCTCATCTCTAAAGACAATTTAAAAAGTTAAAAATCTAAAAATTAGGCTGGGCACAGTGGCTTATGCCTGTAATCCTAGCACTTTGGCTAGGATTACGAGGTGGACGGATCACCTGAGCTCAGGAGTTCGAGACCAGCCTGGCCAACATGGCAAAACCCATCTCTATGGAAAAAATACAAAAATTAGCTGAATGTGGAGGCACACACCTGTAATCCCAGCTGCTTGGGAGGCTGGGGCACGAGAATTGCTTGAACCCAGGAGGTTGAGTTTGCAGTTAGCCAAGATCGAGCCACTGAAATCCAGACTAGGAGACAAAGTAAGACCCTGTCTCAAAAAAAAAAAAAAAAAAAAAAAAATTAAACCCTTAACTCCTGTAATCCCAGCACTTTGGGAGGCGAAGGTGGGTGGATCACTTGAGGTCAGGAGTTCAAGACCAACCTGGCCAACATGGTGAAATCCCGTCTGTACTAAAAATACAAAAATTAGCCAGGCGTGGTGGTACACGCCTGTAGTCTCAGCTACTAGGGAGGCTGAGGCATGAGAATTGCTTGAACCCAAAAGGCAGAGGTTGTAGTGAGCTGAGATCGCATCGCTGCACTCCGGACTGGGTGAGAGTGACATTCTGTCTCAAAAAAAAAAAAAAAGAAACCCTGAACTCTGTAGCAGACACTCCCTGTTCCTCCTAGCAGCCCCGCTCCACCTCCAGGGTGACAATTCGTGTGCCCTTGTTTCCTCCCAGGTCTGTGAAACACGGGTCACAGGGAGTTGAAGAAGAGGAGGGGTCTCTCCAACACATGGAGACTCCTCAGCAGCTCCTCCTCCAGGTCTGCAAGGAACAAATCCAGAGCCAAAGACACCAGGTCCCAGAAGCCAAAACCTGGTATGAGGCCAGCAGGAGGCAACCTTCGCATCTGTCTTTTACCAGATGGGATGGGTGGGACACGGGACATGGGATGGGAGACATGAGGCACAGGCAAGGTAAAAAGTGACTCTGGCTGCTCCAGCCACAGCCAAGCTACTGCCTTAGCTTCCTGCCCTCAAATCTGCAAAGGGTGTGTTTTCTTTCACTTTAATTTTTTTTGAGACATAGTCTCGCTCTGATGCCCAGACTGGAGTTCACTGGGCGATCTCAGCTCACTGCAACCTCCGCCTCCCGGGTTCAACTCATTTCTCCTGCCTCAGCCTCCCAAGTGGCAGGAATTACAGGCACATACCACTGCCCCTGCCTAATTTTTGTATTTTTAGTAGAGACGGGGTTTCACCATGTTGGCCAGGCTAGTCTTGAACTCATGACCTCAGGTGATCCACCTGCCTCGGTCTCCCAGAGTGCTGGGATTATGGTTGTGACACCACACCCGGCCCACAAAGGGTGAGTCTCTCCTGCCTGCTAAGCTAGACTGGCATGGGAGTATTGCAGCCTGC
This sequence comes from Ateles fusciceps, assembly GCA_036589455.1. Lineage (NCBI taxonomy): Eukaryota > Metazoa > Chordata > Mammalia > Primates > Atelidae > Ateles > Ateles fusciceps. Next base: position 15,795 of record JAZHEH010002583.1, read on the forward strand.
GGGAAATGCCCCACTCTTGGCTGCTCTGCCTCGATCCTGGAGTTCTGGGATACCCCCTGTCCCCCAGGGCCTGGTACCCTCACCCTGTTCACCCCTGCCACCTAGGTCTGCTGTTCAGGCTGCCACCACACCTCTCTCTGCCCCCTGGGTGTCCCTGGGGGACTCACGCCTCTGCCCGATCCACCATGGTCCTGATGAATTCCCAGAGGAGGCCTGAGAATGTGAAGCAGGTCTGCTGCATCCACAGCCTGAGGTCTGTGACCACCTGTGCGAGGAGGAGGTAGTGCTCTGGGAGGCCGACGTGCTGCTTCCCTGGGGAGCCAGGACCCTGCTGAGCTCTGACTGCCCTCTGGGCTCCCCAAGGTTGGGACAGCACGGAGCAGGGGGTGGAGGGGCGAGAGGCACCTGGTCATTCCAGTTGTATGACCCGTGTGCGGCTTCCCTGCAGTTTTGCCAATGAGCTCCTGGAGGTGAAGGGAGGCCCAGGGTCATGGTCTATGTGCCCAGAGGGGTCAACCCAAGAAGAGCAGGGTTCATCAGCCCTGCCAACCTCCCTCCCTACCGCAGGGCCCCGGGACCTGTCCAAATCTCTTGCCATTTCTGCTGAGGCCTTTTGTTCTTTTTATTTTTATTTTTGTAATTTCTTGTAGTTATGGAACCTCGTTATGTTGCCCAGGCTGGTCTCGAAGTGGCCTCAAGCTATCCTCCCACCTCGGCCTCCCAAAGGCTAGGATTATAGGCATGAGCCACTGTACCTGGCCATGTCCTGAGGTCTCCGCTGCTGTCTGCCAGTGGCGAAGTAAACAGAACGATGGTGCTGATGCTCCAAGTGGCCCAGGGCTGGGTGGAGACGGGAGGCCAGGGAAGCGGTGGCACTGCAGGGGTCAGACCTTCAGGCGGCGCTCCTTGGCTGTGTGGATGTCTTCATCATTGGGGCTGAGTCTGAAGGTGCCCTGGGCCCACTCCTCAGCCACCTATAGTGGGTGGCAGCAATGCCGTGGGTCAGGTGAGCAGGTATCAGCAGCCAAGAGAGCCCCTGCCCTGGTCCCACCTAATCCCTGATGACTGACTGTCCCTGTGCGAGTTCTGGAAATGCACCCTGGGAGGGGGCATCTCGGGCCCAGCACACCTTCACCCATGAGCCATGTGGGCCACAGCAGTCATTAAAGGATGGAGAGAGGCGGTCATCAAGGCACACAGTTAAACAGCACTTGAGTATATAATTAGTTCAACGTGAAACCACAGACAGACAACACTGCACTATTTGCTCAGGGATTTGGTGGGAGCCTGGGGCCACAGGGAGGGGCCTCGGGTGGGGCTTGGGCCGAGGTGAGTAACTTGTCTAGGCCATGGAGTATCTGGTCCATCTTGGCCTTGGTGAGGAGCCCTACCTTCTCCAGACCCCTGCTGTAGGCTTTGCTGCCTTGAATGTCCACCTCCCACAGGTGCCAGTCATAGGCAATGGACGCACTGAACTTCTCCATGAGGGGGTCCACTGTGCTCACAGAACGGCCACCTCACAGCTTCCCGTTCTGGCCAGGAAAGAAGGAACAATTAGTCTCTTCTCCACCCCCAAGAACAGTGCCTCTTGCAAAGAATTCTCGGGAAACTTATCAAGGCTGATGGTAGCAGCGGCATCAGATCATTCTAACTGGGCAGACAAGGAGACTGAGACCTTCCCAGGGTCACCCTAGGGAGTGAGTGTGGGAATGTGACTGGACATCAAAGTTTGGGTTCTTTTTTTTTTTCTTTGAGATAGAGTTTTGCTCTATTGGCCAGGCTGGAGTGCAGTGGCACAATCACAGCTCACTGCAACCTCCACCTCCTGGGTTCAAGAGATTCTCCTGCCTCTGCCTCCCCAGTTGCTGGGATTACAGGCATGCACCACCACACCAGGCTAATTTTTGTATTATTAGTAGAGACAGGGTTTCACCATGTTGGCCAGCCTGGTCTTGAACTCCTGACCTCAGGTGATCCTCCCGCCTTGGCCTCCGAAAGTGCTGGAATTACAGGCATGAGCCACTGTGTCTGGCCTTGAAGTTGGGGTTCTTTCCCACCACATGGCACCACTCCAAGGAGATGGTGGCAGGGCCCAAGACACCCCTGGGACCACAGCAGAGCTTCTGGAACCTTTCCTGCCACTGACCAAGGTGCCAGGTGCCATCCTAATTGCTGACACAACTGTCTGGGGTAGGCACCAATACAGTTCCACTATGGAGAGAGAAAAACTGAGGCACAGAGAGGCATCCAGCCTGCCCTCACCCGGGGTGGGAAAGCCAGGGCTGCAGCACAGCAGTCTGAAGTCAGAACTCATGATCTTCACCCCTGTTCTACCAGGGCCTCTGGGCTTGGCTCTGGTGTCCTGAACTTTTGCTGCAGGAACAAGCAAAGAGGTATTGAGGGCCTCCACTAAGCTTGAGTGCCCTACAAGTCTCTCCCTCACAGCCTGGAGCCAAACTAAGATCCCAATTCCTACCACTTCCTTGGCTCTGAAGAGCACCCTGACACCCTCCCTTGTTACTGCCCTTCTAGGAGGTTGCTGGGTGACCCCTTACTTCCCAGGAGCCAAGGGAAGAGGATGGTATGTAGGCATCTACGTTTTGTTCTTTTTTGTGACAGAGCCTCCCTCTGTTGCCCAGGCTGGAGTGCAGTGGCACCATCTCGGCTCACTGCAACCTCCGACTCCCAGGTTCAAGTCGATTCTCCTGCCTCAGTCTCCCAAGTAGCTGGGATTACAGGCGCATGCCACCACACACGGCTGATTTTTTGTATTTTTAGTAGAGAAGGGGTTTTACCATGTTGGCCAGCCTGGTCTCGAACTCCTGACCTCAGGTGATCCACCTGTCTCAGCCTCCCAAAGTGCTGGGATTACAGGCATGAGCCACCACACCTGACCCTTTTTGTTCTTTAAACTTTTTTTTCTTTTTAAGTTCTTTTTTAGAGATAGGGTCTCACTCAGGCTGGAATGCAGTGGCACCATCATAGCTCCCACTGCAGCCTCAAACTCCTGGGCTCAACCAATCCTCCCACCTCAGCCTCCCAGTAGTTGGAACTACAGGCACGTGCCACCACACCCAGATTAAATTTTAAAAAAAAAATTTGTAGAGACAGGGCCTCACTATGTTTTCCAGGCTGGTCTTGAACTCCTGGGCTCAAGCAATCCTCCAGCCTCAGCTTCCCAATGTGCTGGGATTACAGGCATGAGCCAAGGCGCCGGCACATCTATGTTTTGAAAGAGGGCAGAGGTCAGGGCATGGGACAGATTGGGGAGGGGGTACAGAGCACCTGGGGGAGCAGTCCTAGTGCCCGGAGTGCCAAGGACTGAAGAAAGGGTGGAGTGGAGGTGGGCATGTCACTGCACTGGCGTCCTTTTTGTGGAAGGGAGTCTACAGTGGCCAATGGCGACATATGTCCTCCTCTGTCCCCCTGCAATGCCCCAGACCCCTGTTTGCCACCTGGCCTGGGGCCTATTATTAAACCTCAGGGTTGGGAGGCCGAGGCAGGTGGATCACTTGAGGTCAAGAGTTTGAGACCAGACTGGCCAACATGGGGAAACCCAGTCTCTACTAAAAATACAAAAATTAGCAAGGCACGGTGACAGGCAGCTGTAGTCCCAGCTACTTGGGAGTCTGAAGCAGGAGAATTGCTTAAACCCTGAAGGCGGAGGTTGCAGTGATCAGAGATGGCACCATTGCACTCCAGCCTGGGTAACAGAGCAAGACACTTTCCGGAAAAAAAAAAAAAAAAAAAAAAAGGCTGAGTACGGCTTACACCTGTAATGCCAGCACTTTGGGAGGCTGAAACAGGTGGATTACCTGATGTCAGGAGTTTGAGACAAGCCTGGCCAACATGGTGAAACCCCGTCTCTACAGAAAATACAAAAATTAGCCAGGTGTGGTGGCAGGCGCCTGTAGTCCCAGCTACTTGGGAGGCTGAGGCAGGAGAACTGGCTTGAACTCTGGGGGTGGAGGTTGCAGTGAGCCGAGATTACGCCATTGCTCTCCAGCCTGGGGGACAAAAGCGAGCTTTCATCTCAAAAAATAAAAAAAAATAAGATAAGGATAATAATAGTACCTATGATAGCCTTGTGAGCATTCAGTCAGACAACATTTGTAAATTGCATACATAACACGGTGTCTGGTGGTCATGTAGGATTTGGGAAATGCAAGCTGTTACTAGGGGAGGGCTGGCAGGAGATAGGATGTGCTTCAGCTCCACTCCTGGTTCTTAAGTGCACTCCAGAGACCTCTACAGTGCTCTGTTCCTGAGCTGTGAGCTGACCCCTCCATGGCCAACAGCCCTGGCTGCCAAAGGACTCTGCCCTGCAGAGGCAGCCTCTGCCCCAATCCGGTCTTATGAGCTGGTCCTGCCCCTTACCCCACGGCTGCCCCACCAAGCCTAGATCTCCAGCAAAGTGCCATGTGGGGCCCTGTTCCTGATCACTGGGGCCAGCCAGTCATAATTGGAGCCAGCCTGCCCCTCAGCTGGGAGCCTGGCATCACCTCTCCCAGGAGGTTCCTGGGCCACCCTGCCTGGTTGCTAGTAATAAGAACAACTACTTAATAAGCAGGGCTGCAGCCAAACCAAATAGTGCCATCCTACAGGAAGGCCTGGGGCAAGCTGAGGTCACCTGGAGTGCTGGGCTGGTTGGAGGGCAAACCACTCTGCTCTAGGACCAAGCTCCTACCCTTACTGGCAGGCAGAATAGGACCCCATGGGGGAGATCAGAGTGAGGTGCTTCCCCTTGGGTACTGAGGAGAGGGGGAGGCCCAGTGTGGTAGCAGAAGGTGTTACTCCAAGCCAAGACACATCTGGGCCAGAATGGTCTCTTCAGGGCCAGGGGATGGGGCACTGAGTTGGGCTGGGTTAAGTGAGCAACAGTCAAGGTTGAACATACATGGGAAATATCAGTTTTGGGTGTGTGTGTGTGTGTGTGTGTGTGTGTGTGTGTGTTTGAGATGGAGTCTCGCTCTGTCACCCAGGCTGGAGTGCAGTGGCATGATCTCTGCTTACTGCAACCTCCGCCTCCTGGGTTCAAGCGATTCCCCTACCTCTGCCTCCCAAGTAGCTGGGACTACAGGCACCTGCCACCATGCCTGGATAATTTTTGTATTTTTAGTAGAGACTGGTTTCACCATGTTGGCAAGGCCAGTTTCAAACTCCTGACCTCAGATGATCTGCTCTCCTCAGCCTCCCAAACTTCTGGGATTGCAGGTGTGAGCCACCACGCCTGGTGGGTTTTCTTTTCTTTTCTTTTTTTTTTTTTTTTTTTTTTTTGAGACTGGATCTCACTCTGTTGCCTGGGCTGGAGTGCAGTGGAGAGATCATCTTCACTGCAGCCTTAAACTCCTGGACTCAAATGATCCTCCTGCCTCTGCTTCCCATGAGATTACAGGTGTATGCCACCACACCTCAGTAATTTTCAAAACTTTTTTGTAGAGACAGGGTCTTACTATGTTGCCCAGGCTGGTATGGATTTCCTGGGCTCCAGCAATGCTCCTGCCTTGGCCTCCCCCAAGTAGAAATAGCAGTACTGTTGTGGTTAGCCACGATTTATTGAGCATCTACTGTTGCTCAGCCTGTGTTAGGGATTCAGCATGTTATTATGCCCTTTTATGAGGTGGGCAATATTACCCCTATTTCACAAATGAGGAAAGTGCTTCAGAGGCCTCAAGTGACTGGTACAGAAACCAAGTCTGTTTGGCTCCAAAGACCAGGCCCTTCCCCCAAGCCCTCCCCCATGAGCCAGAAGCTTGCAAGGCTCTGAGAAAGAGGGAGTGAATTGCTAGCTAATAAGGGCTAGAAGGGGCTGGAACCCAGACTTCCTGATTCCCAGAGTTCCCCTCATCAAGCATCAGGCAAACAGCCCCTTTCACTTGAAGGGTCCAATGCAATGGCCTCACGATCCAGCTCCTTACAGAGGCAGGCCAACAGCTATTATTACGCCGATTGCCAGATAAATCAACTGAGGCCCAAGGAAGGAAACCTATGCCTGGGACTCCGGAATCTCTGGTCAGGAAGAGAGCCAGGAGCCGCTGACCCTAAGGAGCAGGGTCCAGTGAGACAGGAAGGGACCAGGCTACCGGGTTGCCAGAGCCACAGGGTGAGGTCCCCCCTTGCCTGGCTCCTTCCACATGCCACAGTCAAGGACAAGAACACTTTCGGTGCTGAGCCTTATTCTATAAACAGGGACAATTGCTGTAGCAGGAGAAGGGGTGTGGTGCGGGGTGGGGCCTAACGGGAGGATACTTGGAAAGAAGGCATGAAGAGGTTGGGGGCTGCAGGTGTGGGAGCACTTTTCCTGGCCAGGCAGGCATCACTGTGAGGTGATGGCAGAGCCACTCTACTCTTAGTAGTGTGGGTTGGTGGGTTTGCCACAAGGGCTGCCTGGGGACACTGGTGAGGCCCGGTAAAGGTGACTGCTGAGCTCCAGCAGATGCGCCCGGGAGGGCTGGGGGTGCAGGCTTCCTGGAGGGCGATTCCCAGCAGGGTGGCCCGAAGCAGGTCTGGCGCCCCCACCCTCTCATTTGGAGGCTGAGAAGACAGGCGTCCCCTAGGTCCAGTCACCTCCGAGGCCATGTTGGGCGGTTCCCCATCGGGAAGCCTCGTCCTCTGGGTCTGGAAGACAAGACAGGACTGACGACCTCCTCGGCCAGCAGACTCCCCCAGGCCGGGACGGCTCCCAGCTCCGGGCACTGCGCTTGGCTGAGCGCAGCCCTTGGTGACGCGGACGTGAGCGCTTGCGACGGTTCTTGGCGTCCTGAGCGCATGTCCCGCCCGTCCGGCCGCCGCGTACTCACCTCTGCCTGGCCTCGTGGTCAGGGTTGCGCCAGCCACCGGGCTGCGATTTTCTAGCCGGGATGGCCTCAACTGCCTCGCGGCTCTGTCCCCGCCCCTGCCGCCGGCCGGGCCAATAGGAGGCCGCCAGGCGAGGTGGGCGTTGCCTCCGTCTTCCAATCCTGCCTGTGGGCGGGGACGCCTCCAGCGAAGCAGCAGGCTGAGCAGCCCCGGGGCTAGGTGGAGGAGGGGGAAGCCGGCGGGGAAAGGGTCTGGCCTGGCGTGGGGGCGGGGGGGGGAGGGGGGAGAAACCCCCAGTGGGGAAGGGAGTGGGGCTTGGGTTGGGGAGGGTGGTGTCCCGGTGCTGCTGGAGACTCGGGCCAGGGGTAGAGGCTATGACCTCAGGCCCAGGTTTGGTGGGTTCATGAGATGTAGAAGGTGAAATGGCATGTTTGCTCATTCATTCATTCATTCAACAAACACGTACTGAGCACCTCTACGGGCCAGGTGCAGAGTTAAAAAGGCATTGAGGAAAAAGGAAGGAGCATAAGAAACAACAATCTTGCATGTTCTTCATATGTACCCCAAAACCTAAAATGCAATTAAAAAAAAAAAAAAAGAAAGAAAGCCTGTGCCAGGCGCGGTGGCTCACAGCTGTAATCCCAGCACTTTGGAAGGCCAAGGTGGAAGGATCACTTGAGGCTAGGAGTTGGAGACCAGCCTGGGCAATATAACAAGACCCCGTCTCTAAAAAAAAATAGCCCGGCGTGGTGGTGCACGCCTGCAGTCCTAGCTACTCAGGAGGCCGAGGCGGGAGAGCACTTGAGCCCAGGAGTTTGAGGCTGCAGTGAGCTATAGTGCCACTGCACTCCAGCCTGACTCCTCGCGGTGGCTCACGCCTGTAATCCCAGCACTTTGGGAGGCTGAGGCGGGCAGATCACCTGAGGTCAGGAGTTCAAGACCAGCCTGGCTAACACGGTGAAGAAATCCCGTCTCTACTAGCCGGGTGTGGTGGCAGGCGCCTGTAGTCTCAGCTATTCGGGAGGCTGAGGCAGGAGAATTGCTGGAACCCAGGAGGTGGAGGTTGCAGTGAGCCGAGATTGCACCACTGCACTCCAGCCTGGGAGACAGTCTGGGCGACAGAGTGAGGCTCTGTCTCAAAAAAAAAAAAAAAGAAAAAAAGGAAAGAAAAGAAATGAAGCCTCACTTCAAGAAGTTCCAACATAGCATGGAGGAGGTGTGCAGGGAGCAGGCGGCCGGGTTGGTGGGAGCGTCTACGTGGGATACTCTGTGAAGATATCCTTGATCTGATTAATTAATAAATAATAATTATTATTAATTATTCACCAAAAAGACTGGATTCTAGGCACTGGGAGGACCCTGAAGTGAACCTGTCTTCTGCATTGGGTCTTGGAAGATGGGGGGAAGTTGCCCAGGGAGGAAGGGAAGAAGAACATTCCAGGCAGAGGGAGAAGTCTGAACAAAAAAGGTGACTGGCCTGCTTGGAGAAGAGGAAATCAATCGAGTGGCTATAGCTATAATAAAAGATAGGGATGAGAGGTGGAAGGAGTTTGGGGGAAGGCTGTGAAGAGCTTTGAATGTAGAGAGGGAGTTGTTCTTGGTCCTATAGGTCATAGGGAACCCCAGCCGTGAGCCAAATTTATTTTATTTTCTTTATATTTTATTTATTTTTATAAATAAAAACATTCTGCCTTGGCCTCCCGAGTAGCTGGGATTACAAGTGCCTGCCACCGTGCCTGGCTAATTTTTGTAGTTTTAGTAAAGATGGGGTTTCACCATGTTGGCCTAGCTGGTCTTGAACTCCTGATCTCGTGATCCACCTGCCTCGGCCTCCCAAAGTGCTAGGATTACAGGTGTGAGCCACCGCACCCAGCCTTCAGGTAGTTCTTTATAGCAGTGGGATATTTATTTCTCTTATAAATATCTCAGTCCTTAGATGTAGGGCCCCTGCCAACCCAGAATGATCTTGTTTTAACTTGATAATATCTGCAAAGACCCATTTCCAAATGAGACCAGATTTACAGGTACCGGAAGTCAGGACTTGAACATATGTTTCTGAGGACACAGTTTAATCCTCTATGTTGGGGTTTCCATAGTTGCTCATAGTCAAGTTAAGGAAGTTTCCTTCTCTTTCTAGTTTGTTGCTATGTTTGTTTAAACAGTGAATTATGCTTATAGAGATTTAAATAGTAATAAAAGTCTTATATACTTATCTATGTACTTTTCATTTCCTATGCTCTTTGTTTCTTTCTGTCAATCCAGATTTTCATCTGTTACCATTTTCCTCCTGTGTGAGAAAATTATTCGATATTTTATGTAGTGCAGTTCTGTTGGTGATGAACCCTCGCAGCCTTTGTATGTCTGAAAATATCTTTATTTCATCTGTGTTTTCTTTGTTTCTTTTTTTTTTTTTTTTGAGACGAAGTCTCACTCTGTCACCCAGGCTGGAGTGCAGTGGCGCAATCTTGGCTCACTGCAACCTCCACCTCCTGGGTTCAAGCGATTCTCCTGCCTCAGCCTACTGAGTAGCTGAGATTACAGGTGTGCGCCACCACGGTTAGCTAATTTTTGTGTTTTTAGTAGAAACGGGGTTTCACCATTTTGGCCAGGCTGGTCTTGAACTACTGGACTCAAGTGATCCACCAGCCTCAGCCTCCCAAAGTGCTGGGATTACAGGCATGAACCACACGCCCAGCCTTATTTTAATAATATTTTAATAAAGGACTGTTATCATATAGAAATGCTGGCCAGGTGCACTGGCTCATGCCTGTAATCACAACACTTTGAGAAGCCGAGGCAGGAGGATCACTTGAGACCAGGGGTTTGAGACTAACCTGGACAATAAGTGAGATTCTGTCTCTATTAAAAAAAAAAAAGAAGAGAGAGAGAGAGAAATAGAAATGCTATTGTATATAGGCATACCTCAAATATATTGCAGATTCAGTTTCAGACCACTGCAATAAGGTGAATGCTGCAATAAAGTGAGTCACACACATTTTTGGGTTTCCCAGTGCATATAAAAGTTATGTTTAGGGTCCGGTGCAGTGGCTTATGCCTGTAATCCCAGCATTTTGGGAGGCCAAGGCAGGCAAATCACCTGAGGTCAGGAGTTCGAGACCAGCCCCGTCTCTATAAAGATACAAAACTTAGCCAGGCGTGGTGGTGTGCCCCTGTAATGTCAGCTACTCAGGAGGCTGAGGCAGGAGGATCACTTGAACCCAGGAGGCAGAGGTTACAGAGATCCGAGATTGTGCCACTACACTCCAGTCTGGGTGACAGAATAAGGCTCTGTCTCAAAATATAAATAAATTAGTAAAAGTAAAATAATAAAATTTATGTTTAGGCGGGACACGGTGTGCCTATAATCCCAACACTTAGAAGGTAAGTGCAGGAGGATAGCTTGAGGCCAGGAGTTTGAGACCAGCCTGGGAAATACAGCAAGACTCTCTTTCTAAAAAATTAAAAATAAAAAAATTATCCGGGTGTGGTGGTACACACCTAAAGTCCCAGCTATGAAGCTGAGGCAGGTGGATCACCTGAGCCCAGGTATTCAAGGTTACAGTGAGCTATGATCATGCCACTGCATTCTAGCCTCTTTTAGTGAGACCCTGCCTTAAAAAAAAAAAAAACAAAAAAAAAGTTGTGTTTACACTATTCTGTAGTCTCTTATTATTTATTTATTGTTGAGAGAGAGTCTCACTCTGTTGCCCAGGCTGGAGTACAGTGGTGCTATCTCAGCTCACTGCAAACTCTACCTGCTGGGTTCGAGTGATTCTCCTGCCTCAGCCTCCCAAGTAGCTGGGATTGCAAGCATGCACCATCACCACTGGCTAAATTTTTTTGTATTTTAGTTAAGATAGTATTTCACCATGTTGGTCAGGCCGGTCTTGAACTCCTGACCTCAAATGATCCACCCACCTTAGCCTTCAAAATACTGAGATTAGAGATGTGAGCCATCGTGCCCAGCCTCTGTAGTCTCTTAAGTGTGCCTATCATTATGTCTACAAAAACAGTGCAGATACCTTAAATTAAAAATACTTTATTGCTTAAAAATATTAATGATTATCTGAGTTTTCAGTAAGTCATTATATTTTTGTTAGTGGAGGGCCTTGCCTCGATGTTGGTGGCTGCTGACTGATCAGGGTGGTGGTTCCTGAAGGTTGAGATGGCTGTGGCAATTTCTTAAAATAAGACAATAGTGAAGTTTGTGGCATCAATTGACTTCCAACTTCACTGTAGCATGTGACGCTGTTTGATAACATTTTGCACATAGCAGAACTTTTTTTGAAATTAGAGTCAATCTTCTCAAACCCTGCTGCTACTTTATCAACTAGGTTTCTGTGTAGTAATCTATATCTTTTGCTGTTGTTTCAACACTATTCAGAGTATCTTCACCTGGAGTACATCCCATCGGATGAAACCAATTTTTTTGCTCAGTCATGAGAAGCCATTGCTCATTCATTCAAGTTTGATCATGGGTTGAGCATTTCACTCCCATTTTCGGGCTGAGCTTCTAATTCTAGTTCTCTTGCTGTTTCCACTATACCTGCAGCTCCTTCCTCCACTGACGTCTCAAACACCCCAGAATCATCCATGAGCCACCCACCTCAGCCTCCCAAAGTGCTGGGATTACAGGCGTGAGCCACCGCACTTGGCCCCGACTTCTCTCCTACAGCTTCGTCACCCCTCTTGGCCTCCATAGAATTCGGGAGAGTCAGGGCCTTGCTCTGGATTAGGTTTTGGCTTAAGGGAATGTTGTGGCTGGTTTGATCTTCTATCCAGACCACTCAAACTTTCTCCGTATCAGCAATAAGACTATTTTGCTTTCTTTTCATTCATGTGCTCACTGGAGTAGAACTATTAATTTCCTTCAAGATCTTTTCCTGCCTGGTGCGGTGGCTCATGCCTGTAATTCTCGCACTTTGGGAGGCTGAGTCAGGTGGATCATCTGAGGTCAGGAGTTCAAGACCAGCCTGGCCGACATGGGGAAACCCCGTCTCTACTAAAAATACAAAAACTAGCCAGGTGTGGTGGTGCACGCCTGTAATCCCAGCTACTCGAGAGGCTGAGGCAGGAGAATCACTGGAACCCAGGAGCAGAGGTTGCAGTGAGCCAAGATCTCACCATTGCACTCCAGCCTGGGCCACAGAGAGAGACTCCCAAGAGAAAAAAAAAAAGAACTTTTCCTTTGTGTTCACAACTTGGCTAAGGGGGAAAGAAGCTTTTCTTTTGTTCTATCTCAGTTTTCAACATGATCTCCTCACTATGTTTAATCATTTCCAGCTTTTGATTTTAAGTGAGAGAATGTAGGACCCTTCCTTTCACTTTAACAATAAGAGGCCATTGTAGGGTTATTAATGGTCTAATTTCAATATTGTTTTGTCTCAGGAAATAGGGAGACCCAAGAGGGCAAGAGGGCATGAGATGGGGGCTCAGTTGGTCAGTGAGGCAGTTAGAATACACACATTTATTGATTAAATTCATCATCTTATGTGGGCACAGTGTTTGATGCCCAAAACAATTGTAATAGTTTCATTAAAAACCACTGATCACAGATCGCCACAGCAGATATAGTAATAATGAAAAAGGGTGAAATATTGCAAGAATTACCGAACTGTGACACAGAGGTATAAAGTGAGCACGTGCTGTTGGAAAGATGCCACTGACAGACTTGCTCAACACAGGGTTGCCACAAACCTTCAATTTGTAAAAAGTGCAGTTTCTGTGAAGCACAATAAATCAAAGTGCAATATAACAGAATGTGCCTTTATGTACTATGTCTGATTCATACTAACTATTCAATAAATAATAATTGCTATGATTAACACGTAAGGCCCTAGTGGGTCAAGATAAAACTGCTTTGAAATAGTAATAATAGCTATGACTGCTATGTTTTTGTTTTTGAGATGGAATTTTGCTCTGTCACCCAGGCTGGAGTGCAGTGGCATGATCGCGGCTCCTGGCAACCTCCACCTTCTGGGTTCAAGCGATTCTCTTGCCTCAGCCTCCTGAGTAGCTGGGATTAGAGGGATTACAGGTGCCCACCACGACACCTGGCTAATTTTGTATTTTTAGTATAGACAAGATTTCACCATGGTGGCCAGGCTGGTCTCGAACTCCTGACCTCAAGTGATCTGCCCGCCTCGGCCTCTTAAAGTGAGCCACCTTGCCTGGCCAGGATTGCTATGTTTTCCATGTTTTTTATGTGCAAAGTACTCTATGTGTGTATCTGCTGTCTTTTTCTGTGTAAGGTTGTAAAACAACTGTCACAATTATTACCTCTGATAATTCAGGGTGTTGAATTAGCTAGAAGGTCTTGCTTAGGGTTCCTCATATGGTTATGGTACTGGCTGAGGCTGGGGACATTTCATTTTTATTTTTATTTTTCAAGATGGAGCCTTGCTCTGTTGCTCACGCTGTTGCCCAGGCTCTGAGTGCAGTGGCTTGATCATGGCTCACTGCAACCTCCTCCTCCTGGGTTCAAGCAGTTCTCCTGCCTCACCTCCCAAGTAGCTGGGATTACAGGCGTGCACCACCATGTGGGGTCATTTCAAAAGCTTCCTTAGTCATATGTCTTGTATCTAGGCTGGGAAGGCTCAAATGGCTGAGGGCTGGAACAGACAGGACATCTCACAGTATAACCCTGTGGTCTCTCCATGTAATCCCTCCAGCATGGTGCCTTGGAGGCAGCTGGGCTTCTTATAGGCTGGCTCCATGCTCCAAAGGCCCATATTCCCAGAGCGAGCCAGGTGGGAGCTGCATCACCTTTTCTGACTCAGCCTCAGCTGTCATGCAGTCTCTTCCATGACATTCTACTCCTTAGAAGTGAGTCGGGGTCGGACATGGTGTCTCATGCCAATAATCCCAGCACTTTGGGAGGCCGAGGTGGGTGGACCACCTGAGGTCAGGAGTTGGAGACCAGCCTGGCCAACATGATGAAACCCTGTCTCTATTAAAAATACAAAAATTAGCTGGGTGTGGTGACACACACCTACAATCCCAGCTACTCGGGAGGCTGAGGCAGGAGAATCGCTTGAACCTGGGAGGTGGAGGTTACAGTGAGCCGAGATCGCACCATTTCACTCCAGTCTGGGCAACAGAGGAGGCTCTGTCTCAAAATAATAATAATAATAATAAGTGAGTTGGCCAGTCACAGTGACTCACGCCTATAATCCCAGCACTTTGGGAGGCTGAGATGGGAAAATCACTTAAGCTGAGGAGTTTGAAACCAGCCTGGGCAATATGGTGAAACTCCATCTTTACAAAAAATACAAAAATTGGCTGGGTGCAGTGGCTCATGCCTGTAATCCCAGCACTTTGGGAGGCTGAGGTGGGCAGATCACCTGAGGTCAGGAGTTCAAGACCAGCCTGGCCAACAAGGTGAAATATCATCTCTACTAAAAAATACAAAAATTAGCTGGGCGTGGTGGCAGGTGCCTGTAATCCCAGTTACTTGGAAGCCTGCGATAGGAGAATTGCTTGAACCTGGGAGGCAGAGGTTGCAGTGAGCTAAGACTGTGCCATTACACTACAGCCTGGGCAACAAGAGCAAAATTCCATCTCAAAAACAATACAAAACAAAACAAAACAATCAGCTGGGTGTGGTGGTGAGCACCTATGGTCCCAGCTACTCAGGAGGCTAAGGTGGGAGGACCACCAGAGCCCAGGAGGTTGAGGCTGCAGTGAGCCATGATTGCGCCACTGCACTCCAGCCTGGGCAACAGAGTGAGATACTGTCTCAAAAGAAAAGGAAGTGAATCGTGAAGCCCAGACCATGTTCAAGCTGGGGAGGAATAAGACTGTACCCTCTGAGGGGTGTCAAAAAATCTGCAGACATATTTTAGAACCACTGCGTGTTTAGGATCACATTTCGTTCTTTTAGTGTTACCAAAACACCAGGGTTCGGCCTAGGTCCAGCTGCTGGCCTCACAGAGAGCCAATCACTGAGACAACGATTATCGCCAAGGAAGAAGGCTTTAACTGGGTACTGTGGCTGAGGAGAGGGGGAGATCAGTCTCAAATCCATCTCCCTGACTACTAAAATTAGGGGCTTATACCCCACGGAAGAAATGCAACTATGTGTGGGAAAACAGAAACTCAGGAGGGGTAAGGAAGCAATCATGATGAATCAGGGGTCTGGAGTCTCATTGTGAGGATGCCATGATCTGATGAGCTTCAGTCCTTTGATAATCTCTGAGAGGCTTGGGGGCCTTTCCTGAGGAAAGAACTCAGGTAAAATAAATGTAAGTTTCAAGCTTCATGATCAAAAGTGTGAATTTCTTTTTTTTTTTCTTTTTTTTTTTTTTTTGAGACAGAGTCTCACTCTGTCACCTAGGCTGTATTGCAGTGGCACGATCTCAGCTCACTGCAACCTCTGTTTCCCAGGTTCCAGCAATTCTCGTGCCTCAGCCTCCTGCATAGCTGGGATTACAGGCTCCCGCCCCCATACCCAGCTAATTTTTGTATTTTTGGTAGAGATGGGGTTTCACCATTTTGCCCAGGCTGGTCTTAAACTCCTGACCTCAGGGGATCTGCCCACCCCAGCTTCTCACAGTGCTGAAATTACAGGTGTGAGCCACTCACCTGGTCAGGACTTGTTTTCTTAAACCCTATGCTATAGAAATTATATTAGACAGAAATACAAAGGAGATTTTTGTTTGTTTGTTTTTGTTTTGTTTTGTTTTGAGACCTAGTCTTGCTCTGTCGCCGAGGCTAGAGCACAGAAGCACAGTCTTGGCTCACTGCAGCCTCTGCCTCCAGGGTTCAAGTGATTCTTCTGCCTCAGCCTCCCAAGTCGCTGGAATTACAGGAGCCTGCCCTACACCCAGCTAATTTTTGTATTTGTAGTAGAGACAGGGTTTCACCATGTTGGCCAGGCTGGTCTCAAACTCCTGACCTCAGGTGATCTGCCCGTCCGGCCTCCCAAAGTGCTGGGATTACAGGTGTGAGCCACTGTGTCTGGCTGGGATTGTTAGTAAGCACTGTTTGTTTTCCTGAGACAGAGTTTCACTCTTGTTGCCCAGGCTGGAGTGCAAAGGCACAACAATCTCGGCTCACTGCAACCTCTGCCTCCCGGGTTCAAGTGATTCTCCTGCCTCAGCCTCCTGAGTAGCTGGATTACATGCGTGCACCACCATGCCTGGCTAATTTTTTGTATTTTTAGTACAAAAATACAAAAAGTTTTTGTACTAAAAATTTTTACCATGTACCATTTTGTACTAAAAATTTAACATGGGATTTTACCATGTTAGCTAGGCTGGTCTCAAACTTCTGACCTCAGTTGATCTGCCCGCCTTGGCCTCCCAAAGTGCTGGGATTACAGGTGTGAGCCACTGCACCCGGCCATTTTTTTTTTTTTTTTAAAGAGACAGCATCTCATTCTGTCACCCAGACTGGAGTGCAGTGTTGCTCACTGTAACCTCAAACCTTAAGGCCTAAGTGATTCTTCCACTTCAGCCTACTGAGGAGCTGGGACTACAGGCACATGCCACACTGCCTGGCTAATTTTTGTAGAAAAAACTCAGCTGGTCTTGAAATGGGCTCAGGCAATCCTCCCACCTTGGCCTCCCAAAGTGCTGGGATGACAGGCATAGCCATGGCTTCTGGCCAATAAGCTTTCTTACGCAGTGTTTACTTAGTGCCAAGCACTACCCCAAGCACTTTTCTGAGGACTGTATATGTTTATGGGAAAAAGCACATATGACATTTTGAGACACCTGGATCTATCTAGGAGGTATCTGAGGGGTACTCAGACTTCTGCAGAAAAGGTGGGACAGACCTGGAGAAGCAGTATTTTGTAACTTTGGAGCCTGTGCTCCTCAGTGCCCGAAGTCCAGAGGGGGCCAAGGCAGCAGGGGGCTGGCA
This sequence comes from Ateles fusciceps, assembly GCA_036589455.1. Taxonomy (NCBI): domain Eukaryota; kingdom Metazoa; phylum Chordata; class Mammalia; order Primates; family Atelidae; genus Ateles; species Ateles fusciceps. Next base: position 32,457 of record JAZHEH010002583.1, read on the forward strand.
TGTCAGTGCTGCCCCAAGTGTGCACACACCCAGCTGGGCTGTGACAGCACGTGGGCTCGGCCCCAACCTTGCTCCAAAATTGGAGTGAGCACTGGGAGTGTGGGGGAGACGAGGTAGCAAGAGCAGACACCGCCGAGCCTATGGGGAGGGGAGGAGGGCCTTCCTGGACCCGTGAGAGTGCAGAGATGCCCAGTTCACAGCCACAGCTTGAGTGACTGCAGCTGTGCCTGGAAAGGTGGGGGCTCCTGCCTGCTCCAGGCCCCACTGGCTCCGTGGAGCGTGCAGCCTCGGCCGCACCTCTCCTACTGCAGCTGGCAGCATGGCAGCTGCTGCTCTAGATGGGCCACTGCTGCCATCAGTATGACCCAGGGTAAAATAATCAAGACATCTTTAATCCAGCTACATGAATTATCTTGCCCACTTTTTAAACTAGTTATTTGTTATCGTCTATATAACCATTGATACTAACATATAATTTCGTGACTGATGAGGTCCTATAAAGGTAGATATATTTTATAAATTTTATATCCCATGGCTTCTATTTCTTAATATTAAGTATTTTTTTCATTAGTAGTAATTTCAAGAAATCAGTATGTGACATCAGTCAATTTAACATTAAAGTAACTTTTCTTTTTGTCCTGAGAAAGCAGAAATGTCAATGCCAAGGGCACTACACAGAAAACCAAAAATCACATAAACTCCCCCACCCCACACGTTTTTTTTTTGAGATGGAGTCTCACCCTGTCACCCAGGCTGGAGCGTAATGGCACGATCTTGGCTCACTGCAACGTCTGCCTCCCAGGTTCGAGCAATTCTCCTCCTCAGCCTCCTGAGTGGCTGGGATGACAGGTGTGTGCCACAACGCTCAACTAATTTTTTGTATTTTTAGCAGAGACAGGGTTTCACCCTGTTGGCCAGACTGGTCTTGAACTTCTGACCTCATGATCCACCTGGCTCGGCCTTCCAAAGTGCTTGGATTACAGGCTTGAGCCACCTCGCCCAGCCAATAAATTCCCTTTCAAGGGCAAAACTGCATATGACGCTTGGTCATATGAAGTTGTCCACATCAGATAAAAAATAAATAGGATAAGAAATAAAACAAAAAGTGGACTAGTGTGAAACTGTTGCTTGTCAACATTAGAGAGTGCATTTTATATCAAGAAACTCATAAAGAATAGACAATAGTTTAGCTCTTCTAACCAGCAAATTTTTGTCCTAGCTGGTGCTAAAAGCTCGCAATATTTGGAAATAGTTTTTCCCCTTCTCTTTTGTGGGTATTTTTTGGTTGCTAACAATAATAGCTTTTTCTTGTGCTTAAATGAATCAAATCTGTTTGATTTTATCCTGAATTGCCCACAAATCAATTACAAATTCTTGGCTAAAGGAAACTCTGATACTGACTCCATTGTTCCAGCTAATGTCATATGTAAATCAGGAAGGTTGGCCCTTTAATTTTCCTGTATCTTACAGATTTTAACCTGTACTAAAATCACTCATGGTTATTCTACCTGTCTTGTCCACAAAAGGTCTCCCAGACTTTCCAGACCCAGAGCATGACCAAAGCTCAAATTCAATCCATTGTATTATCTGCCAAAACCCTAAAGAAAATTATACCCAATGGATCGTTAAACCATGTTAGGTTTGAATTATTTAGCCCATGAACATTGATTCAGATTTAAGTAAAATGCAGCCCTGAAAGTATTTTAAAGACTTTTAGGGCCGCACGCAGTGGCTCACACCTGTAATCCCAGCACTTTGGGAGGCCGAGATTGGTGGATCACGATGTCAGGAGTTCGAGACCAGCCTGACCAACATGGTGAAACCCCGTCTCTACTAAAAATACAAAAAATTAGCTGGGCATGGTGGCACACACCTGTAATCCCAGCTACTCAGGAAACTGAGGCAGGAGAATCACTTGAACCCAGGAAGCTGAGGTTGCAGTGAGCTGAGATTGTGCCACTGTGCTCCAGCCTGGGTGACAAAGCGAGACTCCGTCTTAAAAAAAAAAAAAAAAAGAATTTTAGCTTGTTGCTTAGTGTGTGTATACACATACACGTACACACAAAACAGTGTGTTAAATTATTTCATATGAATGCAGGAAAATCATAATTGTTTTGGTAAATTGATCATTTTGCAAAGCATGCGAATTCAGACCACTATAGGAAGGTATTAACATAAATTAAGAGGGTAACAGTTAACTCTTTTTTTGCAAAGGTGATTTTTTAAAAGGCTTGTCACATAATTCTGAAGGAGTGGTACTCACTGAATTCACGTTTCCTCTGCTTCAAATCCTGCTATTAATATCCATGTGGAAATTACAGAGTGAAGGGGATAACCAAAGCAACAACGGTAACATCCTGTACTCCCGAATAAGTGATATCATCCGTTCTTCAGCGCCATATTCTCAGCCCAGGAAACTCGCAAATTACACTGTGAAGTTGTGAATAAATAATTAGAAATGACGTAGGAGATTCTGAAAACTAGCTTTGATGACTTAAACTAAGATACCAGAAAAGCTATTCTCAGTTTAAAATATAAAGAAAAAGAGGACCCTGAAAGGAAAACTTCGTCTTTTAAATAATCATTAATAATGATGATAGGCTGGGCACAGTGGCTCACCTGTAATTCCAGCACTTTGAGAGGCCAATGTTGGTGGATCACTTGAGCCCAGGGTTCGAGACCAGCTTGGGCAACATGGGGAAACCCCATCTCTACAAAAAATACAAAAATATTTAGCTGAGCATGGTGGTGCATGCCTATAGTCTCAACTACTCAGGAGGCTGAGGCAGGAGGATCACTTGAGCCCAAGAGGTCGAGGCTGCAGTGAGTGCTGATCCGCTACTGCGGTCCAGCCTGGGCGACAGAGTGAGATCTTGTCTTATCATCATCATCATGATCATCATCATCATCGGCCGGGTGTGGTGGCTCACGCCTGTAATCCCAGCACTTTGGGAGGTCGAGGCGGGCGGATCATGAGGTCAGGAGTTTGAGACCATCCTGGCTAACACGGTGAAACCCTGTCTCTACTAAAAATACAAAAAATTAGCCAGGCATGGTGGCAGGCACCTGTAATCCCAGCTACCTGGAAGGCTGAGGCAGGAGAATCGCTTGAACCCAGGAGGCAGAGGTTGCAGTGAGCTGAGATCATGTCACTGCGCTCCAGCCTGGGTGACAGAGTGAGACTCTGTCTCAAAAAAAAATAATAATAATAGTGACATCAGGATCACTGGACTTACTTCCAGTGTCTCTATGGTTCTGCTATTCTGGAGAAAATGACTCTTGTTTCTCATTTACAACAGAATACATGCATAATAATAGGCTAGAACGGATTGGAGAAATTATTTTGAACACCTGGATCTTAGGCAAAAACATTCTCTTTGCTAAACTGTGTAATTCTTGGAATCTTGGATGTCAGCGCACCCAGCACTGCGATGCTCTGCACACCACGTGCATTTGTGTTTGTAATTCTAACACTGTGTTTGAAAGGGCTGACATTGTAGCAGCAGGGGGCATCCGTTGCTAAGACTTACTTATTCTGGAATCTGCCTCTTGGGATCTTAAATTTTTACTTGTCAGAAACAAATATGATAGGGAAAATTATATAAGTGGACTTTTGAAAACTAAATGCAGTGATCATATTCTGAAATACACGTGTCTAGAGTGTGTGCATGTCATAGATTCTAGGTGCTGAAATAACTGTTGCATTTACCCTGTTTCATTAACAGCTATTTTCAGAAGTATGTTTTGAAGTGTTTAATAAGCAATTTAGAACTCCAGAGTCCATGCATTAGGACTGGGAAATCTATAAGGAATCGGAGCAACTTGTTTTTGAAGAATGATTTATGTTAATATGGAGCTGTAAAACTATCTTTATGGAAGCTGTTGTGACGGCTTTATTTTTCTTCATCTTTCCCAATGAGAATAGCAGTTTTATGTCCACATTGGCTTCTTGCTCCTATCAATAACATTGTAGCTTTATGAGAACTTTATTTTGTCTTATTGTGGTTCTTTACCACACCAAAATAAATGCAGATGATTTTCTATTGGCATAGGAAGTCTTTTCTACTTACTGATCAAGTAACACAGATTTACAATCTATTTTCATGTGGTTCTTTCAGAGGCTACAAGTTTTAACTCTTCACACCAAAGCAAATTTTATCCAATTAATTCATCCAATCCTATTTTGAAATATGTTGTGTTCAGCAAAGATATAATTCATACATATAAAGGCATTTACCCTTCATTGCTTCTTCTTATTTTTAATTCCATCTAGATATCACCATATAAAAATTCCATTATTGTTATGAAATAAACACAGAAACGTTTGCCGGAAATATTTGAAGTCACATAGTTGAACTCTAGTTAATTTTTTGATCTTTGAGTTGTTTGAATACGGAGCTCCGAAATCAAGCCCTGGACAACTACTTCTGCACACCTGAGTTTTTTAGATCTGCTGGAGGTCAAATAATCTAGACATTAAGTGAGATTGAGACCATAAAATAGATACTAGACTTTTACATCATTTCAACACACACAGTAAAAGTCAGAAATAGAAACACATACGTAAAGATTTATATATATATATATTTTTTTATATATTTTTTTTTTTTTTTTTTTTTTTTTTTTCAAAATGCCATTGAATGGTGTGTGGGTTCTGTACTACCTGCATCACAGGGTCCTCTGTGTTTCATGCTTCCATTCTGCTCCTCTGAGAGTTTAGGTCCTTGAACTGGCAGACATTCTCGTAGTGTTTTTCCTTTGGACCCACGAGCAGTTTCCTGGTTCACAGAGACGTAACATGGCTCAGGGATTCTCCATCTGTCGGCACCTCTGCATCCAGGACCAGGTCATCCGCAACACTGGTCACAGATATGGCTGTGTCTGTCCACAGTCCACTGTTCCAAGCAGCAGCCACATCGATCCAACACAGTCCCGGACAGGTAGCATGCAGGCTGGAGCAGAGTTCTCTGTCACATTTTCCACAGCCATCATCTCCCCGGAATAATCTCAGCCAGAGCTCAGGACTCCAGGTGGGGGGGACTTTGCAAAGGTTGTAGCAGGGCTGCAAACACCGCTATGCTCACCAGAGGCTTCATTCCAAGCCAGTGAATATCAGCTTTGAATCTTTTGTTTTAAGCCAAAATCAAAAAAAAAGTCCCCATTTCTTCTTTTTGTTTTCCCCTCCAAAAAAATTTTAAAATCTGCCACAGATGATTTCAAGCCAATGTTGACATCAGATTCCAAGTCTAGAGAGGATAAACAGGATATTAAAAATCCACAAATGCTATTCTGGGATTCAATTTTTATGAAGACAGCTTTTGAGTTTAAAACAAACTATACTCTTGATGGTGGAGTCATAGTTTTTGCTTCCTGATTGGTTCCGGAAGCCAAACCCTGAGAGAATTATTGTATGAGAATAGCATTGTTTTATACTGAAGCCCAGAAAGTATTAGTAAAGAAAAATTACATAAAGTATAAAGTTTGCTATCATGTATGATTTAAAAAAAATAGGGAATAACTGTCCATTCTTTTTTATCTCCTTCCCCCGCCTCTCTCTTCCTTCCTGGTTCTTTCCTTCCTTTTTTCCTTCTTAGTCATAAGACTAATATGTTTAATACATTTAGGCTATGATTTTATAAAATACTACAGAATATCTATGGCCCAACCTAATTGGCTTCTATTTATTGGGGGTCAAATGAGGTCTGGGCCATTATTTAACACACCAGGACTCTAAAATAACTACTAAGCAATAATAAACCGTACAACTTCTTGTTAACATGGTCGAAGAGTTCTCACATGCATTAAGGTTTCCTCCTCATATCCCACTAAAGCGATCACTGAAGGAATTTGAAACACACAAACAAATAAGGACAAAGAGAACAGGAGAGGGTTCTGTGGCAAACGGGGGGACTCAACACAATGTTTGGAGGCTGGAAAGCAAATGAATAGGTGGTAACTGATTTAGCACAGCAGAGACAGGGTAAATACCCAGATATCTGTCGTGGGGGGAAAATGAAAAGAGGCCAACCACCTTGCACTGCAGAACTTCAGGATGTCAAGACTTGCAAGTAATATGAACCCCTGGAGGCAGGTCTGTAGACTGCGCCTGAAAACAGGGGATGGTTTGGAAATTGCTGTATAGAAAAGTAAGATTCCTTTGCAGGTAGCTCATTCAAGAAAATAAGAAGAAAAAAGGCAAGGAGTTTATTTCTTGTACGATTTGCTCAGTTGTGTCCAGGGATCGGCGCTGGACCAGGAGATTAAGGGGAAGTCAGTGGACTGAACAGGGAGACCTCAGGCCATTTCCCTAGGGGCTCTCAGAATGCTGGCAGGCAGGGCTACATCTTCCAAGTGAGAAACTGGGGGATCCTTCTATGGGGAAACTGACCTATCTGGGAGATATTACTTTCAGGTGGTATACATGTTACCTGGCTAAGCACAATTTTTAAATTGAAAATAATAGTACCCTGTAAGAACTGGCTTGCTGTCCAGGTAAAAAAAAAAATTAATTAAAAGAAAAAAGAAAGTAATAGTAATTCAACACAGTCAGATAATCACTTACGACTTTGCTTGAATCTTGGCTCTGCCTATCACTAACTTGTGATCTCGGGTAATTTTACCAACTTGATTTTAAAATTGTCTTAAAATTGAAAAACCTTTCACTGAGTTGTGCTGAGGATGAAATTAGATAATGTGTAAAAGCTTCTAGGGATACAGGGGCACTTAATAAACAGCAGGATTTTTTAAATTAGTTCATGGCAATCAATAATCATAGTAAAAGTAAGTCCTCTTAGAATAATTAACCTACTCTGGAACAGCAACCTTTGGCCAAATATTATGCTGGGCAGATTATATTATATTGGCTTGCTTTAGACTCTTGCTATGTGGCTTGGCTGTTGCCTGAGAAACGGTGATTCAAACTAGACATATAGATTTCTGACTAAGTATGATTGATGAGGTAAGATAACCGTGGGAAAAGAAGGGAGCTAGAAGAAGAGGGGGAAAAGAGAGTTGATTTTGGCTCCCTTCAAAGAGCTGGTGTCTTTTTTTTTCAATTTGTCATCATGCCTTGTTTGATCACTTGAAATCTAGGTGTTAAATAACACTGCATGTTTTACCGAGGAATTGGAAAGGTTTGCAGATACAGAGGAAAGGAAGCAATGGTGTCGGACTCCAGGTGCCATCCTGGAGAATGATAGGGACCCAGGACAGGGTGTACTGAGAGACCCCAGCACAAGGAAGCAGGATTGGAGGAACAGGCTGGTGTGAGTGGGGGGTGGGGGACACACATGAAAGGCTCTCTGGGTTCCAAGTATTGACCGCTCAGTTTTCTCTGAAACCTTCAACTCCAACCTTGGCCCACATAGCTAGCTCATGGTCTCTGTGAGCACCTGACTCTCTCTGGCACCTGGCACTGTGAGATGCTGGGTGCTATGGGCTGAATGCTTGTGTCCCCCACAAATTCACAGGTTGCAACCCAATACCCAGTGGATGGTGTTAGGAGTGGGGCCTTTGGGAGGTGATCGGGTCACGTGGGCAGAGCCCTCATGCATGGGATGAGTGCTGTTATCAAAGAGACCCCAGAGAGTCCGCTAGCCCCGTTCACTTGAGACATAGCAAAAAGACGTCCTCTTTGAGCCAGGAAGTGAACCCTCACTAGGCTCCAAGTCTGCTCACATCTTGATCGTGACCGTTGCAGCCTCCAGAACTGTGAAAGCGAAGTTTCTGTTGTTTATAAGCCACCCAGTTTTCAGTGTTGCGTCACAGCAGCCTGAGCAGGTGGAAGCCCTGGTTCTCCCCTCTGTCAGCAGCCCATGCCCTCGGTCCCGAGATCAGCCTCAGAAAGGGCTCAGTTGCCCCAAACAGGAGCAGAGCAGGGAAGCTCTCTGGGCGCCTGAACGCGCCACTCCCAGGCACACAGACATTTTCGTAAACTCAAAATTCACGGAGTCTTCTAATAGTAATTAGTTTCAAGGAAAATAAAAATCACTGAGTCTCTGAGCCTCTTTGGGACCCCAACAAGGAAGAACCTTCAGAAAACCCCATGGCTGGCTCTGGGCCCCTCCCAGGGCCTCTCCAGCCAGCTTCACACACCAGTCCTGGTCTCCTGCCCATCTCCACTCCTGTGACCCTGTGTTGAACCTGGCTCCCGGGTCCCCCTCCCCAGTCCCACAGGCTGAAGGCTGTGAAGGCTCCTCTTGGGATTCCTGCATTTAACTCAGCGGGGCCTCCTAAGGTGAGCGCTGGCTCTGGGGCCACCTTCAAATCCGCCTCTGCGCTTCCCCATGGTTGGCCACAGGAGGGCCTCCCTGACCTAAGGGACCTCATCTGCAAACCCTAGAGACCCAGCTCAGGTCTCCTGGGATTGTCAGAGGACAGCAAGCAAAGCCGCTCACACAGCATGTGGCACACACTGAAAAAGCTCCCTGTGGAGAGGACCTGAGGGACCCAGGCAAGGGCCAGCCTGAGTGGCATCTGCAGTTTCCTGCTTGCACCTTCCAGCTCTTCCTGGGACCTGTGCAGTGTGTAGTCTCGGCCCCAGGCCAAGGCTGTGCACTTTACAGTCTTCAGCTCATGGAGCTGCAGCAGCACCAGCTCTGAGGTCAATATCGCCATTACAGTTGGCAGAAGGGAGATTAGAGGCTCAGAGTGCCCAGGCCGGACTCCATAGCTGCAGCAGGTGGGCCAGACACAGCTTCAGACATATATCCATGCACCCCTCAGGGCCTGCAGCTCAGTGCGCCTGGCCTCCCTGGATGTCAAAGAGCCTTCTGGGATGAGCCCCTCAGCACCAGGAACCAGCTCTCAGACCCTGATTGTCCTGGACCGCTGGCCCACCATGGCCCTGCCCCACCCCCCCTGCCACATGAGGAGTTCTTCTGAGCAGCTTAGGGTAGCCTGGCCCCATCCAGTGGACCAGGAAAGGGCTGCGGCTGTTCCTCGTTTCCCTATAAAGCTGCCACTGTGGCTTCCAGGTGGACCTCAGATCAAGGAGGCTCCTCCCTTGCTGCCCAAGCTGCCCAGTCCAGGGACTTCGTTGCCACTAGCTGGCCCCATGCTCTCCCTGACAGCCCACCTGGGTGTCCCCCAGGGGCAGCCACTTCCAGCCAGTGGAGAGGAGCGAGGGCAGCCCCAACAGGGCCCATGGAAGGAGCTACTCAGGCTAACAAAGAGAGGGGACCCTGCCCAGTGACCTAGACAAGACAGAGGCATGGGCTGGTTCCTGGGAGGCTGCAGGATGGATGGAGAGAGACCGTCAGGACTGGGAGGAGTCCTGGGTAGCACTCACCAGAGCAAGACCCACTGGCGACCATATCCAGGTTCCACCAAGCTAGCTGGGGTACGGGGCCAACCACGAGGCTCTCCAAGCGCAAGGGACAGACCGCACAGCTCACACACCAGGCAGCTGCACTGGCAGCTGGGCCAGGCCCCGGGACACCACGGGCCTGCCAGGGGAGAGGCAGAGGGCGACTGCCTCATTGATGCAGCCACTCTTCTCACTTCCCAGAGCTTCAGGCTTAGACACGGAGCCAGGACAAGGGCCCAGAGAAAGGCAGCTCCTGACCAAAGGGAGCCAGCAGCTCACTCCCCGTCCTGTACTCCTGAGCCCCAGGCTCTCAGAAGAAAGGAAGTAATGGGTTTGTTTGTTGTTTTCTGCTTAATTCTTCTTCCTGGTGGCGGGCAGGGGATTTGAGATCATTTCCATTTTTTTTTTGTAAATGAGTCGCTAAGAGTAATTTAAGTGCTGCACGGAAGTGAGCATGGCAGAGATGGTGAAAGCCATACCCTGGGACAGGGGCCAGCCACAGAGGCTGTCCACAGGGGGAGCCCCACTCACCGCCCAACCACTAGGCTGTGGTCTGCACTGGGAGCATCCACACAGGCTGTCCACACTGGAAGTGCCATTGCTGCCCTGTCCACACTGGCTGTCCACACTGGAAGTGCCATCCCTGCCCCATCCACACAGGCTGTCCACACTGGAAGTGCCATCCCTGCCCCACCCACACAGGCTGTCCACACTGGAAGTGCCGTCCCTGCCCCATCCACACAGGCTGTCCACACTGGAAGTGCCATCCCTGCCCCATCCACACAGGCTGTCCACACTGGAAGTGCCATCCCTGCCCCGTCCACACAGGCTGTCCACACTGGAACTGCCATCCCTGCCCCGTCTACACAGGCTGTCCACACTGGAAGTGCCATCCCTGACCCGTCTGCACAGGCTGTCCACACTGGAAGTGCCGTCCCTGCCCCATCCACACAGGCTGTCCACACTGGAAGTGCCATCGCTGCCCCGTCTACACAGGCTGTCCACAATGGGAGCGCCTCTGCTGCCCCTGTCATTGGCCCTCTGGCTGGCAGGGGCGTCTGTGGACAGAGCCCTTCTGAAAGGTGTTGGGACCCGGCCTGGGAAGCCGCCTCTCTGCTTCATTCCCACCTCAGAGTGGGCCTCTCAGTGAGGATTTACTCCTGAAGGGTTGAGCTGTGAGAGAATGAAGAGCCTGCTTGAGCAGTCCTTTGAAAGCCCTGCATGCAGGTGGATGGGGATCCTTAGCCGCTCAGGAGCTGCTGCAACATCCTGGCTGCTCTCTCAGCTGAACCGGGAACTCTCAGAAACATGCACCTTCTTGACTGCAGGAACGAGGTTGGCCGGGCCAGGGAGGCTGCTAGGGCAGGGGTCTCCAGGCAGAAGCTCATCCAGGGCTGGATGAAGGGGCTGGCAGAGGACAGAAGGAGCAGTTTCCATGTGCTGAGAGGGGCCAGAGGGTAGGTGAGGAGGCCGGAGCTGCAGCCAGCCGGGCAGATAAGCAGGCATGGGGCCGCACTGTGGAGCTCCTGCTATGGCAGCTCATAGCCCAAGCCCAGCACAGCTCTCTGCAGAGGGGGACCGCCCTGCCAGCATGGAGCCTGTGCTCCAGACACTTGTCCACGAGTTTAAACACATGAAGAACACCACAGCGAGGAGCCTCATACACATGTCAACGTGGAAGGAGAAAATGTCTGCTGAGCACCTGCTGGGTGCTGGGCGTCTGAGCCTCCTCCATACATAGCATCAAAGAGCAGGAGTGGTTTTGATTTTAGTAAACAGCTCTGTTGTCTCCAGAGTGCCTGTGGGTGAACTAGGGCTACCGAAAAAACTCCCCGCACATGGGGCCTAAGCAACAGAAATGTGTTCTCTCTCAGTCCTGGGGGCTGGAGCTCCCAGATCCAGGCATGGGCAGGGCTGATGCTCCTGAGGCCTCTCTCCTTGGCTTGCAGACGCCGCCGCTCTGTGTGTCCTCACGTGGCCATCCCTGTGTGTGTGTCGTGTCCTCATCCCCTCTGTACGGACAACAGTCCTGTTGGATTAGGGCCCACCCACAGGGCCTGATTTTACCTTCACTGTCTTTACAGGTCCTATCCCCAAATACACCCACATGCTGAGGCACCAGGGGTTTGGACTTCAAGCTATGAATCTGGGGGTCACAATTCAGCCCTTAGCAGTGCGTGTGTTCATCTATGCCCTGCACCAATTAGGAACCCATTTGGTAATGAGCAGCAGGAACGGAAAATAAACAAGATCGAGGCAGGTGTCTCTCCTACATCACAGTCCAGAGCTGGGCAGGCTGATGTTGCTCAGCACTTCTGCTCCCGACCGCCCCAGAAACCCGGCCTGGGGGCTCCGTCGTGCCCGGCCTCCACTGCCCAGGTCACCTGGCTGATGCTGTGGTTCCAGCCGTCACAGCTGCATTCCCAGCATTTGGAAGCAGGAAGGGGCAAGGAGCATGCACCAACTATCTGCTAAGGAAATTCCAGAAATCCCCCCCTCCAGACTTGTATTTCATGTCATTGGACCTAGTCCCATGGCCACACCCAGCTGCAGAGGACATTATGAAAACGCAGCCTTTATGCTGGAAGGGCCTGAGCCCTGCTGAAAATGCGGGTGCAGTTATAGCAGGAAGAGAGATGGGGTGATGGGGGCGTGTTCGAGTCTCCACCATAGCCCTTGTTGACGTTGATTATCGCCTCATTTGCGTTAGTCCAAGATGCTGCCTCGCTGTTCTTTTAACTGACATCTCCCCAGTTATCATCTTTCCTGTCTATTTGTAGTTTTCCATCTTGGAATTCCTGAATTTCTTCTTGGAATCCCACATGTTCTTTTGGATTGGATTGTCGTTCGATGGTTGATTTGAGAGATGCCTACATATTCTGGCATTATCCTTTGTCTTTTTCATAGATTGCAAACATTTTCACATTGCCCATCATTTTCTTGTTTGCTTATGACATCTTTTGTCATAAGGAGAATGTTCAGGTTCATATTAAAAATTGTCTGGACTCTCTTTCTGGTTCAGTTTTAGGTCGCATGTTCCTGAAAGCGCTGTGTACTCAAACGCTATAACCATGTTCTGTATCCCCTCAGTACTCCGATTCTTTTGTTTATCACATCTCAGTCTTTGATCAATGAGGAATTTATCTTCTGAAAGCCATGAGAAGGTACCTTGGTTTCTGTTATCTGGAGAACATGACTCCCCAGCCTTGGCCTGTTTGCACCCGGCCCTTCCCTTACTCAGCCCTAGCCCATGGGGACCAGCCCCCTGCTGGCCAAGCTCCCCCACCTCCAGGCTGTGTCCAGCTGGGCTCAGTCCACCAAAGGCACCACAAGAGACTGGAGGGCAAGGGCTGGGCAGCCAGGTGTTTCCACGCCTTGTGCTGTGCCCAGGTGGTTCTAGCCCCCCCCAGGGAAGGACCCCTGCACTCCCAGCCTCTGCCAGCAGCCCCCTTATCCCTCCAGCCTCTGCTGGGACTGCTGCGTCTCTGGATCCTTTTGGCGTCTCAACTCTCCCATCTCCTGTGTAACCAATTCCCTGTGTTCAATTCCTCCTGTTTTCAGTATTCCTTTCCTGTGTGTGCCCTGACTAATACAAATACCAGTGACCACACGCTGCTTATTTTTTTTAAAGAAAAGGGAAAAGAAAAAAAGTGCTTCTCATCAATTGGAAACGCCACCTCCACCTTGCAGTAAATTCCCATAAATGCAGAGTTGTGTGCCGGCGTCTCTCCCGGCTCACTGTCCGTTCTGTGTCTTGTACCAGCAGCAGGCTAGTCCAAGCCTGAGGATTCTAGCATCTCAGAGGCACCTGGTAGAGCCCATTGGCTGCTACTCCCCCACGCACCAGTGAGTACCTGCTGCTGTTCCTGTAAAGCGTGTTCCACTCTGCTTGCCCACGTTGTCTTCTACGTGAATTCTGGGACTAGTTTGATGACTTTCATGAAACATCCTTCCTAGAAAGATGTTGATTGAGATTTTATTGAATCTATATGAATTTGGGAAGGAGGTCTTTGCAATATTAGATAATTGCATCCTGAATGTGCTATTTCTTACCATCATTTCAGATTTTTTTAAATATTCTCTGGTAAGATTTTATAATTTTCCAAATTGGGATCCTCCCATTTTATGTTGGATTCATTCTGAGGCATTGTCTGGATTCTGTGGCTTTGTGATTGGTATCTTGTTTCCATCGTGTTTTTAATCAGTTAATGCTATGGTTAGGAAAGCTACTGATGTTTTTGCGGGTCTTATACTTTACCATTTTGCTGAACTCTCTAACAATAGTGACTTCACAGTAAAATCAATGATAGCGTTTTTTCTCTTCCTTTGCAATTTTAATTTTTTCATGACCAACTCCACTTTTTAGCTAGAAGTGGTGACGAAGAGCTTATCTTGAGTGACTACTAAGAATGAGTCTAATATTTCACCGTTAACTATAACATTTGTTTGAGATTTCTAGCAGACACTCTTTATCAAGTTGAGGAAGTTTGATTCTATTCTTTTCTATTTTCTTGAGACAGTCTCGCTCTGTCGCCTAGACCGGAGTGCAGTGGCACAACCACGGCTCACTGTAGCCTGGGTCTCCCCGGGTCCGAGGAATCTTCCTGTCTCAGCCTCCTGAGTAGCTGGGAATACAGGTGTATGCCACCACCTCTGGATAATTTTTTAATTTCTGGTGCAGACAGGGTCTCCCTGTGTTGCCCAGGATGGTCTCAAACTCCTCCGCTCAAGCAGTCCTCCCATGTCAGTCTCCTAAACTGCTGGGATTACAAGCATGAGCCACCACACCCGGCTTATGTTGTTTTTAAGAATTTAAGTTGTTTCTGGTTTTGTTGTTTTAATCAGGAATACAAGTCGTTTCTAATAATGGTGGGTGTGTCATTTGAACAAATCTTCTTGCTGAGGAAGAAGAAGAAAAACTGGACCAAAATTTAAAAATCTGTTAGACTGCATTAGAAAGCTAACAAGATAGTGGTGAGTTCTCATGTCAGAATCTGGGGGACAGCTGGAGGCCCAGGAGGTGCACGCAGCACTTAAGACAACGTGGTGGACAGACAGCCCCAAGCCCCCTACCCTTGGTGCACACACACCTTCTCCAGGTTACACCAACATTAATGAAGGTGTTTCTGTGCAGTGACTCTGCACGTGCCATTAATGTCCCGAATCAGATAACCTTAAGCTAGAGAGATGATCCCTGGTGGGCCTGACCTAATCAGGTGAAGCCTTAAAAGGGACCAGTTCCTCCTGGCAAAGAGGATTGAAAGTGTGAGAGAGTCAATGTGAGGGAGTGTCTCTGTTGCTGGCGTTACAGATGGAGGGGGGCACACCGCCAGAAATGCAGGCAACCTCTAGCCAAGGGTGGCCTCTGACTGACAGCCAGCAGGGAAGCTGGGACTCCAGTCCTACAACCACAGGAGCTGAATTCTCCTGGAAACCTGAACGAGCTAGGAAGGGGACTCCAGGTTGTGGATGATTTCCTAGCCTTGCCCACACCTTGATTTCAGCCTGAGCAAAGAGCCCAGTCCTGGGGTGTCAGGCTTCTGACCTGTGTACTGACAGCTGATGAACACGTGTTGATTGAGGCCACTAAATTTGTAGTGATTACACAGCATGGAAAACAAATACATCTGTGGTTTCCCAAGGAGGCATCTGGGACCCTAGTGACACTGAGAGCTTTACTAGGGAGGAGGCTGGTATCTGCTGTTTGAAATTCAGAAATCCACAGTTAAATTACTCACAAATTAAGGAAAAATCACAGTGTCGGTCAGAAATATGTTGAACTTAGTAACGATGACAGTACCGCATATCCACATTGGTGAGACTGCAACAAGAGCTGTGCTTCCTGGGAAATGTAGTTTCAAATGCAGGTATTAGTAAAGGTAAGGCTGAAAAATCAATGAAATAGATGGCAAAATAAACCAAAGAAAGTCGAAAGCAAACGATGGCAAAAATATGAGCACAAATTGATCAGATTTTTAAAGCTTCCAATAAGGAGAATAGATCAAGCCAAAAGATGGTTCTTTGAAAAGCAAAATAAAATGTGGAAACCCTGCTGACACTTGAGCAGGAAAACAGCAGAGAAGGGGCAGGAAGATGACGCCAGAACTCTTTGGGAGAGATCACTCTAGGTCTTACAGGCGTTCAGAAGATAAGAGGACAAAACATGAAACCTAAAGTTACCACATAATCCTGCACTGAAATCGCAGGTCCAACAGAAACTTGTACACAAATGCTCACAGCAACATTGTTTCTAAACACTGAAAAGGGAACCAACCCAAACACCCACCAGCTGATCAACGTAGAAAGCAACTATGGTCCATCTCTGCGATGGGATATCATCACCCTGGAACGTTATGAGGTGCTGCCTCGCACTGAGGCAGGATGGATCTCAGACACACCATGCTGAGCGGCCGCTGCCGCCCTGGATGCTCGCATGTTGCATGTTGCGTGACTTCATTTATATGAAAAGTCCAGAATAGGAAAATCTCCAGAGACAGGAAATGCATGAGTGTCTGCTCGGGGGAGGAGAGTGGTACCTGCTGATGGTCCAGAGATTCTTTGGTGGGGGGATGACAATGTTCTGGAATTGGATGATAGTGGTGCTTGCCCAATAGTGTGAATATACAAAACTCCACTGAATTGTACGGTTTAACATAGTGAGCTGTATGTCATATACACTTTGTCTCAAAAACAATTTTGAAAAAACAAAAAAAGGTAAGAGATGATTGTGAACAAGTAAGTTTGTGCCGATGCAGGTGAGGCCCCAGGTCCTGTCTGCAGCTCCCAGCACGTGACCTTCCTTTCCTTCCTCCTGCCACCTCTGAGAGTGTGATACAGGGCAGCTGCCCTGGCGCCTGAGTTCCCTTCCCCCGGGGTTCACCCCCAGCCCAGACTCAACAAGAATCTTCGCTTTCATCACAAACTCCTAGAAGAGCATGTGCTTGGCCCAGCTAGGGTCAGTTACCCAGCCAGCCACACGAATGTGGCTGAGGCGACAGGACCACGTGGCCTGAACTTGGCTGCTGGGGCCCATCCCTGGGAGGGGTGGGGAGCAGGTCCTAGAGGAAAGGGGTTAAATACTTGAGGGCAGAGCTCTTGTGGCCTCATCATCTGGTAAAGGCCCCGCCTCTCAATACTTTGACAATGGCAATTAGAGTTCAACCTGAGTTGTGGAGGGGATGAACATTCAAACCACAGCCACATGCCAATGAGCTCGGACCTTGCCGAGAGAAATAGGTGGATATCTCCGGAAGGGTCTGCACAGGAGAGCGCTGTGGCTGTGGGTTTGTCCCCCCACACTCTGGGCGCTGGGATCGTGGCCTAGGTGGGAGATGATGGGAGCAGAGTCCAGGGGTCCAGGAACAGGACTAGGGAGAGTGCTGGAGGCAGACGTCTCGGGGACCAGGATGTGGGACTGTGGAGGTGCTGGGGCTCTAGCCTGCCTGGAAACTGTCCCAAGCAGAGTCCTGGGTCCTGAGCACTCATGGCGGGCTCTGCTTTAAAGGAAAGAGCGTGGGGCAGCCTCTGCCTGGCGGCCATGGCGGCAGTTCTCGGCCAGCATGTCACAGATGCCACTCACCCCAGCGCCCTCCTGCTGCAGTGCGTTATTAAATTATTCCTGTGGAAATCAGGGGGAGAGGCATGAATAATTCAAACAAGGGATAAAATCAAATCTAATCAAGTCTGTCTGCCTGCTTGAACTTTGACATGACGACCAGAGCAGATGAGTAAAGCTGTCCGGAGCTTGAAATGAGAATTCAGCTTCAGGATTTGCCCTCAGACGTTTCTAAGGATGCTCAGAGGTGAAGGAAGAGGCAGGTCAGAGCTGCTGCGGCGACTCCTCACTCCCCGTGTAGGGCCTCGTTGGTCCTTGTGGCTGAGGTGGGGTTCCAGCACTGTCCATCCATGTGACCCTGTGAAGGTGCCTAGCCAGGCCCAGCCTCAATTTCCTAGTCTATAAAATGGAGCAAAAAATACAATCTGCCTCAGGAAGTTGTTTTGCACACTCAGCAAAATAACACACAAAAGGCAATTCATACCACTACAGGGCAGGCAGGGAATAGAGGGTGGGCATCTTGATCCTTCCATCCTTAATAAAAATGCTTGAGCAGAGTA
This sequence comes from Ateles fusciceps, assembly GCA_036589455.1. Taxonomy (NCBI): domain Eukaryota; kingdom Metazoa; phylum Chordata; class Mammalia; order Primates; family Atelidae; genus Ateles; species Ateles fusciceps. Next base: position 49,879 of record JAZHEH010002583.1, read on the forward strand.
AAGATGAGCCTTTGCTGTCAGGTCAAATTTTCCTGCCTTAAATGTGTCCGTATGCATGTGCATTTATGTAAAGGCAGACACACATCTTTCTCATGAAGGAGCTACATGGGCTGGTATTTTCTTGTTATTTTGTCCATAAAATGCCCATACAGTTCCACAGTTTTGGAAATGACAAGTAATGGAGAAATAAGACATCATCAGCAGCGTGACTTCGGTGAAGGCACCTAGTGGCAACTGGCAGCCCCCACCTGCTCAGGCAGCTGCTCTGGCCCCTGCACACTGCCCCCAGGGCCAGGAGCAAGTTTCTACCCTTGCCACTCTGCCTCCCAAGACCCCATTAGCCTGTGGTCTGCTGCCTGGACTGTCACTGTGGGACCATGTGGTGGCTGCTGGCTATCAGGACAGCCACCACCTACCTCCACAGCCACTCTGTGCAGCTGCTCCAAGGGACACACCATTCCCTGCTGCCACCCCAGGAGACTCTCCAGCTCCCTATCAGGAGCACCGTGACTCCTCCAGACAGGATGCTGCTGCTGTTGTGCCTGGAGCTCCCAGGTCCCACCTCCATGCCTGAGCCCTGGTCCAGCTGCGCTGCATGGAGCTCCCTTTATGAGAAGGGTCATCCAGCACCGCTGCTGGGACTTGAGGCAGCACTGCTGTCTCTGGCAAGGCTGGCCCCTGAGAGGAGCCTTAAAAGTGAATGACTCAGGCGGCCAGCTCACCCCCTCAGCAGCTGGCCTGCAACCCAGGGTTGCCGTGGGCCTCCGGCAAGGTGCTGCTCAGGCTCAGTCTGCATCCTCATGCATGGAAAGTAGGGCACCGTCCTGCTCCAGATCAATTTCAAGAACTCGCATGGTGGAATTTGTGTCCCTCAAAGTTCATATGTTGAAGTCCTTACTCCCGGTCCCTCAGAGTGTGACTGTCTGGAGACAGGACTTTTAAGAGGTCATGAAGTTAAAATGAGGTCACTAATCCAACATGACTGGTGTCCTTTCAAGAAAAGGAGATAAGGACCCAGACACACATGGAGAGACAGCCGTTTGAGGGCACAGGGGAAAGGTGGCCGAATGCGGGCCGAGGAGAGAGGCCTCAGGAGAAACCAGCGCGGCCCACACCTGGATCTGAAATGCAGCCATCAGGACTGTGAGACTGAGGATCTGTTCTTTGAGGACTTCGTGTGATGTAAGTTTTTTTTTTTTTAACGGAGTTTCACGCTTGTTGCCCAGGTTGGAGTGCAGTGATCTTGGCTCACTGCAACCTAAGCCTCCCTGGTTCAAGCGATCCTCCTGGTTCAAGTGATCCTCAGCCTCCCGAGTAGCTGGGATTACTATTGTATTTTTAGTAGAGATGGGGTTTCTCCATGTTGGTCAGGCTGTTTGAGAACTTGGTTAGGGTAGCCCTCGTATCTAATGCCGTCATGAGAACTCTGTGGCAGTTCCCTCCGCAGCCCTTCCCTGGGTCCTCGCCATCCCAAGCTCTCTCCTGGGCACGGGGTTCAGGATGGCAAGCTCGGGGGGTCAGGATGGTGAGCCTGGGGGTCAGGATGGTGAGCTCAGCACTCAGGCCCAGACTCGCAGGATGTAGAGTCTGGGCACCCAGCCTCACCCAACTGGTCACTCAGGGGGTCTACAGGAAGGTACATTCTTGGGCCGGGGTGCCAGTGGCAGGACACCTGCTCCTCTGAGGACTGGCTGTGGCTGGCACGTTGGGCAGGAAGGAGACTGTTTGGCCTTTTAGACTATCCTGATGCTGCTGAGATGTGGGAGGTCCTGGATGGGGTGAGGTTTCTTGCACCACCAGACTCAGGGTCAGGATGTGTAGACAAAGAAATTCCAGGTTGGAACTGGGGGAGCTGGTAGCACCTCCAGAAAGTGCCCCCATAACCTGGAACCCAAGCAGAGCTGTGTTAAAGGGTGAGAACTAGAGTGAAGAGAGATGGAGTGTCTAGAAGGGGACCCACCCAGAGAGAAAAGCATGCAAGTGGGCATGGGGTGGGCCCCCCCTGGAGTCCACCAGTCCAGGTACAGGACTCTCCACTGGGTACCAAGCGGCCCCCCCACAATTGGATGACCATGAGGCCTGCAGGGCAGTGGGTAGAGGTGGGTGAAGGCAGCTGGGTGGGACCTTTCAGCATACAGGATGTCAGCCCAAGGGCGACTGTCCTCAGAGAGACCCAGAGCATTGATCCTGGGGTGTGGAGCAGCCAGTGCACTGCCATGGGTGGTGTCAAGCAAAACGCCTCTTGCCGCCAGATCTGGCATCTGCACTGCCTGCCTCTCCTGCCACAGGCTGCCACCTCCCCGACACAGAGACCCAGCCCAGCCAGCGTTCTCACAGGAGCCTGGGGGTGGGGGGCTCAGTTGTCCGCCCCTCCAGGACGCACGTCCCTAGGCCTGAGCCCCTGCTTGGCTCCTGCCGCACCCTGCAGGCTCGGCACCGCAAAGGGCAGCCATTCTTCTTGTTGACATTTTCCAGATAAGTGGATATTTTATCCTGGAATTTGGAAGCAACCTTTCTCTGCTGTCTGGGAGGAAGCGTCTGTCACCAGTGTGAAGCCTCCCAGTCTCCCAGGGCTCCACTCGGTGGCCCTGCATGCTTAAGCCAGTCCTCCCAGACACTGCCGTTGGGTGCAGGGCTGGCCCTGGGGTCAGGCAACAACTAGAGCTGGCAGCTACTCTGGGACACAGCCCAGGCCGGGAGGAGGCAGATGCAGGCACCACTGGACCCCGGGAGACCAGGCTCTGGTCCTTCCTCCCATCCCTTGGTGCCCGACACATAGAGGGACTGAGGAGCATGGAGAAGGGAGGGGCAGGGAGCGGCCAGGGCAGTGGCCTCCCCCACTGGGCCTGAGGAGGAGCAAAGCCTGCCTGGGACCCCCGGGACCCCTCTTCACCACCAGCCTGGCCATGGAGAGAGGCCCAGCCTCGCCTGGAGCACGCGGTCACCCGATGGCTGGTCACAATATGGGTGGGCAGTGAGTCCTCCCTCTCCAGTCTCAACTGCACAGGGAGGACCCGCTGTGGGACAGGCCAACAACTGTCTGCCCAGCAGCTGTGCTGGGAAGGAGGGTGTGGGCTCAGGAAGGCAGGCCTGGGCGCTGAGGCATTTCCAGGTAGGAAGCAGACAGCTCCTGGGTGGCTGGAAGAGGCTGCCCCGAGAGCATGCAGACCCTGGGCAAATATACTCCCTGGAGTCCCGTTTCTGTAAACTATCAGGGTTTCCAAAATCAGCAAGACAGGACCATGCCGGCCGCCCAGCCTCACATGTTCCAACTAAAGGAAGCCCACACTGGCTATTGGGGAACCATCTGTTTCTGGCCCTTCTTCTGGAGCCAGACCCGGGCCACACCGTCCTCAGAACAACCATCAGCCTGGATCCCCAAAGCTCCCCTGAGACACGTGGGCCACTTTCCATACCAGGCACGGCCCACACAGTGCCCCATGGAGGGGGAGCAGGAGCCACTAGGACCCACATGGGTCCCGTTCAGGCTTGGGGAGCCACCCCCTGGGCACCTCTGGCAGTCCTGACTGGTCCCAGGCACTGGAGGGGGGACTTGGAATTTCCAAGAAAGGAGTTCCAAACTGAAAGGCCCAGAATCCCGGGACAGGGCCCCCACCACCCAGGTCTAAGGTGATACTGACTACAGAGACCCCAGGTGACAGGACCGAGGCCTCCCAACCCTTCCCTCACAAGAGCCAGGGCTGAGCCTGACACAGGGACAGAGGAAGGGCTGTGCTGGGATGGAAGGGCCACTCAAGGGGGCAGCTCCCTGGAGCCAGGACTAGCCACCCAGGCTCAATCTGCAGGCAACATCGCCCCACACCCCCGATGCCAAGTGGTGCAAAGCTCAGATGCTGCACCCACCTGCTTCCCCATGCCCAGGCCACCCCACTCCAGGCCAGGGTGAGAGCCAGGGCCCCCTTTGCCAACCTTGGGCCCAGCCAACTCCTTCTCCCCAAGACTCTGCTCAGAAACACCAGAGGCTTTCTCAGCCTATGCAAGACCAGACAGCGTCCGTCTCTCAGTGTCAATAAATCAGGCGTCTCCAGGGCAATGACTTTTACTTGATAAATACTGAGCAGGAAGAGACGGCGGCAGCGACATGAGCCCCCAGTCTAGAACCGCAGCCAGCAGGCTGCCACCTATTGATCTCATCTTCCTCCAAGGCCAGGGTGCTGCAGGGAGGAGCAGCCTGGCCTCTGACATGATCCCACCCGCAGGGACAGGAGGAGCAGCCGCTCCTCTCCCCAGCTGTGTGAGGCGGTCTCACAAGGGAGAGCCAGCCCTCCGGGAAGGGACCTCAGTAGGGCCATGGCAGCTGGTGCAAACATCCACCACAAAATGCAGAAGGAGCTGCACCAGGATGCTGGCAGTGGGAGGGGGAGAGAGTCCTGGAGGCAGGGTGGGGAGCAAAGGGAGGGCAGCAATGCAGACGGTCCTGCGGGGCCGGTGGGGGCTGAGACAAGAGGCTGCGCTGGGTGATCTCGCGCTGCTGTAAAGAATCACCTGGGACTCGGTAATTTATAAGAAGAGCATTTGAATACCCGCATGGCTCTGCAGGCTGCACCTGAAGCATGGTGCTGGCATCTGCTTCTGGGGGAGGCCGCAGGAAACTTCCAATCATGGCGGGAGGCAAAGAGGGAGCAGGCAAAAGCAGGAGCAAGAAAGAGGGGGCGGCACCACACTTGACACCAAGCAGGTCAATGGAGAACTCACGACGGCGAGCACAGCACCAAGCCACGAGGGATCCGCCGCCACAACCGGAACACCCCCACCTCCAACCCTGCAGACTCCATTCAGCCCGAGGTGTGGACAGGGACGAATATCTAAACCATATCACAGGCGTCGGGCCCCTGCCCATGGGTGGCCCTGAGGGTAACTGTGCTGTTCTCTGCCCTGCTTGCCTGCCTTTGGGACGCCCCCACCATTCCATAAAGACTGCTCAGAACTTAGAGCTGGGGTGGACCTGAGCCCACCTCCTGGCCTCCAGGCCAGGCTTGTGTTTCCAGCTTGGCCCATCTCTGTATTCCGTTCCCTGATGCTGGGCGCTCCCGACTCCTGTCACCATCGTGAGTGGCACGAGACTCAAGCTCCGCCAAGCCCTGGGCATTCCCGGCCCACGGGAAATGGAGAAGTGTTTTCCTGTCTACTGGGCACCTCATCCCATGATCTGCTGGCTCTGGGGTTGGGGGTCGTCCTGTGTCTGTTGGCAGAGGAAAGAATGAGAGTCACAGGGCCCTCCTCTCTAGGACACAGATGGTTCATTTCAAAAATACCCTAAATGGAGCCAGGCGTGGTGGCTCATTCCTGTAATCCTAGCACTTTGGGAGGCTGAGGCAGAAGGATCACTTGAGGCCAGGAGTTGATCAGCCTGGGATACATAGTGAGACCCTCTTTCTACAAAGATTTGTTAAAATTAGCTGGAGTCTTGGCACATGCCTACAGCCCTAGCTACTCAGGAAGCTGAGGCGGAAGGATCACACAAGCCCAGGAGCTCTAGGCTGCAGACAGAGGGAGACCCTGGCTCCTACCATCCTAAATCAAGCCTTGTTGTAGAGGAAATGCATTCTCCTTTCAGCAGGTCCATATGAGAAATTAATACGGCTCCAAGTCATGTTACTCTATGTTCTTCCTGGTGAACAAATAACCACATTGCTCCGTTGGCTAAGGGGAAGACCCCCACCCCTTCCCCTACTGTGTCACGTGGCCATGACTTCCTTCACAAAACTCTCAATGAAATGTGCCAGGGCACAGACACTTCCTCAGCCCCCTGCATTTTTTTTTTCTTTTCTTTCTTTTCTTTTTTTTTTTTTTGAAATAGAGTCTCACTTTGTCATCCAGGCTGGAGTGAAGTGATGGAATCTCAACTCACTGCAACCTCCGCCTCCTGGGTTCAAGCGATTCTCCTGCCTCAGGCTCCTGAGTAGCTAGGATTACTGGCGCCCACCACCACGCCTGCCTCAGGTGGTCAGGGATTCACAAAACCTCGTCTCTACTAAAACTACAAAAATTAGCCGGGCATGGTTGTGGGTGCCGATAATCCCAGCTATACAGGAGGCTGAGGCAGGAGAGCACTTAGGAGTTATTTTATAAAAACTGCTATTGTTTGGACCCTTTAAAATGTACTTTGAAATGTTACTGATTAATATATAGGCATATATAACACATGTATATGTATATATATATAGTATGTATATATATATAATATATATGTATTTTTCTTATCTTGAGGAATATGAGAGGGGTTTAAGCAGGAGAGAAATCCCTTCATTTTCCTATTCAGTATGAGCCTTTCTCCTTTCCTCTTATGCTGAATAAATAACAACATAATTTAACAAAGAAATTTTCATAAATATTTCTGCTTGCTTTTCCAAGAAATAGAAAAACCCTCTTTCCTTCAAACCAGCCAGTGAAATTGACACAGTGAAAAGGGTGTCAGGGACTCAAAAGCAGCCCAGAAACCCCATGCTCCTAGAAGGAACATGAACCTGAAGACGGTGCTGAGAACACTGGGGCTGACCCCTCATCCTGCACTGCAGCGTGGGGGAGACCAGCAAGAGGAGCAGCCAGTCCAGAGCCACAAAGGCACTGGGAGCAGCGGCTGCTGCGCTGACCTGGAATTCTCTGTTCAGCCAGCGAGTCTTTCTCGTCTCTGTTCACACATGGTGGTGGCTTGCCAGGGGTGCAGTCCTCCTGTGCCTTCCTCTCAGGCCTTCCTCCAGCATGGCCCTCTTCATGGCATCAGGTGTCTAAAGGGCCAAGGGGAGGTGCCCACCTGGAACCCACTCCCACAACCCCTGGACCATGCTCTGGGTACCCCAGACCTTCCCTGCCCAAGAGCCCCAAGCCACTTTCAGGACCTAGAGCAGGCCTCTTGCATGGATCTCTCTTGGAGGAGAGACCAGATAGCTAGTAGGCCTGAGAGGCGGGCACAAAACAGTTGCTTGCAGGGCTGCCTGGAGCCGGAGCTGACGAGAGGTCGAACTTGATTTGTAAATATTTAGGCCAGCGGTTCTCACATCCACGTACTAACCAGGCCCGACCCTGCTTAGCTTCTGAGATCAGATGAGATCGGGCATGTTCAGGGTGATGTGGCCGTGGACAGACCAGCCCTTCTCAAACATTTTGTTCTCGGGAACGCTTTACGTTCTAAAAGATCATTGAGAACCCCAAAGAGTTTTGTTCATGTGGGTTACATCTATCAATGTTTACCATGTTGTAATTTTAAACTGAGGCAGTTTAAAAATATTTATTCATTAAGTTTTAGAAAAATAACAATAAGCCCATTATACACTTATACATATAACACATTTTTTGTTTTGTCCTGTTTTTTTTTAAAAAAAACTAACTCTATTTTCCAAGACAAACCAGTAACTGTAGTGAGAAGAGTGGAACTGCTGGGAGTTTTGCAAATCTCTTTACTGCCTGGATGAAGCACAGACGGCTGAGTTCTCATCCCTGCTCTACCTTCAGTCTGTGTGTTACGATGTATTGTGGGGTTGAAATATATGAAGAAATTCCAGACTCCCGCAGAAAGGAAACTAGAAAAAGGAGCAGTGTTTTAAGAGCATTTTCAGAGAGCTGTGGGCGTTCCTACTTGACACTACACCAGATCTCAACCTGCAGGTGCCCGGAGATCTGCACACCACTGCTCCGCGTAACCCGCTCGGCAACCTCACGAGGTAGGAACCATTACGACCCGCTGTTTACAGATGAGGAAACTGAGACTTAGGGTGCATAAGTAACTGGCCAGGCCGCATGGTTGTACCCTACAGCTCTCCCCCTCACTTCCACCTCTCTGTCCCTCTGGGTTTTTTGCTGCACCCACAGCAAGCAGGTTTCTGCCCTGGAGCCTTGGCATATGCTGTTTCCTTCTGTCTGAATGGTTCTTCCCCCAGAACAGCTTCCTCCTCTACTGCATTCAGGTACGTATTGAACACCACCTTCTCAGAGAGCCCTTTCCTAACTTCCTGTTCTATGATAACCACACACACACACACACACACACACACACACACACACACACACAGAGTACACTCTCACTTGGTTTATTTTCTTGTTTGTATTATTTCCTGAAATTACTTGATCTCTGTTCCTGCTTATTTTCTATCCGCTGTCCCCGCCAGTGCCACCCCCCACTAGAGTGCAGCCCCCTGCAGGAGGTCATCCAGCCCCTAGGACAGTGCTGGGTCCCCCGGCGAGTGCTCCCTAACTGTGCTGCCCTTATGGAGGGAGAACTGCTGCTGCCAGGCTCAAGACGAAGGAACATGAGGCACACACAGTCGTGACTCATCAGACCCTTGCAATTTACTTCAAAAGAGTCTAATGGTGATGACATGTAAAATGCTATGAGAAATCAGCACAGGGAGGGAGAGGTGAGCTGAGCGTGAGGTCGGGACAGGCCCACCCCTCGGGGATGTGGCGCTTGGGCTCCAGAACTGCCCTGCCTTGGGGGGGTCTTTCCTGAAGGCACAGCCACCCAAGTAGAGCTCACCTCAGTGGCCCGCAAGCATGTTACCTATTCAGTTCATGCACAAGTAGTAGTGACAGACTCACTGATACAATGCGAAATCCACTGATAACCCAATTTTCAAAAATAACTAAAAGTCTCATGTGAACCTTCCCAAAAGAAGATAGCCAAGTAGCAGATATATACATGAAAAGGGGCTCAACCTCACTATTCGTCGGGGAAATTCAAATCAAAAGCACACTGAGATACTACAGTACTCCAGCAGAAGGGCTAAAATTAAAGACTGACCGTACCCTGTGTGGGTGTAGATGTGGGGGCAATTAGGACCCTCGTGCACGGTTGGTGGGCACATAAATTGGTACCACCACTGCACAGAAATGTCTGGAAATCCCTCCTCTTCCCTAACATATGCTGATCCTTTGACCCACATTTTTCTCTCTTGTTCTATACCCAAGAGAAATGAGTGTGTATGTTACAGAAACACCAGGGGTTTGTCTAGGTGCTGCTGCTCACCATACAGAAAGCCAATCACTGAGACAAGGAGTGTTGCCAGGGAAGAAAGCTTTAATCTGGTGCTGCAGCCCAGGAGATGGGAAATCAGTCTCAACTCATCCCCTGACCCACGAAAACCAGGGGTTTATCTAGCTGGAAAGAAACTTAACCATTTGTGCAAAAACAGGCATCAGCGAGGGTGAGGAAGAGGAGTCAGTCAACAGGAAGCAGGTGGTGGGTTAAGCAATCATGAGGAGGAGGGTGTGGTGGTCTCATGAGTTTCCTTGACCCTATCTGGGAGGCCTGATGGGTGATTTCTTGGGAAAGGAACTCAGATAAGACAAATCTAACTGTCTTAAGTTGCAAGACTGGGAGGATCCATTTCTATGTTAATTCAAAGAAACCATAAAGATCAGTTCTATGGGACATATGGGCCAGTTTCACTTATCTCTAATAAAGGATGCATTCAAGAATGTTCATAATAACTTTGTTCATAATAGTCAAAAACCCAAACACTTATCAGTAAATGAGTACGTGAGCTGTGGCCTGTGCATATAAAGGAGCACGACACATAGAGCAGGTGACAATCTCAATAACGTGGGTGACTCTCATGCTGGGTAAAAGAAGCCAGACATGAAAGGAAACAGTATAAAGGACAAGAGTAGGCAAGACTCTGTTATGTGGAAATAAGAACAATGGTTACCTCCCAGGGCAGAGGAGTATACAGACCAGAAAGGCACAGAAGGGGGCTGTCTTGAAATGTACCTGGGATTTTGTTTCCTCAGCTCTGGTAAGATGACAGCCTGGGAGACACTGCCTTTGAATGAAGAGCTGATGGCTTTCAGTTCTCAGCATGGGGAAGCACCAGGTCAGTCCCAAGGCAGAAGGAGCAAGGGGAGAGCCTGGGCTGGGCCTTCACTGGGGTCTCTGTGGGAAGGAATGGACGAGGGTGGAGGTGAGTTTGAACAAAGTTCAGATAGACCTGTTTGCAGAATGTTGGCAGGCCCCGGGATATGGGGTGGTCCTTAGACATTCAGTACCATGCTCTGGAGTGAGATGGGGCAGGGCGAATACTCACTGGGTGTGTGAGTTAGATAAAGAGTGTAGTCGGGGACAGGGGCTTCTGACTGCTGGTCTGCATAGGGAGGCATGTGCCGTCTCTAGAACTAACTAACCAGCCTTGGGAGGGGCAGTCCCTGCCAGCAAAGCCTCCTGCGATGCCAAAGCACCGTAAAACACAGAAACCAGAAAACATGAGGAAACCAGGAGCCCCACGAGGACTGATACCCCCCGCGTCAGTGTGCTTTATGTGCTCTGCCATACTCTACCTCCTCTTTTTAAAATGCAAATAGAGAAGTCAAGCTGAAGAATGAATGCAAAGGAACTCTTTAGCGCTCATCAACCACCACTCCGCCCCTCGATCTCTTTCTGGTATCAGCATCCTCCTCCCTCTCAGATTCCAGGCCCTGGGCTCCAGGTACAGTCCATTTCTGTGACCTCAAGGCACTAGGCACGTCCATGCCAGGTTGAGTCTCTGTAACGACATGGCTGTGCAGCTGTGAGCTGAGAATTTAACAGATTGTCCCTCTGACTTCCTATTTCTCCTTCACTTTCTTGTAGCAAAGCAAAAAGGAGGGAAAATGCATCCCAGGTGCTGCCAGCTGACACTTTTTTCTTTGTGTGTGTATCTGTGTGACAGAATCTCACTCTGTTACCCAACCTGGAGTGAAATGGTGTGATCTTGGCTCACTGCAACCTCTGCCTCCTGGGTTCAAGCGGTTCTCCTGCCTCAGCCTCCTGAGTAGCTGGGATTACAGGCACATGCCACCAAGCCCGGCTCATTTTTGTATTTTTAGTAGAGATGGGGTTTTGCCATGTTGGGCAGGCTGGTCACAAACTCCTGACCTCAAGTGATCCGGCTGCCTTGGCCTCCCAAAGTGTTGGATTACAGGCACGAGCCATTGTGCCTGGTCTACTGCCCCATTTTCAAGCCAGTGTTAGGCTTTCTCACATCCCCCAGCTTCCACCCACTCTCCTGGGATGCTTAGGGCCTCCATCACCATTTTCTGGAAACTGCCCAGGAAAGGCAGTCAAGAGGTGGCCTGGGGCTCCCCAAACAGGCATGGAGACCTAGAAGACACAGCCTGGTGCTGGACTGGGCAGGACCCTCTTCCGCCAGGTTCCCAGACACCTCCATCCCTCTTCTAGCAATCATGTCACTGCATGGGAGCGCCTGTGCCCTAAGGTTCCCGTGCCACAAGGCTGGAGCCCTTCACCTCTGTCCCCCGAGGCCAGCACCACCAGGCCTGCTTGGCCCAGAGAAAGGGGTAGTAAGTGTTGTGGATGGAAGCAGTGGGTGGGGAGAGGGGTTAGTGTAGAGTCTTCAGAGTGACACTGAGGCTGAGGCACACTCTCTGACACAGCCCAGCCAGGCGCTGCTCATGGCTAGGCTTCCAGAGGACACCTTCTGTGTCACCATATTCCAGGATTCAAATCCTTCCAGCCTGGGACAAATTCCACAGGGTGCCATGAGGCCACCCCAATTTGATTTTGAAATGTACAATGAAATGCCTACCTTGGTGGTGGCCAAGGCAGTGTGGGTTCAGATGCCACTGCTGAAGAACACACTGGCACGACACCCACAGCTCAGGGAGTGCACTCCAGCCCATCACGGGGCCCTGGGCCAGGTGGTGAGCCATCAACCCACTAGGGACAGTCCTTCCTGATCCTGGAATGGAGCGGCCCAATTATAACAGCTCTGGCCCTCGAGGCTCTCAGTGGAGCGGAGCCCAGAGAGGAGGCCTGCACTGCCAGATGGGCAATGACTGTGGCATTTTTATGCAAATGAGGGCAAATACATCCACAGGAGAAATGTGAACAACAGTCACGCACAGGAGCATGGACGTCACTGGGTTTTGAGAGGAGAGGGGAGCTGGGACAGGAGGCCAGGAGAGATCCTTGCCCCCAGCCCTGCCCTGCGGTGGCCTAGCCCAGGAATTCTAGATCTGCCTATCTGGGATGTCCAAGAGGGAAACTGAGGGCCCCAGGGCACCTGCACGTGGCTGGGGCCTGGTCTGACCTGTAGCTTTTTGGGAGGCTGAGGGGGGAGCACTGCTTGAGACCAGGAGTTTGAGACCAGCCTGGACAACACCGTTAGACCCCATCTGCACACTAAAAAATTAGTCAGGCATGGTGGCACATGCCTGTGGTCCCAGCTATTCAGGAGGCTGAGATGGGAGGATCGCTTGAGCCCATGATTTAGAGGTCATGGTGAGCTATGATCGTGCCACTGCACTCTAGCTTGGGTGACAGGGTGAGACCCTGTCTTTTAAAATAAGTAACATAAAATAATGTAAAATAAATAAAAATTATAATAAAAATGAAAATGACTGTAGTGAGAACTTTTAAGGAGAGTCTAGAAAATATTGCAAAGAAGCAATACGACAAAACTAATCTCCTTCAGGTTTCTTCTCCTTACAGTTTTTTTTCAAATTTCTCTTGTTTCTTCAATGGAGCCCCATCTCCAGAAGCCCCCTGATCTGATGCTTAGCCTGGGTCCCCCCGCTCAGGCTACTGCATCTTTCTCATCAGTGCTGCTCAATGTGGCCTTGGATAGGTGGCATTCTGGCATCCCCTGGGTGGCTGTTGGAAAGACAGATTCTTAGGCTCTGCCCCAGACCTCCTGACTCAAATCTCTGGGGTGGGGTCCAGGATTGTGCATACGCTCCAGCTCCCCAGGGGATTCTGTTGAGAACTGGTCTCTATTCTAGGAGGCCTGGCTTTTCCTGCTCCTGTCAGGAGTGAGGCCCCCTCCAGACTGGGCTGGTCAGGATCTAGGCTCTTAGGAGCCTGCACTGGGGGAGCCTGCATGAGGCAGGGAAGCAAGTCCTTTCTCGGGAAGGCAGAAGGCAATGGCAGGAGAGCTGGCCAAAGAGACCCTTGCCACTGAGCTGTCCTGTAGAGGACCCCCATGCCTGTTTCTCAGGGTGCTCTGTGGGTGTGCCTGGGGATGGACTGAGCCCCCAGCAATCTCGCTGCATGTCGGTTACAGCTCTTACTTTCACTGTGGGCCCTGTGGGCTTTTTCAGTGCTCTGTCCTGGCCCGGGGGAAAAGTGGACAATCAGATCTCAGAGCCAGAAAGAAAAGCAGCCAACTGAGTTTCCAAATGGATTTAAGGAACTCACAGCAGAGGAGATACATGTTTGAAAATCAAGATGTGTTTGATTTGCTTTGGCCATCAAGAGATACATCCTGGAAGACTCTGTCTCAACATTTTTCTGCATAAAAAACGGAGTGGGGAAGAATGCAGGTTGGTGGGAACTGAGAGATAAGGTCCACAGGCCAGGGGAGGGCCTCCGGGCTGGGTCGTGTGAGGCAGTGCCCATCTGAGAAGGAAAGCCTGCTGGCCACAGGGTCCCAGCACCCAGGAGCTAGAGGAGAGAGGGTGGGAGGGAGAGCACCTCCATGTCCCTGGCTCTCTTAAGGACTGGTAAACCCCAAGAGCATTCTTAGCTGTCACAAAAGCATGCACTACTAGAGCTTCTCCCTCCCAGCTGGCAGAAGAGGAATGGACCAGGATGGAGGCGAGTTTGGCAAAGTCTGGAATCAGCATTCCTCCTCCTCCTCCCTCCCAGACTCCAGGCATGGTCCATCCCTGCAGAGGGCTTCTGTGGATGCTGGTGGGCACAGATGCCAGCCCAGCATGTGCTACCCTGGCAGAGGCTAGGGAGCCAGGGACCAGGCATCATTCTCCCTGATGCCAGGGCACCGCCCTGAGGGAAAGGGAGAGGACAGTTTGGTCCAAATCCACCTGCAGTGTCTGAGTAATCACACACAGGGCTGGGGGCTGAAATTTTCTGAGAGGGACTGAATTACATTTTCAGGAACTGGAATCAGAAATTAAAATTGAGTCATGAAAAATAATGAGTTACATTTTGCACCTGTGACTTTTAAGCCTGATAATTTGTGTTTGTCACGTTTATACTTGAATGTGAAAGCACCTTGGACAGCACTTGGCATAAAGTCGGTGCCCAGTGATTACTAGTTGATGCCTTCCTGACTGTGTATATGGCCTGAATACACACTAACACGAAGGAAAGAGTCAGGGAGCAGAGACAGTGCCCCGAGGATGCTCTTCTATTATTTTAATTCTGAAGTCTGTTTGCCTTTTTACACATTTTTGATCCTATCATATAAACAATTTTGATAGCATTCATGTTATGTTACATTCATATTTAATGTTAATTTTGACAACATTAGTACAAGATGATTCAATTCCTCCTTGGCCAGAGGACCCACATCTGAATCCTGGATCCACTACTTGTTAGTTGAAGCAAGTGAGTTCACCTCTGAGAGTCTGTAAAAAGGAGGCAGTGCCTGGCTCAGGAGGCTGATAGGACAAAGCTGGAGAGGAACCAATGGAAGTCTCTTGGGACTTAGGCCTGCCTGATACTCTCTGGGCACCTTAAAGTATGTTTTCTGATGGTTAAGGGATTAGCACAGAGCAGGCATGTATGCAGATGGGGGGGAATATTACTTCCATTCTTCCATGTGTGAGTCCTAACGCACACCCCCCCCCACGCACACAAACAGGCCTACAATACATGCCAACACATGTCACACATAACACAGGCACACACACAAATGCATTCCAGAACACACACACAACACACAGGGTAACACATACACACGTGTACCACCTACCACACTACACAATCAACACATTCACGTGATAAGCATGTACCACGTGCACGTATATGACCCATACCACCAACACACACGCATCATATGTACACATATCTCACATGCACACATGACCCATGTGAACACACACATGTGCCACAGACTGCATGCCCATCTACACCACACGTGATACAGGCACATAGAAGCTGCATGTAGACACTGTGTGCACACACACTCACACCATGCTGCATGCACACACACCACTGACACACATATAGATCCCCACATGTCCACAACCTGCACGCACACACCATATTATGCACACGCACCCCATATACTATTAGGTTGGTGCGAAGAGTAATCACGGTTTTTGCCATTACTTTCAAAGGCAAAAAACGTGATTACTTTTTTTTTTTTTGAGACGGAGTCTCACTCTGTCGCCTAGGCTGAAGTGCAATGCCAAGATTTCAGCTCACTGTAACCTCTGCCTCCGAGGTTCAAGTGATTCTCCTTCCTCAGCCTCCTGAATAACTGGGGTTACAGGTATGTGCCACCTCACCCGGCTAATTTTTGTATTTTTAGTAGAGACAGGATTTCACCATGTTGACCAGGCTGGTCTTGAACTCCTGACCTTAGGTGATCTACATTCCTCGGCCTCCCAAAGTGCTGGGATTACAGGTGTGAGCCACCATGCCCAGCCAAAAACTTTTGCACTAACCTAATACATGTGCACACATAAATTTGGTAAGCAGGAATTGCAATAATTAAAGATGACACTAGGTGGCACCATGACACTTTTACTCAGAAATGTTATTTGCCTATTTTTATACAATTGTGATTATATTAGTAGTTCTCAAAGTGTAGCCAAAACTATTTTCATAATAATGCTAAGATGTGATTTGCCTTTTTTCATTCTCATTCTCCCATGAGTATACAGTGGAATTTTCCAGAGATGCTGTGAAGTGTGACATTGTAACAGATTGAAGGCCAAAGCAGATCTGAGAAGCAGCTCAGGCATCTACCTAGAGATTTGCCAACGGAAAACACCACCACTCACTAATTTTCGGAAGATATTGTTGTTTTCCATACAAAATTACTTATTGTTAACGTACAACAATGGGTTTTTTAATTTTAAAAACTGAGCAATTTGGATTCTATTTTAAGCTTATTTTTAATTGCAAGTGAAATTGTATAATGTGTATAACATGATGTTGTGAAATAGGTAGACGCTGTGGAATGGGTTGTTATTTCAAAATAAGTAAACATTTCAAAATCTCAACTTTAATGTCTATATTGTAAAATTGATAGCTATATTTCACATGAAGTCTTTTAGGGCCCACAAGAATTTTTTTTAGTATAGAGCTATCCTGAGACAAAAATGTTTGACAATCATTCTCGTATACGTAATCACATGTCCATAACCACATTTGAGGTTTATCATTTATTATAAATTTATAAGGAACCAACAAGAACAAAGAAAAGGAAAATACTTGTAATTGTATTGCCCGGGGACGAGACAATCACGTCTGACGTTTGCCACGTTTTCTCCTAGTTGTGTTTCTGAGCATCTTCTTGCAGGTTAGCATGCTCTGAATATAGGCTCTGTGTCCTAGGCTCTGAATACGAGCCCCGCATCCTGAGCTCTGGGAATAAGCCTTGTGTCCTAGGCCCTGGGTATAAGCCCCGGGTTCTAGGCTCTGGGTATAAGCTCCATATCCTAGCCTCTGGATATAGGTCCTGGGTCCTTGTTCTGGGTATAAACACCATATCCTAGGTCACCTACCAGATTGAGAACCCAGTCAAAGTTCTGTGGCCAGACCCTGAGCTCCCCTGAAAAGCGTTCCCAGACCTTATGTCAGAGGGAGGCTTTGTCTGCCCAGAGCCCACCGAATCTTGGAGTCTTGGAGGGATGTCCGGCTCCTCAGGTAGGCCTGTCTGCACCTCAGCTTCACCCTGGTCTGGATATCCACTCCATACAGATATGTTTTTAAAAATTGAGGTATAGTTTTGTAAAACACACAGATTTTGAATATATAGTTCAATGACTTTTGACAAATATCTATCTGTGTAGCCAACACCCCAATCAAGACAGAGAACATTGCCACCATTGTAGAAAACTCCCTCCAATCCCTTCACAGTCTACTCAACTCCCCTTGTTCCCTACTCCCCAAGCAGCCACTATTCTGATTTGTATTCCAGAAAAGTAGTTTTTCCTGGTTTTTAATTTTTTTTTTTGAGACAGAGTCTTGCTTTGTTGCCCAGGCTGGAGTACAGTGGCACCATCTTGGCTCACTGCAACCTCTGCCTCCTGGGTTCAAGCAATTCTCCTGCCTCAGCCTCCCAAGTAGCTGCGATTATAGGCGCACGCTACCTCAGCTGGCTTATTTTTGTATTTTTAGTAGAGATGGGGTTTCACCATGTTGGCCAGGCTGGTCTCGAACTCCTGATCTCAGGTGATCTGCCCGTCTCGCCTCCCAAAGACTAGCTTAGCTAGGTCTTGGATCCTAGGTTAAGAATAGTTTTTTTTTTTTTTTTTTGAATGTTAAAGAAATTGCTCTACTATCTTTTAGCATTCAGGATTGATGATAAGTCTGATGTCAAGCTGATTTTCAGTCTATTGTGATAACTAACCTACTCTATCAGTCTGAAAACGATGAGGATTTTTTTCCCTGGTATCCCAAAATTTTGCTGCAATGTGCGTAGATTTCTAAAATTCACTTTACTGTTTTTTTTTTATTTTTGAGATGGAGTCTTGCTTTGTCATCCAAGCTAGAGGGCAGTGGGGCAATCTCAGTTCACCAAAACCTCCACTTCCTGGGTTCGAGTGATTCTCCTGCTTCCTGAGTAGTTGGGATTACAGGTGCACCACCACACCTGGCTAATTTTTGTATTTTTAGTAGAGACCAGGTTTGCCATGTTGGCCTCAAGTGATCCTCCCACCTCAGCCTCCCACTTTATTTTTCATTTGGGCTGCTTGGTATTGAATGGAACCTATTAACCCGAGAACTGATGGCTTTCTTCAGCTCTGGGATCCCCTCTCCCCCATTATTTCTTTGAGTA
The DNA here is from genome assembly GCA_036589455.1 of Ateles fusciceps. Classification (NCBI taxonomy): domain Eukaryota; kingdom Metazoa; phylum Chordata; class Mammalia; order Primates; family Atelidae; genus Ateles; species Ateles fusciceps. Next base: position 67,584 of record JAZHEH010002583.1, read on the forward strand.
TTTCTTCACTGCCATTTTATCTGTTCTCTCCTATTGGAATTCCTCTTATAAGGAGATTGGAATGTCTGGGTCTTCTCTTCATGGTTAATACTTTTACCCACATTGTCTATTTCTTTGACCTTTCACACTAAGCTAAGGAATTGGTGTGATATCCCATGTCCCTAATTTCCCGTCACTGTGTTTATTTTGCCATTCATCCCACCTATCAAGTTTTTGAAGTTAATTTTCAGTTTCTACCATTTATAACTAATTTTTGATAGATGAAATAGCCTCTCAGAAGATAGAAATTATATCTATCATCACGTCTTCTTTATTTTCTTCATTAATTTCCTTTGGTTATAATTCTCTGATGTTGTGTTTGACATCTTCTTATCATGAAGTTGGTTTCTCTCAAATGTTTGGAGATCCTTGGCCAACTGCCCATCTTCATGTCTAACAATTTATATTCATCTGCTTATTCTATGTATCATATCTGCCTGTAATGATTATTGGGGTGGCAGGTTTCATTCCTGAGTGGTGAAGGAGTTCCCTGTCCTTCTCAGGGACAGGAAGTCAGTGGTTCCTGGGGGAGACTGTCTTGCTTCTCTGGACCAAGTATTCACACTTTCCATTTCAACTGGGGGGGCAAATGCTGTGCCATGATGGTGACATTGCTGATTTTCCCAGAACACGATGCATTCCCTTCCCCTTTCTTTCCCTTTTGTGCTACTTCTAATTTAAAAAAATGTTTCTGTCATTTATGGGATTTTGGTTCAGAGGGAGGTCAATTGGGGGTGATTGGTCCTCCATTTGGCTCTGATCTGTGTTTTTAGCAAAACAACTAAGTTTGGAAGTTTGAAACTAACGACATTAGGTCTGGGAGATTTCTTAATGTAAATATATTTTAGCAAAGTTAATGAAAACTTGGAGTGCTTACAAAGTTGGATATCTTACATGTGTGACAAATTATATATAAACCAGATTTCATTTCCTGTTTTTTTATTTTTTCATTTTTTTAATCAGCAAAGGAAAAATGGCAAGAAAACCAAGTCTCCCATAACTACACATTTTAGGGGAGAATGCATATTGAAACATTTTCAACATTTGCTGTTAAAATGAATACAATTCGACCAAAAGAACCCCCACCCCCCACAAAGGCATCAAGTTCCAGGCAATGATAAGCCCCTCATTCAGAAATGGTTCAGGCTTTGCCTCTGGGGGCCCGTCGGCCCCAGCCTGCTGCTGTTGGCAACCACTGTGCCGTTTCCCTCACACATCTCTCATCACTATGGTGATTCTTGTTAAATAAAGTGAACAGTCCCGATCATGTGCACTAGTGCCTTATTCCACATTTAATCTGTGGCTGTCAGTTCCCATAGCCCATCTATTCAGTAAAGATTTGTTGATTATCTACTATGTGCCTGGGCCCAGTGACGCAAAGATGAATAGGACAAGATGCTTGCCCTTGAGGAAGTTTTCTATAGGGGAGAAGAGGCAGAACAGGTAGATTCCATGGATCATCTGGCACATAGAATCCAACTTTGCATGTTTTTGTGAAGCGACTGAATTTAACAATGTTTTATGCTTGTATAATTTTTCAAAAAATGTTTAACTTTCAAATGGGAAATGCATGACACAGTTCAAACCATCAAAATGATGTGAAAAGATATCACCATCTGCTCATTCTCCTTCCCCACTTTCCCCTCTAGGTAACTTTTTCTTTTCTTTTTTTTTTTTTTTTTGAGACGGAGTCTAGCTCTGTGGCCCAGGCTGAAGTGCAATGGCATGATCTCAGCTAACTGCAACCTCTGCCTTCTGGTTCAAGCAATTCTCCTGTCTTAGCCTCCCGAGTAGCTGGGATTACAGGCATGTGCCACCATGTCTGGCTAATTTTTGTATTTTTAACAGAAACGAGGTTTCACCATATTGACCAGGCTGGTCTCAAACTCCTGACCTCAGGTGATCCACCTGCCTCAGCCTCCCGAGTAGCTGGGATTACAGGCATGTGTCACCATGTCTGGCTAATTTTTGTATTTTTAACAGAAACGAGGTTTCACCATATTGACCAGGCTGGTCTCAAACTCCTGACCTCAGGTGATCCACCTGCCTCAGCCTCCCGAGTAGCTGGGATTACAGGCATGTGCCACCATGTCTGGCTAATTTTTGTATTTTTAATAGAAACGGGGTTTCACCATATTGACCAGGCTGGTCTCAAACTCCTGACCTCAGGTGATCCACCTGCCTCAGCCTCCCAAAGTGCTGGGATTACAGGTGTCAGCCACCTCGCCTGGCCTAGGTAATCATGTTTGTTAGATTCTTGTTTATACTTCTAGTGTTTCCTTATGCAATTATATATGGATAATGTTTTTACTTTTCCTTCCTAAAGAGGCTGGTGTGCTACATACTCACTAATGTATCCAGGAGACCTTTTCCTTGTGGTAGACAGCAGCCCCCACTTGCCATTTTTACTGCTAAGTATCCCACTGTGTGAGTGATCACTGCACATTAGCCAGTTCCTTAGTGATGGCCGCTTGGGATAGTTCCCATCTTTTGCCATGACAATAAATGTTCCAGTGAACAATCTCCTACTTACACCATTTATATGCATGTATGGGTACTTGTCAAATTGATTTCCAGAAGTGGGCTTGCTGGATGAAGGGGTGCTTGCATCTGTAATTTTGGCAGATTCTGCCAGCTGTCCCTTTATAGGGGTGATACCATCTTACTCTCTCCTAGCAATGTCTGAGAGAGCCTCTTTCTCCTGAGTGAGAATATTTCTAATCCTTTCTTGTTCTGTCAGTACCAAATAATACTTGCATCTTTTCCTCAAAGTACTGTATTTGTTTTTGGGTACTACTAAAGTTTATTAGCAAAAAGGAAAGCCACTGGTAAGTAGACAGTGTGGCACATTTGCCCTGTGGTGTTCAGATGAGAACGCATGGAAGGAACTGAGTGTTGCAGGGATGATGCGGAGGGCAGGCTGGCGGGGGGCCACACTCAGGCTGTTGAGCAGCCGGAGAGAAGATCAGGGCCAGACTGTGAAGAACGTGAGCTGCCGTGATGCACTCAGAGCTCTGGATTTTTCCTGTAAGCAATGGGCAGCCACAGTGGGTTTCACAGACGAGGGAGGAGGTAGCCAGAACTCTGTTAAGGCAGCAATGAATTCCAGTGGCTGTGAAGGATGGGGAAGAGACTGCAGCGATTCTGTAACTTTTCATGATTCCACTTACCTGCTATGGGAGCACACCTACCACTCCTTACATGACACAGAGTGGGCTGAGGAGAAACCCTGGGGATGAGGAATTTCTTTATGACGCTTTCTGACTGCAAAGATTGAGGGCCACTTTCCCACTTGGTTCCTCAAGAGCGGTCCTTCTCATCATCATTCAGTGCGTGTTGACTGAAACACTATGTGAGTCATTTCAGGCTCACAGAGCGGGCTGGTGCCTCAGAACCAGGGCTCCCTATCCTCAAATCTAAACATGATATTATTTACCACTTTCAAGGGATCAAGTCATTAATGGGGCAATACCTTGTTCTAGAGCATGGTGTAGAGAGGCGTCAGGGCCAAGAAGATAAGCCCACAGCTTCCTGTGGCTCTGCTCAGCTGCCTTCTGCCCACCCAGTGGCCCTGCCAGTCGTGTTTGTCTGGCTCCTCGAGCAGCGATGCTGTGTGCGGTTTCCATGGCAGTGGGGCCCGGAGGGCGGCTGGGGACACAGCCAGGTGGCTTGCAGCTCACCTGCCTGGCTGTTGACAGGAGGCAGGCGGCCTCCTCCTGCTTGTCTCAGTTCCTGAAGCTTTCAGAATGTCTTTGGTTACTTCCTTTTGGAGTCTGATCTCTGTGTGAGAGAAACTTAAAGTTCTGGGCTTATAAAAGGTACACTTTATCTCCAAGCGGTTGCCTGGCAGTCGTACAGAATGGCAGGGCGGAAAAGTCCCGGGAAAGCATGCATCTCTGCAAGGGAGGCTGGAACTCAGGGGGCCCAGCTTCCTGCGACGGGTGGCAGGATCACACTTTGCACAGAGGCAAGAGAGGCTCCCCCTGTGAGGGCCACAGGATGACCTTCACAGGGTCACTGGCACACGACCCTTAGGGCTCGGGTCTGGCATCTTTGAGTCATGAACTCAAGAAGACTGTAGGTCAGAGTTACCTGCTGCAGCACACAAGTGTTGGTTTAATCACTGTCGTAGTTCTAGTGAGGACTCATCACAGGATTACTAAGAATTCAACTCCAGTGGGGGGAAACACAAGCTCTCAAACACAGAAGATGTTAAAGTCAGGTACAAGTTCATGGTGAGAATTTTCAGCAAGTGCTTCCTGCTCCAAGTTGCAGGCTGTGGCTGCTGAGCTCCCAGTCTGGGGTACTGGGGAATCCAGGCATGAGACTCGGCCCTCAGGGTGGGTTCTGGCAGACCACAGGCTTTACTCGAGGAGCTAACATTTAAAAGAATTCCATGACTGGGATGGAGAGAAAGGCCTAGGGCCAAGGACCCAGGCTCTGTCTCCAGAAATGAAGATGCTCCAGCAGAGTCCATCCAATAGAGATGTGAATGCTGGGGTTGCTGGAACGTGGGACAGAACAAAGCTCTTCCTATTTGCTTAAGACCTAAAGAAGTGGCCCTGAAGCCACACATTCTTCCTGACATGTTGAAAATTGACAGCAGAGTGAAGCATATCTTAGTATCAAGCACACTGGGAAACAAAAAATAAAACTCACTTGAAGACTGCACGCGAGACAAAAACAGATTTCGTTTTCTTAAGGGGCAAAATCTTTTCTGCCCTAATCATCTGCCATTAAATAATGAACAAAGACAATGAAATTCCTATTGGTAACTCCCAAACTAATTAAGCACATTTCTTGGGTTCTGTATTATGAGTAGTTCGAGGAGGAGAGAAAAGGGTAGGTCCATTCAATCACACTGCAGGCAAATCGTTTTTAAGTACTTACTAGGTTTTAGGCTCTAAAGTAGGAACTGAGAGACCCAGCCCATGCCCCTGGTGGCTGGGATTTCTGGCATTCAGAAAAGCAAGCAGCCAGTCAGGGAGTAGATGGAGGCCTGATGCCCTGGCCCCTGGGCAGTGGCTGGAATGAGAGGACCGGCTGGCATGGGGGTGTGGAGTCCATGCTGCCCACAGGAGAGGCCTTTAAACAGGACAGATGGGCTTCTCAGAGACCACCCTGGCTGGTGGGTGGAGCAGGGAAGATGAGGTTGTCATGGAGATGGAGAATCCAGTGAGATGTCTACAGTGGAAAGCCAGAGGGTAAACAGTGGCGGTGCAAGCGGAGGGGGTGGGTGCGGATTCTCTAGACCCCTGGGCGGGGCCAGTGCCTGGGTGTAGGAGGAGAGAGAGGGAGGAGTCTGGCCAGACCCCACAGCTTATGGCCTGGGCAGCAGCAAGGCCGGCCATGCTGTTCAACAGGATGAGTTCTGGGAGGGCGCCTGGGTGGGTGTGATGGTGCAGGATAGCAGGAGGGAGAATGATGAGTTTGAATTTAATTGATTTTATTAGGCAGTGCATTGGTCAGGGCTCTACCAGAGAAACAGAACCAGTATGCATACACATATATGCAGAGAGAGAGATGCATTGCAAGGAACTGGCTTCCCCAGTGGTGGGACCGTCTGGGCAACTCAGGAATCCGTAGGCCAGGGCATTGGAAGGGCAGGCGGGAACTCTCAGGCGGGCGCTGACACTGCAGTTCACACAGGGCTTCTCCTTCCTCAGGGAAGCCTCAGTTTTGCTCGAAGCCTTTCATCCTATTGGATGAGGCTGACCCAGTGTACCGAGGATAATCTCCTTTTCTTAAAGTTGGTTGACTGTAGACGTGAATCGCATCTACAAAATGCCTTACAGAACACCTGGGCTAGTGTTGGGTTTGTTAAAGTCAATTAAAATGAAGACCAGGTCTGAAGAATCCTTGAGCAGACAAAAGCCAGTTAGGCCCCATTCGTGACCTTCACCTTGCTTGATTTGCAAACGTAAGTGAAACTTAACTTGAGCTATTTCTTATAAATGTCTATGTTAAGGAGAAACAGAACTTAAGCTCAACCAGTCAGAATCATCCAAAAAATGTCTAATTAAATAACTAAGGACTTTCCAGTGGGTCGCTCAAACAAGGCAACTTTATAATTTGAACCAATCAAATACGTTCTTAGCATAACTTCCGCATTTACCCTATACTGGCTGTGCCTTTGCACCTTCATTGCAACCCTGGAACCACCTCTGGTTTGGAGCTGCCTGATTTGTGAATTACTCTCTGCTCAAATAAACTTGTTAAAATTTTATTGTCTTGGTTTACTTTTTTAACAGATTAAATAATGGGTACTATAGTCTAGCTAAGTTGACACATAAAGCTGGCCTTCATGGCCAGTGTGGCTCACATCTGTAATCCCAGCACTTTGGGAGGCTGAGGTGAGAGGATCACCTGAGCCCAGGAGTTCAAGACCAGCCTGGGCAACATGGCAAGACCCCGTCTCTACAAAACATGATTAACTGCATGTGGTGGCGCATTCCTGTAGTCCCAGCTACTTGGGAGGCTGAAGTAGGATTGTTTGAGCCCAGAGCAAGGCCCTGTCTCAAAAAAAAAAAAAGAACAAAAACATAAAACCAAATAATTATGATCTGTTGCCCAGGCTGGGGTACAGTGGTGTGATCATAGCCCACTGCAATCTCAAACTGGGGGAGAACTACCAGGAGTTTGAGATAGGAGGAAAACACTTATAATCACCTTCTACAATGTGTATGTTTCACTTTATGCTCCTAATAGTTCTCCCTAAAGCAAAAGAGTTTCTGTGTTTCCATCCACAGATGGGAGAGGGATTTGGACAGGAAACAGACACTGTGGGTCCTTAGCATCTGGGTAGGATGGGAAGTCCTGGGACCCAGGGAGAGTGTGAAAGTCATGAGACACAGAGGAGGAGAGGGCAGAACTCAGAGGACACCATAAATAGGGGACAGGGCAGAAGGGAAACCAGGAGTGGGGGACATCATGGAAGCCTCAGTCCATAGAATCCCAAAGAGCTGGTGCATGATGAGTTCAGAGCAGGTGGCCAAGCAGCCCCACTGGCTGTGCGGCGGAGGGACAGGGAGCAGGGTTGCCGGGGAGGAGGAAGTTCTTCACACCAGTTCGGCAAGAGAAACACTCCACCCTGCCGTCAAGGCTGGGGGCCTTGCTAAGAGCAGGTCCAGGGTATGCTGAAGAAGGAATCAAAGCTTCTATGTGGTGCTGCTGAGAGCAGGGGGCAAGGGTGGTTGACAGTTTGTGTAAGGTTCACCATTATGAATTTCTGGTTGAGCAAAGGTTTTCCTGGAGCCGTGTTTGGGATTGGGCTTAAGAATTTGAGGATCAGAGGCTAACACCATGTGAGAAGGGAGGAGGAGACCCAGCCCACAGCAAGAGGCGGCCTGAGGATTAAAGATGATCAGTGAGATGATCTCGCATATGGTCGTAGTTGAGAGGCTTGGCAGACATTACCCACTTCTCAGTTTTACATGGTGCCCTGTTGTGTACGATGGTGGACCCAACCCCACGCCCCCTACTTCTCTAAAACCTGGAGGGGACAGTTAGCATAGCATGACAAAAATATATATATATCTGCTGAGTGCATGTGAAGGCCTGGCCACTGTGCTGGGCCCCTGAGAGGTGTGGTGACCCTTACAGATGACCTGGCCCCCCCCCCGGAGTAGGATCTTTCAGGGCCCCACAGCCAATGAGGGCCCAGGGCACTTGCGGATATGGTGGTTACTGGCTTAGCCCATCATTCTCACGGTGCTTCAAATGGGTAGGAGCACTTTCCTCTAACAAATGGCCTATCTCCTGGACCTGGAGCTGCCTGTTTCCAGTCATCTTCTGAGGCCCAGAGGAACAAGTCCCGTGACTGGTGTAGCTCTTTATGGAGACGGACCTCCTGCCTGCCATCTTCTCTTTCCCAGGCCTTCTCTCTTGAAACCCTTGGCTGTTCTGATAAACCTCAGCCTCTCACTTCCTTGGGCATACTTATCAGAAAGTCCCTCTGTTTTATGGTAAAGATTTTTTTTTCCCTAGAGTTCCTGGGATGAAGCTTCTAAAGCTCTTGGAATTCTCCAAGTGACAAGGGTGTCTTTGTTATTCATGGTGGCCCTAGGATCACTTCTGAGTTTAAGCTAGCAAGACACAGGGTGGGTCAGGCGTGGTTGCTCACGCCTGTAATCCCAGCACTTTGGGAGGCTGAGGCGGGAGGTTTGCTTGAGGCCAGGAGTTCAAAACCAGCCTGGACAACATCAAGAGATCTCAACTCTAACAAAACAAACAAAACAGAATGCCACCAACACCCAGGATTCTCCTGCTAACAGCCAGTCTAAGATATAAGAAATCACCCAAATATTAGCAACATAATAGCTATAACTTTAAATTCATACAGAATACCTTAAGAAAACTCTGAAAAAGAGAGAATTTCTCTGCAGATGAAGAAAATACCTTAGAAAAATGTTGCCAAAAGTGGAGGAAAATTGTACTCTAAACTTCCAACATACATTAAGGAAAAAAACCTCAATGAAATAGTTGCAACTATAAAGACCACAAAGCAGAAATGTAAGAACTTAGGATAGAAACAGCCAGACAAGAGGAAGAGATGACCGGATAGCAGATGGACATTATGGACTGGTAGATGTTAAGAATAAAAACAGAATAAAAGAAAAACCTATTCCAGAAATGAACATGAAATTAAAAGGAGCTCAAGAGAGAATAAAGAGTTGAAGCACAGTAAGGCACACAGATGCTAGAAACGAGGAAAAAGCAGGAACTAGAGGTAAAGGGATGAAGCTGGCTAGAAACATCAGGAAAAGTGGTGAAAGCCATTGATATGGACCAGAAAAATAATGAGGTGTCTTCAGTGGAAAATTGCTTTGGATCACAGTGTAAAATGAAGCACCCTCCTCTGGGCCACCCATTTCTGGGTTTGTGCTTTTCATTGTCTTTGTGCTATTTTGTAACTCTGTAAATTGTGGATACGCAACAACAATGCAAATGATTTTTATCTGTAGATGTGCAAATTAATTCTTTCTGGTAGAAGGAACACTTGATTCCCTATTGTGACAGGCAGAATAATGGACCCCCAAAGATGTCCACATTGTGCGTATGTTACTTTATGTGGCAAAGAAACTTTGCCTATGTAAATTAGGCAAAGATCTTGCGGTGAGGAGATTATCCTGAATTATCTCGGAGGGCCCAGTGTTGTCACAAGGGTCCTTCTAGGAGGAAGGCAGGAAGGCTGGGGTTAAAGAAGATGTGGTCGTGGAAGCAGATGGTGAGATGAGACCTGGCCATGAGCCAAGGAGTGAGGACAGTCTCTAGAAGTGGAAAAGGCAAGAAAACAGACTCTCCTGGGGCTTCCAGAAGGAACTCTGTCCTGCCAACCCATTTTAGACCTCCGATCTCTAGAACTGCAAGACAATACATTTGCTGTTTTAAGCCACTTACATTTGTGGAAATTTTTTATAGCAGAAAGAGGAAGCTAAGGCAAACCCTACCCAAAAAGAGCCAATTTTCTATATATTTATAAATTTCACTTCAAGAACTGTATGTGTCGCTGTTCTTTGAATTCTCCTTAAAACTAGTTGTGATCTCTTACTGATTTTCTCATTCATTAATGACCTAAGTAAAACATTTTAAATGTGTTTATTTTTATTTATTTATTTATTTATTTATTTCTGAGACAGTCTCACTCTGTAACTCGGGCTGGAGTGCAGTGCTGTGATCACGGTTCACGGCGGCTTCGAACTCCTACACTCAGGCGATCCTCCTGCCTCAGCCTCCTGAGGAGCTTGGACCACAGGCACATGCCACCATACCTGGCTAATGACTTCTTCAGTTTTTGTCAAGTTGGAGTCTCAGCATGAAGGAGAAGAGACAACAGACACAAACACGGAGATGACACAGATGTTAGAATTATCTGATACGAATGTTAAAGCAGCTGTCATCAAACGGTACAATGTGCACATTATGAATATGCTTGAAATAAATGAAAAAGGAGAAAGTCTAGGCAAAGAAATAGATGATATAAAGAAGTAAATGAGGCTAGGCATAGTGGCTTACGCCTGTAATCCCAGCATTTTGGGAGGCTGAGCCAGACAAATCACCTGAGGTCAGTTATTTGGGACCTGCCTGGCTAAACATGACGAAACCCATTGCTACTGAAAATACAAAAAAATTAGCCGGGCATGGTAGGGGGCACCTGTAATCCCAGATCCTTGGGAGGCTGAGGCAGGAGAATCACTTGAACCAGCCAAGATTGCACCACTGCACTCCAGCTTGAGTGACAAAGAGTGAGACTTTGTCTCAAAAAAAAAAAAAAAAAAAAGGAAACGTTTAAGGATAACATATAGAACAACAATATAAAACTCAATGGATGGTTTTAACAGCAGAATGGAGAGGACAGAGGAAAGACTCGGTGAACTTGGACGTGGAATGTTATATATTATCCAATCTGAATAGCAGAAAGAAAATAGCCTGGAAAGAACTAACAACCCATTGGCACGTCAGCTGCTCAAGGGCAGGGTCTTCGCCTTCCTGCTCACTAAGGTATCCCAAATGCTCTGTCCAGCACCTGGCCTATGGTAGGCACTCATATTTGTTGAATGATCTAATGCCTTGTGCGTGTGGATTCCCCTTTGCCGATGTTTTTATTTGTTTGGTTTTGGTTTTTCCCAGTTTAAACGAAGCGTTTTTCCTGAAGGCTCTGAGACAAGAGTTGGGTTCATGCCTCTCTCCCGGCTCCTGGTGGCTGCAGCAATCCTTGACCTTCTTTGGCTTTTGCATACATCACTGCCACCTGTGCCTCTGTCTCCACATCACCTTTCCTCTTTGCTTTTTGTCTCCAATGTCCTTCTTCTTTTTTCTTACAGCTGTCATTGGATTCAGGGTCCACCTTAACTCCAGGATGATCTCATCTTGAGATTCTTAGCTGAATCACAGTTGTAAAGATGCCTTTTCCAAATAAGGTCACATTCACAGGTTCCAGTTGGACATATATTTTTGGAGGCCTATTCACCCCCTACAGAGATGGAAAACAGATGAGTGGCTGTCAGAGGTTAGGGATGGTGGGGACATGGCTGTGCATGTGATTATCATGGGGTAGCTCCCAAGGGAGATTTTTGTGGCAATGGGACAGTTCTGTATTTTGATTGTGATAGTTACATGAAACTACACATGTGATAAGATGACACACATTGGGCCGGGCACAGTGGCTCATGCCTGTAATCCCAGCACTATGGGAGGCTGAGATGGGCAGATCACCTGAGGTCAGGAGTTAGAGACCAGCCTGGCCAACATGGTGAAGCCCCGTCTTTACTAAAAATACAAAAATTAATTGGCATCTGTAATCCCAACTACTCGGGAGGCTGAGGCAGGAGAAGAGCTTGAACCCGGGAGGCAGAGGTTGCAATGAGCTGGGATCATGCAACAGAGTGAGACTTCATCTCAAAAAAGAAAAAGGAAACAAAACACATTGTACCAATGTCAGTTTTCCCAATTTTGATGTTGTACATCGTTATGTAAGATATCATCACTGGGAGAAACTGTGTGAAGTGTAAATGGGGACATCTTGATACTATCCTTGCAACTTCTATGAATCTATAATTGTTTCCAGATAAAATGTTAAACAAATCCCTATGTGATGTCTGCACATGCACGCACAGACACAAACATAAGCAAAGTCAAAAGACAAATGACAAATAGGCCAAAACTCAAATTGATTGAGCAGACATTTTATTTAGGAAATCCTGTGCATCAGGACCAGTCTAATCTCAGACACTCCATTATGAGGTGCACAGCTACATCTGGAGGGTGAACAAACCAATGCATTTTTAAAAACTGGCTTCACAATCTTTGCATCAGGGGGTGGCCACTTAGTAAGACACCATCAGACTTCAAAGGGCAAAGCCTGTGATTTCTCCTCTGGGAAAGCCACTTTTTAAAACCAGGTTCAGTTACAATGAACAGCTGCATGGGAGAAGGAGAGACCTGTGGGTGAGAACTTGCAGAGGCTGAGGCCCGCGGCTTCACAGAGGCCAGCACAGAGTAGAAAAATGTCCTTCAGCCATTCCTGTAGACACCAGCAAGGGTGGAATAAGAAAGGTTGGCTGAGAAGAAAGGAGAGGCTCAAGAGATTGTTTTGGTGGGCGCAGTGGCTCATGTCTACCATCTCAGCATTTTGAGAGGCCAAGGCAGGAGGATTGCTTGAGGGCAGGAGTTTGAGATTAGCCTGGGCAACATAGTGAGATCCCATCTCTACACAAAAATACAAAAATTATCCAGCATGGTGGTGGCATGCACCTGTGGTCCCAGCTACTCGGGAGACTGAATCAGGAGGATCACTTGAGTCCGGGAGTTTAAGGCTGCAGTGAGTCAAGACTGTACCACTGCACTGCACTATGGCCTGGGACCCTGCCTCAGAAAAAAAAAAAAGAGATTATTTGTGACTGTTTCTGAGAAAGCTCCTGGTGTGGCCTAGAGTGGCCTCATGGTTTCCCATAAGGCCACTCTTTTCAGGACAAATTCTGTAAAGAGGAAAGCAAGAAAAAGCAAGTACCTCTCCCCTCACATCCCTCTCTGCCCGTTTGTATCCTCTGGAGACTCCAGGCAGCAGCAAAACACAAACAGCCTCTTCTTGAGTGAGAGAAAGAAAAGACACCGGGTGAGTTAGCTTTCCCAGGAACTGCACAGCCTCCCACCTACAGCAAACCCTGACCTTGAGCCATGACTGGCAAGGTCAAGTCCTTTACAAGCGCACATTCAAATTCAACTCTCAAATTCACCTTCAAAACTGTCCAGCTCCCTCCAGTCCCCTAAATGGAGCTCACATCTCCCGCCTTCACTAGCCATGAACCGGTGGGAGAAAGGGCCAACACCAACCCACTAATGGCCAAGCTTTTACATTTCCTCCCCCGATCTCATAACACCACTTTCACTAAGTTCCTCCACCAAAAATAACAACAAAATGTATGCGTGTCCTTAGTTTTTAGTGCTGTTATAAAGCCCTTAAGATTCCTACCCCTCCGAGCCCTGTCTTTAAACAATCCAAGCTCATGATGCCCCCAAGGGCTAAGACAGGCACAAGGTGATGCCAGCAGCTGCCCCAGTTCTCCCAGTTTATCCCAGGTCCTTGGCCCCGATGGCCACCAGTGCGTTCCTTCCCTGTGCCCCACACCACTTCTCTCATCCAGAGGTGGGGTCTATTTCCTATTCCTTAAATCTGGGCTGATCTTATGACTTTCTATGACCAAAGGAATGCAAAAGTGATGTTCTATGACTTTGGAATCCAGGACTTAAGAGGACTGGCAGCTTCTGTTTCCTCCCTCTTGAATGCCAGCTGCTATGTAAGAAGGCTGACTTCCCGGAGACTACCATACTGCGAGGAAGCCCAGGCTCACGTGAGGTAGCTATGTAGAAGAACACTAAGGTACTGGACAAATGAGTGAAGGCTTCGTGGACCATCCAGCTCAGCCAAGCTGCCGGCTAAATGCAGCCAAATGAGTAACCCTAGCAGGTAGCAAGTAGAGCAAGAATCACCCAGCTGTGCCCATTCAACCCACAGAATCCTGAGGAATAATCAGTTATGTTGCTTTAAGCCATTAGGTTTTGAGGTAGTTTGTCATACAGCCATAGATAAAGGTAGTGTTTACTGTCCTAAGAAAGAGACAAAGAAGTCCATAGAAAAAAATGGGCAAAAGAAAGAAATAGTTCCTATAGAAAGAAATGCAAATGATCCTTCAACATCAAGAGATGCTGAACCGCAGTTGTAATAAGAGAAATGCAAATTAAATTGCCCTTAGACACCATTTTACACAACGCAATTTGGCAAAAATCCAAAATTGTCAAAGACATTGTTGGTGTGGCTGTGAGGAAACACGTTTGGTTGTGGAGAATGCAAAATTGTACAAACCTTATGGAGAGCAGTTTGGCATTGCTTGTAAAAAATACAAATGTATTTATCCTTTGACCCAGCAAACCTGCCTCTGGGAGTCTATTCTACAGATAGCTATTCACGAGTATAAAATGGCCCGTGAATGAGGTTATACACTATAGCACTGTCTGTAACGACAAAAGCCTGGAAACAAGCCAAGGGGCCCGCCCATGAGGATTGGTTGAATAAACATGAACCACAACTGTAAGAAAGAATGAGGAGCTACTTTAGGATATAGTTAGAAAAAAAGGAAGGTGCAGGAGACTATATCAATGATGTTACCTTTCTGTAAGAAAAGAGTGGAAAATAGGAATAAATATATTTGCATTTCCTTATTGTAATTGGATAAAGAAATTCAGAAATAAACAGAAAACAAATAAAAATGGCTATGTGTGTGTGAGAGAGACAGTTGTGGGAAAGATGAAGATGGGAGTTAGAATTTTTTTGTATATTTTTATACCCCATTTTAATTTTTAATTTTTTAGAGACAGAGTCTTGTGCTGTTGCCCAGGCTGGAGGGGCAGTGGTACGATCATGGCTCACTGCAGCCTCAAACTTTGGGGCTCAAACTATACTCCTGCCTCAGTCTCTCGAGTAGCTGGGAATACAGACACACACCACTATGCCTGGCTATATACAGGCACACACCATTACGCCTGGCTAAGTTTAATATAAAAATTGGAGAAATGCGGTTTTGCTATGTTGCCCAGGCTGGTCTTGAACTCTTGGCCTCAAGTGATCCTCTTGCCTTGACCTCCCAAAGTGTTGAGGTTATACATGTGAGCCACTGTGCCTAGCCTATACTTATTTTATACCTCATCATGTCATTCTGACTTCTGAACCACATAAACACACAACATATTAAAAGCCAATCTCAGGTGGAGAACAGAACAGAAGGGGGAGAACAGGAATAGGGAGTGGCTGTTGATATAGCTGATATTTGTTTTAAGGACGCTGAAAATGTTCTAAAATTAGATGGTGGTGTTGGTTGTACAACTCTGTGAATATTCTAAAAATCATTAAACTGTACACTTCACATGGGTGAATTTTATGGTATGTGAAATATATCTCAATAAAGCTGTAAGAAAAGAAGCAAGGCACACATACATCCCAAAACTTTCAGGAGTGAAAAAGAAGATATACCCCAGGTAGAGCAAAGATCAAAATGTCAGTAAAAAGTGCTGTGGAAGCCTTTGATACAGAAGTGCTGGGAAGGGAAGGGCATGATTCCTTTAAATGATGCAGAAGGGTGTGGCCCCTGGCTAGGGATCCACTCCCAGGCCTGTGCCCACGGACCTAGGTGAGGACAGGCATTTTTGTTTTCCTACCCAAATGTTGCATTTCCCAAGACCACCCTGGTCCACCATGTCCCCATCTTATGCCTATAAAAACCTGAGACCCTAGTAGGCAGACAGACACACAGGTGGCTGGGCAGAGGAGCATGTTAGCAGAGGGACACACAGGTGGCTGGATGTCGACAGGAGCACATGGGATGAAATGCAGGCCGACAGGCAATGGCAGAGGACAGGACAACGGCAGAGGCCGGCACACCGGCAGGGCATTGACTGGGGGAATGACGCGGAGTTTGACCGGGCGATCAGAGAGGAGTCCAGCTGCTGAACGGCTGACTGGCGGAAAACCATCTCCCTCTGGCTCCCCTATCTGAGAGCTACTTCTACTCGATAAAACCTTGCACTCATTCTCCAAGCCCAGGTGTGATCCGATGCTTCCCAGTACACCAAGGCAAGAACCCAGGATACAGAAAGCCCTCTGTCCTTGCGACAAGGTAGAGGGTCTAACTGACCTGGTTAACACAAGCCACCTATAGACGGCAAACTAAGAGAGCAAACAGTAGCACACGCCCCTGGGGCTTCGGGAGCTGTAAACATTCACTGCTAGACACTGCCGTGGGGTCGGAGCCCCACAACCTGCCCATCTGCATGCTCCCCTAGAGGTCTGAGCACTGAAGAAGCGAGCCACTCCCCATGTCACCCGCCCTCCGTGGGGGACAAGGGAACCTTTCCCATTTCAACCTGATCCTCATAAACTCAAAACTGTCTAAACACACCTAGAAAATACAATTAATGAAAACTGACTTAAGGATGAATAGAAAACCTGAATGAAGGGTCTGATAAAATTTAAAGAAATTAGATTATTAGTAAACAATCTTTCACAAAGAAAACAGACTGAGGTAAATTTAAGACATCTTTAAAGGAGATAGTTTCGATTTTATATATAAAGTCTTCTGGAGACAAAGACGAAACATTCTCCAATTCATTTTATAGTACCAAAAAGAGAAAATTGGGAGAAAAGTCACTTACAGGCCAATCTACTCATGAACATGGATGTGAAAATCCTCTAGGTAAAATATTGGCAAATCATATCCAGGCAATACACATAGAAGTATAAGAGTTCAGGCCGGGGGCAGCGGCTCATGCCTGTAATCCCAGCACTTTGGGAGGCCAAGGCGGGCAGATCACCTGAAGTCAGGGGTTTGAGACCAGCGTGGCCAACATAGTGAAACCCTGTCTCTACTAAAAATACAAAAATTAGCCGGCATGGTGGCAGGCACTTGTAATCCCAGCTACTCAGGAGGCTGAGGCAGGAGAAACCCTTGAACCCCAGGAGGCAGAGGTTGCAGTGAGCTGAGATTGCACCGCTGCACTTCAGCTTGGGCGACAGAGCAAGACTCTGTCTCGAAAAAAAAAGAAATATAACATTTCATGTCAAGGTTGTTATATTCCAGAAACTCAAGGTTAATTTAACATTAGAAAATCTACCTGTGAAGTCACCATGCTAATAGGCACAGGGAAAACAGAGCAGATGATATTCTCAATAGATGCATAAAAATAAATTGATAGAATGTAAAAACCACTCAGGATTGGAAAAAACCCCCAACTCTTAGCAAATCCGGAGTCAAGAAGATACATACTAACAATCTATGAAAAATGTCACATTTGACAGTGACATGCTAGTAGTCGTCCTTAGCCAGTTAGGAATAGGATCAGATGTCCAGCACGCTGTTTCCACTGGAGATTGTCCTGAGCGCTGCAGACAGTGCATACAAAGAAGAAAAGGCAATTCAACGTGTAAGAATGAGAAGAAAGGAAATCAAACTGTAATTGACGTCTGATGATATGATTATATAAATAGAACCTCCACTAAACTTACAGATGACAGAATTAATAGGGTAGTTTAGTAAGTTCTTGATCGATAAACATAATCAATTGCTTCTACATTCCAAAAAGCAATGAAAAAAATCAATTTAATAAAATAATAAAAAGTATAGGGTGCCTAACAGTAAAGCTAGCAAATGTTCTGCAAGGGAATTCTAAAGGCCCCAGTTCCAATGGCCTCGGGTCCAACCCAAATGCGGCAAAGGAGAGAGAGAAGGCGGAGCCGGGGCTGACATCTCAGATCCACCCTATAGCTCCTGTCAGGTTTCCCCTTCACCAGCCTCCAGCATGGTGTCAGGAGGTCTCCAGTTAAAGAGAATATTAAACAGAGTGTGTAGGCAGCTCCCCAGCAGCCACCATCCTAAAAGCCAGCCCCTCATCCTGCCTTCCCCAGGGAGCAGCTGGCAGCGTTGACCCGACCCAGGGCCTCCATGTCCCCCAGCAGGTGTCTCCGACGACACTTGATCACAGAGGAGGGGGGGGGCCACCGGCCATGCCTGCTGGGTTGGAGGGCGATAACGGGCGTAACAGCTGGCTGGGGATGCTTCTGCCTCAGGCTTCCACACATATTTTTAAGAAGAATTTTATTTTGCTTTGCCAGTGGGTAATCCTATGGTCTGCATGTTGATGTCACCCCCAGCTTTATATATTGAAGTCTAATCACCAATGTGATGGTCATGGGGGGTGGGACCTTTTGGGGTGATGAGGTGATGAGGGCAGAGCCCTCATGAATGGGGTTAGGGGGCATCTAGGACCAGGAAGCAGCCCTCACCAGACACTGAATTTCCCAGCACTTGATCTCAGACTTCCAGCCTCCAGAAGGGTGAGAAAGAAACTTCTGTCCTTGATAAGCACCAGTCTACAGCATTCTGTGATGGCAGCTGAACCCACTAAGACGGCAAAGCATCTATGTTGCTAACAAAACAAACCTTGGGACAGGTTACAGAGGGGGACTCACAGCAAGGGTAGGAAGCAGCCTGAGCTGCACACATACCACCTACCCCAGGGCCCCACCTGTCCTGCGTATCTCTCCTCTGGAGAGGCCCCTGTCCCATACCTGGGCTCGCCCTGCCTCTATCCTGAACCAATCTCCGAGAGGAAACAAAAGAAGAAAGAGAGCATTTCCTTGCGCAACCTCTGCACCCTGAGAAGACCACCTAAGCTCCGTGGGGCCCACTCCCTATCCTACCCTTTCCTCTCAACCTGGTGTGACCCAGGGGCTAGCGGGGGCCGGGAGGGTCTTCCTGATCCCTTATGCTCCTGTCCCCAGCCCCACCTCCCCTCCCCCGACATGATAGAACGTGGCTTTCCCTGGAATGGGTGGGACAGGCTGTGGCAGATCACAGCAGTGTAGGGGAGCCTGTAGGGGCTGTCTGCATTCAGAATGTGGGCTCCCCAGAGCTTAGGTGGCTGACCTTCCTTGGCTTGTGGGGTGCAGGTGAGGGGTGGGGCAGAGAGTGGGATCACTATGGCGTCATAGCGCAGCTCCTGGCAAGGCATGAAGTGGGAGGGTGTTTGGGGCCCACACTTCAGACACCTTTCAAAGCTACCCTGGTCAGAGATGCATGGCTTGGGCCTCCAGATAGAAGAGCTCTGCTGGGCTTATGGCGCACCCTGCCCTGCCATGGGTGCCCTCCCCCTGGGGACCTGGGAGAGAGTGGAAAGGGCCCTGGGGACATCCCCCTATGTTCCTCAGAGCCGAAGCTCCCAGAATAAGGATGCCTGGGAGCAGGGATTCTGCAGCAAGCCGAGAGCCTTCCTACTCCCCCCAGGCTCTTGGATCCTGTTTGGGGACCCTGGGCAGAGATAGTGGCTGGATCCACCATGGGCTAGGAGCTGAGCTGGGGCAGGGCTGGAGGCTCTGCTCACCCAGGCTCATGACCTTGTGTGGCTCAGAACATTCCTGAGCTATATGCTGTGCAGACGCCAACTGGCTGATAACAGCACCTGAAATTGTCCAGAGCAAAAATGTCATTTGTTGTTATTGCAGCCTAAATTTCAGGAGTGGGTAAGTAGCCTTGGGTGGATGTCTGTGTTGTCACCAGAACAGGAAGAGGCTTGTCTCTGTGGGTGTTGATGGAGTCAGGACAAACCATAGGAATTCGGGTGCCCTTGCCTTTCAAATCAAGCCCCAACAAGGAATTTAGCATTTCTACACTGACTGGAATTTGTGGCTTATCACTGCTACTCGCACCATCCCAGCAAGCATGGCTTAAATGTCAAGATATGTTTTTCAAGTGCATCAGACACCAAAGATCACAGGTGTCTGGAGAGCAAATTTTAATTAGCAAAGGGATCCAATAAAACCTCCCAGCCCCGATGAAGCGGCCCGGACGTGCTTTGTTCAGAGCTGGGTGTTCGTTACAGACTCAGATGGTTGGTGATAGTGTCTGGGGGACCCCGGGGCTGCCTTAATAGGAACTGGTTTTAACTTTCAAACCTTATCTGTTAAGTCATTCATGCCAAATACCTCTGGAGAAATAAGTGGGCACAGAAAGCACTTTATGAGTAGCTAATGGTGTGGGGCGCCCCTGAGCCTTTCATGCACCCTGGCTCCTTAGCAGTTAATTCACACAGTCTAGAGTGAACTCATTACCCCATAGGAAGGCTCCGTGGGCCATCGCATTTGGAAAGGTGTTCCCTTACCAGTTCCCAGTTCATGTTCCTTCATGCCTGCTCCCACTTTTTGCCTCCTAGGTATCAAAGAGGGGGTGCCAGAGAAGCCAAGGGTACCTCCTTCTTTGATGCCAGCAAAGACTCATGTAGTTCAGTGACAGCCGGGCCAGCCCTGCCCTAGCAGCTGGACACTGAGATGAGGTGAGGTCTTGTCCTCTGACGAGCTCACAGATTCCTGACATGGAAGCACGCAGGCTGTGACAGGATGACAAGGTGCCCGGGTTACAGCAGGACCGTGGTGGGCAGCTAATGCAGAACACAGTGGGGAAGGCATGCGTGGGCGTGTTGGGAAGGTGGTGAACTGGGTCAGTGTGAGATGGATTTTAGACAATGAATACAAACTTCCTAGGCAAAGGAGGACATGAAGGCCTGGAGAGAGGGCTGGGGCCTATCGGCTCTCAGTGCTCAGAGCCAAAGGGAGGAAGTGACAGTAAAACAATCAGACATCAGGTAAGAGCCAGAGGTAAGAGTCAGTGACCCGGAAGAGCACTTGGGTGTTCCCAGTGGCTCCATAAGTACCTCGGGTTATGGCAGGAAAAGTTAAATGGGTCACTGATACCGAGAAGTCGGTGTCAACCAATAACTTTGAAAAGAGAGGATAGGTCCAAGTGACAGAAAGGAAGGATTGGAATTCTTACTGAGTGCTTTGCATCTGGGGGAAATGATCAATGCCAGGCCTAAGGCAGACAATTGCAAGGTGAACTAGAAAGAGCTTGTTGTACCCAAAAGCAAGGACATTACTGAGGATCACCAGGGTCACATTAATAAGACCCAGGAGACAGACTTGAAGAGCTCCTCCTGCCCCAAATGGGGTCAACTGGAGCATTAGTAATAATAACTGCAATGGATTAAAACTCATCATATGTGTTTGAATCTATGTTCATAGAAATACAAAAACCAAACACAGCACCTTCGATTTGTGGCACATTAAAGATGGCCCCAAAGTTTTTGACAGTACTTCCTTAAAATGGTGGAGCTGTTGTCCCCCTCCTCATGGATGTGGATGGGCTTTTTGACTGCTGTGACTGGTGGAATACAGGAAAAATGATGCATGTCTGGGCCCAGGCCTTATGAAACTAGCAGCTTCCACTGCCTCTGTTGGAAGCCTGTAGACACCCAGAATTGCCCTGTGGGAAGGTGCCTCCCCAAGGCCGTCATGCTGCACTGTGTGGCAATGCAGCTGCATCTGGCCTTCCCCACCATGCCCACCAAGGTGCCAGCCAGGTGAATAAAGCCTTCTTGCACCTGAGACCATCCACCCACTGGTGAAAAACCATCCAGTGCCCTCAGTCGGTGTGGTGAGGAGCAGAACGATGCTTAGCAGGCCCTTGCGCATTCCTGGCCCACAAAACCATAAAAACCATAATGACAGTCATTGTCTAAGTTGCTGACATTGGGTGATTAGTTGTAGAGTAGCAGATAACTAGAATGCAGCATGTCACACACCTAAGGAGGTGGTAGGGAACCAGTCATTATTTTGAAAACTGATGAATAAAGGGAAAGAATCAAGCTTTAAAAAAAGAGAAGGGACATCACTTACAGAAATAAAAGATTATAAAGGAATATCTGGACAAGTATTGACTGAGAAATTAGATGACTTAGATAAAATGAACAATTCATAGATGGAGACAAACTACTGAAACTGACTCAGGAAGAAATAGAAAATTCAAATAGACCTATAGCACATAAGCAGATTGACACCAACAGCACAGGCAACAGAACTCAGTAAAGCTAGAAAAAAGATAAAAAACAGGCTGGGCATAGTGGCTCATGCTTGTAATTCCAGCACTTTGGGTTCGAGACCAGCCTGGGCAACATTGTGGAACCCCATTTCTACAAAATAAAAATGGAAAAGACTCCCATTGTGCACATGCTTCTGTGTGTACACAGCCAGGTAAGGAAAAAATAGATAAATTGGACTTGTCAAAATTAAAAACTTTTGTGTTGCTGATACGGGAGCAGGGCCGGGAAGTGCTGGGTAGAGAAGGGCGGGGTCCCTGATGAGGATTTCACCCTGAAGTCTGTGCCCACAGACCTAAGTGAGGACAAGCATTTCTGTTTCATGTCCAAAAAGTCACCTTTTGGCCTGCCATGCTCCCCACCCTGTGCCTATAAAAACCCTGAGACCCG
Organism: Ateles fusciceps; assembly: GCA_036589455.1. Classification (NCBI taxonomy): domain Eukaryota; kingdom Metazoa; phylum Chordata; class Mammalia; order Primates; family Atelidae; genus Ateles; species Ateles fusciceps. Next base: position 89,487 of record JAZHEH010002583.1, read on the forward strand.
AGCGGCACACACACAAGTGGCTGAACGTTGAGAGGAGCAGAGGACCAGAAGGGCACACTGACAGAGACCAGCAGATGCTGGCAGGCCATCAACGGTGGGGATGATGTGGAATTCAGTTAGGGGTGGTCAGAGGAGAGTCCAGCTGCTGGGCAGCCCAACTCCAGGGGAAGACCACCTTCCCCCTCCATTCCCCTTCTGGCTCTCCATCCATCTCACTGACAGCTACTTCCACCATTCAATAAAACCTTGCACCCATTCTCCAATCCCACATGTGATCTGATTTTTCTAGTACACTAGAGTAAGAACCCAGGATACAGAAAACCCTCTGCCCTTGTGATAAGGCAGAGGGTCAAATTAAGCAGATTAATACAAGCCACCTTCAGATGGCCCTGAAAGAGCGCACTGTAACACATGCCCACTGGGGCTTTGGGAGCTGTAAATACTCAACCCTAGTCACTGCTGTGGGGTCGGAGAGCAAAAACGCTCCCCCGATACCTACCCATCTGTATGCTCCCACTAGGGATTTGAGCAGCAGGGCAGCGAAGAAGCGAGCCACACCCCTGTCACATGCCCTACAAGGGGGGCAAGGGAACTTCTCGTATTTCATTGCAAAGGACACCATCAAAAAAAGTAAAATTATTTGCATATCTGATAAAGGTCTTGTATACAGAATATATAAAGAACCCTTACAACTCAATAAGAAAAGACAATCCAATTAAGAGTGGGCAAATGATCAGAATGAAAATTTCTTCAAAAAATATATAAGTGGGCTGGGTGCAGTGACTCATGCCTGTAATTCCAGTACTTTGGGAGGCCAAGGTGGGCGGATCACCTGAGGTCAGGAGTTCAAGACCAGCCTGGCCAACACGGTGAAACCCCATCTCTAAAAAATAAAAAAATAAAAATAAATATAAACATAAATATATATATGAGTGGCTAATAAGCACATATAAAAATACTCAACATCATTAACCTCTTGGAATTATAAATCAAAACCACAGAGAGACACTACTTCATACTCAGTGGCATGGTTACAATAAAAAAGTCAGATAATGGCAAGTGTTAACAAGAATGTGGATAAATTAAACCCTCTTACTTTGCTGATGGGAATGTACAATTATGCTGCTGTTCTGGAAAACAGCCGAGCACTTCTTCAAAAGGTTAAACACAAAGTGACCATGTTACGCAGCAATATTGCTTCTCGGTATAGACCCAACAAAAATTTTAAAAAAATATTTTCACAAAAAAACTTGCACATGAATGTTCATAGCAGCGTTAGTCATAATAGCTGAACAAGAAAACAACTTCCAAATCCATCAACTGGTGAATGGAACAAGGGGTGCTATAGCCACACAATGCATACTACAACATGGATGAATCTTCAAAGCATGCCAAGTGAAAGAAGCCAGTCTGAAAAGACCAGTGATATGATTCCATTTATATAAATCGTCCACAGGAGGCAAATTCATAGAACCAGAAAGTAGCTTACAGGTTGCCTAGGGCCAAGGGGTGAATGGGGAGGGACAGACGGGTGAGGGCTAATGGGACATGGGGTTTTGCCTGTAATCCCAGCACTTTGGGAGGCTGAGGCGGGTGAATCACTTGAGGTCAGGAGTTCAAGACCAGCCTGGCCAACATGGTGAAACCCCATCTCTACTAAAAAAAGAAAAAGAAAAAAAACAAAAATTAGCCGGGTGTGGTGGCTCACTCCTGTCATTCCAGTTACTCAGGAGGCTGAGGCACGAGGATTGCTTGAGCCCGATAGGCAGAGGTTGCAGTGGGCTGAGATCATGCCATTGCATTCCAGCCTGGGCTACAGGCTCTGGAGACAGGAGACCCTGTCTAAAAAAAAAGTTCTAAAATTGTGGTGATGATTATGGTGATGGTGAATATACTAAAAACCATTGAATTGTACACTTTAAAATGGTATAAAATGGTGAGTTGCATGGTATATGAATTGTATCTCAATAAAGTTTTTATTTAAAAAGAACTCACCAGGCAGTGTAGAAGGCGTGCTGGTCTGGAGAGCAGCATGGTCCAGGCGTGTGAGGAAGCACATGAGGTATATTTGGGACCTAGTGTGCCAGTGGCAGCCTGCAGTGCAAGCATGGTGAGGGGGAGCGTGGCAGACAGGGACTGTGGGCTGTGATGCCAGGATTTTCTCTGGAGGCCACAGCAAGCCTGTGAACAACTGGAACAGGACAGGGTGAGCAGAACACTCACCCTTTCGACAGCTGGTCCTGGAATGGGAGTGTGTGGCTGAAACCAGGGCTAAACTGGGACAGTGGTGCCAGGCATGGGGTAGAGGGGAGTAGATCTGAGCGTTCTGTGGAAGGTCTAATCAGTGGGGGTGGGGTGGGCGGGCCCAGGGCTCAGGAGAGAGCCCCAGGATACCCAATGAAGGAGGGAGGTTCTGGATTGAGAATGTCCTCTGTCCCCTACTGAATCGATGAATTTAACTAACAGGGCCTGAGGGTCACTGTAGTCTGGCCCCATGCCAGGTGCTGGGATGAGGACACAAAGCTGGACCCTATCACAGCCCTGGGGAGGGGCGTGTGGGGAACTCAGTCTTGAATGGTGTAGGGGATCAGGGTGGAGGGCCCCCCCCCGAGTGGTAGGAGCCATTGGGTAGGTGTCCTTAAGAGGGAGCTGGGTAGTGACCCTTTCACAGATTTCTTTTCTTTTCTTTTTGAGACAGTCTTGCTCAGGGTGGAGTGCAGTGGTACGATCTCGGCTCACTGCAGCCTCTGCCTCCTGGGCTCAAGTGATTCTCCTGACAGCCTCCTGAGTAGCTGGGATTACAGGCGTCTGCCACCACATCTGGCTATTTTTGTTTGTATTTTCAGTAGAGATGGGGTTTCATCATGTAGGCCAGGCTGGTCTTGAACTCCTCACCTCAAGTGATCCACCTGCCTCGGCCTTCCAAAGTGCTGGGTTTACAGGCGTGAGCCACCGTGCCCGACCTGTTTTTCCATTTTGCTATTAGTCGTTATATTACGCTGTTATGCTGACATGTCAACATTTGTTTAGCCAGTTTTGTGCTGTAAGCCGAGGTGGTCTCCAATTTTGCACAGTTGTTGTAAGCATCTCTGTGCACCGTCCTTGTTTAGTCAGGACTCTTCGGTTGCAAATGACAGAGACGACCTGAGCTTGCCAAGGGAAATTGGAGACTTACTGGTTTCTATGCCTCCTGGCGGGAAGGCCAGTGCTCAGTAGCCCTGTGGGTCTGTGTGTACCAATTTCATTGTGTCCTTGCCAGAACTTTCTTATTCTTGCTAATTTGGTGGCTATAAAATGGGACTTCAATGGTGCTTTAACTTCTATAATAGCAAGGGGTGAACATGTGTGTGGGTTGCCTGGTTCAGGCTCCTTCCTGTTGGTAATCCACAGTGTTTATTCCTTAGCTTGCTGCCCACTGGGGCTGCTTCCCACCTCTGTTGGGGAACGGAGGGTGAGGCCCTGGCCTGCAGACAGATTTCCCATTTCTCAATAATATACAGAGCGCGCTCCAGCTGTGTAGCCAAGGCCAAGGTATTCTGTGCGGCACCACAGGGCAGGCTCTGTTTCTGCAGGCTGCCTGAGAGGGGCTGGGGGAACCGATAAGTGAAAATCCATCACAACTTCTAGAACTAGGTCCAAGGACACACTCAGCGGCTGGAGCACCAGCAGGACTCGGCAAGACTCAGCAATGTTTCAGGAAAATGATTACATTTCAGCCCCGTAGTCCTTGCTGGGGAAGGGCTTTGGAGGACAGCTTACAAAAAGCCTGAGGACTGTTGGAAAGGAATTTTTGTACTGGGAGGAGAAGGGGAAGGGAATGTGGGCTTTGCCTGAAACCCAGTGGACTGCGTTTCTCCCCTCTGTGGAGTGTCCGGGTAGTGAGTGTTTATTTTCTTTCTTTGAACAAACCACGAGCAAACATGGCAAGTGGTCTGAGGGGTGGGAGAGTGTAAGCCAGTGTATTTTACACTGGTTTATGTATTGTATTATACAAGGTCATAGATGTCTTATACGTTGGTCTACGCCAATAAAAAGCCTTTGAATTTTGGGAATTTCCATTTGCTTCATTTCCCCAAAATCTTTGCAAAAGGAGGATGATTTTTGAAAAAGGGAGATGCACAGAAATGCTATTTCATTAGTCATTTTTCTCCTTATTAGAGTACTGGGTTTCATCTTCAAGAATGAGCGACACATGCTCTGGGACTCAGGTATGTTTGAGTGTCGAGGACCCCTTTGCAAGAGGCACCAAGGAGATATGGGAAAAATAAATCCTCACTGTAACATGAAACTTTCTCTGCTCTGGTTTCTCTTACAAGTTTGATATCATTTGCTTTCTGTTTTCCAAAAATCCTCAACTATGTGGCCCACCAAGAGCATGATTCTTATATCCCCATGCAGCTAGAGGAATTTATTCCCTTGAAAGGGATGTATTATCTGGCCATTTCTGAGCTATCTGGGGAGTGAGGGATATGATATAAATACAGTCCTTCATCATGAATTGGACATCTCTGAATCATTTAGCTTTAACAGTTTGATCCAGCAGGATTTTGAGTGAAAGGAGTATAGCTGTGACCTGGCATTAATAATAATAATAACAGGCCGGGTGCAGTGGCTCACGCCTGTAATCCCAGCACTTTGGGAGGCTGAGACAGGCAGATCACTTAAGATCAGGAGAAGAGACCAGCCTGGCCAACATGGAGAAACCCCGTCTCTACCAAAAATACAAAAATTAGTTGGGTGTGGTGGTGTGTGCCTGTAATCCCAGCTATTTGGGAGGGTGAGGCAGGAGAATTGCTTGAACCGGGGGGGTGCGGGGGTGGAGGTTGCAGTGACTCAAGATCACGCCACTGCACTCCAGCCTGGGCAACAAGAGTGAAACTCCAACTCAATAATAATATTAATAATAATAAATTATTAACCAATCAACCTTGTAGCTTCTCAGTGCCCTTTATTGAAAGATTACGTTTGCGCACTGATTTGACGTTCCTCCTCCGTTGTGTACTACGTGCCCATTCACACGTGGGCTATTTTGGAACTCCCTCTTCTGTTCCGGGTCCCTCTCTCTCAGCAGCAGGGCCTCTCCTGGAAGGCAGTGCTGGTCCTGCTCTGTTACTTTTCTTTTTCAGAAATTTCCTGGATACAACTTTGTTTCCATTCTGATAGGTTGACTTTTAAGTCTCTTACCCTTCCAAAAAAGCAAAAACAACAGGAAAAAAAATAGAAAATACTACCTTAAACCAAACAAAAAACCATCCAACTAACCAAACAACAACCCAAAGGGCAAAACCTCAACCCAACCAAATCTTCTTAGGATTTTGATCAGGACCGAATTAAGCCTGGAGCCAATACCGGGAAGAATTGAGACCTGTATTAATGTGCTAGGATTGCTGTAACAAATGACCACAAACACCATGTCTTACAGCAATAAGAATGATTCTCTCACCGTTCTGGAGGCTGGAAGTCCAACAGGCAGGTGTTGGAAGGCCATGTTTCTGAAGGTCCTAGGGCGAATCTGTTCCACGCCTTTCTCTTGGCCTCCAGTTTGGCTGGCAATCCTTGGCGCCTCTTGACCTGTAGCCATATCACTCCAGTTTGTGTCTCTGCCTTCACACAGCATCCTCCCTGGTGTCTGTGTTTCTTGTCCTTGTCTTCTGAGGGCACCAGTTGTGTTAGATTATGGATACATCCTACTCCACCGTGACCACAACTTAACAAATGACATGTGCAATGATGCTATTTCCCAATAAAATCACATTGTCAAGTTTCAGGATGGACATGAATTTTGGGAGAACACTTCTAAAACCAGTATCATATCTTTACAGTTTGTGTTGACATTGTATTAAAAAACAAGGTATGTCTCTTTAACCAAATATTTCATGTCATTTAGTAGAATTTTATTATTATATTATATTAATTATTTATTTTGAGACGGAGTCTTGCTCTGTCGCCCAGGCTGGAGTGCACTGGCATGATCTCGGCTCACTGCAACCTCCACCTCCTGGGTTCAAGAGATTCTCCTGCCTCAGCCTCCTGAATAGCTTGGACTACAGGCTGCACCACCACGCCCGACTAATTTTTGTATTTTTAGTAGAGATGGGGTGCAGAGGTTGTGGGGTTGGTTTGCCGTGTTTGCTAGGCTGGTCTTGAACTCCTGACCTCAGATGATGTGCTGCCTTCAGCCTCCCAGGGTTCTGGGATTACAGGCGTGAACCACCTTGCCCAGCCAAGAATTTTATAATTTTAAAATACGGATCCCAGTTTATTCCTAGTTGATTTTCAAGCTCTTTTTTTATTTCTCTGTTATTTTTTAGAGCAGTTTTGGCTTGACAGCAATTCTTAGTTTTTTTTTTTTATTAATTTTTAATCTTAGCTTTTGTGGGTACATAGTAGGTGTGTATAGCATTCCTGGTTTTAAAAACATATTTTGATATTCTCACTGTGAGGGTTGTTGTTTCTTTTGTTATACAATCTAGCTAGCATTATTTCTATTATAACAACTTCTAAAAAGTCAATTTTGTTTTGGATATAAATTTTATAACTCACTGAATTATCTTATAATTTTTAATATGCTCACAGTCCATTCTTTTGAGTTTTCCAGGTTTATAAATGTATAGCCTACATTACAGTAGAGACAGCTCTTTTGAATATTTAAATTTCTGATTTTGTTCTCATTGTGCGGTCCCGTACCTCCGGAACAACGGGATACCATGGCAGGCGCCCTTCTTTGTCCTGACTTCATGACTTCTGGCTCTGGGGGCTGGTGGAGCGCAGGGTCAGGAGAATGTGTAGGGAGCTGCTGCGTGTTGAGCTGCTTCGCAACTGAGGCCAGATTCTGGCTAACTGGGCTCTTTTGACAACGTGAGCCTTTTGCATCACTTCACATCTGGGTGGTGACTGAGGTGGGGAGAAGACAGCTCAGGTTTTCTGGTGGAGACAGGTTACACCTCGGGTCAACCCTGGTCAGTGTTGAAACTGCTAGGCCTCTTGGGAGTGGTTCCCACACCCCCTGGTGGGCACCCCAGGGTGGACAGCTGCTCAAGCTGAGACGGCCAGGTGGGAGGGGTCCCTGGAGAACCACCCTGCCCGCTGCGGTGCAGCCTAAGTCTGTGCCCTTTGTAGCGGGGAGGAGCCGCTCCCGCCTCTTCCGCTGTGGAACCTGGGATTGAAATGGCAGGCAGGAAGCGTTCTAGCAGAGGACGCTGGCCCAGTGGAGGATCCCCTGTTCCCCCCACGTTTTCCCCTTTTCACCCAGTAAAACCCTGCTTTACTCACCCTTTAACCCGTCTGCGAGCCTAAATTTTCATGGCCGTGGGATGGACAATATCCCGGTCCTGCAACAAAGCCAGCCGTGTGTCTGCACTGAGGAGTCAGGCCTCACTTGTCCGCCTTCGGAACCCCTGGTGCTCGGGCTCAGTTCTCCGGGGCTGGGGGGGTCACTGTATTCCATCCCTGTAGGGGCAGTTCCGCTAGGAGTACCTGATTCAAGCTGAGCCCAGGCAACCTAATACTGGGGCTCTTCTTGAGAAGCTCTGCCTCCGGGACTTGAGCGGGGAGGGGCTGGCCAGAAGCTGTGGAGCCACACAGGAAGAACAGCCTGCCTGAGGCTCAAGCCAGCAGGAAAGAGCCCAAGCCGTGCCCACAGCATCTGCTTGTCTGGAGCCACCCATGCCTGCAGCTAATTCCTCTTTATTTCCTGAGCCAATAAAGACTTCTTATATCATCTTGCATTAAGACACGTTCAACTAGAGGATCCTCTGAAAAATACTCATCCTGCCAGGAGCAGTGGCTCGAGCCTGTAATTCCAGCTCCTTGGGAGAATGAAACGGGAGGATCGCTTGAGCCCAGGAGGTCAAGGCTGCAGTGAGCTATAGATCGCGCCACTGCACTCCAGCCTGGGCAATGGAGCGAGATCCTGTATCAAAAAGAAAAAAAAAAAAATACTCATCCTACTAATCTCTCTCCTAAGTCAAACTTGAAAAGTTAATTAGACCCAGAGCTGTACTCACCTAATGTTCCTAAACAGAGTGGATTCATGGGGCATTTCATGTTATTTCAATCAGCTAATCTGTATTGAGTACTTACTATGTACCAGTATTATTCAAGGCACCTGGGACACATAAGTGATCAAAACAGACAATGATCCCTGCCCTCATGGGGTTCACATTTTAGTGGGAGAGAACAGCTAATAAACTATAAGCGTCGATAAATAAATTACCTTATGTGCTAGAAAATGATTGGTGCTATGGAAGAAAGACATAGAGAGGGGTGAGGGAGAAGGAGGTAGGCTTAGTATGAAACAGGGTGGTCAGGTTGGGCATCACTGAGAAGGGAGCTCTGGCCAAATCCTCAAGCTGAGTGAGGGATTTGGCCAAGTTGGGAAAGAGATTCCTGCCCAGGGAAACTGCAGCCCCCGGAGATTGGACCAGGAGAGAGATGGGTGTGGCCTGCTGGAAGTGAACCAGGGAGAGTGACAGGGAATGAGGCCAGAGAGATAAAGGGGACTGGTCCTGAGGGTCTAAGCTGCTGAAAGGACTTCAGTTTTTACATGAGAAAAATGGGAGCCATGGTGGGCCGTGAGCAGAGGCAGGAAAGAGCAGAAGCAGGTCGGAGGCAGTCAGAGCTTTCCAGGGGAGAAGTGATCGTGGGCCAGACCCGGTGGCTGCCGTGGAGAGGGTTGGATGGAGCAAGCATAGGAGTTTACTTTGAAGATAGAACCCAGAGAATCTGCCGATGGTTTGGATGGGGGTGTGTGAAAAACAAAGAGAAGCTAAGGCAACTGGAAAAAAGATGTTGTCATCAACGGAGATGCAGAAGGTGATGCCAGGAGCAGGTGGGGCCGGCAAGAGCAGAAATGCAGCTTTGGGCATATTTCATCAGAGTCAAGGATGAGACATCCAGAAGAGATGCCAGCAGGCAGCTGGATATTTGACCTTGGGCTTTGGGAGTGAGGGCTGAGGCTGAGGGCATGCACCTGGGGTGGAAGGTCTATAGATGACATCTAAAGCTGTGGGCTCGGAGATCAGTGTGGAAGTGAGTGCAGTTAGAAGAGAGGAGAGGACTGACGACATTGTCATGGTCAGAAGCTAACAGGGGAAGAGCAGAACCAAGCCAAGATGGAGGGGGAGACAACCAAGGGGGAGGGGTAAATGCCAGGGTGGATGTCCTAGGAGCCAAGTGAAGACCATGTTTCCACCAGGAGGCCACCATGGGCTGGGCCAAAGCTGCTGACTGCTGGAGGACGATGACCCAGAGGCCATGAGCCTGCATGAGAACAGCCTTGATGGAGAGCTGGGGAGCAGCTTGGACAGGACAGAGGCACTGAGGGGAGGGTGGGTGATGCTGCTGCAAAGAGCAGGAGCTGCATGGGAGCGGGGGCGGGGAAGAGGATGACAGAAGAGCTTTATGGGATGATACAACAGAGAGAAACGTGCACGAGAATTGCTGCGCAGTGCCTCGGAGGTGGTGAGTGGATGGGCATCCAGTGCTCAAGAGGAAGAACAGAGCAATGGGTCCCTGCCTACCGCTCTTGTCCTAACAAGTGAGAGGATGGTGCAGGGAGTGACGGTGATGGGTGGGAGGAGGGTGTCTGGGGATGATGGTGATGGGTGGGAGGAGGGTGTGTGGGGGATGATGGTGATGGGTGGGAGGATGGTGTGTGGGGGATGATGGTGATGGGTGAGAGTGTGATGGTGATGGGTGGGAGGATGATGTGGGGATGATGGTGATGGGTGGGAGGATGGTGTGTGGGGGATGATGGTGATGGGTGAGAGTGTGATGGTGATGGGTGGGAGGATGATGTGGGGATGATGGTGATGGGTGGGAGGATGGTGTGTGGGGGATAATGGTGATGGCTGGGAGGGCGATGTGGGGATGATGGTGATGGGTGGGGGCAGTGGTCTCTGGGAGTGCATGTGCTGGGGAGGGGGCCGTGAGAGCTATGGAAGCCTCTCCTATTGTTGCAGAGCTCAAGTCGCCAGGCCAGAGGCTGAGGTTGTGTTTGTGGCCGTTAGGTCCCCAGAGCTGAGCAGAGCAGAGAGTGTTCAGTCACCATGTGGGACTGCAAACAGGAGTGGCTGGGGCAGGTCAGGCAATTGTGTATCTTTCTTGGGCCTGCCCAAAGCTCTAGGTTATGGGTTCATGACCCCGGGCCTGGCCTGGGTGTTGTCTGCTCCCTACAGAGGGTGCTGGAAGGCAGAGGTGGGGTTACCCAGGCCTTTGGCTTTGCCAGGGGTTTCGCCTGATAAGAGTGGAAAGCCTGTCTGAGAGGCGTCGTGGTGGAATCAAGCAGGGACGGGCAGGATAGTGGACTGCAAGTCCCGGTTGAGGGTGCTGGTGTCTGGGTTGTGATGGAGCAACCGGGACAGATGGGAGCTGGCAGAGGAGAGGGCAATGCCTGCGGAGATCAGTGATGACAGTGTTGAGAAGGCCCTGCCCGCCCTGAGCCAGGGCAGGCCACCAGGAATCGGGAAGGAGCCCCAGGAGGATGCTGGAATGGGAGGATTGGACAGGGTTGGTGGGCAAAGGGACTGGTCAGTGGAAGGCAGCACAGACCAGGGACCAGGGCGTCAGCCTTGAGGGAGCTACAGCTGCCAGAGAGGAGGGAACGGGGCTGAAGGAGGCCATGGGTGGGCAGCATGGGCAGCCGGGGGTGCATTGAGAAGGGGCAGGGAAAGAGATCTAGGTTGGCAGATGCCTGAGGCAGGGAGGGGCAGAGATGGGAGAGGCAAGGGCTTACTGTGGATGTGTAGGAGCAGGGGCTGGCAGGACCCCGAGGGGCAGGAAGTCTGGGAGAGGGCTTGGAGGGTGGGAGCCCAGTCCTAGGTCTGGACTGTGGATCAGAGGGTGTGGCAGAACGGGGATGGAGCAGGTGTATCTGGCTCATAACCCATCCTAGGTGAGCCCAGAGTGCTGAGCTGTGGAGTCTCTGAGATGCAGGACAAGCCCTGCCTCCTGTAGGGTGGTCCCTAAAACTGGGCCCTGGTGCTCCTGTTCCTGGCCCCTTGGCTTCAGGCTGCATCTGGCCTGTGTTCCACTTGCTGGGGCCTCTCCCTCCCCAGGAGTCTGGCCGGGATTGTGGACATGGCCTTGCGCCTGTCCAACTGCCTAGTGCCTTCCTGCCTGCCCACAGGCGCCCGGGCAGCTCTCTCTTCCAGGATGCAGGTCAGGCCAGCCTCCACCCATGTGCAGGGCCCCTGGGGCTTCAGTTTCCCTCCTGGGCATCCCAGGTAGGCAGATCCAGAACGCCTGGGCCAGGCCACCACAGGGCAGCCCTGGGAGCGGGGATCTCGCCTGGCCTCCTGTCCCAGCTCCCTCTCCTCTCAAAAACCCTTGAAGTCCATGCTCCTGTGTGTGTCTGCTGTTCACATTTCTCCCACGGATTTATTTGCCCTTATTTGCATAAGAAATGCCACACTCCCATTCTAATGAGCTTGCCCGTCTGGCAGTGCAGGCCTCTCTGGGCTCCGCTCCACTGAAAGCCTCGAAGACCGGAGCTGTTATAATTGGGCCACTCCCTTCCAGGATCAGGAAGGACTGTCCAGAGCAGGCTCAAGGCTCGAGGCTCACCACCTGGCCCAGGACTGCACAGCACGCTGGAGTGGGCTCCCTGAGCTGTGGTGTCATGCCTATGTGTTCTTCAGCACGGGGCATCTGGGCTGGCCCTGACTCTCCCAGACTGCCCTTGGCAGAGCCAAGGCTTGGCCACCACCAAGGTAGGCATTTCATTGTACATTTCAAAATCAAATTGGGGCAGCCTCATGGCACCCCGTGGAACTTGTCCCAGGCTGGAAGGATTTAAATCCTGGAATATGGTGACACAGAAGGTGTCCTCTGGAAGTCTAGTTGTGGGCAGCACCTGGCTGGGCTGTGTCAGAGAGTGTGCCTCAGCCTCAGTGTCACTCTGACGACCCCACACCAACCCCTCTCCCACCTGCTGCTTCCATTCACAACATTTAATGCCCCCTCCTCTGGGCCAAGCAGGCTCTGTGCTGGCCTCTGGAGACAGGGGTGAAGGGCTCCAGCCTTGTGGCATGGGAACCTCAGGGCACAGGCGCTCCCATGCAGTGACATGATTGCTAGAAGAGGGGATGGAGGTGTCCACAGAACCTGGCAGAAGAGGGTCCTGCCCAGTCCAGCATTAAACTGCATCCTCTAGGACTCCATGCCTGTGTGGGTACCCCCAGGTCACCTCTGACTATAAGCAGTTTCCAAGAAGTGATGGAGCCCCCTAGGCATCCCAAGAGGGTGGGAAGAAAGTGGTGGGGGTTGGGAAGCCTAGCAGTGGCTTGAAAAAGTGGCAGCTGGCAGCACCTGGGATGCATTTTCCCTCCTTTTTGTTATGCTACAAGAAAGTGCAGGAGAAATAGAAAGTCAGAGGGACAGTCTGTTAAATTCTCATCATACAGCTGCAAAGCCATGTCGCTGCAGAGACCAAAGCTGGTATGGATGTGCCTAGAGCCTTGAGGCCACAGGGATAGAGGGTGTCTGGAGCCCAGGGCCTGGAGTCTGGGAGGGAGGAGAAGGATGCTGATACCAGAAAGACTGTGAAGGGCGGAGTGGTGACTGGTGAGCACTCAAGAGTTCCTCTGCATTAGTTCTTCAGATTGACTTCTCTATTTGCATTTTAAAAAGAGGAGGTAGAGTATGCCAGAGCACATTAAGGACACTGACTTGGAAGGTATCAGTCTTCATGCGGCTCCTGGTTTCCTCATGCTTTCTGATTTCTGTGTTCTATGGTGCTTTGGCATCACAGAATGCTTTGCTGGCAGGGACTACCCCTCCCAGGGCTGGCTAGTTCTGGAGACAGCACATGACTCCCTATGCAGATCACCACAACCTTTATCTAACTCTCACAAACCCAGTGAGTATTCCGCCCTGCCCCATCTCACTCCAGAGCATGGTACTGAATGTCTAAGGACCACCCCATAGTCCCAGGCCTGCCAACATTCTGCAAACAGGTCCATCTGAAGCTTGTTCAAACTCACCTCCACCCTTGTCCATTCCTTCCCACAGAGACCCCAGTGAAGGCCCAGCCCAGGCTCTCCCCCTTGCTCCTTCTGCCTTGGGACTGACCTGGTGCTTCCCCATGCCGAGAACTGAAAGTCATCAGCTCTTCATTCAAAGGCAGTGTCTCCCAGGCTGTCATCTTACCAGAGCTGAGGAAACAAAATCCCAGGTACATTTCAAGACAGCCCCCTCCTGTGCCTTCCTGGTCTGTATACTCCTCTGCCCTGGGAGGTAACCATTGTTCTTATTTCCACATAACAGAGTCTTGCCTACTCTTGTCCTTTATACTGTTTCCTTTCGTGTCTGGCTTCTTTTACCCAGCATGAGAGTCACCCACGTTGTTGAGATTGTCACCTGCTCTATGTGTTGTGCTCCTTTATATGCACAGGCCACAGCTCACTTACTCATTTACTGATAAGTGTTTGGGTTTTTGACTATTATGAATAAGTTATTATTATTTTTTTTTTTTTTTGAGAAAGAGTCTCACTCCGTCACCAGGCACCAGGCTGGAGTGCAGGGGCGCGACCTTGGCTCACTGCAACCTCCGCCTCCTTGGTTCAAGCAATTCAACTGCCTCAGCCTCCCGAGTAGCTGGGACTACAGGCGCACACCACCACGCCCAGCTAATTTTTTGGTATTTTTAGTAGAGACGGGGTTTCACCATGTTGGCCAGGGTAGTCTCGATCTCTTGACCTCGTGATCCACCCGCCTCAGCCTCCCAAAGTGCTGAGATTACAGGCATGAACCACCGCGCCCAGCCATGAATAAAGTTATTATGAACATTCTTGAATGCGTCCTTTATTAGAAATAAGTGAAGATGGCCCAATTGTCCCATAGAATTGATCTTTATGGTTTCTTTGAATAAACATAGAAATGGATCCTCCCAGCCTTACAACTTGAGAAAGTTAGATTTGTCTTATCTGAGTTCCTTTCCCAAGAAACCACCCATCAGGCCTCCCAGATAGGGTCAAAGAAACTCATGAGACCACCACACCCTCCCCCTCATGATTGCCTAACCCACCACCTGCTTTCTTTTGACTGACTCCTCTTCCTCACACTCCCTGATGCCTGTTTTTGCACACATGGTTACATTTCTTCTCTGCTAGCTAAACCTCCAATTTTAGTAGGGCAAGGGATGGGTTGAGACTGATTTCCCATCTCCTGGGCTGCAGCACCAGATTAAAGCTTTCTTCCCTGGCAATGCTCCTTGTCTCAGTGATTGGCTTTCTGTGTGGTGAGCAGCAGCACCTAGACAAACCCCTGGTGTTTCTGTAACATACACACTCATTTCTCTTGGGTATAGAACAAGAGAGAAAATGTGGGTCAAAGGACCAGTATATGTTAGGGAAGAGGAGGGATTTCCAGACATTTCTGTGCAGTGGTGGTACCAATTTATGTGCCCACCAACCGTGCACGAGGGTCCTAATTGCCCCACATCTACACCCACACAGGGTACGGTCAGTCTTTAATTTTAGCCCTTCTGCTGGAGTACTGTAGTATCTCAGTGTGCTTTTGATTTGAATTTCCCCGATGAATAGTGAGGTTGAGCCCCTTTTCATATATGTATCCGCCACTTGGCTATCTTCTTTTGGGAAGGCTCGCATAAGGCTTTTAGTTATTTTTGAAAATTGGGTTATCAGTGGATTTCACATTGTATCAGTGAGTCTGTCACTACTATTTGTGCATGAATTGAATGGGTAACATGCTTGCAGGCCCACCGAGGTGAGCTCTCCTTGGGTGGCTGTGCCTGTAGGAAAGAGCCCCCAGGGCAGGGCAGTTCTGGAGCCCAAGCGCCACATACCCCAGGGGTGGGCCTGTCCCGACCTCACACTCAGCTCACCCTCCCCCTGTGCTGATTTCTCATAGCATTTTACATGTCATCATCATTAGACTCTTTTGAAGAAAATTAAGGGTCTGATGAGTCATGACTGTGTGTGGCTGGTGTTCCTGTGTCTTCACTTCTTCCAGGCAGCACAGTTAGGGAGCACTCACTGGGGTGCCCAGCACTGTCCTAGGGGCTGGGTGACCTCCCGAAGGGAGCTACACTCTAGTGGGGGATGGCGCCAGCGGGGACAGCAGATAGAAAATAGCAGAAACAGAAATCATATAATTTCAGAAAATAATACACGGAAATAAAGAAGGGTGAGGGTTTACTCCGTGTGTGTGTGTGTGTGTGTGTGTGTGTGTGTGTGTGTCTGGTTATCATAGGACAGGAAGTTAGGAAAGGGCTCTCTGAGAAGGTGGTTTTCAAGACGTACCTGAATGCAGTAGAGGAGGAAGCTGTTCTGGGGAAAGAACCATCCAGACAGAAGGAAACAGCATATGCCAAGGCCCCAGGGCAGAAACCTGCTTGCTGTGGGTGCAGCAAGAAACCCAGAGGGACAGAGAAGTGGAAGTGAGGGGAGAGCTGTAGGGTACAACCATGTGGCCTGACCAGTTACTTATGCACCCTAAGTCTCAGTTTCCTCATCTGTAAAACAGCGGGTCGTAATGGTTCCTACCTCGTGAGGTTGCCGAGCGGGTTACGTGGAGCAGTGGTGTGCAGATCTCCGGGCACCTGAAAGTTCTCAGCCAAGAGAAGCTGTGATTATGGGCCCTTCTTTCTCTCTGCTCCCAGAGCTCATGTTGTAGCTCCACATCAGCTCATGTTGTAATGATTCATGTGTCTGTCTCTCCCTCTAGACCAGAGGCTGCACACTGGCACCCACAGCCTGAAGGCAGCCTGGGGTCTCCTGTTTAGTCGCACAGGCTGGTTTTGTTAAGAGAATTAGTTGCCAACTTTCAACATTTGGTAAATTTTATGTAAGACTCTGAGTTTCTGGCTGTCTTGGAAATTACAAGATCAGGCCACACTGGGTCTGAATGTCCACATGGTCCCTGCTGACTGGAGAGAGGAGCAGCCGCCCACAAATTCATACCTGTGTCCTCCACCCTGCCCGGGCCCCACCCAGCCACTCCTCCCATCTTTGCCTCTTTGTTCCTGAAGGCATCTGTGGTTTGAACACTGCTAAAGACCATGAAATCCTTGAAGACAAACAAATGTCTTATTCTCTTGTTGTTTGTATCCCTGGAAAATCCTTCCCTCAAATTCACAGGGCCTGCGGCAAGGGTACAACAGGAACCCGAGTAACCAGTGTGAAAATCAATAGTTATTCTCTTGTGGTCTGCAGGACCCTAAGGGTCCCCTGACTTTTTCACAGGGTCTGTGAAATTAAACTATTTTCATATGAGTGTTAAGACATGATTTGCCCTTTTCATCATGTTGACATTTGGCCTAAAGGTACAAAATGATAGTGGGTAAAACTAATTCAAATCAAGGCAGTGGATCCCAAATGTGCCAGCAGTCACTGTGTTCCTTACTGCTCTACACTTCCAGAGTCACAAAAAAAATCACTTTACTTAAGAATGTCCTGGGTTTTTTGTTGTTGTTGTTGTTTTCTTTTGTTTTTAAGACAGGGTTTCGCTCTGTTTTTCACGCTGGAGAGTAGTGATGGGATCCTGGCCATTGTAGCCTCCACTTCCTGTGCTGCAGCAATCCTCCTGCCTCAGCCTCCTGAGTAGCTGATACCACAGGCATGTACTGCTATGCTTGGTTACTTTTTTTATAGCGGTGGGGTCTCACTATGCTTCCTAGGCTGGTCTGGAACTCCTGGGCTCAAGTGATCTCTTATCTGAACATCCCAAAGTGCTGGGATGACAGGTTGAGCCACTGTGCCCAGAAAGAATGTCCTTGATGAAAAAGTAAAATTTATTAATTTTTAAAAATCGTAACCTCTGAGTATATGTCTTTTTAGTGTTTTGTGTTGTGAAGTAGGAAGTGGATGTAAAACATTTCTGCTACCTTCTGAAGTACGGTTGTCTCAAAGAAAAGCACTTGTGCAGTCGTTTGAGTTGCAAGCTGAACTAGCCCCTTTTTTCATGGAATGCAATTTCTACCTGGAGGATTGGCTGATGGTCACACAGTGGTTATTCAGATTTGGTTGGAAAACATTCTATTGAAAACTAGCAAAGTGAGCTTATCTCTTCAAGGAAAATAACTGACAGCATGGAACAGTTATTTTTAAACGACTCCTAAAGATAAAATTTGAGCTCATTCCTCAAGATAAAATTTGAGCTTTCAAGCAAAAATTAGAATTTTGGCAAACCTGTGTCAGCCACTGTAAACTTGCTGGCTTGTTGGTGCTTAAAGACTTTCCTGATGAGATTAATGATGATGTTAATACATGTGGCTTTTGATATTGTGCAAAGACGTGTGTCAAGATTTGGAGGATCTACCTAACGCAGTAAACCAAAATTTTCCAAATGACCAGTGCATGATATTTCCGCCAGGAAAAGACAATCATCCTCTGTGGATCTGTCACACTCCTACAGGTCTTGTTGGGTGTGCCAAGAATGCAAAGCTTGAGCACTCTTTTTATCCAAACTATTTCTTTTTCTTTTTTTTTTTTTTTTTGAGACAGAGTCTCACTCTGTCCCCCATGCTGGAGTGCAATGGCATGATCTTGGCTCACTGCAACTTCTACCACCTGGGTTCAAGCAATTCTTCTGTTTCAACCTCCAGAGTAGCTGGGACTACAGGCATCTGCCATAATGCCCAGCTAATTGTTTTTTTTTTTTTTTTTTGAGGTGAAATCTCACTTTGTTGCCCAGGCTGGAGTGCAGTAGTGCAATCTCGGCTCACTGCAACCTCTGCCTCCTGGGTTCAAGTGAAGGCTCCTGTCTCAGCCTCCCAAGTAGCCAGAGCTACAGGTGTGAACCAGCACGCCTAATTTTTGTATTTTTAGTAGAGATGGGGTTTTACCATGTTGGTCAGGCTGGTCTTGAACTCTTGACCTCAAGTGATCTGTCCACCTCAGTCTCCCAAAGTGCTGGGATTACAGGCATGAGCCACCGTGCCTGGTCCATCCAAACTATTTAGACGATTTATATTTGTAGTGAGCATCCTCGAGGAATGAGATACTGTCCCTCTCTGGGACAAACAGCAGGCTTGCTTACTGCATGCTACAAAAGAGATGGGTCCCCAAGCTCAGGGTTCCTCAGCTGCCACACAAACCCACTGTGTGTGTAGCTTCTATCTAAGCTCCTCTGCATTACCTCTGTGGGACCTGGGGGAAGAGGGAACAAGTGAAAAACGGGCTGATGTTCACTCTGCTTGCTGTGCAACCATGCTGTGAATAATAAAGTCCTTGGTCTCTGACACAGGAATATCATCTCTTTTGTCAGCATCTACACAACAGTAACAAGTTCATTGATTAGTTTGTAGCAGAGTAAAACAAAATCCCAGTCCTGATGGTTTTATGCCCATGCAAGCATGCATGGGCAAAAGATCCATTCAAAGTCCAAGAAAGATGAATGAATTTTGATGGTGCAGAGAACAAAAGTTTACCACTATGTATTCAAATTTCACATTGCATCTAGCAGGATGGATATCAGGATGAGGGGGAGCAAGGCGCCAGGTCAGCACCTGCACGTCCCTGAGGACCAGCACCTCCCTGAGTTTGCACCCTGGGCCTCACTCTTCTCACCCTAGTTTGACCCCAGCAACCAATCCTTAGGAAACTCCTACTTGTTGAGATCTGGTGTAGTGTCAAGTAGGAACACCCACAGCTCTCTGAACATGCTGTTAAAACACTGCTCCCTTTTCTAGTTTCTTCTCTGCGGGAGTCTGGAATTTCTTAGTATGCCTCAACCCCACAACACATCACAACACACAGACTGAAGGCAGAGCAGAGATGAGAACTCAGCCGTCTGTGCTTCATCCAGGCAGCAAAGAGATTTGCAAAACTCCCAGCAGTTCCACTCTTCTCACTACAGTTATTGGTTTGTCTTGTAAGATAGTCCCACACACACACACACACACAAAAGTGTTACTTATATAAGCATATAATGGGCTTATTATTGTTATTTTAAAAATAACTTAATGAGTAAATATTTTAAAATGCCTCAATTTAAAATTACAATATAGGCCGGGTGCAGTGGTTCATGCCTGTAATCCCCACACTTTGGGAGGCCGAAGCAGGTGGATCACCTGAGGTCAGGAATTTGAGACTAGCCTGGTCAACATGGTAAAACCCTGTCTCTACTAAAAATACAAAATTAGCCAGACATGGTGGCACACCCCTGTAGTCCCAGCTACTAGGGAGATTGAGGCAGGAGAATTGCTTGAAACCAGGAAGCTGAGGCTGCAATGAGCCAAGATTGCACCACTGCCCTCCAGCCTGGGTAACAGAGGGAGACTCTGCCTAAAAAAAAAAAAAATATATATATATATATATATATGTGTGTGTGTGTGTGTGTGTGTATGTATGTATATATACACAAATAGATACATAGACATATATGTTTTACATATATAAATATACATATATGTACATACATATTATATATACATATATATTAATCAGTAACATTTCAAAGTACATTTTAAATGGTACAAACAGCATCAGTTTTCATAAAATAGCTCGTAAATGCAATTTTTTTTTCATGGTGGGGCTGACCATCATAAAGTTGTTCCTACTGATTTTACCAGATTTTCCTTAAGAATCTTACATGGTCCATGTGGGATCTGAAGGCAATAACCCTGTCAGTGTTGTCTGGAAGAGTCTGTTACAATTAAGAAACATTTTGTGAAACCTGTTATGTAGAAATCACTATAGATAAAAACAAGGAAGTGAAATGCACAGTCCTACCTTGAAAAAGCTTACTTTCTCCTAAGATAAATTCATCTATTTTTTTCATCCATTTAATGGTCATCCAACCACCCATCCATCCATCCATCCATCCATCCGTTTCTCAATCCTTTCATCTGTCCACCCATGTGTCCATCTTTCATTCATCTGTCCATCTAGCTACCCACTACCCACTCACTAGTCAGACATCCATCCATCCATCCACCCCAACCATGCTACCACCCATTAGTTCACCCACACACCCATCCATTCATTTTCTTTTCTTTTTTTTTTTTTTTAAGAGGGAAACTTGCTCTGTCGCCCAGGGTGGAGTGCAGTGGCATGATCTCGGCTCACCACAACCCTGGTTCAAGCAATTCCCCTACCTCAGCCTCCCAAGTAGCTGGGATTACAGGCGCATGCCACCATGTCTGGCTAATTGTTTTGTAGTTTTAGTACAGACAAGGTTTCACCACGTTGGCCAGACTGGTCTCGAACTGCTGACCTCAGGCGTAAGCCCCAAAGTGCTGGGATTCCAGGCATCAGCCAGTACGCCCACCCAGCCATCCATTCATTTTCTTATCCCATTTGTCCATCCATCTTTATCTTTAGCAGGTATTTGTATGGTGGCCCCGAGGGGGGCCGCAGCGTAGTATACAGTTCACGTGGAGACAAAGGTGGTGGGATGATTAGAAATGCAGGGTGTGGAGAAAGTATCAGTACCCTGGCACATTTCATTGAGATTTTGCAAAGGAAGTCATCACCATGTGACACAGTAGGGGAAGGGGTGAGTGTCTTCCCCTTAGCCAAAGGAGCAATGCGGTTATTCACTCACCAGAAAGAACACTGGAGTCATGTGACTATGAGGCGTATTAATTTCTCATATGGACCTGCTAATGGGAGAATGCATCTTATTCTGCAACAAGGCTTAACTTAGGCTTTTTGTTTGTTTGTTTTGGACATAGGGTCTTGCTCTGTCTATAGCCTAGAGCTCCTGGGCTTCTGTGATCCTCCCACCTCACGTTCCTGAATAGCTACAGCTATAGGCATGTGACAACACCTCAGCTAATTAAACAATTCATATTATAGAGACAAGGTCTCACTATGTTTCCCAGGCTGGTCTCCAACTGTGGCCTCAAGCTATCCTCCCACCTCAACCTGGGCTTATAGGAATGAGCCAAAGTACAGGGATTACAGAAATGAGCCACCACGCCTGGCTCCATTTAGGGTATTTTTGAAATGAACCATCTGTGTCCTAGAGAGGAGGGCCCTGTGACTCTCATTCTTTCCTCTGCCAACAGACACAGGACGACCCCCAACCCCAGAGCCAGCAGATCATGGGATGAGGTGCCCAGTAGACAGGAAACACTTCTCCGTTTCCCGTGGGCCGGGAATGCCCAGGGCTTGGCGGAGCTTGAGTCTCGTGCCACTCACGATGGTGACAGGAGTCGGGAGCGCCCAGCATCAGGGAACGGAATACAGAGATGGGCCAAGCTGGAAACACAAGCCCGACCTGGAGGCCAGGAGGTGGGCTCAGGCCCACTCCAGCTCTAAGTTCTGAGAAGTCTTTATGAAATGGTGGGGGGGGTGTCCCAAAGGCAGGCAAGCAGGGCAGAGAACAGCACAGTTACCCTCAGGGCCACCCATGGGCAGGGGCCCGACGCCTGTGATATGGTTTAGATATTCGTCCCTGTCCACACCTTGGGCTGAATGGAGTCTGCAGGGTTGGAGGTGGGGGTGTTCCGGTTGTGGCAGCGGATCCCTCGTGGCTTGGTGCTGTGCTCGCCGTCGTGAGTTCTCCATTGACCTGGTTGGTGTCAAGTGTGGTGCCGCCCCCTCTTTCTTGCTCCTGCTTTTGCTGTGCTGCCTGCTCCCTCTTTGCCTCCCGCCATGATTGGAAGTTTCCTGCGGCCTCCCCCAGAAGCAGATGCCAGCACCATGCTTCAGGTGCAGCCTGCAGAGCCATGCGGGTATTCAAATGCTCTTCTTATAAATTACCGAGTCCCAGGTGATTCTTTACAGCAGCGCGAGATCACCCAGCGCAGCCTCTTGTCTCAACCCCACCGGCCCCGCAGGACCGTCTGCATTGCTGCCCTCCCTTTGCTCCCCCACCCTGCCTCTAGGACTCTCTCCCCTCCCACTGCCAGCATCCTGGTGCAGCTCCTTCTGCATTTTGTGGTGGATGTTTGCACCAGCTGCCATGGCCCTACTGAGGTCCCTTCCCGGAGGGCTGGCTCTCCCTTGCGAGACCGCCTCACACAGCTGGGGAGAGGAGTGGCTGCTCCTCCTGTCCCTGCGGGTGGGGATCATGTCAGAGGCCAGGCTGCTCCTCCCTGCAGCACCCTGGCCTTGGAGGAAGATGAGATCAATAGGTGGCAGCCTGCTGGCTGCGGTTCTAGACTGGGGGCTCATGTCGCTGCCGCCGTCTCTTCCTGCTCAGTATTTATCAAGTAAAAGTCATTGCCCTGGAGACGCCTGATTTATTGACACTGAGAGATGGACGCTGTCTGGTCTTGTATAGACTGAGAAAGCCTCTGGTGTTTCTGAGCAGAGTCTTGGGGGAGAAGGAGTTGGCTGAGCCCGAGGTTAGAAAGGGGGCCCTGGCTCCCACCCTGGCCTGGAGTGGGGTGGCCTGGGCATGGGGGAAGCAGGTGGGTGCAGCATCTGAGCTTTGCACCACTTGGCATCTGGGGTGTGGGGCGATGCTGCCTGCAGATTGAGCCTGGGTGGCTAGTCCTGGCTCCAGGGAGCTGCCCCCTTGAGTGGCCCTTCCATCCCAGCACAGCCCTTCCTCTGTCCCTGTGTCAGGCTCAGCCCTGGCTCTTGTGAGGGAAGGGTTGGGAGGCCTCGGTCCTGTCACCTGGGGTCTCTGTAGTCAGTATCACCTTAGACCTGGGTGGTGGGGGCCCTGTCCTGGGATTCTGGGCCTTTCAGTTTGGAACTCCTTTCTTGGAAATTCCAAGTCCCCCTCCAGTGCCTGGGACCAGTCAGGACTGCCAGAGGTGCCCAGGGGTGGCTCCCCAAGCCTGAACGGGACCCATGTGGGCCCTAGTGGCTCCTGCTCCCCTCCATGGGGCACTGTGTGGGCCGTGCCTGGTATAGAAAGTGGCCCACGTGTCTCAGGGAGCTTTGGGATCCAGGCTGATGGTTGTTCTGAGGACGGTGTGGCCTGGGTCTGGCTCCAGAAGAAGGGCCAGAAACAGATGGTTCCCCAATAGCCAGTGTGGGCTTCCTTTAGTTGGATCATGTGAGGCTGGGCGGCCGGCATGGTGCTGTCTTGCTGATTTTGGAAACCCTGATAGTTTACAGAAATGGGACTCCAGGGAATATATTTGCCCAGGGTCTGCATGCTCTCGGGGCAGCCTCTTCCAGCCACCCAGGAGCTGTCTGCTTCCTACCTGGAAATGCCTCAGTGCCCAGGCCTGCCTCCCTGAGCCCACACCCTCCTTCCCAGCACAGCCGCTGGGCAGACAGTTGTCGGCCTGTCCCACAGCGGGTCCTCCCTGTGCAGTTGAGACTGGAGAGGGAGGACTCACTGCCCACCCAGATTGTGACCAGCCGTTGGGTGACCGTGTGCTCCAGGCGAGGCTGGGCCCCCTCTCCATGGCCAGGCTGGTGGTGAAGAAGGGTCCCGCGGGTCCCAGACAGGCTTTGCTCCTCCTCAGGCCCAGTGGGGGAGGCCACTGCCCTGGCCGCTCCCTGCCCCTCCCTTCTCCATGCTCCTCAGCCCCTCTATGTGTCGGGCACCAAGGGATGGGAGGAGGGGACCACAGCCTGGTTTTCTGGGGTCCAGTGGTGCCTGCATCTGCCTCCTCCCGGCCTGGGCTGTGTCCCAGAGTAGCTGCCAGCTCTAGTTGTTGCCTGACCCCAGGGCCAGCCCTGCACCCAATGGCGGTGTCTGGGAAGACTGGCTTAAGCATGCAGGGCCACCAAGTGGAGCCCTGGGAGACTGGGAGGCTTCACACTGGTGACAGACGCTTCCTCCCAGACAGCAGAGAAAGGTCGTTCCCAAATTCCAGGATAAAATATCCGCTTATCTGGAAAATGTCAAGAAGAAGAATGGCTGCCCTTTGTGGTGCTGAGCCTGCAGGGTGCGGCAGGAGCCAAGCAGGGGCTCAGGCCTAGGGACGTGCGTCCTGGAGGGGCGGACAACAGAGCCTCCCACCCCCAGGTTCCTGTGAGAACGCTGGCTGGGCTGGGTCTCTGTGTCGGGGGAGGTGGCAGCCTGTGGCAGGAGAGGCAGGCAGTGCAGATGCCAGATCTGGCGGCAAGAGGCGTTCTGCTTGATACCACCCATGGCGGTGCACTGGCTGCTCCACACCCCAGCATCAATGCTCTGGGTCTCTTTGAAGATGACCATCCTGGGGCTGACATCCCTATGGGCTGAAAGGCCCTGCTACTGGCTTCACCCACCCCTCACTGCCCTGCGGGGCCCCTTGGACATCTGATTCTTCCTTTTAAAGGGAGCTCTGGGGCAGTGCTCTCAGACCAGGCTTCCGGCAGGGTGGTGGGGACATGGGTGCTCGTGGGCACAGCGGCAGCATCCGTCCTGCCTGGAGGAGTCACAGTGCTCCTGGCACTGAGCTGGAGAGACAGGGTGGAAGCTGGGAGTGGCTGTGTTCGTGGAGAGTGGAAGTGTGTATGTGGTGGTTGGTGGAGAACCACTGTCCCGCTAGTTAGCAGCCCGCAAAGGGGCCCCTTGGCGATAGTCCAGATATATCAGACCGCAGGCTGGTGGGGAGGCCTGGAGAGGCAGACTGGTGAGGCTAGACACTTGCTCCTGGCCCTGGGGGCCCCATGCAGGGGCCAGAGAGGCTGCCTGAGCGGGTGTGTCGGCGGCCAGCCACTGCTACTGCCTTCGCCAAGGTCGCCCCAGCTGACGATACCTTATTTTTCCATTGCTTGCTGAAACGGTAAACTGTCTGGACATTTTATGGAGAAAATACGCCCCAAGCTCCATTCTCCTGAACTTTAAATGCCCATGTAGCTTTTTTCATGAGAAAGATGTGTGCCTGCCATTACATAAACGCACACATATTTGGACATTTCAGGGAGGAACATTAGCAATGTTGAGCTGAAAGCAAGGCTCATCTTTACTCTACTCATGGCTGGACAGTGCTGGGACCTGGCCTCAGGCACAAGGACCAACGAGGCCCTACACGGGGAGTGGGGAGTCGTCGCAGCAGCTCTGACCTGCCTCTTCCATCACCTCTGAGCCTCCTTAGAAACGTCTGAGTGCAAATCCTGAAGCTGAATTCTCATTTCAAGCTCCGGACAGCTTTACTCATCTGCTCTGGTCGTCATGTCAAAGTTCAAGCAGGCAGACAGACTTGATTAGATTTGATTTTATCCCTTGTTTGAATTATTCATGCCTCTCCCCCTGATTTCCACAGGAATAATTTAATAACGCACGGCAGCAGGAGGGCGTCTGGGTGAGTGGTGTCTGCGACATGCTGGCCGAGAACTGCCGCCATGGCCGCCAGGCAGAGGCTGCCCCACGCTCTTTCCTTTAAAGCAGAGCCTGCCATGAGTGCTCAGCACCCAGGACCCTGCTTGGGACAGTTTCCGGACAGACTAGAGCCCCAGCACCTCCACAGTCCCACATCCTGGTCCCCCGAGACGTCTGCCTCCAGCACTCTCCCTAGTCCTGTTCCTGGACCCCTGGACTCTGCTCCCATCATCTCCCACCTGGGCCACGATCCCAGCACCCAGAGTGTGGCGGACAAACCCACAGCCACAGCGCTCTCCTGTGCAGACCCTTCCAGAGATACCCACCTATTTCCCTCGGCAAGGTCCGAGCTCATTGGCATGTGGCTGTGGTTTGAATGTTCATCCCCCTCCACAGCTCAGGTTGAACTCTAATTGCCATTGTCAAAGTATTGAGAGGTGGGGCCTTTACCAGATGATGAGGCCACAAGGGCTCTGCCCTCAAGTATTTAACCCCTTTCCTCTAGGACCTGCTCCCCCACCCCCTCCCAGGGATGGGCCCCAGCAGCCAAGTTCAGGCCACGTGGTCCTGTCGCCTCAGCCACATTCGTGTGGCTCGCTGGGTAACTGACCCTAGCTGGGCCAAGCACAAGCTCTTCTTGGAGTTTGTGATGGAAGCGAAGATTCTTGTTGAGTCTGGGCTGGGGGTGAACCCCCGGGGAAGGGAACTCGGGGCGCCAGGGCAGCTACCCTGTATCACACTCTCAGAGGTGGCAGGAGGAAGGAAAGGAAGGTCACATGCTGGGAGCTGCAGATAGGACCTGGGGCCTGGGCCTCACCTGCATTGGCACAAACTTACTTGTTCACAATCATCTCTTACCTTTTTTTGTTTTTTCAAAATTGTTTTTGAGACAAAGTGTATATGACATACAGCTCACTATGTTAAACCGTACAATTCAGTGGAGTTTTGTATATTCACACTATTGGGCAAGCACCACTATCATCCAATTCCAGAACCTTGTCATCCCCCACCAAAGAATCTCTGGACCATCAGCAGGTACCACTCTCCTCCCCGAGCAGACACTCATGCATTTCCTGTCTCTGGAGATTTTCCTATTCTGAACTTTTCATATAAATGAAGTCACGCAACATGCAACATGCGAGCATCCGGGGCGGCAGCGGCCGCTCAGCATGGTGTGTCTTAGATCCATTCTGCCTCAGTGCGAGGCAGCACCTCGTTACCTTCCAGTGTGATGATATCCCATCGCAGAGATGGACCACAGTTGCTTTCTACGTTGATCAGCTGGGGGGGCGTTTGGGTTGGTTCTCTTTTCAGTGTTTAGAAACAATGTTGCTGTGAGCATTTGTGTACAAGTTTCTGTTGGACGTGCGATTTCAGTGCAGGGTTATGTGGTAACTTTAGGTTTCATATTTTGTCCTCTTATCTTCTGAATGCCTGTAAGACCTAGAGTGATCTCTCCCAAACAGTTCTGGCATCATCTTCCTGCCCCTTCTCTGCTGTTTTCCTGCTCAAGTGTCAGCAGGGTTTCCACATTTTATTTTGCTTTTCAAAGAACCATCTTTTGGCTTGATCTATTCTCCTTATTGGAAGCTTTGAAAATCTGATCAATTTGTGCTATTTTTACCATCGTTTGCTTTTGACTTTCTTTGGTTTATTTTGCCATCTATTTCATTGATTTTTCAGCCTTACCTTTACTAATACCTGCATTTGAAACTACATTTCCCAGGAAGCACGGCTCTTGTTGCAGTCTCACCAATGTGGATATGCGGTACTGTCATCGTTACTAAGTTCAACATATTTTCTGACCGACACTGTGATTTTTCCTTAATTTGTGAGTAATTTAACTGTGGATTTCTG
This sequence comes from Ateles fusciceps, assembly GCA_036589455.1. Lineage (NCBI taxonomy): Eukaryota > Metazoa > Chordata > Mammalia > Primates > Atelidae > Ateles > Ateles fusciceps. The sequence continues at coordinate 116,466 of JAZHEH010002583.1, forward strand.
AATTTCAAACAGCAGGTACCAGCCTCCTCCCTAGTAAAGCTCTCAGTGTCACTAGGGTCCCGGAGATGCCTCCTTGGGAAACCACAGATGTATTTGTTTTCCATGCTGTGTAATCACTACAAATTTAGTGGCCTCAATCAACACGTGTTCATCAGCTGTCAGTACACAGGTCAGAAGCTTGACACCCCAGCACTGGGCTCTTTGCTCAGGCTGAAATCAAGGTGTGGGCAAGGCTAGGAAATCATCCACAGCTTGGGGTCTCCTTCCTAGCTCATTCAGGTTTCCAGGAGAATTCAGCTCCTGTGGTTGTAGGACTGGAGTCCCCAGCTTCCCTGCTGGCTGTCAGTCAGAGGCCACCCTCGGCTAGAGGCTGCCTGCATTTCTGGCGATGTGCCCCCTCCATCTGTAACGCCAGCAACAGAGACACTCCCTCACGTTGACTCTCTCACACTTTTGATTTCTTTGCCAGGAAGAACTAGTTCCTTTTAAGGCTTCACCTGATTAGGTCAGGCCCACCTGATTTAGGTAGGCCCATCATCTCTCTAGCTTAAGGTCATCTGATTAGGGACATTAATGACATGTGCAGAGTCATTGCACAGAAACACCTTCATTAATGTAGCTGTAACCTGGAGAAGGTATGTGTGCACCAAGGGTAGGGGGTTTGGGGCTGTCTGTCCACCACGTTGTCTTAAGTGCTGCGTGCACCTCCTGAGCCTCCAGCTGTCCCCAGATTCTGACATGAGAACTCACCACTATCTTGTTAGCTTTCTAATGCAGTCTAACAGATTTTTAAATTTTGGTCCAGTTTCTCTTCTTTCTTCCTCAGCAAGAAGATTTGTTCAAATGACACACCCACCATTATTAGAAACAACTTGTATTCCTGATTAAAACAACAAAACCAGAAACAACTTAAATTCTTAAAAACAACATAAGCCGGGTGTGGTGGCTCATGCTTGTAATCCCAGCAGTTTAGGAGACTGACATGGGAGGACTGCTTGAGCAGAGGAGTTTGAGACCATCCTGGGCAACACAGGGAGACCCTGTCTGCACCAGAAATTTAAAAATTATCCAGAGGTGGTGGCATACACCTGTATTCCCAGCTACTCAGGAGGCTGAGACAGGAAGATTCCTCGGACCCGGGAGACCCAGGCTACAGTGAGCCGTGGTTGTGCCACTGCACTCCGGTCTAGGCGACAGAGCGAGACTGTCTCAAGAAAATAGAAAAGAATAGAATCAAACTTCCTCAACTTGATAAAGAGTGTCTGCTAGAAATCTCAAACAAATGTTATAGTTAACGGTGAAATATTAGACTCATTCTTAGTAGTCACTCAAGATAAGTTCTTCGTCACCACTTCTAGCTAAAAAGTGGAGTTGGTCATGAAAAAATTAAAATTGCAAAGGAAGAGAAAAAACGCCATCATTGATTTTACTGTGAAGTCACTATTGTTAGAGAGTTCAGCAAAATGGTAAAGTATAAGACCCGCAAAAACATCAGTAGTTTTCCTAACCATAGCATTAACTGATTAAAAACACGATGGAAACAAGATACCAATCACAAAGCCACAGAATCCAGACAATGCCTCAGAATGAATCCAACATAAAATGGGAGGATCCCAATTTGGAAAATTATAAAATCTTACCAGAGAATATTAAAAAAAATCTGAAATGATGGTAAGAAATAGCACATTCAGGACGCAAATATCTAATATTGCAAAGACCTCCTTCCCAAATTCATATAGATTCAATAAAATCTCAATCAACATCTTTCTAGGAAGGATGTTTCATGAAAGTCATCAAACTAGTCCCAGAATTCACGTAGAAGACAACGTGGGCAAGCAGAGTGGAACATGCTTTACAGGAACAGCAGCAGGTACTCACTGGTGCGTGGGGGAGTAGCAGCCAATGGGCTCTACCAGGTGCCTCTGAGATGCTGGAATCCTCAGGCTTGGACTAGCCTGCTGCTGGTACAAGACACAGAACGGACAGTGAGCCAGGAGAGACGCCGGCACACAACTCTGCATTTATGGGAATTTACTGCAAGGTGGAGGTGGCGTTTCCAATTGATGAGAAGCACTTTTTTTCTTTTCCCTTTTCTTTAAAAAAAATAAGCAGCGTGTGGTCACTGGTATTTGTGTTAGTCAGGGCACACACAGGAAAGGAATACTGAAAATAGGAGGAATTGAACACAGGGAATTGGTTACACAGGAGATGGGAGAGTTGAGACGCCAAAAGGATCCAGAGACGCAGCAGTCCCAGCAGAGGCTGGAGGGGATAAGGGGGGCTGCTGGCAGAGGCTGGGAGTGCAGGGGTCCTTCTCCGGGGGGGGGCTAGAACCACCTGGGCACAGCACAAGGCTTGGAAACACCTGGCTGCCCAGCCCTTGCCCTCCAGTCTCTTGTGGTGCCTTTGGTGGACTGAGCCCAGCTGGACACAGCCTGGAGGTGGGGAGCTCAGCCAGCAGGGGGCTGGTCCCCATGGGCTAGGGCTGAGTAAGGGAAGGGCCGGGTGCAAACAGGCCAAGGCTGGGGAGCCATGTTCTCCAGATAACAGAAACCAAGGTACCTTCTCATGGCTTTCAGAAGATAAATCCCTCATTGATCAAAGACTGAGATGTGATAAACAAAAGAATCGGAGTACTGAGGGGATACAGAACATGGTTATAGCGTTTGAGTACACAGTGCTTTCAGGAACATGCGACCTAAAACTGAACCAGAAAGAGAGTCCAGACAATTTTTAATATGAACCTGAACATTCTCCTTATGACAAAAGATGCCATAAGCAAACAAGAAAATGATGGGCAATGTGAAAATGTTTGCAATCTATGAAAAAGACAAAGGATAATGCCAGAATATGTAGGCATCTCTCAAATCAACCATCGAACGACAATCCAATCCAAAAGAATATGTGGGAATTCCAAGAAGAAATTCAAGAAATTCCAAGATGGAAAACTACTAGAGAAAGATGATAACTGGGGAGATGTCAGTTAAAAGAACAGCGAGGCAGCATCTTGGACTAACGCAAATGAGGCGATAATCAACGTCAACAAGGGCTATGGTGGAGACTCGAACACGCCCCATCACCCCATCTCTCTTCCTGCTATAACTGCACCCACATTTTCAGCAGGGCACAGGCCCTTCCAGCATAAAGGCTGCGTTTTCATAATGTCCTCTGCAGCTGGGTGTGGCCATGGGACTAGGTCCAATGACATGAAATACAAGTCTGGGAGGGGGGGATTTCTGGAATTTCCTTAGCAGATAGTTGGTGCATGCTCCTTGCCCCTTCCTGCTTCCAAATGCTGGGAATGCAGCTGTGACGGCTGGAACCACAGCATCAGCCGGGTGACCTGGGCAGTGGAGGCCGGGCACGACGGAGCCCCCAGGCCGGGTTTCTGGGGCGGTCGGGAGCAGAAGTGCTGAGCAACATCAGCCTGCCCAGCTCTGGACTGTGATGTAGGAGAGACACCCGCCTCGATCTTGTTTATTTTCCGTTCCTGCTGCTCATTACCAAATGGGTTCCTAATTGGTGCAGGGGCATAGATGAACACACGCACTGCTAAGGGCTGAATTGTGACCCCCAGATTCATAGCTTGAAGTCCAAACCCCTGGTGCCTCAGCATGTGGGTGTATTTGGGGATAGGACCTGTAAAGACAGTGAAGTTTGTAAAATCAGGCCCTTTGGGTGGGCCCTAATCCAACAGGACTGTTGTCGGTACAGAGGGGATGAGGACACGACACACACACAGGGATGGCCACGTGAGGACACACGGAGCGGCGGTGTCTGCAAGCCAAGGAGAGAGGCCTCAGGAGCATCAGCCCTGCCCATGCCTGAATCTGGGAGCTCCAGCCCCCAGGACTGAGAGAGAACACATTTCTGTTGCTTAGGCCCCATCTGCGGGGAGTTCTCTCGGTAGCCCTAGTTCACCCACAGGCACTCTGGAGGCAACAGGGCTGTTTACTAAAATCAAAACCACTCCTGCTCTTTGATGCTATGTATGGAGGAGGCTCAGACGCCCAGCACCCAGCAGGTGCTCAGCAGACATTTGTCCTTCCACGTTGACATGTGTATGAGGCTCCTCGCCGTGGTGTTCTTCATGTGTTTAAACTCGTGGACAAGTGTCTGGAGCACAGGCTCCATGCTGGCAGGGCGGTCCCCTCTGCAGAGAGCTGTGCTGGGCTTGGGCTATGAGCTGCCACGGCAGGAGCTCCACAGTGCGGCCCCATGCCTGCTTATCTGCCCGGCTGGCTGCAGCTCCGGCCTCCTCACCTACCCTCTGGCCCCTCTCAGCACATGGAAACTGCTCCTTCTGTCCTCTGCCAGCCCCTTCATCCAGCCCTGGATGAGCTTCTGCCTGGAGACCCCTGCCCTAGCAGCCTCCCTGGCCCGGCCAACCTCGTTCCTGCAGTCAAGAAGGTGCATGTGTCTGAGAGTTCCCGGTTCAGCTGAGAGAGCAGCCAGGATGTTGCAGCAGCTCCTGAGCGGCTAAGGATCCCACCCACCTGCATGCAGGGCTTTCAAAGGACTGCTCAAGCAGGCTCTTCATTCTCTCACAGCTCAACCCTTCAGGAGTAAATCCTCACTGAGAGGCCCACTCTGAGGTGGGAATGAAGCAGAGAGGTGGCTTCCCAGGCTGGGTCCCAACACCTTTCAGAAGGGCTGTGTCCACAGACGCCCCTGCCAGCCAGAGGGCCAATGACAGGGGCAGCAGAGGCGCTCCCATTGTGGACAGCCTGTGTAGATGGGGCAGGGATGGCACTTCCAGTGTGGACAGCCTGTGTAGACGGGGCAGGGATGGCACTTCCAGTGTGGACCGTTGTGTGGGGCGGGCAGCTTCAGTGTGGACGGGGCAGGGACGGCACTTCCAGTGTGGACAGCCTGTGTGGATGGGGCAGGGACGGCACTTCCAGTGTGGACAGCCTGTGTGGATGGGGTAGGGACGGCACTTCCAGTGTGGACAGCCTGTGTGGACGGGGTAGGGATGGCACTTCCAGTGTGGACAGCCTGTGTGGACAGGGCAGGGATGGCACTTCCAGTGTGGACAGCCTGTGTGGACGGGGCAGGGATGGCACTTGCAGTGTGGACAGCCTGTGTGGACGGGGGTAGGGATGGTACTTCCAGTTTGGACAGCCTGTGTGGACGGGGCAGGGATGGCACTTCCAGTGTGGACAGCCTGTGTGGACGGGGCAGGGATGACACTTCCAGTGTGGACAGCCTGTGTGGACGGGGTAGAGATGGTACTTCCAGTGTGGACAGGCTGTGTGGACAGGGCAGGGATGGCACTTCCAGTGTGGACAGCCTGTGTGGATGCTCCCAGTGCAGACCACAGCCTAGTGGTTGGGCGGTGAGTGGAGCTCCCTGTGGACAGCCTCTGTGGCTGGCCCCTGTCCCAGGGAGTGGCTTTCACCATCTCTGCCATGCTCACTTCCATGCAGCACTTAAATTACTCTTAGCGACTCATTTACATAAAGAAAATGGAAATGATCTCAAATCCCCTGCCCGCCACCAGGAAGAAGAATTAAGCAGAAAACAACAAACAAACCCATTACTTCCTTTCTTCTGAGAGCCTGGGGCTCAGGAGCACAGGACGGGGAGTGAGCTGCTGGCTCCCTTTGGTCAGGAGCTACCTTTCTCTGGGCCCTTGTCCTGGCTCCGTGTCTAAGCCTGAAGCTCTGGGAAGTGAGAATAGTGGCTGCATCAATGAGGCAGTCGCCCTCTGTCTCTCCCCTGGCAGGCCCGTGGTGCCCCGGGGCCTGGCCCAGCTGCCAGTGTAGCTGCCTGGCGTGTGAGCTGCGCGGTCTGTCCCTTGCACTTGGAGAGCCTCGTGGTTGGCCCCGTACCCCAGCTTGCTTGGTAGGACCTGGATATGGTCGCCAGCGGGTCTTGCTCTGGTGAGTGCTACCCAGGACTCCTCCCAGTCCTGACAGTCTCTCTCCACCCATCCTGCAGCCTCCCAGGAACCAGCCCATGCCTCCGTCTTGTCTAGGTCACTGGGCAGGGTCCCCTCTCTTTGTTAGCCTGAGTAGCTCCTTCCATGGGCCCTGTTGGGGCTGCCCTCGCTCCTCTCCACTGGCTGGAAGTGGCTGCCCCCTGGGGACACCCAGGTGGGCTGTCAGGGAGAGCATGGGGCCAGCTAGTGGCAACGAAGTCCCTGGACTGGGCAGCTTGGACAGCAAGGGCAGGAGCCTCCTTGATCTGAGGTCTGCCTGGAAGCCACAGTGGCAGCTTTATAGGGAAACGAGGAACAGCCGCAGCCCTTTCCTGGTCCGCTGGATGGGGCCAGGCTACCCTAAGCTGCTCAGAAGCTCCTCATGTGGCAGGCAGGTGGGGCAGGGCCATGGTGGGCCAGCGGTCCAGGACAGTCAGGGTCTGAGAGCTGGTTCCTGGTGCTGAGGGGCTCATCCCAGAAGGCTCTTTGACATCCAGGGAGGCCAGGCGCACTGAGCTGCAGACCCTGAGGGGTGCGTGGATATGTGTCTGAAGCTGTGTCTGGCCCACCTGCTGCAGACAGGGAGGCAGGCCTGTGTGCTCTGAGCCTGTAATCTCCCATTTGCCAACTGTGATGGTGATATTGATCTCGGAGCTGGTGCTGCCCCTCCACAAACTGAAGGCTGTAAAGTGCACAGCCCTCCCTGTGGCCGAGACTACACACCGCGCCGCTCAGCAGGTACCAGGAAATGCTGGAAGGTGCAGGCAGGAAACTGCAGATGCTGCTCTGGCTGGCCCTTGCCTTGGGTCCCTCCTGACGCCTTGCCCTCTCCATGGCGAGATTTGTTGTGTGTGCCAGGCACTGTGTCTCGCCTGCTGTCCTCTGCCAACCCCAGGAAGCTGGAGCCGAGTAGCTCTAGGGTTTGCAGATGAGGTCCCCGAGGTAAGGGAGGCTGTGCCTACGGCCAGCCATGGGGAAGCGCAGAGGCGGATTTGAAGGCGGCCCCAGAGCCAGCGCTCACTTTAGGAGGCCCCACTGAGTTAAATGCAGGAATCCCAAGAGGAACCTTCACAGCCTTCAGCCTGTGGGACTGGGGAAGGGGGACCCGGGGAGCCAGGTTCAACACAGGGTCACGGGAGTGGAGGAGGGCAGGAGACCAGGACTGGTGTGCAAAGCTGGCTGGAGAGGCCCTGGGAGGGGCCCAGAGCCAGCCATGGGGTTTTTTGAAGCTTCTTCCTTCTTGGAGCCCCAAAGAGGCTCAGAGACTCAGTGATTTTTATTTTCCTTGAAACTAATTACTATTAGAAGACTCCGTGAATTTTGAGTTTATGGAAATGTCTGAGTGCCTGGGAGTGGCGTTCAGGCGCCCAGAGAGCTTCCCTGCTCTGCTCCTGTTTGGGGCAACTGAGCCCTTTCTGAGGCTGATCTCGGGACCGAGGGCATGGGCTGCTGACAGAGGGGAGAACCAGGGCTTCCACCTGCTCAGGCTGCTGTGACGCAACCCTGAAAACTGGGTGGCTTATAAACAACAGAAACTTCGCTCTCACAGTTCTGGAGGCTGCAACGGTCACGATCAAGATGTGAGCAGACTCGGAGCCTAGTGAGGGTTCACTTCCTGGCTCAAAGAGGACGTCTTTTTGCTGTGTCTGGAAGTAGTAGACGGGGCTAGCGGACTCTCTGGGGTCTCTTTGATAAGGGCACTAATCAAAGTGCTCTGCCCACGTAACCCGATCACCTCCCAAAGGCCCCACTCCTAACACCATCCACTGGGGGATTAGGTTACAACCTGCGAATTTTGGGGTCACACGCATGCAGGCTGTAGTATCCAGCATTGCTCCAGGTTAGGTCCCCGGGAAGGAATGGTGCCCACAGAGGCCCGAGTCCATTAAGCTGTTTCCTGAGTTCCATGAAGCTGAGCAGGAAAAAGGAGGGGGCTTGAAAATAAAACACAGAGAGAAAAGTCCTGCATGCCCTCTTCACTTCCCCATTCCCCCCAGCCCCCAACAACTGACAACCACCCCATCATCCTCCTGTGTGGGTCCTTCCTGCACTTTTTTATGTGAACACTAAGCAGATGCAGCTACGTGCTCTCCCTCTTCCTCCACCTTGCTCCCATAAAAAGTAACTACTATATACTCTTACTTAAGAATGTACCTGGAAAATTTTCCAGATTGATGCCTGGAGTGCATGCTCGTCCTTTTATAAATAGCTGTGGCATCAGCCAGGGGTCCACTAGGAAACAGATGGATCCCCCAAATGGGCAATTTGAGGAGCATTTTCTAGAGGACTTTTTATGGGGTGTGAGTAGGACAAGACTCTTGTCCTTATCACCCTAGACCTGGCAGGAATTGTGACCTTTGGTCTAGGATACAGCCAGCCTGAGGTTCCTGCAGGGAGGGAATGAAATCCACTGCCTCTCTCCCCCACTGGCTGAGCCCAACCTGAAGTCAGGGGGCAAGGGGACCATTGTCACAGTCCTACCACAGCCTCCAGGGCTCCTGAACAGGGTGGATGATCTGGAATCTGGACAGGCAATGGGAAGATGGGTAGTGTGTTTCCAGATCTTTCCGCTCATGCTGTTCCATATAGATTTGTTGTAAAAATGAGTCTCTTGTGGCTTCACTTAGGTTTCCAAACTATTGCTCTTATTCATGGAGGTACATCCAAATGATTCATTTCCAGAAGGGAATTGCTGGGTCAAAGGGTAAATGGACACACAGCTTTGATAGTCATTACCAAAGTGCCTGCCACTTGGGTGCTCCTCTCCCCACATAGTTTCACCTACTAAGGGTGTTGTCAGGTTTGCATTTCTGCTCCTCACAGATCTCCTCACAGTGAGGAGCCACTGCGGGGGCTAATCAGTATCACTCTTATGAGAGAGTTGAGTATCTTTTCTTATGTCTGAGGGCCATTTGTATTTCACTATGTGTTCAGTTTTTCCTATAGAGTCGTTGATGTTTTTCTTATTAGTTTCTAGGAGATTTTCACATATTAGAGATTTATCCCCCAACAGTAATCTGAGTTGCAGATATTTTTTTTTCTCAGTTGGTCATTTGGCTTTGCTTACCATGGCTTTTGCCCAGCAGAAGTTTCCAATTTTTGTGTAGTCTATCAATCTTTTATGGTGGCTGCATTTTGAGTTATATCGCAAAAAGTCTTCCTTCCTTCAGCTTGTAAAGGAATCCACCCATATTTTCTTCCCATAAATTCATGGTCTCATTTATACATTTAAATTTTTGCTCCGTTTAGAAATTATCCTGATGTATGGTGTGAGGTATGGATCTTACTTGATCTCTTCCCAGAAAGCTGCCAACTTATCCTGACATTACTTATTAACACATTCATCTTTACTTCACTTGTTGAGATGCTGCATTTATCACTGACTAACTTCCTGCATGTATGCAGATCTCTGTCATCCCTGTTAGTCTGTGGATTGTGTCTGCATGGTGACACACTGTCTTGATATTAAGATTGTATAGCATTTTAATATCTGATAGGATGGATTCCTTCCATTGCTTCTCCCAAGTGTTTTGGGTACTTTTAAAACCAGAACTTCCAAACTGCAGATTGTTTACACGTAAGAACTCCCCTTTCCTCATTTCTCTTGACTGTCCTTGCCTGCCCTCATCCTCCAGGTGAACATCCAATGATGGAAGTTGCCTTTCATTGGCAGGCGTGCATTATTTCTGAGCTACTGTGTGTTCAGTATTGGACAAGGAAAGAAAATAACACTTTGGACACGTGTGTTCCTGATACAAGATGCGAGTTGGCCCCCGCTCTCTCCAGCCATGCTCTCTCCCTCTCCGTCCTACCTCGGCTCTCCTTGGGTGCACAGATGTACTGGCAGCCTCTCTGAGAGACCTCTACCCCTTCTTAAAAGACAAACTTACACAAATTAAATTTTAGCAGAGTTTAACTGGGCAAAGAATGATTTTTGAATCAGGCAGCCCCAGAACCAGAGTAGATTCAGAGTGGCTCCAGCTCTGCCACTTAACTGGAGAAGATTTATAAACAGAAATAGGAATGTGATGTACAGAAAAGGGAAGTGAGATAGAAAAGCAGCTGGATTCCTTACAGTGTGGTGTTTGCCTTATTTGAACTGCGTTTGAACAGTTGGCTGCCTTAGGCTGCAGCTCAGGGACTGGTACAAGAGTAGGTTACAGTCTGTCACACATCTAGTTCAGGGACAGTTCACTATGTATGGAGAAATTTTTTTTTTTTTTTGAGACAGAGTTTTGCTCCTGTTGCCCAGGCTGGAGTGCAATGGTGCAATCTCAGCTCACAGCAACTTCTGCCTCCCCCGGGTTCAAGTGATTCTCCTGCCTCAACCTCCTGAATAGTTGGGATTACAGGTGCCCCACCCCCACAGTTTGCTAATTTTTGTATTTTTTAGTAAGAGACAGGGTTTCACTGTGTTGGCCAGGATGGTCTCAAACTCCTGACCTCAGGTGATCTACTTGCCTTGGCCTCCCAAAGTGCTGGGATTACAGGCATGAGCCACCATGCCTGGCTATATGAAGAAACTTTTAGGCCAAAGTTAAAATATATAAGGAGACAGCTTTTGGGTAAACTTAATTCACACCCTGTTGTTCCTCTGTTCTTGAGACACTCTTTCCCGTAAACTCCCAGCAGGCCTCAAACTAGGAGTCCTTTTTCTAGAGGTCACTGTCCTTGAGCCATGTGAGTATTAGGCAACTGTCTGCCTCTGCATGGTGGGGTTCCCCAGGGGCAGGTCCCTGTCTCTGCCCAGGTGTAGCTAGGTGCCAGGCCGGAGATGCATTTTCTGCTCCAATGACCTCAGCTTGCCTGTTGGACATCTCTGCATTCCATAGGCACCTAGGACTCAATGTGCATACACACCCTCGATGCACCCCTTTCATCTCCCCCAGCGGCCCCTCTAGTCCAAGGTGCTCACAGTGGGGTGCCTGTCATCACCTGCCCACCCCAGGCCCACCAGTCAAGTGCTCATTCCACTGCTCAGTCCTCTCGATTCCATCTCTCAAATGCATTTTGTATGTGAATCTGCACAGCGCTTCTGTGACGTGGCCACTCTGAATTGCTGCAATGCTCCTTCCTGCAGAGGCGCCTCCTGCAGGCTGCCAGCATGATCCTTCCAGAATGCAAAGCTGTTGGTGTCACTTCCCTGACCAGTGATCCCTCAAAGTCTCCTATAGCTGTCAGGATGACATTCAGACTCAGTGACCTGGCATCCTGGGTCCTTTGTGGCCTGGCCTTAGGTGACCTCATCGGCACCCCCATCAATGCCTTCACCCCGCCCATCCTCGAGGAAGCTTCCTCCCTGCCCATTGCCTGACCAGCAGCCCCTCAGCCTTCAGGTCTCAGCATCTGCGTGATGTCCTCTGGGAAGACCCTCTGGACTCACAGGTCTGGGTTGGGGGCCCACAGATCTTTCAGGCGTGTGGCACAACCGCGGCCCATGAGGACAGATCTGTGGCACACACATGGCTCCCAGTGCCTGGCATGGAGGAGCTTATTCTTGCTCAAATTAAGAAATTAATGCCCAGAAACCAGGACAGCAGCCGTTGATAGATAAATATGTTTTTCAGGAACATCCCCCGAGTCTTCTCCTTGGCACTGAAACACTTTCAGTCTCTCAAGGGCTTAAAGAAGAGTGGGCACAGAGCCAGCCTGTAGAGAATGGAGACAAGCCCAGGCAAAAGCTTCCATAATGCATGTGCCGCACTGCCGGTCCCCAGGGACCCATGAAAGGACGGATCAAGCTTTCAGCAGTAAGAACAGAAATTTGTCATCTCCTCCAGTGCTGGGAGCCAAGGTCACTCAGACTGTGGAGTTACCTTTGTGATGACACCAGGGGCATCCTTGGGTGTTGGGAGAGGCTGGGGCTGGGCTCAGGGTCTCAGAGGCCACGGGGGCCAGGTGCTGCCCAGTGTCTGGGGGTCTCTAGCCTGGAAAGGTGCCGCCAGGGTGCCAAATTCGAGGGACCCAAATCATGCCCAGCATGGCTAAGCAGGGTTGCAGGAAAGTGCCTGGCTCTTTCCACCTCCTCCCATGGGGACCTCTCATGCACACGTGCTTCTCACTTGTGGCAGTCACGGCATCTCTGGAGAACTGTGGTCTCCCCCGACCTCAGCTCTCAGTGCTGCTGGGGTCTCCTTCCCATCTTTGGGGACTGTGCTGTCATGGACACATGGTTGAGAGTCGCCAAAGCACAAGTTGCTGGAGAGCATGACCTGAGATGGTCAAACTGGACAGTTGCTGTTTTAAACACGATTGGAATCCATTCTTTTTTTTTTCTTTTCTGAGACATGGAGTCAAATGCAATCCATTCTTAAAGCCCTAACATTACCACCCACTTAAATCCCCTGTGAATCTGCCATTACTCTTATCTAACTTCTCCAGACCTTCACTCTCCTCCCCACACAGGCTCTGCTTCTTACAGAGAAAAGTCTCTAGTGGGAGTTCTACCGTCTCCTGCAGCCCAAGGGAAGATGTTGCTTGGTCTTGGAGGCTGAGTTTCCCCAGGAGAGCTGAGAGCAGCAGGAGGCATGAGCCTGGGCCTCCGGTCAGACAGTCCTGTGCTCAGGACAGCTGGCTAATGGGAGGTGGCTGTCCTTGGTGCTACAGCTCCAAGGGGCATGTGGGCAGGGGTACAATCCAATTCCTCCCTGGCACCCTGGAGCCCTAACGGGATAGTAGGTGCCCAGGGAATGTTGTTGACATAGGGTCTTTAGATGGGGCAGTGGCCAAACCTTGGGCCTGAGGAGTAAAGGGAACAGCTGGTACAGACAGCGGGGGCACAGCCAGGCAGACCTGAGTGTTGAACCGGGACCAAAGTGGCAAGTGCCTCAAGGCAAGAGCTGCGGGAAGTCTGGGACGATTGCCTGGAGGGGAAGGTTAGGGTGGGCCATTTCACCTTGAAGGATAGTACGTTTTGACAGCTGTGGGCATATAAAGAACGACCTTCAGGTCTGAGCCAAGAGGTGGTGCTGGAGGGTGCTGGGTGTGTGTGGGTATACAAACAGACTATTTGGGTTAGATGAGTAATTGGGGGAAATGAACACGTGAAAAAGCTTCAACCCAGTTAGTAATCAAAGGATGAAAATACAAGCAATAACAAGCCACTCTTCCAGGTCCCTCCAAATATTTATTAAGTAGGTAAAGATAAAATTACACTGCTATCTAGGTTTGGAAGGGAGCTGGCAGACTGACCCTCTGGCCAGTGTAAACTGGGTCAAATGCTTTTTAAGGCCATGCAGTGACCTGCATACCAAACTATAAAGTGTCTGTGCTTTAGCCAGAGGGCAATTTCTAGGTTATTATTCGAAGACAGAATTAAAGCTGGGCACCAAAATTTAGCTTTCCTGATTTTCATCAAAGCATTGTTCATGACAATGAAGAATCTGAACATATAACAGTGAATCAGTTGAGCAAACTTTGGTCATTAAAAACCATGCAGTCAAAGAGCAAGCTATTGACATGTGAAAATGTTCCCGATAAGCTAGTAAGTGGAAAAAGCAGGCTATAAAACAGCGTGAACAGAATGAGCCAAGTTTTGCTCATCTGAACGCCAGTGAAAGTAGGTATGTGCATGGTGGACCTTTCCCCCTCCCACCCACAGGACACGGTGCTGCGGATCCTGTGCCTGGATGTGGCAGCCTCCTTCTTGGGCGGCTCTGGATGAGTGTACCTCCTGGCTACAGGTTTGCAGGAGGCCAGGCCTGCCTCTTGGACTGTCATGCCACCGAGCTCTCTCCTGTCTCATGTCCTTGAAGCTCTGGAGGGCTAATGCCTCCTCCCTTGGGCTAGTGCCTCCTCCCTCTGGCTGTCTGTGGGATGATGGCACCAGGAAGGGAGTTAAGCCTCAGCCTCCACCTTCGGTCCCAGCTCTGTTCTGTCTGGGAGGAGCTAGGCACACAGCCAGCTAATAATAAAGGGGAGCTTCCATGTACATTTATCATCATCCCCCTCCCTTCCCACAGCCTCCTTGAAAGCCTTATGGGCAGCAAGGCGGCAGGGCTGAGGCAAGGTTCCGTGAGTCCCCAGTCCCACTATGGTTTTTTTTTTTTTTTTTTTGAGATGGAGTCTGGCTCTGTTGCCCAGGCTGGAGTGCATCAACGAGATATCAGCTCGCTGCAACCTCTGCCTCCTGCGTTCAAGCAATTCTCCTGCCTCAGCCTCCCAAGTAGCTGGGATTACAGGCACCTGCCACCACGCTCAGCTAATTTTTTTGTATTTTAGTAGAGATGGGTTTCATCGTGTTGCCCAGGCTGGTCTCAAACTCCTGAGTTCAGGCAATCCACCTGCCTCAGCCTCCCAGTGTGCTGGGATTACAGATGTGACCCACCACACCCAGCCTCACTATGATTTTTGTGAATATTTTTGAATATGTGCTTTCTGTTTTAAAGTTCAAAAACCACAAAGGGTATTACACAGCAATAACTATGATTTCTAACCATGGCTTCCAGCCCCTCAGAGCCAGTTTTTACTTCTTGTGTGGCCTTCCACTGTTGTTTTCTTTCAGAAGTAGTATGATTATTCAGACAAACACATGCATGTAATGCCTCCACCCAGCTGCTCCTGTCCTCCTTTTCACTTGATGCGTCTTGGCTCTCACTGCACATGGGTCTGAGAGCCTCCTTTTCATGGCTCTGCAATACCCCACTGTAGGAAGTATGTTACTTACTGAACAAAGGACGCTAGGTTGTTTCCCATCCTTTTCGATGAGGAAGGTTTTGCACAAGTTAATTTGGCACGTGTGTGATGACATCTGTAAAGTCCCGGAAGTGTGTGAGGCTTTGTATCTGGAAGTTCGGGTTGAAATCACCAAAGTACGCATCACTACGGACACACCAATCACACTGCAGTAGGAGCACAGGGACAGCCCGTTTCTCCAAGCCTTTACCAACACAGTGAGCTTTTACATTTTTGATCTTTGAAAAAGAGTTGAAATTTTGTATCTTATTATGAATGGCATTGAGCATCTTTTAATATTCTTTAAAAAACCTGTGACTTAGCACACGTGATGAGCCGGGCATATGAGGCATTTGCACAGTGGGATGAACGTGCTGAATGGGACTGAGAGAAACCAGCAGGCAGGGCAGGAGCAGATGCACGCGCCGCACCTGGACCCACTCCACTGCCCGAGCCCTCTGTGTCGTGATTTCCTTCTCCCCCACAGGTAGACACTGTCCCGAATTCTGTAAATCACCCTGAGGGGTCATCCTAGAAATCACACACACGTCCTTAACTTAGCAAAGTCGGTGTCCGTCAACACCCTCATCTTCCTCCCAGAGGACACAGAGACTGTAGAACGCTTACATGTCATTTACCCTCACCCTGACTTATTTGTTATTGCTGTTGTACATTTAAATTCCATCTTTTTCCTGTGACTTCTAGGGTCTGTTTCTAGGGTCTTTGTCAGTGATAGCAGATCTAAATATTTCCCCATTTGTCTTTTTTAATTTTTATTTTGGCCATAGAGGTTTTGCCATACCGTTTTCCAAAATCCATATATATATTTGAGTATTATTATATATATATTTGAGACAGAGTCTCACTCTGTCACCCAGGCTGTAGTGCAGTGGCACGATCTCAGCTCACTTCAACCTCTGCCTCTCCAGTTCAAGGGATTCTCCTGCCTCAGCCTCCCGAGTAGCTAGGATTACAGGCGTGCACCACCGCACCTGGCTAATTTTTCGGTATATTTTAGTAGAGATGGGGTTTTGCCATGTTGACCAAGCTGGTTGTGAACTCCTGACCTCAGGTGATCCACCCACCTCTGCCTCCCAAAGTGCTGGGATTACAGGTGTGAGCCACGGCGCCCTGCCCTGCCTAAAATACATATATATTAATGAAGAAAGATTAGCAGTCACACACCAAACTGAGAGCAGCCCCAAACACAGTCCATGGTGAAATTGTGGCTAATTTCTGTGTTTGTCCTTTGCATTTTTAAAATTGTCATCATTGTTGTTGTTTATACTGAGAGTATATTACATTTGCAACCAGAGAAAGATATAACAGATGCAATACAAGTAGAATTGTTCATCTACAGCAGGACTGCCCAGGGCCTTGTGAGCCTGGGCTACCAATGAAGTCACTTGGCATTAAGGCTCACATGGCCTTGGGTTCTGCCTCCCCTCCCCAAGCCCATGGCAGCCCAAGGGCCTGACCTGTCCTGTGGTCACCCCGGCTGTTTCTGGGAGACCTACACAAGGCTCCCAGGGCTTTGCCTGTTACCCATGCCACCTGCACTGCTGGCCTCTGCCCCAGACCCTCTCCACCACAGTGCCCCCTGGGCTATACCATAGCCCCCGTCCTCAGGGGACTCTCTTGAGGTCTGAGCCACGAGACCTGGGCACCCTCTCGACCCTGTGTCACTTCCCGAAAGACTGAAGTGGCTGCAGGCAGCTTTAGTTGAAACTTTCCTTTCCTCTCTAACCTTCACAACCCCAGGCTGCATCCTGGAGGTGCTTAATACATGCTTGTGCACTAAAGATACGAAAGCAGAATGAGTTGGGGCCCAAAGCAGGAGTGGAAGGGATTTCCTGGATTCAGGGATGCCCTGATGGGGGCCGGCAGAGTGCTCTGCCCCAGGCATCAGGAGTGGCCCAGGACAGAGGGCAGGTGCCATGGCAGGACTGGCAGGTGCAGGAGAGGCCAGTGGGGCCCAGGTGCTGCCTGGGCTGGGCCCTCTGAGCCCATGGAGAGCCCAGCAGCTGCCCAGGAGGGCACACAGCAGCCGTGGGGTTTCCTCACTGCCCCAGTGCGGGCAGCAGGTTGGGCAGAACCATCTCATTCCCCATCTTTGCCCACCATCCCAGCTTCCAAGCCCACAGCCCCAGCAGGAAGCCCGTCAACCCCTCCTTCCTAACCGCCCTTGCTGTTTGCTCCCTTGGGGAGACATTGCTGTTGCTGCTGGGATGTCTCCTGGGTAATTGTGTGCGCGTTTTAATGTTACCAGCCCACCCCCACCGCTTCCAGCCCCTGGTTTGCTCTTTCAGGCCAGCTGCAAGAGAGCCGTGGGGCACGCTGCGGGCCACCCAGGCAAGCCCGCAGCTCACATGGCCTTTGTTTCCACAGTAGCCTCCTCCCTGCTTGATGTTATGTCCCCATCCCTGTTTTCCTGTCTTTTTTGGCTCCCACATTTAATTTATGCAATCTTGTTATATATGTGTATTCTCGTAAGCACCTTAAATCCTTTCCAGAAACGTTGGGTAGAAATCATAAATACCATTTCTATCTTCATCCGGAATCTGGAGGTGGGTAAACATCTCATCTCAGTGACAGCTAATCTTTTTAACCCTTACTCACCTGGGAAGACGGGGCATGGCTCCCGAGTAGAGCAGGGCCTTTGGAGCCTGTGGGGGAGGCTTTGGGAGGGGGCAGCGGAGAGGAGACTCCTCAGGGTGAATGAAGTGGGAGGGTCTGCCTAGGCCCCTTGTGGGGTGTGGCGAGGGTACGGGATCTGACAGCGGGGCTGGAAGTGGGTGTCAGTCCTGCGGAGGACACTGTTGCCACTGAGGATCCTGGATTTTTGCTGAGGATTCTGTGGCCACCTCAGTCCCCTGGTTATTTGAGAAAAGGCCCATTTTCACCCCCTCAGGAGCCAGGCTTTGCTAGGCTTCTCTGGCAGAATTGCAGATGTCCTGGTGGGAGAGCAGGTGAGCAGCTCAATTTCTCGTTCCAGGCTGAGCAGGGAAGGAAAAAGGTGGGGGGCAGGCGTGGACAAGACCCAGGTCCGGGGAGGAGTGTGGGCTGGGAGAGCCCTAGCTGGCTGGGGCATGAGGTTCCACACTGTCTCCGAGGGGGTGCTGTCCTCGTGACGAGTGGTTTTCAGGGCGCTGTGGGAGACACTGGTTGCAGTGGTGTGGCAGGCAGGCTGTGGCCCTGTGGACACTCCTTGGGGTGGGCACTGAGGAGGAAGGCAGGGCAGTGCAGTAGGGTGGGGCTGCCCTCCTGGGGTTGGAGGGAGGGCACTGTGGGGCCAAGGCTACGGGCTTTGCCTGTCGGTCAGCCATCCGCTCTTTTCCTAGGGACAGTGCCCAAGAGCCCTTGGGATGCAGCCTCCATCCCACCTCTGTTCACAGACCCTGTGGTCTCTGTGGGGCTCCAGCCCCTCTCCACAGTCTGAGACTGGACCTGGCCACTGCTATTGGCTCATGGTAGACCTGAACATCAAGCTGATTCCATTCTACTGAGTCCTGGGGCTCAGGTGGGAACTTCTGGGAAGAACTGCTTGCTTTCTTTATGAACTTGAACCTAAGAAGAACAAGACCTAGAACAGTGTGGTGGCAGCCACATTGCCACCATGAGGAGGCCAAAAGCAAAACCATCTGGAATAGATTGGAGAAACAGAGAGAACCCAGGGACTGGAAGTGTTGTTTAGAGCCCCTAAATCCAGCTGCACTTGAAGATAATTTATCAAGTCATAAAATTAAAATTTCATACAGGGTGTGTGGACGTCAGGGACAGGCTTGATCAAGCAGCTCAATGGTATCATGAGAAACATGGATCCCTTCTGGCTCTCTGCTTTTCACCTCCAATGGTACCAGCCTCATCCTAAGGCTGGCTCTACTCTTGGTAGCAGAGTGACTGCCAGCAGCAACTGCAATCATGCCCTTCCTCACCAAGAGAAAACTGCCCTCCCACCCTGTTCCCAGAAGCTCCTACAGAATAGGGAAGCATCTTTCTCAAACAGTCCCTGCAGACATCTCATCATGTCTCACTGTCCTGAGTTGGGTCATATGCCTGCCCCTGCGCCAATCCCTCTGGTCAGGAGGCTGAGATGCCCTGACTGACCAGCACCAAGAGGGGCCCAACTTGAAATTGTGGGGTCTTGTTAAGAATGATAAATATGATTTTTACCTTCATCTGGAGTGTGGACGTGTGTAAGATGGGGGGCTGTATCCTGGGGAGTCTGCCTTGCAATTCTGGCAGAGCAGACCCAGCTTCCTGTGAGGCCCAAGTGACCCCTCACTGGGTCTTCCTTCCGGTGGGGTCTGGGCTCTTCTCCAGTTCTCACCGCTGGTCAGTGTCTTTGGTCTGGGGAACAGGGGGCAGTGCCACACTGGTGGCAGCTGGAGAGACACTGCACTCAGGGTGAGACTTGCAGAAGTCATCATCAGGTGGGGGAGGATGGCAGGGGAGGGGAGCTGTCATGGCTCTCGCTCATCTACCTTCCTCAGAGGATTCTGCTGAGAGACAGCAGCTGCATCTGTGGCATGGAAGCGGGCCCTCTGCACCTGGAGCCAAGGGTCCTGCCTTAGTTCCTCCACAAACAAATCTCAATCCTGTTTGACCCATGTGTTACTGAGCTCCACTGAAGCATGAATGGTCCACGTCGCTGAGGTTTATATTTCTTGTTTTGATGTGATGAAATCAGTAACTGTGGCTTAATGGATACAAATCAAAGTGTAACTCATCTGTCAAAGGTCCCTTGGCCTTATTAGCTCTGAAGTCATTGTGGGTCCCTGACCATGGCTTGGGGCGGTGGGGCTGAGCCCAGCTGAGGGGGGCTTCATCTCCTTCCAGTGCCAGCCGCCTCTGATGGGGCCAGTGCCAAGCAGCTCCCTGGGAAAGGTGCTCTGGAATCTCATGCACGTCTGAAATTGACTTATATCTGGGAGGGGCCTCCTGCCGGTGGCCCTATAGCAGGGGCAAGGACAGAGACCCTGGGGCTGGGCCTGAGGGTGGTTCTGCACTTGGGACCACACCATGGTGGTTTGTGTGCTCCAGAGGCAGGGCTGCCATGTACAGAGCGAGGTGGTGGCAGGGGCTGCCTGCAACCTCGCTCTGGGGTGGTGTGCCTGCATTTCCACCATCACTTTACCCCATTTTCAGAAGGGGTTTTGCAAAGGAACATGGCTGTGGATGGATATCTTGGGGCTGCCTTCCACAGCAGCTCACATTCCCACGTCCTGTGTCTCACTGTCTCTTGCTCTGGTCCCAGCCAGGACTATGCTGCTTGGATGGGCTTCTGCTCCCTTTGAAGTGACCTCCCTTCATAGCCTCCTCCCTTCTTTCCCTAGCTGCCTGAGAGCCCAGGCCTGGCCTTCTCTGTGCCAGGCATGGGATGGGGTGGTCCACAGCGTGGATGTAGCCCTGCCTCCCTGGAGCTGACTTTCCCAGGGGGGACACCGACAAGATGATTATCCGAGGGAGGCTGGCAGGCAGGTGGGGGAGGCTGCTGTGGGGGGAGGGGCCCTGAGAAGCACTGTATGCCTGGAACTGCCAAAGATGAACCTGGGAATTGGGCAAGGTGTGGGGGAGCGGGCAAGGGACCTTGCTTAAGGGGGAGGGCAGCTCAGAGGAGAGTGCGTGGGAAGTGTGGTAGCTTGTGGCTGGGTCCCAGGTGCTGTGGCCCGCTGGGAGTGCGGCTGTGACACACCCACAGACGGGCAGGATCCTGACCTCAGGGAGTTACTGTCCAGCAGGGACAGCGGGCACTGTCTGGCCCACCAGATGGCCAACACTGAAAGCCACGGAGTGAGGGTGTTGGGAGGGGCACCCAGTGGCTGTGTTGAGGGACACAGACAGGCATAGCCCTTCCAAGAGCAAAAAGGCCCTGCCAGTCAGACAGAGCCCAGCCAGTATCCCTGCAAAGCCCAGCCCTGCCACTCCTGGTGCGGTTTGTCCCCAGCTTGCTTGGGCACGCTTTGTCGGGGTAGTGCTGAGGACACTCCAAGCTCTGCTGCTGTGAGAAGCAGCAGATCCCAGAAATCCACAGTGACGTGGCTGGGCCTTCACTCAGCAAGGGCTATTCCACACTGCATGGGAGCAAGGGGTCCAGCCAGAAGCAGCCCCCATTTCACAGGGGGAGCACACAAGGCAGAGACGCGACCAAGACATCGAGTGTTGGCTGTGCATGGAAGGTTTGCTCAGTGGGAGCTGGAGTGGGGACGAAGGGGCCGGCAAACTCAGTAGAACACAGCAGGGGCCTTGGGAGCCCTTGTGGGACGCAGGCACAGACTGAGGAGTGTGAATGCAGGTCCTTCCCTCCAAAGCCCAAACCATGACAGGCAGACACCACAGCGCTGTGCATGTCATGGCTGCTCTGGAGAGGGATGGGACAGAAGTGGGTTAGGTGTGGCTGCACTTGGGGAGGGCGGAAGGTCGCTGGGTGGAGGCAGTGGCATGCTGGCAGTGCAGGGGGGAGGCTGGAGTGGATAAGTGAGACGGGCCGTGGCTGACGAGGGCTCCACAAGCTGTGTGGACTCGAGCCACGGTGCTGGACACGAGCCCCGGGTTTGGAGCCTCCACCATGCAGGTCACAAGAGGCTACAGTGGCTGACTCCTCCCCATCCTGGGTTCACTTGCTGCTTCGCCCACCTTGGGCTCTACAATGGAATTACTTTATCCTCCTTGACTTCACAAGTGGGGTTAGGCCCCAACTGGTGTGGTTTACATCTTTGGATCTCAGGGCTATTTTATGTCAAGTTAAAGCCGATGCTCTGGCTGGGATTTGGGATCTGGAGGGTGGCTGCGTCTTATGGCTCTGCTCTCTGAAGCTGAGGATGCGGCCTTCAGTTGGGTCTCAG
Organism: Ateles fusciceps; assembly: GCA_036589455.1. Classification (NCBI taxonomy): domain Eukaryota; kingdom Metazoa; phylum Chordata; class Mammalia; order Primates; family Atelidae; genus Ateles; species Ateles fusciceps. The sequence continues at coordinate 137,907 of JAZHEH010002583.1, forward strand.
CCTGCCTGTCCTCCCAGAACTGGCCCTCCTGCCTCTCCTTGGAATAGGGACCTCTCTGGGTTTTAGGGTCACTCCTCAGGCCAAAGCTGTGCCAGGCCATAGCTATGGGGGCTGCAGCAGCTTCTGACAACGCTGGCGAATGCGGACAATGCCACCTTGTGTTCCCACCTGTGCTCACATAGTGGGTGGCATAAATGTCCCCACTTTACAGATAAGGGAACTGAGCCCAGGGACACTGATCACTTGGGAAGTTGATGGAGGCCTGGGGGCAGCTGTCAGATGGAATGCCAGGCTCCTGCTGGCTCTCTTACCAGTGGCCTGTGTGTCCCAGCCTCTAGACTCAGGGCTGGAGGGGGAGGAGGCTGTCAGGCTGCCAGCATCCCGGGAGGGGATGAGGAAGCTGAGATGGGATTTGCATCCGTCCTGGGCCTGTGTTGCCGGGAGCTGGCCGACCCAGGCAGGATGGCTATTGCGGGTCTGGCTGAGTGTCTTGCTCCTCTCTGTATTGTTTTTTCCATTGCCATGGAAACCACTTCAGTCTCTCCTGTGAGGCTGGGGCCAGCCTCCCCAGGCATCCAACATCTGAGCTAGCCCCCGGAAACTCTGACCCAGCTTGGGCCGCCGGTCAGAGTGCTGCCGCATCTCCAGCACTTGGCGCTGTCTCCACTGGTGACCTCATGGCAGGCCCTGGCCAAGCACTGGGCCCTGGGCAGGGGTCTGTGTCTAGCTCCCTGGTCCTGAATCTCCTGCCAGGGCCTGCGGTGGTCATCACTTTCAGCTTCGGCTACACAGTGGAGAACACTCGGCCTCTAGTGTCCGCCCAGCCCGGGCTTCCAGCTCAGGCTTTAGCCAAGTCTTCTTGGAGATACTCAACAAGTTTGTTGAATCCATGTGAAATCCTGTTAAACAGACCTGGAACCAAAGAGCGTCAGCCAGGGCCTCGCTGTGACTGTGTCCCCATTCCCTGGCCCCAGTCGTCTCACAGGGAAGGCACCCTTACCTGGGAGGGAGCCGAAGAAAGGTAGCCCTGGCTGTCTGGCCCTCTTGTCCTGAGGGCAGGCATGGGCCGGCCTCTCCCCTGGGCATGGGAACAGGGGATGTAGGGGGATGGGCCCCATGCCTGCCTGACCCAGGTCTGTGAGCCTTTCTTTGCACCAGCGTGGGCCTGGCTTTCGCTTGCTCTCTGGTGCCCACCCTGTATGTTCCAATTCTTGGGCTGTCAGAGAAGAAGACCTGATACCCAACCTCAGCCCACCATAGGGCCCAGGAGCCTGGGGAAGAGGACAGGAAGGGGACATCCACCCAGGCCTGGCCAGCCAGAACCCAGGGGAGAAGCAGCAAGATAGGAATCCACACCTTGGACCCCTGCCTCCACCATCTCTATGACTTCCAGGACCCCAGACCCTCCCTGCCTCCACCGAGGGCCAATGTGGAGGAGTCAGGGCTCCCGCAGGGGACACATGGGGTCCCCTCGGATGGCACAGATGGAGGGTGTTGAGTGAGGCATGACTCATAGTTCTGCAGGCAGGAGGAGGGGAACCTGAAGGGGTGGGGGTCCGGGAGTTACCGTAGGGGCTGGAGACGGTAGAGCCATGGCCACCTTGGGCAGCAGGGCCGGGAAAGGAAGCAGTGTTGACCGAGCACCTCTTAATGAAATACACTAAACATACTTCCATCAGGCCTGTCTGGATCGATGGTCTCTAAGGTGTACAGCAGAGAAGCAGCCAGCGAACGCCGGCGTGTATGCGTGTGTGTGTGTGTGTGTGTGTGTGTGTGTCTGGGCAGTGTGGATAGTGTGAATGAGTGGATGTGAGTGTGCCCACCTGGAATACCTTCCCCCACCCCCCACTCCTTCCACTTGACCTTGAAACTTCCCTTTCCCTGACCTCTCCTGCAGCTGAGCAGCCTCCTCCTGCTGTCCCCTTTGTGTGGGATTTGGGGCAGGCGCCGGCTCCCAATTCCTCAGTGCCTTCCATGAACACTGCACATAGCAGCTCCTCTGTAAGTATCTGTGGAGTAAAGGATTTAATCAATCCATGAATTAATAATTGCAGCAAAGTGGAAAAGGTGTCAGCTGGATATGTAAGGGAGAAAAGGAAAGGAACAAAGACAAAAGCAGATGAGAGAAATACAAAGGCAGTGCCAGGCAGGGGTGGGCTGGAGCAGGAGCAAGGCGCTCTATAGCCCTCGGAAGATGCCCGAAGGGCCCCTCGCTCCATGGGAGGAGCCGGTGGCCGCAGTCCCTGCTCTGACAGCCTCGTGCCATTTGCTCTCGAGTGGGCTGCTCTCTCTGTGTGGACTATCCTGCCCCTGTTGGCCTTCCGAATTCTCCCTCAAGATCAAGTCAGATGCCTTTCCCCTGGAAAACACTACCCCTGCACATCCAACTCCGGCCATGACAGAATTACCTTTCCCCATGGCTATGTGGAGGAGTGAGGATTCATACATACTTTCAGTAAAGCCTTTCCCCTAACCCATCCCAACTGTCTCATTTTTCATCCTCCTCTGCCATGTCTTTCTCAAGGACAAGCGCATTCTCCAGTTCTTCTTGTAGATACTCAACAAGAATCTATTTGAAGTTTGGCTATTTAAAGTCTCAGGTATTTCAGAAATTTGGCCAGTGAGAGAGTCATGTCTCAGGAGTGTAATATATTTGACGTTTACTTTCAAAGCTTTAAGACATAAGGCCCATAAGGGCTGGGGAACTGGCTTAGCGCAGCTCAGAGGATTCTGTCCAGCAACAGCCCAGGACGCTTCACAGGAAAGAATTATTGTTCAATAGTGGCAACTCCTTGAACTGTTAAATTGGGCCTGCTGAAAGCCTAGGGCTACTCACGTGAGCTTTAGTTTCTTCCTCTCATTCCCCTGCTTTTAAAAGAGTCATCCACTGTGGTTTATTTCAAGAAAGTCTCCAGCTGTCAGTCAGTGTAGTTCCACCAGTGTTTACTGAACCTGTACCCTCATGCAGGGCTCTGCAAGGTGCTGGGCTCAGAGGTGGGAGAGGCAGGGAATTGTGGGATGAGGGAATGTTGGGTGAGCTCAGAGGTGGATTCAGGGTGTCCCCACTAAAGGCCAGGGGGCTTGGGCCTGGGGCTGGATGCTGGCCGAAGGCGGCAGCTCCAGGTACGTGGTGTGCAGCAGGGCTCTGAGCTCTCTGGACTCAGGGCTCCTGCTGGCTGGTTGAGATAGCTGATCTTCTCTCTCTGCCTTGATGTAGAGTGGGGCTAATAACAGACCCGCCCCATGGGGTTATGGTGAGGCCTTGGCGAGACAGTGAACGTGGTAGAGTGCTTAGCCCAGGCTGGCTCCAGGCGGGACTCAGGACACAAGGCTGTGCTTATTATGAAGCCGTCTGGGGTGACATCACTGACAAGGGGGAGCCATGGGTGGCTCATGAGGCAGGACCAGGGCCCGGGCACAGGCTCAGCCTGACTCTCTGACCCTAGAGCTCTGCTCGGTACTGTCACCTCCCACTGCCATGCTGCCCTCCCACCCACAGGCCCAGTCCTGCTGCATGGGCGAGCCTCAGGGCCCAGGCTGTTGCCCCAAGGTGAAGGGCAGTTTATGGCACGCTTATCCTCTGGGTTCTCTGGTGCTCTGGCTTCAGCAGAGGCTGTGAGGGGAATCCAGAAGCCTTCATGGACAGTGAGAAAGAGGCCGGGAGCTGGAGGAGTTTCCCCATCGAGGCCCAGTGTCTGCCAGTGGTGTGGCGAGGGGCACAACCAGGACTTGCCCCATGGTGGGAGCCGTCTGGAGCCAGGGCTCTGCCTCATTGTTGACTACATCTGCCTGCAGACACTGCCCATCTTTCCCTTTCCAGGAGTCCATGCAGAGCTCGGACCCAATCCTGGGCCCCCGCTGTCATCTGATGCTTCAGGGTCCCCAATCCCTGAGTGTAGAGCTGTGGCCAGGTGGCCTGCCTGGCCGACGCCAAAGCCAGCCTTTGACAGTGCTGCTGCTGTCTGCACTGGGGCTTTGGGGACCCTGACCTTCCCAATCGGCCTCCAGAGAGGAGCTCTTAGTGTTGGGGCAACTTCTGTAGCTAGAAGCACTAATTAAGACATTCAACGTCTTCCATATTCCTCATTCTTCTTCTTTATGTAATAGAGATGATCCTGCCTGGCTCATTACCAGCTGGTTTAGTAAATGTCTAGAGACTGTAAGGATATTTTATTTAATTGCCTGAGCCTCAGAATTATGGAAACAAGATGGTAGGGTGAAGGGCTCCGGAGCGAGGCTGGGAGGGAAATGCTTGCCCCGAAGTGCTCCTCTGGAAGAGTGAGGCCCGGCTGCTTTGGCTGCTGGAGCAGGTCTAGCACTTTTGACCCAGACCCAGGAAAGAGTGAGAGGGACCTGGAGGAGCCTGCGCCTATGCCGGCTGACGAGAGGGCTGGTTTTGGGCAGTCAATCAAACACATTTCTTCTTCATAAACGTGGCAAATGGCATGAAAATAGGTCTTATATTCTAAATTGCTTGAATCAAAGGCTGGCAAGGGGCCCAAGAGGCAAGAGCTGTTTGTTCTGCAGCAGACGCATGCATGGTGTCCTTAGGCCTGGCTCCGAGTTCCTCAAACAGGAACGCTGCTTCCCAGACCAGGGCTCCAAGCCAGCTGGGAGAGCAGGGGACAGGTGGAGGGCTGGCCTGAGGGCCTGTGGGAGAAGAGCAGGCTGCAGGGGTTAAGGGGGGGGTCACCAACATGGAGGAGCTACAGGCGAGGGGCCACTGGCAGGCCATGCACCGGCTCAGCCCCAGTGTGGCCCCGCGGTGAGGCCTGTGAGTATCCATTGGCCAGCAGAGAAGCTGATTTGATTAGCGTTGTCCTCCAGGGCCCAGGGCTCGCTGCACAAATAGGCCTCAGGGCCCCAGCTTTCCCAGCAACAGCTAAGGGTAGCATACAGGGGCCCAGGAAGAAGCTGGAGACTGAGGCTCCCCTGGGCCTCCTGGCGGGCTGCTCCCAGGCCTGTTGCTGGGGCTGGAAGAGCGGCACCTGCCAGCAGCCTGCTCTGCTAACACCTGTGGCGGGCAGTGAGCGACCTGTCCAGCTTCCTTAGGCCCAGCAGCGGCAGGCCCACATCCCGTGGTCTGGCTCTTGGGAGGTCTTGACACCTCCACAACTAAGCCTGGTGTGTTATTCTAAAAGTGGGTTCCCCCAGGGCTGTCACTACACCGCAGGGGAGGGGGAGACAGCGTCTCCTGGAATGGCCATCCTACCTGCACTCCCTGGGGATGCCCTCGGACCTCGCAGCATCTACATCCCACCCTGCAGCTGTAACAGGGAGGGCTGGGGAGGGCTGGTCAGATAGCCTGGGGTGGGGGCCCAGGCTGGGAGCTGGGGCTGAGGCAACGGGTCAGAGAGGATGCTGCCCATGTGGGAGAGGCCGGATGTACCTCCTCATGGTCACCTCACCGTCCTGAGCCACCCAGATCATGCCCCTGTCTCTGCCACAGGTGGCATTCTCTGGGCTTAACTGAAAGAGTCCCTGCTTGGCCTTGTTAAAACCAGGATCCACCATAAACGCTAATTCCCCATTTTGACCCACAGCATGTGCATTTATGGCCGAGAAAAACTCATTAGGGCCAGAGCACTTCCCAGCTGAGGAAGTGCGACTCATTAGGGAGGCCAAGCCAGTCCTGGTGGTTCTAATGAGCTGTGAAAACCACTCAGGAATAGGAGAATTAGCAGAGACGGTGTCTTCAAATTCCCCAAGGAGCTGCTTCTGTCTAATTTTGGAGTCTACAGGCCCAGGCGTTTCATGGGAAGGTGCTAAGAAACTGGATCCTATGTTTTGAGAATCTAAACAGAGTGTGGGGGACAAATCCCCCACAGAGGAGGTGTCACTGTCCCGGGTCTCCCCAGCTTTTGGTTGGGGAAGGCGAGGTGGGTGAGTGGGGCCAGGCTGGAGTCCACTAGGTTCTCAGAACATGTGGAATGTGGGTGTGGGCGTGGACAGTGGTTACCAGGAGTCCAAACAGAGCTTGTCTGGGACTCTGGCCAGTTCCCAGGTCAAGGAGGCGGGTCTGGCAGGGGAGAGAGGCCCGGATGGAGGGATGGGAGGCCCCTGTCAGTTTATTCTCAGGCACCTATTAACCAATGTCTGAAGGGGGAAAATGGGCCAGTGACAGGAGGCCCTGGTGCAGCCGGGCCAGGAGCTCCTACAGCGTCAGCAGGGTCCTGCCCTTTGGTCCTTCTCAGCCTGCTCCCCACACGGGACCTCGGGAGCTGCAGGCTCCTTCTCCTGGCTCATTCACGCCAGTGGGTGGATGGGAGAGAGCCTCTTGTCCAGAACTTCCAGGCAGCATCCCAGCCCTGATGATTCTCAGAAGGAAGTTAAGGGGCCACAGACACCAGTAGACTCTACCAAAAGGGACCCTTGAGCAGAAACACGTAGCCCTCCAGGGCACCTGGTCTCCTCACCAAAGACTCACCGCTGGGGGCACCCAGGCAGACAAGGGGAGAGCCCCAGTTCCTGCAGGAAGGCAGCCAGTTTCCTATGCTGGCCCTCCGGGGCAGTGGTCTGTGCCCTTGACCCGGGTCAGCATGACCAGGTGTCCATGGAACAAGTGGCCTGAAGGCCCCGTGCTCCCCGCTGTGTGTGACGTGACCAGCAGAGGCCAGCAGGGCTCCAGCTCCGTGGATATGTCTGTGCTGTCATCTCTCAGCTCACAGATCACAGAGCTTCTCCTTCTGGACACTCATCATTCTCTCTGTGCCCGTGCCCAGCACGCTATTGCTTCTCTTTCTACCTGGTTGACTGCCCCTTCTCTGTCTCTCCCTCCTTTATACAATCTTTAAACTCAGCCCCTGTCCTCAGCTCTTGTTCTGCTCACTTTAAACCATTTCCAGGCAAAGCTATGTGGGCTGATGATTCCCGACTCAGGAACCCTAGCCTTGAGCTTGGACAGGCCACTTACCATCCCAGCTGCTCCAAAGCTTGAACTTGCTCTCCTCTATCTGCTCCTCCTCATCTTCCCCATGGGAGCATATCCTCCCCTCGCTCCATCTAGGGACCTGGAACAAGATCTGCACCAGCCACCCCTGGAGCTAGAGGACGGCTTTGCATAGGCAAGGTCCAAGCGGACCCACCCTGGGATGGAGTTTCCAGGGACTACCCCCTTCTGGCTCCCATTACCAGTCCCACAGTCTCCAACAGGCCCAGGGAAGGGGGATTCTGAAAGCCGGTCACTGGAACAGGAAACTTGTGGAAAGAGTTTGGGGCTTCTTGATGCCCAAAAATGAAATGTTGATTTGGAGGCACTGGCCCTTGTCACAGAGGCTGAGAGGATAGGCCAAGAAGTCTCCCCAGGTACCTCTCCCTCACTGTCCACATCCAAACAATCACCAAGTCCCATTTATTTTACCTCCAGCGGAGTTTCAAATCCATGCTTTCTCTTCCTCCCCACTACAACCTCCTGGCCAAGTCACCATTCTCTCCCACCTGGACTCTGAGTTCCCTGACTGTCTCCCTAAGTCTTCTTCAGCCTGTTTTCCACTCACTATTAAGCACAGTCCCTGGCACCTGTAGGGGCTCAGCTCACACTCTTGTCATGGACGGACATGGCTGCTTTTTAGGTTCTGGCAGGCCTTGGTGCAGGAGATTTGCTTCTAGGGTATATGTCATGCCTCTGGATGGTAGGGACATAGCTGCTATTTTTGGCTAGCTGGGCAGAAAAATAGCAACTTGTCCTCATTATTAAAACTGGAGGAGAAATACTACTTTACCAGAGAAGGTAGGAATTACAGTGAGAACATCTGGTGTTTTGGCCACAGGTCCACTTAGTAGACCGTCTCTGGTTGGAATTATCATTGTTCATGTCTTGCCCTGTGGAAAAAAAGTTTTATTTTGAAATATTTGTACACCTGCAGAAAGTTGCAAAACTTGTACAGAGTCTCTTGTAGGCTTCCCTCAACTACTCTCAATGTTGACATCTTATGTAACCACAGTACAACGTAAAACCAGGAAACTACATTGGTACAACAATGCTACTAGACTCTATACCTTATTCAGTTCTCATCATTGTTAAGACTACAATCATTCCTCTCTCTAGCTGATTCTATGCAGTTTCATCCCATGTGTAAATTTTGGTTACCACCACCACAGTCAAGACACAGAACTGTTCGTCATCACAAATGCACATCCTTGCACTACCTCGTCATATTTTGTCTCTGTAGCCTCCACTCCCTGTCCCTGTCTTCTAGCAACTACCAGTGTGTTCTCCATCTCTATTGTTTTGTCACTATGAGAGTGTTGTAGACATGGAATCATACACTACATCTTCTGAGGCTGACTTTTTCACTCAGCATTCATTCTCTTGAGATCCATGTACAATAGTTTGTTGCTTTTCACTGCTGAGTAGTGTTCCATTATATGCGTGCTCCAGAGTTTCTGCAAATATGATGAATAAAGGTTCTATGAATATTCATGTACAGGTTTTTGCACGAATATCAGTTTTTATTTCTCTGGGTAAATGCCCAAGAGTGTGAGGGCTGAGTCTTATGATGCATGTTTAGCTTTATGAGACACTGACAATTTTACATTCTCACCAGCAATGGATAAGAGAACCACTTTCCGTGGATTCTTGCTAGCATTTTTCTTTTTTACCATAGTTGTTTTCACAGGTGTGTCATGATATTTCCTTCTGGCTTTCATTTCCATTTCCCTAATGGCCAATGATGAGGAACGTGTTTCTGTATGCTTTTGGCTATCTCCATCTTCTCTTTGGTGAAATATCTGTTCATGTCTTTGCCCATTTTGTAATTGAGTTGTTTGTTTTTTTTACTGTTAAGTTTTTTTTATGATGGCAGTAAAAAACATAAGAGCCAGTAAATTTTCTTTTTTTCTTTTGGTGTTTTTCACAGTAATAGAAGTGGATACACACCCAGAAGTCTGTATGACATGCCCATGTCAGGGATTAGCTGGGATAACAACCTCTAAGTCTCAGAGTTTAGACACAATAAACATTTATTTCTTGCTCACAGAAAACCAGAAGCAGGTTGGGCGTCTTGTCTCCTCACAGCTTTTGCCAAGCAGTGACTGTGGAGTCTGGGCCTGTTCTGTGCCAAGGCTCCACCACCTGGATATCCAGCACCCAGCCTCCAAAGCGGTGGTGGAAGAGGAAGAGAGCCAGCAGGTGCATGGGAGTTTGTTTTTATGGACAGTTCTAGAGGTGGTGTATGTTCCTTTCACAACATCTTATCGGTCAGTATTTAGTCACATGGTCCCCACCCAACTTTAAGGAGGCTGGGAATGTTGCCTTCCTGGATATCCAGGAAGAGGGGTTAGATGGAGTGAACATTGTGCCTGTATTAGTCTGTTCTCATGCTGCTATAAAGAACAGCTTGAGACTGGGTAATTTATAAAAGAAAGAGTTTAATTGACTCACAGTTCCACATGGCTGGGGAGCCCTTAGAAAACTTACAATCAGGGTGGAAGGGGAAGCAAACATGCCTTCTTCACATGGTGGCAGGAGAGACAAGTGCCAGCAGGGGAAATGCCAGATGCTTATAAAACCATCAGATTTCGTGAGAACTCATTCACTATCATGAGAACAGCATGGGGAAAGCTGACCCCATGATTCAGTTACCTCCCTCCATGTCCCTCCCATGACATGTGGGGATTATGGGAACTACAATTCAAGATGAAATTTAAGTGGGGACACAGCCTAACCATATTATTCTGCCCATGACCCTTCCCAAATCTCATTTCCTCACATTTCAAAACACAATCATGCTTTCCCAAGAGTCCCTCAAAGTCTTAACTCATTCAAGCATTAACCCAAAAGTCCAAGTCCAAAGTTTCATCTGAGGCAAGGCAAGTACCTTCCCCCTATAAGCCTGTAAAATCAAAAGCAAGTTAGTTACCTCCTAGACACAATGGGGGTACAGGCATTGGGTAAATACACCCATCCTAAATGGGAGAAACTGATCAAAACAAAGGGGCTATGGCCCCTATGCAAGTCCAAAATCCAGCAAGGCAGTAATTAAATCTTAAAGCTCCAAAATAATTTCCTTTCATTCCATGTCTCATATCCAGGTCACAATGATGCAAGAAGTGGGTTCCCATGGCCTTGGGAAGCTCCATCCCTGTGGCTTTGTAGGGTACAGCCCCTCTCCTGGCTGCTTTCAGAAGCTGGTGTTGAGTGTCTTTGGCTTTTCCAGGTGCACAGTGCAAGCTGTTGGTGGATCCACCATTCTGGGATCTGGAGGACAATGACTCTCTTCTCACAGCTCAACTAGGCAGTGCCCTAGTGGGGACTCTGCGTGGGGATTCTGACCCCACATTACACTTCCACACTACCTTAGCAGAGGTTCTTCAAAAGGGCTCCACCCCTGCATTAAACTTCTGCCTAGACATCCAGGCATATCCATACATCCTCTGAAATCTAAGTGGAGGTTCCCAAACCTAAATTCTTGACTTCTGTGTACCCACAAGCCCAACACCACAAGTAAGCTGCCAACGCTTGGGGCTTGACCCTCTGAAGCAATGGCCTGCGCTATATGAAGGCCCCCATTAACTATGGCTGGGACACAGGGTACCAAGTCCTGAGACTGTACAAAACAGTAAGACCTTGGGCCCGGCCCATGAAACCATTTTTTTCTCCTAGGCCTCCTGGCCTATGATGGGAAGGTCTACTGTGAAGGTCTCTGACATGCCCTGGAGACATTTTCCCCATTGTCTTGGTGATTAACATTTGACTCCTCATTACTTATGCAAATTTCTGCCACTGACTTGAATTTATTCTCAGAAAATGTGTTTTTCTTTTCTATTGCATTGTCAGTCTGCAAATTTTCCAAACTTTTATGCTCTGCTTCCCTTTTAAACATAAGTTCCTATTCCAAACCTTCTCTTTGTGAATGCATAAAACTGAACACTTTTAAGAAAACTCAGATCACCTCTTGAATGCTTTGCTGCTTAGAAATTTATTCCACCAGACACCCTAAGTCATCTATCTCAAGTTCAAAGTTCCACAGATCTCTAGGGCAGGGGCAAAATGCCACCAGTCTCTTTGCTAAGAGCATAGTAAGAGTTACCTTTATTCCAGTTCCCAACAAGTTTCTAATCTACATCTGAGAGCCCCTCAGCCTGGACTTCATTGTCTATACCACTATCAGCATTTGGTCAAAGCTGTTCAACAAGTCTCTAGGAATTTCCAAACTTTCCCACATCTTCCTGTCTTCTTCAGAGCCCTCCAAATTGTTCCAACCTCTGCCCTGCATCAAACTGAGCAGCAATCTTAATTCTATCTGCTATCTAATTCTATCTGCACATTTTTGGGTATCTTTTCAGCAGCACCCCACTCCCAGTACAAATTTACTGTATTAGTCTGTTCTCATGCTGTTATAAAGAACTTCCCAAGACTGGGTAATTTATAAAGGAAAGAGGTTTAATTGACTCACAGTTCTGCATGCCTGAGGAGGGCTCTGGAAACTTACAGCTATGATGGAAGGGGGAAGCAAACACATTCTTCTTTACATGGTGGTAGGAGAGAGAAGTGCCAGCAGGAGAAATATCAGATGCTTATAAAACCATTAGATCTTGTGAGAACTCACTCACTATCATGAGAATGGCATGGGGAAAACCACCCCCATGATTCAATTATCTCTCACCATGTCCCTCCCACAACACATGGGGATTATGGGGACTATAATTCAAGATGATATTTGGGTGGGGACACAGGCAAACCATATCAGGTTCCATTTTTGTCACTACAGCAGCATGAGCTGGAGCTGCATGGAACATGCCTTGTCTGTTCAGATGATTCTTGACCCATTGCATCTGTGGCAGACCACACCAGTCACCTTCATTTGGACCAAATAAGGAGTTGGAGCAGATGGGAAATGGTGTCTCCCCTCCCTTCCCTTCTTCCTTCTTTCTATCCCTCCCTCTCTCTCTCTCTCTTTCTCTTTATTTTCTTTTCCCTGCACCTCAATAAAGAACCTTAAAAATGAAAGTGTCTGTCCTAAGAAGACATAATGCAACTGGCCCACATGTACATGTCAGAAGGGTTGGGGGACTGACCTTCACCCTGTTTGATTCTCTAGCTCAGTTTGCAAACTGGTAGCACATGAGTCACATTCAGTCAACAAGCATGCTTTATTTGGCGTATATGATGTTTTTTTAAAATTAAATATATTAGGATATAATTTACACATAATAAAATGTATAGATTTTTAAGTGTACAGTTCAGTGAGATAATATATATGCATATATATACAAACATGTTCTGAGAGTCCCAATTTCTCCACGTCCTCACCAACTCTTTCTGTCTTTCCTTCCTTCCTTCCTTCATTCCTTCCTCCCTCCATTTCTTTCTTTTGCCCTCTCTCTTAATTGTAGCCATTTTAGTGGCTGGGAAGTGGTATCTTATGATTTTGATTTGCATTTTGCTAATGACTAATAATGTTGAACATCTTTTAATGTTCTTATTGGTCAATTTTATATCTTTTTATAGCTTTAGTTTTGATGTTTATATTATACAGTGTTTACATTTACGTGTATGATTAATTTAATTAATTTTTGTATGAGGTAAGAATTGAGTTTCATTTTTTTCTCCATACAGATGATCTAACATCATTTGTTTAAAAGACTATCCTTTTTCTGTGGTAGGATGAATTCTAAGATGTCTCCTAGGGTAGGCAGAGTAGTGGCTCCACAAAGATATCTACTTCTCAGTCCCCGAAACCTTGAATATCATGTTACATGGCAGAAACAAGTCAAGGTAGCAGATAGAATTAAGGTTGCTGCTCAGCTTGATGCAGGGCAGATGAGCGCCCAAATTGGGGCTTAGCCAGGGAAGGTTCTTGACTTCACCCAGGAAAGAATTCAAGGGTGAGCCAGTGGTGTTATACAGCAACTTTTATTGAAGTGGTAGTGTACAGCAGCAGAAGAGGCACTGCTCCTTGGAGAGCAGGGTTAACCCATAAGAGGTTTGCCCAGAGTAGCGGCTCAGCGGCAGTTCTGCAATCATGTTTATACCCGGTTTTAATTACACACAAATTAAGAGTTGGGTTATTCAGAAATTTTCTTAAAAAAAAAAAAGGTGGTAACTTCCAGGAGTTGCCATGACACCAGTAAACTGTTATGCTGCTGGTGGGCATGTCTGATGGAGAATTGCTTTTGGGGCCTCTTCCCTGTTTCAGCCAGTCTTCTATCTGGTGTGAAGTCAGGTCCTGCCTCCTACCTCTAGCTGACCTTAAGATAGGGATACTATCCTACACTGTCTGGGTGGGTCCAATGTAATAACAAGGATCCTTAAATGTGGAAGAAAGAGACAGAAGAGAAGGTCAGATGATGTAATGTGCTAGGAATTTGGCCTACTATTGCTGACTTTGAAAATGGAGGAAGGGGCCATGAGCCAAGGAAATCAGGCAGGCTCTAGAAGCTGGAATTGGCAAGGGAAGAGATTCTCTCCTCAGTCTCTAGAAAGGAATGCTGCCTGGCTGACACCCCTGATTTTAGCCCAGTTAGACCCATTTGGACTTCTGAATGCAGAAGTGTAAGATAATAAATTTGTATTGTTTTAATCACTAAGTTTGTGGTAAGTTGTTATAGTAGCCATATAAAACAAAATACAGTCCCAAGATTCCAGCCTCCTAGTGTACACGCTCTCCCTAATCCTCTTCCCTTGAGTGGGAGTTATGCCTATGAGGGCCATCCCTCCTGTAATACTATATGGCTAGAAGGATTTTGCAGATGTAATTAAGGTCTTTAATCAGTTGACTTTGGGTTAATCAGAAGGAAGATTATCCTTTCTTGGCCTGACCTTAAAAGAAGTCAAAGAAGTTCAAAATGAGAGAGCTTGTTGTGGAGAGGGCCACATGTCAGGGAACAGGGAGCAGTCTCCAGGAACTGAGGGCTTCAATCCTATGACCAAAAGGAACTTGCTTGGAAGAGGAGTCCAAGTTCCATATGAGAGTACATGTGGGCTGACAGCTTGGTTTTAGCCTTTTCAGACCCCGAGCCAAGAACTCACTTACACCATGTGAGGGCTTCTCACCTATGGAAATATGTGAAATATATAATTATATGTAAAATAATAAATTGGTGTTCTTTTAATCTGATAAATTTGTGCTAATGTGTTATGCAGCAATAGAGAAAGAATGCATTTCCCCCTATTAAACTGCCTGAACAGTTTTGTTGCAAATCAATTAAGGGTCTATGTTTGGGTCTATTTCTGGGCTCTATTTTTTCTGTTGATCTGTGTGTCTATCTTTCTGCTAAAATGATTCTAATTTGGATTACCATAGCTTTATAGTGAGTCTTGAAAATTAGATACTGGGAGTCTTCCAACTTTGTTATTCTTTTTTAAGTTTGTTTTGCTATTTTAAGTCTTGTGCATTTGCATATAAATTTTAGAATCAACTCCTGCTTTCTCTCTCAAAGCCAGCCATGATGTAAAAAGTCTGATGACTCTGAGACCACCATGTTATGAGGAAGCTCCCATGGGGAGATCATGTGGAGGAGCACTGAGGGACCAGACATGTGACTAATGCCTTCTTGGACTTTCCAGTTTGGCCCAGCTGCCAGCGGAAAGCAGAAGAGTGAGTCATCCTAAACAACACCATTTAAAGAAGAACCACCCAGCTGAGGTCAGTTAACTTAGCAACAACAAAATAATTGTTAAGTTACTAAACTTTGGGATTGGTTATGAAGCAATAGCATACTGAAAGGTAGGGCTATTCATCTTTTCTATTTTTTCTTGAGTCACTTTTGGTAAGTTGTGTATTTCAGGGAATTTGTCCATTTCATCTAAATTGTTGAGTTTATTGCCATAAAGTTGGTTATAGTATTTCATAGGTTTTGTTTTGTTTTGTTTTGTTTTTTGGTATCTGTAGGGTCTGTAGTGATAGCTTCTCTTCCATTTCAGATATTTTGAGTATACATATGTCAAAAAATCATGTTGCATGACATAAATACATAGAGTTTTTGTTTGTCACACAGACAGATATTTTGCAATTTGTGTGCTCTTTCTTGATCAGTCTTACTGGGGTTTTTCAATTTAATTATTTTTTCAAAGAGATACCTTTTGGCTTTGTTACTTTTCTCTCTTATTGGCTTGTTTTGTATTTCATTAATTTTAGCTCTTTATTATTTCTTGCCTTCTATTTACTATGGGCTTAATACGTTCTTTCTTTTTAGATGGCTAACAGGTACATTTAAGCTGTTAATTGTTAATTTTTACTTTTTCCCTATTTTGAATATTTAGAGTTATACATTTCTTTCTAGAAATAGCTTTAACTGTATTCCATAAAATTTGATTTTTTTGGTTTTCATTATCATTTGGTTGAAATATTTTCTAATTTATCTGCTGATGTCTTGCCATATGAGTTATTTAGAAGTATATTGTTTATTTTCCAAAACTTTGGAGGAATATTCTAGATATATTATTGTTATTGATTTCTGACTTAATTTTGTTGTAACCAGAAAACACTTTGTAAGATTTTGAAATTTATTGAGACATTTTACGGTGCAGAATATGGTTAATTTTGGTGAACATTCCATGTGCTCTTGAAAAAAATGTGTATTTTAAAGTTGTATAGTGAGATATTCTGAAAATGTCAATTAGATCAAGATTGTTGATAGTGTTGTTCCAATCTTTTACATGCTTACTGACTTGTTGTCTCTTTATTCTATAATTACTGAGATAGAAGTGTTGAAATATTCAGTTATGATTGAGGAATTGTCTATTTTTCTCTTTCTATTCATCAATTTTTGCTTTATGATTTTTGAAACAATTATTAGGTGCAAAGTTAGGATTTTTATCACTTCCTGTTGAATTAACCATTTTGTTATTATGAAGTGTTCTTCTTTATTTGAAGAAATACATTTTGCCTTGATGTTTACTTTGCCTTCTTTTAACATAACCATACCACATTTCTTATTTTAACCATTTTTGTGCTACATCTTTTTCATCCGTTTACTTTCAGCCTATCTGTGTCTTTATAGTTTATACTCATACAGTCAGGCATTGCTTTAAAAAAATCTATTCTGACAGTCACTGCCTTTTTGTTAGTAGTTAGCTCGTTTATACTAAATTACTGGTGTAGCTGTTTTCAAGTCTGATATCTGCTTACTTGTTTTATATTAGTCCCATGTGCTTTTTATTCCTCTTCCTCTTTTATAGCCTTTTTGGGGAATAACTGAATACTTTATTGTGTTCATTTAGAAAATCTCTGTCATTGGCATTTTTGCTATTCTCTTTATTTTTGTATTTTAGTAGTTTAAAGATTACAATATGTGTTCTTATCACAGTCTGCTTATAATTAATACTGTTTCATTTTACACATTACTATTCACACTTCAAAAATCTAAGAACCTAATAAGAGTACAACTTCATTTTCTTCCCCATCCTTTGCACTATTGTCATAATTTTAATTATATATATATTATAAACCCCACCTTATAATGTCATCAAATTTGCTTCTAATGGACATTTGTCTTTTAAGGAAATTAAGGAAAAGCTAGTGTTTTTAATTTACATGTTTACTTTTTTTTTTGCTCTTACCATTTCTTCTTGTAAACCTGTTCCCTCTGATGTCATTTCTCTTCAGCCTAAGAACTCTATTTAGAGTTTCTGGTCATGAAAGTCTGTTGGCTTTTAATTCTTGCAGTGTTTAATAATCTAAAATCTCTTCATTTCCTCCTCATTTTTGAAGAATATTTTTGATGGACATAAAAGTCTTGGATTGTAGTTCTTTTCTTTCTTCATGTCATTCTGTGATTGGTTGATTGTTTCTAATGAAAAGCAGTTATCATTTGTGACATTGTTCCCTTGCATTTATTTTGCCATTTTGCTCTGGCTGCTTTCAAAGTTTTCTTTTTATTTTTGGTTTGCAGCTTTTGACTATAATGTACTTATTTGTGGTTTTCATTGTATTTATCCTGCTTTGGGGTTCATTTAGTTTCTTGGATTGGCAAATTGATGTTTTTTGTTGTTGTCATTTGATTTTACCACATTTGGAAAAATTTTTAATCATTATTTCTTAAAAATACTTTTCCTTTCCAAGCTCTGTCTTTGTTTTCTTGTTAGACTTGAATTACATTCATGTTAGACTCTTAACATTGTCTCAGAGGTCATTGAGATTCTGTTAATGTTTTAACAATTATTGTTTAGTCTCTTTTCTTCAGAGTGAAAATTTTAATGAATCTGTCTAGTTTCTTGACTTTCTTCTGACATCTTAAATTTGCTTTCAAGCCAACTAAGTAAAATTTTGATTTCTGATATTTTGTTTTCAGTTATGGAATTTTCACTTGTTTCCTTCACAGAACTTTAATTTCTCTGCTAAAATTTCACATCTGTTCACTTATGAAGATCATGGTTTTCTTTACATTCTTAAACATATTTTTAATATAGCTTTTAAAATCCTTGTCTGCTGATTCCAGCGTTTTGATCATCTCAGGATCTGTTTCTATCAAGTGCTTTTAAAAAAAATTGTGCCATATTACTTGCTTATTTGCATATCTGGTAATTTTTTATTATATGCTGGACATTGAGGATCATACACGTGAGGGAATCTGGATTATGTTTTCTTCCTTTAAAAAGTTTTGAGTTTTGTTCTGGCAGACAGTTAATTTACTAGTTCTCCCTGATCCTATCAAAGCTTGGTTTTATGCTTTGCTGGGGCAGGGTTGTGTTAGTTATCTATTGCTGTGTAACAAATTACCCCACAAAACAACACCTTAGAACAAAAACATTTGTTGTCACATCATTTCCAAAGATCAGGTATCTGAGTGTGACTTAGCTCAATGGATCTGGCTCAGAGTCTCTAAGGAGATTGTCATCCAGCTGTCATTTGGGGGTGTAGTCATCTAAGGCTCAATTGTGGCTGCAGAATGTGCTTGCAGACCTACTTATGTGCTTGTTGGCAGGCCTCTGCTTTTTGCTGACTGCTGACCAGAAGCCTCTGTTCCTCCCACCTGAACTTCTCCATAGTAGGGAGGTCTATACAAAGGTGTGAACAAAAGGAGGTGAGCATCTATAGGGGTCATCTCGAAGGATGGCTACCAGCTCCCCACAGGAGACTGGGGTAGCACTTACCCTAGGATGAGATTTCTTAACCTCAATACTATTGACATTTTGGGCTGGAAAATTCTTTGGGTGGGGGAACTGTCTTGTGCAATGCAGGATGGTTAGCTGCATGTCTGGTCCCCACCCACTAGATGGCAGTGGCGCCTCCCTTGATGACAGTCAAAAATGTCCAGACATGGTCACAAGGGGAAAAGCAGCCCACCCCTAAATCGAGAATCACTTCTCTGGGCATGGACCTTATTCATAAAATGTGGGTTATGTAGTGGGTTGGTTGAATGTCTTAAAGATGGCTCTTCACTCTGGTTGGACTAGAACCCTTATTTCTCCTAGCAGGGTGTGACCTTTGGTTTCTCAGTTCTGCTTCCAGCTGTGCATCAACTGCTCTCTGCTGGGTCTGTCAGTCTTCCCCTGCTCATGAGCCTTTCAGCTCTCAGCCAGAAACCTGTGATCTCTGTCTACATAATTCCCTCCTCTTTGTCACCCAACTCTTTAAGTGTCAGGTGCTTCAGCAGCCCAAAACTCCACTCTCTCTGCTGGGCCTGCTGGGCTCAGCCTCCTTGCTGTGGTCAGGCAACTGTCCTAGGCTGGAAGTCTGGGTGTGCATGGGCTGCCCCAATGTACTTCCTTCTCTCAGGGCCTGGCTCTTGTCCAGTGCCTGACAACATTAGCTTTACTTATTTTGCCCATTTTTAAAGCCATTGAAGGCAGAAAAACAAGGGTGGTGCCAATCACATCATCATGACTGGGGGAGACATCCCTAACATAGCGTATGTGTCTGCCTGTGTGGTTTAAAAGGACCAATTTTTTTTAAAAAGAAAGATTTTATTTAAAAGTTAGTCTCTGCCACTTTTGAAAATTCTGGCTGTCCCATGGGATTGCCCACCCCATGGCAGCATGCATCTGGCCTGATGGCTCCATTTATCTTCACACTTATGCTGCTATTCTTGTTTCTACCAGTCCAAGTCTCTCTACCCATGTCTGTTACAAAAATGCAGAGATATTTTGAGTGAGCAATGTGATTTTCCTCACACATGTTTTTGTCACCCACATTTGAGTTGGTGACCCCTTCTCCCGAGGCCTTGGGAGCACCAGAAATCCTGGGAAGGATAACATCCTGGTGTCATCTGTGTTGTCCGTAAATACATTTTGGACTATTTGATTGAAGCCAGTGCATCTCCCACAGATTCACCAATCTGGGGTTAACCACACGGCCATCACCAGGCAATTAAACAACAGACTCGCCGCGGAGTTTGCTCTGATGTGGTTGTCTGAGAGACCCTTTAGCAGCAAGCAACAGAAAGAAAACTCCAAGTGGAGCACGACAGTGCTTCACGTGGGTGCAGGTCACCATCTGGTTCCATTCCCACCCCCACCCTGTCTGGTGTTCTAAAGAAGTAGCAGCTCTACCCTAAATAGAGATCGTGCGGTTGTGCCGGGGCAGACCCTGTGCATGAAATCACACGGTAACCATGATTAGATCAGCAAAGGCAGGAAGAACCTTAAACTGTGCCTCAGTGGAACTTGCAGATTCAAAGGCCCAGAGGGGCTACGTACAAAACTCGAATGAATCAGGGTAGATGTTGGACAAAGGGAGTGGTGGGGTCTGTGGCCACTGGAAAGCACATTCCCTGCTTAGGCAATCTGTTTCCAAATGTTTAGACACCTGTGTTTACCTGTGGGTGGTCATCAGCAGTGTCCGCTGGGATCGGTTGCCTTGTCTGAGACCAAGCGCTGTGTGTGTGGGGGAGGGGAGGGAGAACTAGTTTCAGCAGCTTGGGATGTTTCCAGCGGATTTAGGAGGAGGGCTTGCCCAAGGGCAAAGAGCCAAAAGTGAGCCATGTGGTCTAGACTTGACGGCCAATCTGAGTTGCCCCCCAACCAAGTGGCCCTGCCCCTCATGGACCTTCTGGATCAGGAGCCTAGAGACTGCCGTCTTCCAAGAGCCTTCCCCTTTGTCTATCTCTGGCTGCTGCTCAGTGAGGGCAGGGGCTGTGCGGGGAGTGAAGGGAAGCTCTGGGGCCAGCTC
Source organism: Ateles fusciceps (assembly GCA_036589455.1). NCBI lineage: Eukaryota > Metazoa > Chordata > Mammalia > Primates > Atelidae > Ateles > Ateles fusciceps. Next base: position 157,961 of record JAZHEH010002583.1, read on the forward strand.
GAAATTCTCCCTGTACCAGCTCTTACCTGGGTCTCACTCTAGAAGACCTGATCCCACCCTCCCACCTGTGGGACACACTGAGGCTGCTGTTCTAGGTCCTGTAGCAGTAGAGGTCAGGGGAGACACAAAGGCTCACCTGAGGCCATGGGGCTTACACTGGACTCTGCCCCCTTGGCCATAAGCAACAGGCCCCTCCACCCTCACAGCTGCCTCCCCTCTGCATCAGGCAGAAATGCCCTCTCTTCCTGCAGTCTCATTTTAATTCTTCACACCCAAAGGCTTCACTCCTGTACCACGTCCCCAGCTGGGTTGAGGGGAAGTCTGTGGCCCAGGCTGGTTCATTACCACCTTTACCTGTCTGGTTACCTTACAGTGTCTACTGTTGGTTCCTTTAGATTTTTTTTAGCTATTACTGAAAAAAAGGGCACTCCTGGATTTTTAAATATATATATATCTCAGCTCACTGCAACCTCTGCCTCCCGGGTTCAAGCAATTCTCCCTGCTTCAGTCTCCCAAGTAGCTGGTATTACAGGTGCCTGCCATCACGCCCAGCTAGTATTTGTATTTTTAGTAGAGACGGGGTTTCACCATGTTGGCCAGGCTGATCTTCAGCTCCTGACCTCAAGTGATCTGCCCACATTGGCCTCCCAAGGTGCTGGGATTACAGGTGTGAGCCACCGTGCCTGGCCGATTTTTAAATATTTTTAAGAATGCTGATTTCAGTTATCTTCATAGATTGAGAAAATCACAGTTCAATGCCTATGTGTGACTTTTAAAGGCTCTCAGGAAACTAAAAGTAGACAGAAAGCTCCTTAACTTCATAACTGCTACATCCCAAAAGCCTGTTGCTCCAGGAATCTTCTTGAAGATGAATCTTTTCACTGTCAGCCCATATGGGCCCCACTACTAAGGGGGCTGACTGAGGCTCTGGTGGATGAAAGTGGCAAAAGACCCGTCAGGATCAGAGGGAAAAAGATAAGGCCTCATTCCTTGCAGATGACAACATCACATAAACCCTCGGAATCAGCAGGCACGATAACAGAACTAGCAGGGAGCTTAGGCAAGGCTGTTAGATACGCGGCCAACTCACCGGCCCACCACCTTCTCTCTACACCAGCGACACAGCCAACTAAAAATTAAGTCATGGCACTTTCCGGACAGTGAAGTGCTGGGAGGCAGCGTGCCTCGGGAGGCAAGCAGGAGCTTCGCCACACCCCGCCCTGCCCTTGCTGTGTTAGGATGTTCTATTATTGATTCAGTTTGGGCACTGGAAAGCACAGACTTCTTGCTTCATACATGGTCTTGTAAGAGAACCAGTACTTACCACACTATTGCCTTTTCAAGTGTTGAACTAGTAGCAGAATTCCCCCTGGACTACAGATTTATACAGTTCTCTTCCAACAGTCCACAAACAGTGGGTCTAAACCTTCCACTGGTCTTGTCAATGAGACACTGGCAGCCAAATAAATTATCTTTACTGAAAAACGGAATAAAGAACCATATACAGCAAATGTACTGTAAAAATGTTAATATTTCAAAAATATTGTGAAGCGCTTCATAGGAACAAATTATTAATGAAAAGTGACCAATACATTGAAAAAAAGGTCACCGTTTGCAATACCCCAAAACACATCCTGGAGTCTACATAACAAAGAACACATATGGCTTTTCTTTTCTTTTTTTTTTTTTTTGAGACCGAGTCTTGCACTGTCGCCCAGGCTGGAGTGCAGTGGCATGATCTTGGCTCACTGCAACCTCCACCTCCTGGGTTCAAGCAATTCTTCTGCCTCAGCCTCCCAAGTAGCTGGGACTATAGGTATGCCCCACCACACCTGGCTAATTTTTGTATTTTTAGTAGAGATGGGGTTTCACCATATTGGCCAGGACAGTCTCAAACTCCTGACCTTGTGATCCCCCCACCTCAGCCTCCCAAAGTGCTGGGATTACAGGTGTGAGCCACCACACCCAGCCTGCACATGGCTTTTCCATAAAGAATGGGACATTCCAGTAAAGAAGAATCATTACTAAATGAAGTGATATACTGTGTGCGCAGATTAAATGTTTAATGTTACAGGTTCTCAACTATGCCAGATTCACCTATGCATTAAATGTAATCCTCATCAAAATTCCAGCCGGAATTGTCAAGGAAATGAATAAACTCATTTTGAATTTATGTGAAAGGATCAAGGTGTAGGAAAAGTGGTATGATCTGAATGTTTGTGTCCCCCCAAAATTCATATGTTACTACCTAGTCTCCACTGTAATGGTATTAGGAAGTGGGGCCTTTGGGAGGTGATGAGGTCGTGAGGGTAGCACCCTCCTGAATGAGACAAGTGCCCTTATGCAAGAGGCCCACAGAGCTGCCTTGCTCCCTCCACTACATGGGGACACAGCCAGGAGGCCTATGAGGTTGAGGCCTATGAGGTTGTGGCCTCACCAGACATTGAAACTGCCAGCACCTTGGCCGGGTGCAGTGGCTCATGTCTGTAATCCTAGCACTTTGGGATGCCAAGGTCGGCAGATCACCTAAGGTCAGGAGTTTGAGACCAGCCTGGCCAACATGGCAAAACCCCATCTCTACTAAAAATACAAAAATTAGTCAGGCATGGTGATACATGCCTATAATCCCAGCTACTGGGGAGGCTTAGGCAGGAGAATCACATGAACAGGAGGCAGAGGTTGCAGTGAGCCGAGACTGTGCCACTGCACTCCAGCCTGGATGACAGAGTGAGACTCCATCTCAAAAAAAAAAAAAAAAAAAAGTAAAATAAAGTAAAATAAAAAGAAACTGTCAGAACCTTGATCTTGGACTTGCCAGCCTCCAGAGTTATGAGCAACAAATTTTTGCTGTAGGCTGGGTACAGCTGCTAACACCTGTAATCCCAGAACTTTGGAAGACCAAGGCAGGCAGATTGCTTGAGCCCAGGAGCTGGAGACCAATCTGGGCAACATGACGAAACCCTGTCTCTACAACAAATAAAAAAATTAGCTGGGCATGATGGAATGGGTTTGTAGTCCCAGCTACTCAAGAGGTTGAGGTGGGAGGATCACTTGAGCCCAGGAGGCCGAGATTGCAGCCACTGCACTCCAGCCTGGGCCACAGAGTAAGACTGTCTTAAAACGAAAAACAAAAATAAAAACGAGAAACATACAAATTTCTGTTGTTTATTAGCTACCGTGTTTATGGTACTTTTTAAATAGCAGCTCAAACGGACTAACACAAAAAGCTAAGTCAATTTTGAACAACAAGAGCAGAGAAGGGTCAGGGCAACTCCTGAGCAGGTGCCATGGTATGTTGCAGAGGACATGGTCCTGGGGACCGCACAGGCCAGGGCGTCAGGACCGTGGAACAGAGAGCTGAAAACAGACCTGGGGGTAGACAGGAACTCAAACTATGATAAAGGCAGCACAAGGGAGGGGGCAAGGACGGTTGTTTAGTGGTTGAGGCTGGGAAAAGAGGCTCACTTTGAAGCCGGACTTCTACTTTACCCCAATATCCCAGGTGGCCTCCAGCTGGATTAAAGGCCTACGGACGGAAGGGAAAGCTTCAGAGCTGATCAATGAATACTCAGGATAACATCTTTGTGACCTAGAGCAGGAGGGAAGTTTTCTTAAGCAAAACTCCCCCACATGCAAACCAGGGCTGAAAAATGAATGGATTTGGCTAAATCAAAATCAAGGCTACCTGTTTAGTAAAGAACACCACAGCCCTTGCCAACAGAAGGCAGACTGGGAGGAGATACTGGTGATGCCTACAAATGCTAAGGGATTACTGTTAGAATATAGAAAGATCTCCCGCCAATCAATCCAAAGAGACGAGTAACCCAGTACAGAAATGGGAAAGGAGAGGACGACATGATTTCAGAAATGGCTAGCAGCGTTTGAAGAGACTCAAACACATCCGTGGGCAAAGAAATGCAAATTAAAGCAACAGCGAGATGCCACCATCCATCCAACAGGGTGGTGACGTTGGGGGGGGTGGGTGGTTCCAAATAGTGACGTGGATGTGTACTAGAATATCAGGCACAAATAACGGGGTCCTTCCCCTGGGCAATCCGGCAGCGTTTAGTAAGACTGAGTGTGCATGTGCCCTCTGACCCAGCAGTGGTGGAGAAGTGATCACAGGCTGCCCGAGGGAGCATGCTTAACTATGCTTGCTATGTGTGGCACCGCTTCTGAGAGTAGAGCTGGAGATGGACTCTGGGTTCATTGCCAGGTTCGATGTGGATGCAGGCTGTGGCGTACTGCGAAATTTACAGGGGGAAGAAACACTGAATCTGCTCTTCTACAGTTCTATGGACAGAGCTCAAAAACAATGCTACAACAGAAAAACAAAGTGGAAGGGAGTTAGAGCACTACATTGTCTGTGCAAGTCAATGACGTTTACACAGTGCTGCCCCAAGTACTCCCTAGGGAAGCACGTGTCTTTAAGGAGACCAGACTTAGAGTAAACACCTATACAGGTCATGGGAGGGATGATATTGAAAGACGGGAAAAAAGATGTCAGAGGTGTCTGTTAACACGCATCTGTGTTAACAAAAGTTGTGATCCGAGGAGTAAGGTTTTAGCACGAGTCTCTGCAGCAGAGGTCCAAAGAGATACATGAATCGTCAAGCAAGCTCCAGGTATGCAACTGAATGTGAATTCAGGTAGTTTCTTCCTATATGGGGAAGCCATTAAATAAATGTAGATGGGAAAACTGGATTTCAATCTAAAGAAAAAGGAAATTTCAGCCCACATCATATCCCAGACATCATGACGAATTCATGATGATTTAAAAGGTAATTTTAAAAATTAAAAGGGAAAGTAGTTGCATTATCATCTCAACTCTGGAAGAAAGAGACCCATAGGCCACAGTTGTGATGCTGAGACATAGCTGTTGAAAACTCTCGGCGGTGTCAGAAGCTACGCATGGAGGAGTGAGCCTCGTGAAGGCTGTTCTTTCTATTGCTCGTGGCCATCACCTACTATTTCATTTCACAGACGAGGCTCTTGGCTCTTGGTGAGGGAGGTAAGGACCTGGTCTGAAATCCTGGAGCAGCATGTGAACTGGTCTTGAGCCCAGGCCGGCGGTCTCAGAGCCTGTGCCTTGACCCAGGCACGTGGCAGGGGCCTGAGTAAGAGCAGCATAAAGGAATGGGACATAATCAAGAGAAAAGCAGCCTCGGATGGGAAACACCCAGCTCCGTGAAGATGTTGGGGAGAACTAATAGAACTATGAAGGCTTGTTAGAACTCTAGTTCACCAGAACAAAGTGTTCAAAGAAAGTGAAAAAGGAGTTTGCTTAAAAGGAATCAAACCAGGCTAGGCACGGTATGGCTCACTCCTGTAACCCCAGCACATTGGGAGGCTGAGGTGGGCAGATCACTTGAGGTCAGGAGTTCATGACCAGCCTGGGCAACATGGCGAAACCCCATCCCTACTAAAAATACAAAAATTAGCTGGGTGTAGTGGTGTGTGCCTGTAATCTCAGCTACTTGGGAGGCTGAGGTGGGAGAATCACTTGGGCCCGGGAGGTAGAGGTTGCAGTGAGCTGAGATTGTGCCACTGCACTCCAGCCTGGGTAACAGGACTGAGACTTCATCTCAAAAATAAATAAATAAAAATAAAAAAGGAAACACACCAAAAACCAGTGTCTAAAGAAATGTTTCACTTTTTAAGTCCGTAAGGAAATGGCAACCAATAAGGCATTATCACCTTACACAATTACTAAGTTCCAAAAAAAAACGCATGTTGTAAAACGCCACATTGGCAGGAACATGAGAGACAGGAACATTCACTTAGAGCTGGTGGGAGCCAAACGTGTGTTCACCTGGGTCGGTGAGCAAACATCCCCGCAATGAATCGAAACACAATGGCCTTCCTCCCACTGTCCCCTTACAATGCATTTGGTTGGAGAAGGAGTCGCCCTCCCCATTTAAAAACTGGCCTGGTCTCAGCAAGTTTCAGCTCATGATCAGGCAAGAGGCTTTCACAGTTGCCGGTCAGAGATAAGGATGTCCAACTCATGAGAATGGCCTAGACTCCAAATATGCCTGCACGTCTGCTCACGGTGGGGCTGCCTTTCTGTTTCTCCATCTGGAGGCCCACCTTCGCTCCAGGTGGCACCAGGTGGGCCAGCTTCCTGTCTTGGCCTGGTGGGTGTGCGAAGCTGCCTCTGTCAAGGGGCTGCTCCACGGTTCCTTGAAGGTTCCCTGCTGGACTGTTTCACCTGCAACTCCTGGGCTGATGTGTCTCCTCTTCTGCAGGTCCCTCTGATATCCTCAGCTTCAGTTTTCTTCTGCAAGTTCATTCCATGCAGCCCCCTCATGGAGTCCTCATATCTGCTTAGGCTGAGAGTCCCAGGAGCGTCCTGCATCCACGGGACTCCAGGAGGCATGCCGCGCCCAGTGCCGCAGTCGGCTCAGAGCCTGCTCCCCACAGCGATGACTCGGCTGACACTGGCTCCCACGCGGGAAGCAGACCCCAGCCCTCGGTGTGCGGGGCCTCCAAGTTACACCAGGGAAGCACTCTCAGGAGGCTAGAGGTGAGGGAGGTGGCACCCCATGCTTCCTCCTTGGAAGGGGAGCATGCACCGCATAGCAAAGGCTCTCTCCAAATAAATGCAACCTAAACTCTCTTCTTCAGAATCCTCTTCTACATCTTGATATTCTCCTGGATGCTGAGGGGCTCAGGAATTGGCATGCAGGCTGAACTTTGACGTGCTCACCTACTTCTCAATTTCACATTGCTCGCATTCTGGAGTGACCAGTCATTCATTTATTCAGCTTACATGTTTGAACATTGGTGTGTGTTGGGGGTACCACACCAAGGTTCTGAGTACGCAAGAGTGCCTGAAAATGGTCTCTTTCTTGAGAATTCAAGGACGTAGATGGGACGGGGTGGGCAAAGAAAACATCTGCCTTATGACCACAAGGCCAGCTTCCTGGAATAGGTGCTGCTGACTGCATGTGTGCCATGCTCAACCCTAGGTGAGGCGGCAGAGTCCACTACGCACTTGCATTGCAAATGACAGAAATTCACTTAAACTGGCTTCAACTCTAAAGGGAATTGATTTGCTCCTGTTCCTGACAAGTTCATCTTGCTGGCTTCAGGTGAGGCTTGATCCAGCCATTCAAATGATATCACCAAGAACCAGCACCAGTCTTCCTCTGGGATTCTCTTGGTTCTGCTATTGGATTCATCCTTAGCCTGGTGCCCACCACAGAGGCAAGTGACTACAGCCATTGCCAGCCACCCACCTGCCTCCTGGAGAAGAGTGTTATGTGTTCCTGAATCACCCACGGGAGACAGGAACTTCCGTCCCCTGGAAACCCAAGCCTCCCTCTGATAGACCCACTAAGGTTGCAGGAGAAATCCCTGGGACCAGCGACATGCAACGTGGACTGTCTTAAGCCCTAGGCTATGTCAGGAATTCAGGACAAGGATTGAATGTCCTAAGTTTGACCACAAGTCTTCCTTGTTCCAGGAAGGAATGCACCAGACCCGCCATGATTGTTTGGGGAAATATTCACATCCACTTAGCAGGCTGGTGGGCAGCAGCAGCATTCAGAAAAGGCCAGCAGAACCAGAACCAAGACGCAGGGACACAGGACACCTCCCAATCAAGGCTGCTCTGTGAGTTTCAGAAATGGGACACACATCCCTTCAAGCATCAATAGTGTGTGAACTGTAGGACTGTAGGGTGAAGGTCAGCCCGGAGCTCAGCATCAAAACCAGCCGTGAAATTGTTCAGCTGGGGGAACTAGGGGAAGGGAGAGCGATGTGAAGGACAGAGGCAGTGGTGGGAAGCCTGCGTGCGGCCGAGTCATGCTTTTATGCTATCATCATGGCCCCTTACTTTCTACAGCAGGGATCTGAGAAGCAGGCAGGCAGCTGCTCTGCCTGAGGCTGTCAGGAGTCGGTGGATATGAATCCGTGTCTGAAACCCAAGCTCTTGCTACTCTACTGCCTCCCTGATGGCTGCATGAAGGCCCTAGCCGTCAGTGACACAGAGGTCAGGAAGACCAGGGCATGAAGCTTCTGTGCTTGGAGAACAGGAGGGCTTGTGGAGCTGTGGTTGATGAGGTGTCCAGGAAGCCTGATCAGGCTGAGTAACAGGCCTTGTATGTCAGGCTAAGAAAGTGGCCCTTGACAGTGCGGGACATGGGGAGCTCATGCCAGGTTTTCAGCAAGGACATGAAGAGATCAGTTCCAGGTTTTGGAGTGAGGACCAGGGCAGTGGGTGGAGGGATGGGAGTTGGGGTGGGTACTGAGGGTGCCAGCCACGAGGATGATGGTGGCACCTGGGATGCATGCATACCCTGGCTGTAGTGAGCAGCCCTGGGCACCAGACACTGGGCTGGGCACTGAACCTCCCTTACCACATTGACCTGCACCACTGAGCTATGGAGCTAGGGATTGTCACACCATCCAACGGAAAGGGAAATGCAGGCTCCAGGTTCTGAGAGCAGGTGGCATAAAGCGCATCCACTGGGGGCGCCCCTGTGTGCCTGGTTCTGTGTGAGGCACTCTGGCCATAGGACCTCACCCAGCCTCAGAGGACACCGTGGCCTGTCTGCTGCTGCCCCTGGTGCTTCCTGGCATCACTGGCTGGAAAGGAGGCTTCGGAGCCTCTGCGCAGTTCCACCAGCCCCATCCTCTAATGCCTCTTTCCTCCCCCATGGCTGGACCTGGAGGGTTTTTGTTTCCAGCTGCAGTCTGGCAGTAGCCTCACTGTGATGGCATGGCGATTGGCCCGGCCTCTCCCTCGGCACCACAGCTCCACTCTCCAGGTCCTTTCTGCCCACAGCCAGTATCTCTGGTGAGCCTGAGTGGATGGGAGGCTGAGCCTGTGTCCCTCGGGTTTCGATGCAAGCTCTGGGGTGACCTTCACTCTACACTCCTGCAGTTCACACACTATGGATGGCTGTCCCGTTTCTGAAACCCACAGAGCAGCCTTGACTGGGAGGTGTCCTGTGTCCATGTCATACCCCTGTCCTTGTCCCGCGTCCTGGTTCTGGTTCTGCTACTGCCTCTGTACGCTGCTCACCAGCCTGCTAAGTGGACACAAATATTTTCCTAAACATCATGCAGGGTCTAGTGTGTACTTTCCTGGAACAAGGAAGACTTGTGGTCAATTTTAGGACATTCAACCCTTGTCTTGAATTCCTGACAATAATTCTCCCAGGGTGACAGCTAAACCCTTAGGCTGGCAGGGTTCCACGCCCCGCCTTTTCTAGCTGCATCCACAGCCCTACACAGCTACACACCCCAGGCATCCAACACAGGCCCTCTCTCCACCAGGTCACATGCCTTCACACCTGCCCGCCTTGGCACAGGTGCCTCACCAGAGAGGTGCCCTGCAGGGACTGAAAGTGTGTCTGTGCCCTTCTGACTCTGCAGGCAGCATCGGGGCGCAGCAGCCTCCTCTGGGCACCTCTCCCTTGCTCTATGAGGGGTTCTCTCTCAGTTATGTAAATAGAAGGAGACATTGTCCTGGTCCTGCGACAGGAGTGAGAAGATGGCTGTAAAACCTGCCTCACCGCTTGTGGATCAAGTTGGTGTCTGGATAGGAGTGGGTGGCTCTGGGTTAAATGAGTATAAAGATGGGGATGTTTTTCCTTCCAACAAGCCTGCTCTAGATCTCTCTGTGGTCTCCCAGGAGGCAGCCCCGCCAGTGTCTCTGGATCTGGCCTGGTGGGTGTTGTCTCTGTGAGCAGCATCTCCCCCTGCATCCACCTGAGGGTCACCACGGCTCCCTGAGAGGGGTGAGTGTGTGCTCCAGATTGCTTTGCAGATGGAGAGTGGGGCACCGGCCACTGCCACCCACACCTCTGTCCACAGTTTTGTTTTGTTTTTTTTTGAGATGGAGTCTCATTCTGTGGCCCAGGCTGGAATGCAGTGGTGTGATCTCAGCTCACTGCAATCTTCACCTCCCAGGTTTAAGCAATTCTCCTTCCTCAGCCTCCCAAGTAGCTGGGATTACAGGCATCCGCCAGCATGCCTGGCTAATTTTTTTGTATTTTTAGTAGAAATGAGGTTTCACCATGTTGGCCAGGCTCATTTTGAACTCCTGACATCAGGTGATCCAGCCACCTTGGCCTCCCAAAGGGCTGGGATTACAGGTGTGAGCCACTGCACCTGGCCTGTCCCCACTTCTGGTGAAACCTGGTGGTGAAGGCGTGGCTGTTCTGACTGGTAATCATTCTCATGCAGTACATGGGCAGAGTGGGCATTGGGCTGGGCTCTTCCAGCTGGGCTCCTTCCCCTTTCCCCTCCCCCTACTCCTCTCCCTTCCCCCTCCCCCACTGAACTCCTTCCCATTCTCCTTTGGCTAGACTCCTCCCCCTTTCCCCCCTCCCCCCACTGAACTCCTCCCCCTTCCCCCACTGAGCTCCTCCCCCTTTCTCCTACCCCAGCTGGACTCCTCCCCCACTCCCACCTTCCCTGGCTGGGCTCCTCTTCCTCTGGACCCTCACAGCTCGATGAGAAGACAGTGCCCTCTTGGCCAGAGCAGAACATTATTTAAGAGTAGAGAAACCCGAGTATAGACAAACACCATGGATGCTGAATGGAAGAGTTGTTGCAAGCTGAAGATGTCCCTCCTCAGTGAAGCCCTCCCTGAGCGCCTCCCATCCTTCTCAGCAGCCAGAGGCTTCTCAGCACTTCTGCATTCCCATCTTGGTGGGGAACTGCATGGCTTGTTTAAGGACAAGGAGGGCGAGCATGGGGAAGGGGGGGGCAGAGTGAGCAGGGAGGTCAGAAAGGCAGGTGCTGGTTTGTGTAGGGTGGTTGATATGGTTTGGATGTTTGTCCTCTCCAAATGTCATATTAAAATGTGACCCACAGTGTTGGAGGTGGGAGCTGGTGGGAGGTGCTTGGGTCACGTGAGCCGATCCCTCATGAATGGCCTGGTGCCCTCCCTGTGGTAGTGCATTCCCATGAGATCCGATTGTTAAAAAGAGCCTGGCAGCTCTCCTTTCTTGCTCCATCCCTGACTGAGGGACACCTCTGGTGCCCTTCCTCTCCCACCAGGAGTGGAAGGTTCCTGAGGCCCTGATCTGAAGCAGATGCTGCCGCCATGCCTCCTGTACTGCCTGCAGAACTGTGAGCCAAATAAACCTCTTTTTAAAATATATTGCCCAGTCTCGGGTGTTCTTTTATGGCAACACAAAACGAATAAGCACAATCTTGTAGAGAAACTTCCCTACTGCCGAGGCAGTCAGGTCCTGCTCCTGATGAAGCCTTAGAGAACAGCACCTGGATGACTGGAGAAGAGGGCCTACATCCTGTGCCCTCTGCCCTACACCTCTGTGCCTCTTGCCCTACAACCTCTGTGCCCTCTGCCCCTACGTCCTGTGCCCTCTGCCCTACGACCTCTGTGCCCTCCGCCCTACGACCTCTGTGCCCTCCGCCCTATGACCTCTGTGCCCCTCTGCCCTATGACCTCTGTGCCTTCTGCCCTACATCCTGTGGCCTCTGCCCTATGACCTCTGTGCCCTCTACCCTACATCCTGGCCTGTGCCCTCTGCCCTACGACCTCTGTGCCCTCTACCCTACATCTCTGTGCCCTCTGCCCTATGACCTCCTCTGTGCCCTCTGCCCTATGACCTCTGTGCCCTCTGCCCTACATCCTGTGCCCTCTGCCCTGACATCCTCTGTGCCCTGATATTGCAGCTGCCTGGCTGACCATGATCCTCCACCTGTGCCTGGCTGCTAAACAGCATAAGGGCACTTCTGAGAGTGCAGAGAGTCCCCTGATGGGTCTGCTGCGGCCCTGGGCCTGCTGTGTCCCCCACTCCCCAGGCCTGCTATGTCTTCTTTTGTCCCTGCTGGCCCCATCCATCTGACTGCCCTGCCTTCTGACCCCTGTGTTCTGGCTCCCTGCCTTGGCCCCCCCTCTTGCAGTGAGGAAGGGCACGTGCCTTGGCCCCTGAGGCTGATTGACTGGGTGCAGGCCTCACACCCTGACACCTGCAGCCCTGCCCTGTTCCCAGCTCCCAGAACACACCCTGGTCTCCTTCTTATGGATTGAGACTCAGACTATGCAGTGTCCTCCCAAGCCACCTAGATGCCCTACTCACACAGGCCTGTAGGGCCCTGCTCTCAGGCACCCACTGCCAGGGTGTCCACCGTGTAAAGGAGCCTGCCTGCTTCGGGTGTGGAGCCACTCCAGGCTTCAGCTCATGAGCTGGTCCATGAAGGGTTTGGTGCTTTCCTGGAGACAGAAGCCTGCTGGCTTGATAAGTGGGCTTAATTATGTGTTCCCTAGGGAGTCCTTCATAGTCTGTCTGAATTGGAGAGGGAGCTCAGGTTTATGGGAACCCATCTTGGCCACCTGGCAGAGCCATGGGTATTTGAGTTAGGATTCTTGGCTGCAAGTGTCAGAAGCTGTCTCAAACCAGCTGAAGGGCTTTTAGAACCAAACTGTTTGCTGCATCCAAGGGGCCCTGGCAGTAGGCTTGGCATGCCCAGACCCTCCCTTGTCCACTTCTGGGGCCTAGCCCAGGCCAGCTTCTTCCCCCTCTAGGCTACGGACAGTGGCAGGCCCTTGTCTTAGAGCCACTCCTCCAAGAGAAAATGTGCCTCAAGCCTTAGGTCCAGTCCAAAAGCCCTGGGGAAGGATGCTGATTGGTCCAGCTTGGGCTGAATGTCCAATCCTGACACAGGAAGTGAAGCACTGCATTTGACTGACAGCTCTCCTCCCCTGCCACTGCCAGACAGGGCAGTGTCCCAAGGAGGCAAGGGGTGGTGTGGCTTGGGCAGAGCTGGGACTGCTCTGTCCCTTATCAAGGAGAACATCAACATTCCCGGCATGTGGCTGAGACCCTCCTCACAACTGCTCAGGTGTGGGATGGGAAGACATCTGACAAAGGGCTAATATCCAGAATCTACAAAGAACTAAAACAGATTTACAAGAAAAAAACAAACACATTCAAAAGTGGGCGAAGGATATGAGCAGACACTTTTCAAAAGAAGACATATATGAGGCCAACAAACATGAAAAAATGCTCATCATCACTGGTCATTAGAGAAATGCAAATCAAAACCACACTGAGATACCATCTCACACCAGTTAGAATGGCGATCATTAAAATATCTGGAGACAACAGATGCTGGAGAGGATGTGGAGAAATAGAAACACTTTTACACTGTTGGTGAGAGTGTAAATTAGTTCAACCATTGTGGAAGACAGTGTGGCGATTCCTCAAGGATCTAGAAATAGAAATTCCATTTGACCCAGCAATCCCATTACCAGGATTATAAATTGTTCTATTATAAAGAAACACGCACACGTATGTTCATTGTGGCACTGTTTACAATAGCAAAGACCTGGAACCAACCCAAATGCCCATCGATGATAGACTGGACAAGGAAAATGTGGCACATAGACACCATGGAATACTAGGCAGCCATAAAAAACGATGAGTTCGTGTCCTTTGTAGGGACATGGATGAATCTGTAAACCATCATTCTCAGCAAACTGACACAAGAACAGAAAATCAAACACTGCATGTTCTCACTCATAGGCGGGTGTTCAACAATGAGAACACATGGACACAGGGAGGGGAGCATCCCACAGTGGGGTCTGTTGTGGGGGGCTAAGGGAGGGACACTGGGGAGGTTGGGGAGGGATAACATAGGGAGAAATGCCAGATATAGGTGATGGGCGGATGGAGGCAGCAAACCACCTTGCCATGTGTGTACCTATGCAACAACCCTGCATGATCTGCACATGTACCCCAGAACCTAAAGTACAATAAAAAAAGAAAAGGAAAAAAAAAAAAAGAAAACCACTGGTCTCACAATTTGGGACACTCCAGAAGCCCAGACTCCTGGCGCCAGCATTGACATCTGCCAGTGATGACAGTACCTCACAAAGGGCAGGCCTTGTCTCAGGTGCTTTAAATGAACAACACTGAACAGGCCTGAATTTCCCACAGGTATGACTATTCTTATTTTTCATCGGAGAAACTGAGGCTCAGAGACTTAAAGTGACTGTAAGGGGCCAAAAACTCACCAGCCTAGCAGAGCTACAGTTAGGTCAGGGTCTGCCCAGCTCCAAAACCTGGCTCTTCCCCCAAAACGCTACCTCCAGCAGGCAAGGTCAAATAGAGAAGATTCTTCAAAATACAATGTGATGGAAACAAAACAATAAATTGTAAATATGAGACAAGGAAAATGTACAAGATGAAATGAGCCAACAGCTTCTGCAATCAACAGGTGAGATAAAACAGGAAAGGAGCTATAAAGATTTTTGAAAAGTTAAAAGTCGGGGAGTAAAGAGCGTTAGCAACGGAGCAAACAAGGCCAAGGAAACAGTGAAATAGGGAACTGAACATACGTGAGTCCAGAACCTCAGGAAGGGCTGGAGCTGTGCAGTCTCCATGAGTCTGGAGCTGGGCTCTGGCCTCCCGCACCCCGACCCCAGAGTCCAGGGCTGGCAGTGCCACGCTGGCAAGGGGCGGCCCAACGAAGGTCTCACGGCTAGCCAGGCTCCCTGGCTGTGGAATTGGGCACCCTGACCACACAAGCTGATGCCCCGCAGCACCTCTGATCAGACGCAGGGGGATGGGCTGGGCTCTTGCCCAGGTCTGGGTTCGGTGGCCACTTCTGTAGCTGACTTAGGTGAATGAAGATGATGCTTTCTTGGTTCAGCTACTTTGCATCTCCATGAAGCATCCTGCACATGTATCTACTTACAGACTCCTGTCAAATCACAACCGCTCACATGGCAGACAGGCTCCCTGCAGTTTGCCCTGATCTAAGAGGATTAACTGCCCACCAGGAGGGCAGCAGACCTGGGGGCCTGTGGTGGGTGAGGTCTTTTATCTGGATCCCATTCTTAGCCTCACTCCCTGGGGATCTGTCTCTAGCCCAGGATGTCTGCCCAACCCCTGCCAGCCTGGGTGGAGGCTGCAGTTTCAGTGGCTTCTGAGCCAAGCTGGGACTATCTGGGCTCTCATGTCTGGGAGCAGTATCTTCTCAAGAGCTTGCAGACAAGGGGATGTGCGTGTTGTTGCTGGGATACCATGGAGCTCTGGGAAGCTTGGGCCAGCTGCTCACTGGTGACGGGATTGATTTTTACCAAAGGGCTGTGCCGCCTGTGTGGCTCTGTGGCTCCTGTGTCTGGGCAGGCCTGCGGCCTGGGGAGCTGGGGCTGGTTGCCAGGGGGCCAGAGAGCTCAGCTGCAGGCTGAGCATTGAAAGGGAGGCCTCTGCAGGGCTGCAGTCCTTGGAGGGCAACTCCTCTCTGGCCACGACTCCCTCACTCAGCACTCTCTGTGCCAGTCATTGGGAATGGTACCCTCAGCTGCTATCCTCATGAAGCCCAGCTTCTAGCTGGGGACACCAATGAGGCACACACATGCCAGTGTAGGTGCTGGCGACCTTGGACGATTGCCCTCTGAGCCTTAGTTTTCTCATCTGTAACACGGGGATGGTTAAAATAGTTCCCACTTCTGAGGGATGTTGAGAGAACTGAGTGAGTGGAAGCATTTAGAATATGCTTCCACTGACCTCACACATGGTCAGTGCTGGACAAGTGTCATGGGCCAAAACGTGTTCCCCCCAAAATTCACCTGTTAAGATCCTACCACCGGTACTTCTGAGTGTGCATCTATTAGGAGACAGGACCTCACGAAGTCATTAAATTCAGATGAGGTCACTAATCCAATATGACTGAAGTCCTTATAAGAAGAGGAGCTTAGGACGCAGACACACAGAGGCATGACCACGCGTGGACACCGGGGGAAGGCGGCCGCCTGCAAGCCAAGGAGAGAGGCTACGAGAAACCCACCCTGCCGACACCTTGAACTCAGACTCCAGCCTCTAGGACTGCCAGACAATGGATTTTTGCTGTTCTCAGTCCCACAGTCCGTGCAGTCCTGTGATGGGAGCCCAGCAGGCTAACACAAGTGCCAAGGACATACAACAGTCCTGGGCGCTCAGCCCCGGGCAGCACACAGCAGGCACTGGGGGAGTCCGTCCGGGGATGAATCGTCAAGAGGGGATGGCCGGACAGGCTGGCTGCAGAGAGAGCGAGCGTCCTCCGGAGCAGAGGGCCCTCTGTGTTGAGAGAGTGGCGTGGAGCAGCTCCCTGGGGAAGAGTGGGACTCTGCCATTGGTGTGTGTGGATGGGATCACCTGGAGCAGCTCTGCACCTCGCGCTCCTTCCCGGCAGCGGGAGTGGAGCCCGTGTGCAGGTGACATGCGGGACCTCCTCTCAGTGGAGGCCCAGGCTGCACAGCTGTGCTGCTGTCCGTACCATTTCCATCGCTCCCGGTGTTTTACTGCCACACATGACACTGCAGGCGCACTCTTGTACAAGCCCCTTGGGTACACGGGCAAGGTAGAAAAATGGGCATGTGGGTTGTGAATTTTAATAGATTTTTCTTTTAGACTTATCTTTTTAATGACATCTTAAAACTCAGAGTAGTGGACCCATGGGGCCTCTGGGCTCAGCAGCTGTGATGGAGAAGGGCCCCCAAAGTCCCTCAAGGCAGGTGACTGCAGGAAGGCGCTATGAGGGGGCTCCCAAGCTCCTTCTCCATTTCTTCCTATAATATCAGTGGGGCCGGAGTGGGGGTAGTGCCGAGGGTAAGGGAGACAGGAAACCATGTCTTCCAGCATATGGATAGAAGAGGTGAGAAAGGGGCTGGGTGCTAAGAACTGGGGGAAAAGAGAAACTGCTAAGCTAGGGCCTGTCCCCCACATCTCTAAAATCTGCAACCAGTGCCTGTGGGGGCACCCCATTCAAACCCCCAGCTCTTCTCCTGTCCAGCTGCTACCAAGCTGATAGTCACCACAGTGGATGAGTGAACCCATGCTGCTTTTCTCAGTGATCTTCCTGCGTCAGACCTGGAGCTCCAACACGGTGAAATTGGGGATCTCCAGCTTGACCTTCATAGGAGGCCAGCCCCATCTCCTTCTTCTCACTCTGCTACACAGAGCGGGCACACATAAGGTGCTCCTTGCCCCTGGGGAAGGCCATATGACTCCAGATGACTCCAAATAAATGTAACTGGCTGATTGTCCCTGGCCTCCATTTTCTCAGCAGCATTGGAGAGGATCCCTTTCCCCGAAGCCAGGCACTTCTGTCTCATCTGAGGAGGGACAAATGCCAGGGGTTTGTGTGCACATCCCCTGGAGAGGGGGCAGAGCCCCACATCTTTGCCAGGGTTTATGGCCTTGCCTTTTGAATGGATAAGATTGGTCTAGAATCAGAGGGGGACCTGGGGGTGCCACAGGATTGGGCTCTGGGCCCTAGGACTGGGAGAATGAGACGGGGCCTGCAGGTGGAGGGCGAAGGCCCCCCCCCCAGTCCAGCAGAGGCAAAGGAGAGGTTGGAGAAGAAGAGCAATAATTGAGCGCCTTATGTACGGATGTTGTGCCAGGCACTGGCGGCTCAGGTTGCGGTGAGACCCCTTATGCCCCATCTGGGGTGCATCCAGGGGATTCCCCAAGGTCTGCACAGAATGTGATGGGCACTCAGATGGGTGTGAGCCTAGTCCTTTGTGTATGGGGACAAAGTGAGGGCGGCTGGTCCTGCAGGAGTGAAAGGCAGGAGGTGTACCGCCCCTTTGGCTTGCTGCATTGAGGGCTCCTCTCCAGCCTCAGCCTCAGAGCCGCCTGGTGCTGTGATCCCAGGGTGCCAGGAGTGCAGGGCTGGATTCCATGTTCTGCAGGTTCCCAAGGGCTCCTCCTCCCCAGATGCCACCAGTGGATGTCTGAAAGTGGAAGGTGTGTGCAGGAGCCTTCAAGGATCACCCTGTCCTGTGTCCTCCCTGCATATCCTCCCGCTGGCTGTGGGGTGGCACTGTGTCTCTGGCCAGGCTAGGTGCAGGGCTGGGCCTAGCATACCAAGGGCATAGGAAGGAGCCCCTGACTCTAGCCAGGGGAGATATGAGGCTGTGCCCGGAGAGAGGTGCCCAGGGCACCACAGAGGCCCACTGGGACCAGCAGCTCCAGGCAGAACCTGGCACATCTGCTCCTCAGCTCACCCATCCATTCTGCAGATGAGTATGTGGCCAGGGTGAGAAGACAGGAGACAAGGCTTGGTTTGGGACTCTCAGCAGTGTCCCTGAAGAGTTGGGCCTGAAGAACCCCAAGCCTGTCTTCCCTGAGGCGAGCCAAGATTTGATTCCAGAGCATGGAAGAGGGGCAGATCACCTCCTGCAGGGCAGCAAGGGTGGCTTGGAGAGGGCCGCTGCAGGCGGGCCTGGGAATGGCAGTGGAGAAGAGAAAGGCCCAGGTCCTAGCTGGAGGAGGTGGTGAGGCACAGCCCAGGCAAGTCCCACCCCAGCCTCGAGAAGGAAGCTGGCAGTACTGTTCCTGGCGGGTCTTCCATCCTCTGCACACACCCAGGGCTGCCTCAGCCTCTTTCTCTGCTGCAGGCTGGGGCTGCCTCTCCCAAGTCTGGGCTCTGCTGGGTGTGGGGACCCTGCCTGGGGACGTGGACAGAGGAGGGCAGGTACCTAAAATACCCAGGCTTTTGCCCAGCGGGACCCATTAACCTTTTCACTAGTGATGTGGACAGCAGAGGAGGAAGCCATCGCCATGAGAGCCTGAGTCAGCAGAGGAGACCGTTCCCAGGTCTCATTAGAGGAGAAATGCCAAGAGGGGCCGGGCTGGCAGGACTCAGGGCAGGAGTTTGAGGGTGGGGCTGCGAGCCCTCCTCCTGGGAGGACCTGGCTTCTAGGGCCAGCCTGGAGGCTGCTGGAGAAAGCTTGGCCCCGTAGCTGACCTGTGCAGTCTGCTGACCTCATCCATGTCCTCACCCAGCCTGGCCCTTCAGTAATCAACAGTCTCAGCCACTTTACGTCTCAAATGCCATCGCTTTCAACCCTGTTAGCTGTCTAGTCCACAATATTCGTCACCATCTCAGCCTTGCTCCACAGCTTGCTCCACTGTACTCACAGGCTGGGGCTGGCAATGGGGAGGCCATCTGCAGCCCACAGGGTCCTGGAGCGGCTGCCCGGAGTCTCCTGGCTCTGCACTCCTTGCAGCATGGAGAGGGGTGGGGGGAGGCTTCAGGTGGCCAGCTGCTGCCAACTGCCCTCGGCGTGGCAGGCGCCTTTGTGGCAGGACCCCCTGTGAAAAAGCCCTGGGCAGGTTGCCCCACCTCAGCCTCCCACCTGGCCCGCAGGACCCCCATGCCTTGGACCTGCAGCTGGAAGGAGGTCACCACTCCTGCACACCCCACGGCCTCCTGACCTCCCAGGCAGGACGCAGCTGCCATTGCCGCCATTACTCCTGGTCTTTCAACAGGAGGAGTGAGACAGGGCCTTTTCCTTGGGTTGAATGGGGCAGAGGGAAGGAGAAGAGACAAGGACACCTCTTAGAATCCTGGTTTGGGCACCTGGGGGAGCGTGGGGTTGGGCGTTCCTGCCCACAGAAGCAGACGCCTGGAGGAAGGGGTGGCAAGCAGTCCCCTGTCTCCAGCCTCATGGCCCAGCTCAAGCTGAGGCCAAGCTCTCACCAACCCTCCCTCTAAGGTTCCGCACATTCACCATCCAAAGCGGTCCCCAGGGTCAGGGGAACGGGTGCTTGGGAATCGCTCTGTAAAGGAGCCTCGGCTGCACAGGGTTCCCTCTGGGGCTCCCATAGCCTTTAGCATTGTTCGAGAATTAATCTTTACAGAAGAGGCTGCTAGTGCAGGCTTCTGCTGACCGCTCAGAAGATGCTAGAACTAAAAGGACTGAGATAAACTGGGCCAAATCCCTGAAGCTAAATATAGGGAAACTGAGGCCCAGAGGGACAGGGGCGCTCCTGAGGCGATGGTCAGGTGACGACCCAGCTGGGTTAGAATGGAAACCCTGGAGAGTGCCTTAGTAAAGTCCAGCTGTCCCATTGAAAGGCATTTACATGGAGGTCTTAGGTCACACCCTTGTCCTGTGACAGCCCCTGACCACTGCCCATCCTCACTCCCAATCTCTGGGCACTCTCTGGACTCCCCTCAAACCCAGCCGGAGCCCTCTCAGAGACCCTGAGCCTCCGCTCTCCTGTTCCCCCACTGCTCTCCTCCCCTTCTCCAGCCTAAGTCATTTCATCCATACTCAGAGTGCCTGGCCTCAGGAAAGCCTTCTCCCAGGGCTCCACCAGGTGCCTCAGGGAACTACCCGCAAAGGCAACCATGCTCAGCCTCACATCTTAGGGTCAGGAGGTGCAAATGAAGACAGTAAGGCACTGTGTGCAGGAGTGAGCTTAGCAAAGACCAGAGAGAGCAGCGTTGGACGGAGCCAGCAGGGAGGCTGAGAAGCACCCCATGGCATCTCACTCACAGGGGAGTGGCTCAGTCCCATCAAAGGCCCGCCGGCGATATCTGTTCAGCTTAAAAGACACAGTAACTGGAACCCACAATCCCACTCTGGGGATTTTATCCCACAGAAATGAGAGCACCAGAAATGAGAAGCAAGGATGCTTACTACAAGATTGCTGGCAGTCTCTCTGTCACACACACACACACACACACCCCCCTGCAAACAACCTACAGATGTCAATAAATACGGGAGTGGCTGAACACATCACAACTATGGGCTTTTAAGCAGCTGCTGGAGAAGGCAGTAGATTTCAAGCTACCGTCCTCAACAGACGGCCACCACGTGTCAGGCAGTGAGAACTGTTAGCTGCTGGGACCTATGGAATGATTCCATTTTTGACCAAAAGACCCCTCCAAAGACGCTCACATGTCCATGAAGGTGGGCTGTGTCTGAGCCTGGGGTTACCGGGGAGGTAAGGGTGGGGGTAGCGTCTTAGTGTTGCTCTAAAGGAATTCCAGAGGCTGGGTAGTTTATAAAGAAAAGAAGTTTATCTGGGTCGGAGGTTGACTTGATGTCTGGAAAGTTCAGACTTGGGCATCTGGGGAGGGCCTCCGGCTGCCTTGACTCACAGAGGAAGGTGGAGGGGGAGCTGGCGTGTGCAGACCCCATGGTGAGAGAGAAGCAGGGGAGACAGGGAGGTGCCAGGCTCTCACAGGTACTAAAAGACCAAGAGCTCACTCACCCTCTCCCACACAGGGGGGAATTCATGGGGATGGGTCCGGGGTGGCGGGTGCCCCCATGAGTAGAAAACCTAATAGAAAGATTTCTATTCATAAGGGACACCCGCCCCACGATCCAAACACCTCCCTTAGGCCCCACCTCCAAGGCTGGCACCAAATCTCAACATGAGATGTGGAGGCGATAAATGGCCAGCCTACAGTAGTTATAGAGAAAGCCACACGGGGTAGTGGCTCCGAGGGGGATGAGGGAGCCCCCCAGGTTGGAGTTCTGAGACTGCACTCTGAAAAGAAGTGAGTGCAGTCACGGGGGCTGGGTGGGCCTGGCACCTGGCTGACCAGAGGCAGCTTGCCGTATAAGCCCTGGCCTCTCCACCAGGCCTGGGGTGGTCCTGGAGCAGGGTGGGCTGGCTGGGGTGGTGTGGGAGGGAGGAGGCACAGGCCGGAAACAGGCAAAGCATTTCCACCTTCACCTCCAACCCCGATTTCCCCTGGGCTGTTGAATTGGTATTTCTTGGAATATCAAGTTATGCTTACATAGGCCCACGTGGAAATATGCAGTTGCCTGGTTAGTCTGGCCATTGTATGGACTGGACTGTTCCTCGTCCCCTCACCTAGATTAGGAAAACCTAGCCTCAATGTGACTGTGACTGTGTTTGAAGACAGTCTTTAAGGAGGTGATTAAGGTTAAGTGGGGGTCATAAGGGTGGGGCCCTAATCCAATACAACTGCTGTCCTTATAAAGAGGGGCCAGTGTGATGTCCCACACCTGGAATCTCAGAACTTTGGGAGGCAAAGGTGGGAGGGAAGATTGCTTGAGCCCAGGAGTTTGAAACCAGCCTGGGCAACATAGTGAGACCCTGACTCTACAAAAGAAAAAATAATAATAATAATAATAAAAAGCCAAGCATGGCGGTGTGCAATTATACTCTGAGCTACTTGGGAGGCTGAGGTAGGAGGATTACTTGAGCCCAGGAGGTCGAGGCTCCAGTGAGCCATGTTTGTGCCACTGCACTCCTGTGTGGGAGACAGAGTGAGACCCTGTCTCAGAAATAAATAAATAAGCAAATAAAAGGGGAAAAGACACCAGAATGCATGCTTGAGTGAAGGCTCTTCCCTCTCTCTCCCCCCTCCCTCTCCCCTCTTCTCTTTTCTTTCTTGCACAGAGAAGAGGTTGTGTGAAGACACGGTGAGGAGCTGACTGCAAGCCCGGGAGGTCTCACCAGGGGCCAACCATGCTAACACCCTAGTCTCAGGTTTTCAACCTCCAGAACTGTGAGAAAATAAATTTCTGTTGTTCAAGCCACACAGTGTGTGGTGTTTTGTAATGGCAACTCTGGATGGCTAATAGAGCCGTTGAACTGGACGATCCAGGCTATAAGAATTAACTGCTTTTCTGAGTTATTAGAGGCATTTTTGAGTCAGATCATTAAAGTGGTATAGGAGACACTTACTATTTAGCAGCTATTCATACTCTTCTTCTGTGGGGGCATGTAACTAGGGTGAAGCTAACCCAGCCCTTAGCTTTGGGGGTGGATTGTTTTGCCAAGTCCTGGCCTCTCAGTGAATTCTTGCCCATTAGGTTGGTGCAAGGATGGGCCCCTGACCCCATCTAGGCCCACCAGATGCCTGGGACTCAATATGAGTTGTTGGGGGAAGAAGTCTGTTTCCCCTCAGGGCTTGAGGTTCTGAGAATGTGAATCTGGAGCCATGGCAGCCCCCTTGGCACCATGAGGACATTTCTTGTTTGAGATGGGAGCAACCCATAGGAAGAGGGAGGGAGAGCCAGAGAAGAAGAAACTGGGTCCTGAGGACAACATTTCAGCTGTCCAAGGCCAGACTATCCCTGGATTTTTAATTTTGTGAAACAATAACTTCCCTTTTTGCCTAAGTCAGCCCAAGTCAGTTTCCGTTACTTGCCATATAACCATATTTAAGCCACCGGTTCTTACCACATCTGAGCCCCTCGATTGGAATGGCCCATTTACAGTCCTGAGACAGGCTGGTACGGCGAGAACTCCTCACTGATCCTGTGAATAGTTTCTGGCTCTCACGTGTGGCTTTATGCCTTCTAGCCCCAGAGCTGAAACATGGTCTGCAGGCGAGATTGTATCCAACCTCAAAGAGCTTCACAGGAGTAGGACCTGTAGGGAGAGGCTCATCCAAACGTTTTCCTCCAGGAAGGCAAGCTGAGCGCTGAGTCTGTGTGGCCTGACTTTAATTTAACTGACAACTTAAAAAATCAAAACCAGCATTGAGGGGCATTTAGAATGTCTGTCTTCCTGGTTTAATTTCACAGAGATCCTGTTACAGCTTTTAATAAAATGTTTCATTTTAAAGAACTGGTTTTATCAAAGCAGGGCTTTCCTGTTACAGGGTCAGCTCCACCGAAGACAGGCATGTTCATTAGGGAAAAGCTGCGCCTGGCTTGGGCTTAATTGTAGGTTCAGAGAAGAGAAAGGAAAGCCCATGCCCTCTGGCGATCCCTCCTGGTCCCGAAGGAGCCACGATGCTGCAATGCGACTCATTTCTAGAGCACATCAAGCGTGCCCTCCTTCTCCTGTGCCCCATGCCGCTGCCTGTCCCCCGATGCCCCTCCTCAATTCTTGGCAGGCAGATCCCACCTTCCATAACCTGGCTCCTCTATTCTGGGTATGGCCATGGAATGATGGTCTGCCAAGGTGTAAAGATTATCTCACTTGAAAAAAGTGTCTTTGAAGATGTGATTCGATTGATGATTCTGAGAGGAGAAGATTATCCTGGATTACCTGAGTGGGTCCTAAATTGGATCACAAGTATCCTTATAAGGAGGAGGCAGAGGGAGGTTTGACACAGACACATACCCAGAAGAGGAGGCAGTGATGTGACCAGAGAGGCAGAGACGGGAGGGAAGCACCCATGAGCCGAGGAATGCTGGCAGCCCCAGGAGCTGGAAGAGGCAGGGGAACAGATTCTCCCCAAAGCTTCTGGAGGCGCTGCAGACACCTGCTTTCTGCTCAGTGAGACTCATGTCAGACTCACCCTTCAGAACAGGGAGAGAATAAGTTTCTTTTGGTTTAAGCCCTGCAGTTGGTGTTGACTTGTTACAACAGCCACAGGAAGGTAATACAGAAGAGAAACCCATCTAAAGAGTCATACACAAATTGGGGCCTTCATTATTGAGAATGAGAGTGGGAAAGCTTGTTGAGCCTCTGACAGGGTTTGAACCGGGGCAAGGGGGGCGGCAGTCCTTTCCCCTGCTTCTGTTTTGCTTCTTCCTCTCCCTTCCTGGATTCCTCGCCCACCATGGCTCCCTTCTTCTCTATCCGCAAAGAAGGCGATGTGGGAGATACACAGGGAACAGATACTTGCTTTGCTTCACATGAATTGGAATCGTTTCACTTGTTACAAGAACTAGCACTTTCATAATGCAAAAACTGGCAAATAATGAAACTTCGATGCAGGCTGTGTTGGGCTGCATTGCTGTTCCCCGGGCCTCCCCATCCCTGTGTCCATGCCCTCTGCCATGTGACTTTGCAGCTTCTCCTTCTACCACGAGCCGGGCAGCGAGTTTGGCCTGGCCAGTGGAACGTGGGCGGAAGTGACATTTTCTGGCAGCTTCTGACCTTAACCATGAGATGAGCTTCACATGGGAGCTGCTGCCCCCTCAGCCCGGGCCCCAGAATGCACACACAAAAACTGAGCTGTGAGCCTGAGAATATGTTCTTGCTGTTTTAAGTTGCCAAGTTTTAGGGTGGTTTATTATGCAGCGATATTATGGCGGTGGTGAACTGCTATGGAAACTGATACCTAGAACAGAATTGGCTTTGGAACCAGAAACTGTTATAGGATGCTACAAAAATGATGGCCTGTGTTATGGAGCGGTGAGACATTTGCTAAAACCGTCACTTGCAGTAAGTTGGAGGTTAGAAAATGTACTTGGTACCCCCACAGCCTTGGGCTGGGTGTGTCCAGGTAGGATGCTGAAGGCATGAGTTGGCCTCTGCTGCCGGAATTTGATACAGAACCACAAACAGGAGACATCCTGGGAAAACACTGACCGCTTGTCAAGGAGAATTGAGAGGGGAAAAGAGAGCCTGGAAGTTCTGGAGCTTCCTGAGTTGGAAAAGAAAACAATTTCTTTCTTCTTTTTTGGAGACAAGGTTTTGCTCGGTCTTCCAGGCTGGGGTGCAGTGGCATGACCACAGCTCACTGCATCTTTGACCTTCCAGGCTCCAGCGATCAACCCACCCCAGCCTTCCAAGTAGCTGGGACTTCAGGCATGTGCCACCATGACTGGCTAATTTTTATTTTTAATCTTTTGTAGAGACAGGGTCTCCCTATATTGTCGGGGTTGGTCTTGAACTCTCTGAACCCAGGCTATTCTCCCATCTTGGCCTCCCAAAGTGCTGTGAATACAGGCGTAAGCCACTGTCTGCAGACAAGAAAACTATTTCTAATCTTCAATCGCTCTGTCCAGTAAAAGATTTCCCACTTTAAATATAGCCCGGAAGAAAATCCAAGTCAATGACATGTCTGCTAAGATATAGCTTGGGGGCATAGATGAAATCAAAGGTGCAGCTATCACACCCTGTGTGGAGACCTCTGAAAGAATTAAATGGTGCCTAGTAGTTACTAGAAAGATCAGTGGTGGGTCCTGCAGTAGCTTAGGGGCTCACAGTACCTGCAATTAAGTGTAGAGGGAGGCATGTCTTGTATCGTGAATTCAAATTGTGAATATGACTTTTGGCACACAGAATCCAATACATAGGAAACACAAAGTTTTTGAGAGAGCTGTTTTGACAAAAGCCCACCAGTCTGGACTAAAAAAGACTAAGACTATTTAAGGTGGAAAAAAAAATTTCTGGGCCACTGACATTTTGTGAACAAGACCCATGGGAGACCCTTCAGCTGCCATGAAGGGTGTATTTTCCAGGGTTCTTCTCAGAGGTGACCAAGGAGGAGGCTGGAAAGGAAGGATCTCCTAGAGAGTAAACAGCCACAGAAAACAATGGATCGAGGGTCCAGTCCCAGAGGGTGAACCTGGAGCTTTATCCCAGAACATCTCCGATCCCCAGGGTAGCTGCACCTGGCAACATTTTTCCAACAGGATTTAAGAATTGCTATGAACCAGTGACCACTATGGGCTTCCCATCCTTCCCCCGCTTTGAATGGGAGTGTTGTTGGGGTGTGTGTGAGGGATGGAAGGTAGGAGGGGGTGAACATAACTCCTCCTTGTGTTCCACAGGTCTCTGGAGCAAGAAGAGCCACATCCGGATGTGATGTAGGATAGGGAATTCTGGACTTCACGCCTGAGTCATCAGTGGATAAGGCTTTCAGGGTCTTAGGATGGGGGTAAGTACATTTTGTGAGCCAGCATGTCTTCATCCGTTTTGTGCTGCTATAACTGAATACAAGATTGCATAATTTACAAGGAACAAAAATTTATTCTCTCACCGTTCTGAAGGCAAGACCAAGGCACCAACATTTGGTGGGGGCTTTTTTGCTGTGTCCTCATACGAAGGAGAGCAGAAGAGAGAGAACCATATTTCGCAAGCCCCTTTTATCACAGCTTGCCGCTCGACACTGTTGCACTGGGGATTAAGATTCCAACACATGAATTTTGGAGGGGACACATTCAAACCCCAGCAGGAAGGCTCTTGAATAATTGTGTCCAAGAGGACAGACGGTCTGTGGTACATTGTCTTATTGTTTCCCGTTCCTCATCCAACCTGTATTAGAGCTGCCATAATGGAGGATCACAAACTCAAATGACTTAAAACAACAGACATCTACTCTCACAGTACTGGAGATCGAGGTGCTGGCTCCTTCTGGAGGCTTTGAGGGACAGTCTGTTTCATGTATCTCTCCTGGCTTCTGGTGACTACTGGCTGTACTGGTCAGCCTGGGCTGCCACTGTAATGTCACGGTGGGGCTTAAACAGCAGAAATTCATTCTCATAGTCCTGGAGGCAGAAGTTCAAGATCAACATGCCATTCAATTCAGTTCCTGGTGAGGGCTCTCTTCCCGGCTTGTAGCTGGCTGCCTTTTTTGCTGTGTCCTCAGATGCTGTAGAGAGCCAGAGTGAGAGGAAGACAGAGAGGGAGGGAGGGGGAGAGATATGCCTTCCTCTTCTTATAAGGCCATCAATCTTCTTGGATTAGGGCCCCACCTCTATGACCTCATTTAACATTAATCTCCTGAAAGCTCTGTCTCCAGATAGTCTCATTAGAGGTTAAGGCATCAGTATGTGAATTTGGGAGGGGGGTGCAATTCAGGGCATAGCTCTGGCAACCCTTGCTGTTCCTTGGCTGGTGGTGGCATCACTCTGATCTCTGCCTCTGTCACCGTGTGGCCTTCTCCCTGTGTGTCTGTCTCTGCATCCCCACTTCTTAGAAAGACACCAATCAGATTGGATTGGGGCCACCCCGATCCACTGTGCCTCCATCTTAATTGATTACATCTGCAAAGAGCCCATTTTCAAATGAGATCCCTGTCTAAGATACCAGATGGGTGTGTACTTTTAGGGGTCCCTGCTCAATCCAATACACATTCCTCTTCCACACCCACTGTTGTGTGACTTCACAGCTCCTCCCTGTGGGATAAATCGTCCCTCCTCACCCCACTCTCGTTGGGCTTGGCCAGGGGGAACACAGGTGGAAGTGATGGCATGCTGGATTTCAGCCCGGACCTTAAGCATGAGGTCTTTATGCTCACCTTTCTAGAAGCTTCTGATCTCCTCCATGAAATGGGCTTCCCCAGGAGCTTCCCCAGGAGGATGCCCATTGTTCCCTGGGGTGGGTGGCAAGGCAGTGCTCTTGTGCAATAGCTAATTGATACAGGTGAGAAGGGATCTGAAATGTGTGGGGGAGCCCCTTCTGAGTCCCTGGTCTAGCTGCTGTGCTGGGGTGCAAGCCCTGTGTGGTCAGGACATTTTATTTTATCAGTTTTATTTTCTCAGCCAAGAATCTAGGTTTCTAATCTGAAAGCGCCTAATTTTTAACATATATGCATCTAATTCAATTTTTTTAAATGGCTGTGCTGTCCCAGGCAAACACACCCATGGGCAGGATTCTGCCTGCAAGCCTCCAACCTGTGGCCTGGGGTGCAGTCCAGCTGGCCCTGCAGATCCCTCTGGCCGGCAGCTTCCCTGTCACTGGCCCAGCCATCCTGGGCAGATCCTGGTTCCAGGAAAAGAGTGGCCTCCCTTGTGGCATGTGTTCCTGGCAGGACCAGCAGAAACCCAGGCTTCCTGTCAGGAGGAAGTGCTGAGCTTATCTTTGTGAAGGGTCATGATAAGGGTGGATGATGCAGGGATTTGCCATGATATTGCCTTTTTGTGCCTTATGGGGCATCTCAGCTTATGCTGTTAAGAAATATTTGGCAAGAAGATGCACACAGAATTTCTGTAACAAATAGGATGGAGCTTTAAGGGTTACTAAAAAAAAAAAAAAAAAAAAAACTACTGGAGAAGAGGGAAGCCAAACACCACCAAGTTTGAAATCGATTTTACTGGACGAATGTCTCACTTTAAATTTAAATGGAGTCCAACTTCCTTTCTCTCCCAGACGTCTAGAAGGTGGCATTCAAAATGTTTACACTTGTTTCATCTGCCTTTTTGCTAAGTCCTGGTCCCCTACCTCCTTTCCCTCACTTCACATTTGCCGTTTCATCGCACACATATGCTCATCTTTATATTTGCATATATATAATTTTTATATATGGCTTGTGAAATATGCCAGACGCGGGATGAAACAGTCCTGAAAACAGCTGGAAAATTATGCAACAGTGAGGAGATTGGGCGCATGTACATTCTGTACTGCAATGTTGCACAACAGACCAAGTTTGTTATAAGTGAGGCTGGGAGGTTTTTATTTTTTCTCTAGGACAACAGCTTGCCTGGTGGAGTAGGCCTCCTGCAGAAGGCATTTTCTCAGAAGCCTCAACTTCCCCAAGAGGAGAAGAGGGCGAGACTGGAGTTGTGCCGGCAGCACAGAGACGAGGGGGGCAGGGCAGGCCTGCAGCCTGCAGAGGGGCTGGAGAAGTGGAAGCTAGCACCCGGTGGCCGGCCCCGTCCAGTGAGCCTGGACCTTAAGCATGAGGTCTTTATTCTCACCTTTGTAGAAGCTTCTGACCTCCTCCATGAAATGGGGTTCCCCAGGAGCTGTTGTCCCAGCACTTTGGGCTCCACATGAGCTGATGTGGAGCTGAGCTGCCCCAGCTGCAGCCTGGACCTACAGAGCTGTGACCCGAGGATGGTTCTTCTTCCCTGGTTTGGGTGGCAAGGCAGTACTCCTGTGCCAATAGCTAACTGATACAGGTGAGAAGCTGAGGCCCAGGGTCCAGTGAGGCCAAGATCCAGGGTCCAGCAAGGCCAATGTCCAAGGTCCAGGGTCCAAGTAAGGCCAAGATCCAGGGTCCAGTGAAGCTGAGGTCCAAGGTCCAGTGAGGCTGAGGTCCAGAATCCAATGAGTCTGAGGTACAGTGGCTAAGGAGGTCCAGGTCCAAGTCCAGTGAGGCCAAATTCCAGAGTACAGCAAGGCCAAGGTCCAAAATCCAGTGAGTCTGAGGTCCAGGGTCAAGTGAGTCTGAGGTCCAGGGTCCAGTGAGGCTGAGGTTCAGGGTCCAGTGAGACAGAGGTCCAAGATCCAGTGAGACCCAGGTCCAAGTCCAGTGTGGCTGAGGTCCAGAGTACAGCAAGGCCAAGGTCCAAGGTCCAGTGAGTCTGAGGTCCAGGGTCCAGTGAGGCTGAGGCCCAGGGTCTAATGCAGCTGAGGCCCAGGGTCCAGTGAAGCTGAGGCCCAGGGTCCACTGAGGCTGAGGTCCAGGATCCCATGAAGCTGAGGCTCATGGTGCAGTAAGCCTGAGGTCCAGGGTCTAGTGAGGCTGAGGTCCAGGGTCCAGTGAGTCGGAGGTTCAGGGTTCAGTGAGTCTGAGGTACAGGGTCCAGTGAGGTTGAGGGCCAGGGTCCAGTGAGGCTGAGGTCCAAGGTCTAGTGAGACTGAGGTTTAGGGTCCAGCAGGCCAAGGTCCAAGGCCAGTGAGGCCAAGGCCCAAGGTCCAGCAAGGCCAATGTCCAGGGTCCAGTGAGACTGAGGTCTAGGGTCCAGCAGGCCAAGGTCCAAAATCAGTGAGACCAAGGTCCAGGGTCCAATAAGGTCATAGTCTAGGGTCCAGTGAGGCTGAGGTCCGAGGTCAACAAGGCCAGAGTCTAAGGCTCAGCAAGGCTAAAGCCTAGGGCCTAGACCCAGTGAGTCTATGGTCCAGGGTCCAGTGAGGCAAAGGTCCACAGCCTGGCAAGGCCAGGGTCCAGGGTCCAGTGAGGCTGAAGCCCAGAGCCCTACATGGCTGAGGTCCATGTTCTAGCAAAACTAACACCCAGGGCCTAGCGTGGCCACAGCCTGGGGCTCAGTGAGATAGAGGTTCAGGGTCCAGCCTGGGCAGAGGTCGAGAACTGGGACTGAGCAAGGCCAAATCCCAGTTTCCAGTGAGAGTGAGGTCTTTCAGAGACATTTGTTTCCTTGTTGCCATGTGTCAGGTGGATGGAGTCATCTGCAAACCACTGATGAATCTTGAAGCAAGTTGCCCCTCACTCCCTGTTGATTCCAGGGCTGAGGGTCTCCCTCTGCAGGGATGGCTTGTCTGGGACCACCTGGCTCTGCAGTTCTCAGGTCCAGCAACTGTCTCTCTTATGCCCAGGAAGATGCAGGAGAGTAGAGCTTGGTCATTCAGACCAGGACTGGGTCATTCTTGGAGCCACCTGGCCTGGGGACTCTGTTCTTTCTCAACTATGCACCTCATCATCACACAGATTCAAACTAGCAAAGGGAAACCAGTGACAACTGCAATCAGTTCAAAACCTCCATTGTCAATGCCCACTTTGGGAGTGGGAGACATGCTTTACTATGTTTATATGAAGAAGAGCTGAGGGTCTCAGTTCACCTCAAGGATAACAGTGCGGCTGATCATGCAATCTGTCTGCTGTATCATTGAAGACAATTTTATGACCAACAGTACCCTTCTGTCTAGGCTGTGTCTGAGATGCTGTGGGGAATAAGGGATCTGGGGAGGACTTCCCATCAGAGAGTCTCTGGAGTGGCTCAGGATGGGAAAAGTCTCAGGAGGAGAACAGACTGTAGCCCAGACCCATAGGAAGGTGTCCTCTGGGCAGCAGCTTCTCATCCTATAGGCACAGGTTCCTAGGATGCTCCAAGGCAGGGGCAGGGGCCCTGGGGTCTATAATGAAGGCAAATGCTGTGGTCCTGAGCTCTGGACCTGGGCTCTGGGGTGCCTTGAGAACAGAGACACATTGGGGGTCTCAGCTGCCCCAGGCAGGTCAGCAATCTTTATCACCACTGCAACCCCCAGGTGAGCTGGCAGCTCCTGTCCACAGCAGGCCGGCTGGCCAAGGCCAGAGACAGCTTGCAGTGTGGCCCATGCTGTGGGTTGCTAAGGAGTATCAGGGCTCAGATGGAACTCCAGACAGCCTTGCTGCTGCGGCCTCTCTGAACGGAGATGGGAAATCGCCATGGGGTAACAGCAGCCGCCTCAAAGTCATTTGATTTCCTCTTTCTCATTTTCAGAAATGCAATTAGGGAGGCCAGGACACTGCGTGGGCTCTGGAGCGTGCGTCTGCGTGTCTGGGTCTGCGGGCGTTTGCGGGCTGCAGGTCAGCATATGTCTGCATGCCTGCTTGTGCATATGCATGACCACATGTGTGTGTCATGGTGTGTGTGCATACAGGCATGTACAAGTGAACACTCTCACCTCTGGTCTCCTGGATAAGTCACCCATCCAGCACCCTGAATCAGCTTCCATTCCCTTTCATATCAATTTGCTGGGAAGTCCCCCCAACCTTGAGATGACAGTGTTCCCAAGACGACAGTCTTCCAGGGTCCAGGGAGGCTGAGGTCCAAGGTCTAAGGAGGTTGAGGTCCACGGTCCAGTGAGACTGAGGTCTAGGGTCCAGCAAAGCCAAGCTTCAAGGCCAGTGAGGCCAAGGCCCAAGGTCCAGCAAGGCCAAGGTCAGTGAGGCCAAGGTCCAGGGTCCAGTAAGACCAGGGTCTAAGATCTAGTAAGGCTAAGGTCCAGAGTACAGCAAGGCCAAGGTCCCAGGTCCAGTGAGACTGAGGCCCAGGGTCCAGTGATGCCAAGATTCAGGGTCCAGCAAGGCCAAGGTCCAAGGTCAGTGAGGCCAAGTTCCAGGGTCCAATAAGGTCATAGTCTAGGGTCTGGTGAGGCTCAGATTCAAGATCAAGCCAGGCCAGAGTCTAAGGCCCAGTAAGGCTAAAGTCTAGGGTCTAGCAAGACCAAGACCCAGTGAGGCTATGGTCCAGGGTCCAGTGAGGAGGCCATTTATGAAGAGCTTGGCTATTCACATGCTGAGCTGCTCCATGATGGCCTCTTTCTGCTCCAGTGGGAGAGGAAACGGCAGGGATCCAGCTCAGCCAGTCACCTTTGATCTAGGCAGATGAGGGTGGTCATGGGCTAGAAATGTGCATGATCCTTCTCCTGAGAAGGGGGCTTCTCCTCAACCAGTGTCCCAGTGAGACCTCCTAATTCCCAGAGCATTTTGCAGTGGGCATGATCTTACGTCCTTCCTCTACTTTAAACTCTCCACTTGGAACAAAATGCAAACCCCTGGCAGAGACCTGCAAAGCCCTGCCTCCCCCACCGGTTCCCTCTCTCACTCCATCTCCTCCTGCTCTTTCTCATTCTCACCACCTCTTGCTGGGCGGCTCTTGCTTTTCCTAGAGCACAGAAAGCTCTTTCCGGTCTCAGGACCTCTGCCTGTGCTATCTCTCTGCTTGAGGTGCTCACTGCGTAAGCCACTCTTCCCGGAAAATTCTGATTAGATTTTAGCCTAAAAGTCCCCCTCCCACCCTCCACCACCTTTGTCCCATGTGTTCTATACCACCTGCCTCTTTTATCGCCTTCATGGAATCTATCTTTGGAAATCATCTTATTTGTTTGATTGGTTCTACAAATATTTACTGCGTACCTTCCAGGTTCTAGGCTGTGTTTTGTCAACTGCTATATTTTCCGCAAGTCTTTGGCAAGGTTACCAGGCCAAAGTCAATCCTGGTGTCCTACCATTAATGTCCTATAGTACAGTCAGGGTTTGGTTCTAAAGTCAGTGACGGCATGAAAAAGGCCATGTCAAAATACTCTGCAAATTTCCAGTGTCCACGGTGTTGTGTTTCTGGGCTAATACCATGCTATGGGTAGAGCCATGTACAGGAAGTGATGGACAGCAATACTAGCAAAGGTACTGACGTTGGCTCTGTGAGGATCAGTTGTGAGCCACGCATAGGTGGTCAATCATTTGATTCTCAGCCGGGTGCGGTAGTTCACACCTGTAACCCCAGCACTTTACGAGACCATGGTAGGTGGATTGCTTGAGCCCAAGAGTTCAAGACCAGCCTGGACAGCATCGCAAGACCCTGTATGTACAAAATATAAAATATTAGCAGGCACAGTGGTGCGTGTCTACGGTCCCGGCTAATTGAGTGGCTGAGGTGGGAGGATCACTTGAGCCCAGGATGTTGAGGCTGCAGTGAGCTTGATCATGCCACTGCATTCAGCCTGGGAAATGGAGTGAGATCCAGTCTCAAAAAAACACATCATTTACCCTGTGAAGAGGTATTATCATGCCCAATACAGAGTAGTTTAAGAAAATAAGGCACAAGAGGTTAACTTTCCCAAGGGCACATGACTGGAAAGGGGAGCTGGAAATAATCTAAGCCAATGAGCCCTGATGTCATTCCCGTCTCAGCAACCCCGGGAAACCAGGGGCCCTGCTCCCCAGGACAGCCTCGCCCACAGGGTGGGTAAGGAGCTCTCCAGTTTGGAGATGGGCCTCATCATTCCAGAGAACATTGGCACTTTAGCCACCAACCTGTTTTAGGGGCTGCTCACATCTGTTGAAAACAAATATAAGCCGTGCTCAAGCTTTGCTCAAGACTGGGAGGGGAGGTGTGCAAGCCCCCTCCAATGGGGAGACAGAGGCAAGCATGAGAAGATGGATGCTGTGTGCAGGTCATTGTGTGCGGGGTGCCGTCCTGGAGCTGCCCCCGTCTGACTAGCAGGAGCGGAAGTCACTTGAGCCCACGGGTTCAATTTCAGGCATCTAGTACCCAACTGGGATGGTCCTGTGGGTGCTGCCATTATGTTGGGGAGGGGTTTCAAGGCTGGGGTAGAGGGTGTGGCAGGGAGGCAGCGCAGGTTACAGAGCTAATGAGAGGGTAGAGAGTTGGAGAGTGCTTTGATGTGGGGGGTAAAGGAATGGAGGGAGCCGAGATGCCCCCAGGTCCCTAGCTGGGTTCCTGCAGGGAGAGTGGTGATGGCGGATGCTGAGCCCAAGGAGGCTGGGCCAGGGTTGGGACTGGGCTGGAGATGAGGGCAGTTCTGGGTGGGTGAGTTTGTGGGGCTCTGAGACATCTTGATGCAGGTGGCTGGGGGAACTGCGTTTACTGGTAGAGTGAACTGGCAGGTGGGCAGTCATCGCACCCAAGCTCTCGAGCCTGTGGGAAAGGATGAGACTGCCCAGGAAGCAGAGGCGGGGTCAGGGACTGGCCCTAAGGAGTGGCCTTGGGTGAGTATGAAGAGAAAAGGCTTCTCCTCCTGAGAGGTGGCCCAGAGCGAGACCTGTAGAGAGCTACAGAAACGCTGGGGGACAGGGACGATTTAATTAATTTTTAAAAACCCAACAACCTTTTAAAAAGTCACCAAAATGATACAAGCTTACTTTTCTTTGTTTCTTTCTTTTTTTCTTGGAACCCTCAGAGGAAGGGGACACCATTTTTCAGGGAGCGGAGGTGGCCAGTCCCTCCGGAAGCCCCACTTGATGTATGCTGGGATTTGTGTCCGGTCTCAGTGCTTCTGCAGAGGAAGGAGGACTCCTTGGAGCTGTTGGAAGGAGCAGCTAAGAAGGACATTTTTACCAGTGAGAGGAGGGACCCTTCTCCTTCCTGGAGGAGAAGTGGGGGTCCCCAAGGCTGCAGAGATGGCCAGACCCCCAGCCCTGCACCCAGAGTTTTCCTCCCACCAGGGTCTCAGGGCTTCACTGTGGGCACCATAGCCCTGAAACCCCAGCCAGGAGCTCTGGTGTCTTTAAGGCCCACATCCTTGATCCCGTGAACTGGGCAGAGTCAGGTTGGACTGGATGGAAGGACACTGACACAGAGGGTGACCTACAGGGAGAGAAGCCCCAGAGGCCAGGGATCCTGGGGCTCTAGCAGGGCCTGGGCATTTCCTTGTGGTTTAAGCTGGCTGTGTTACCTGCAGCAAAGAGCATCCTGAGGGACCCAAAGGCTTTTCCCAGATAAGGGGGGGCTGGACAAAATGGCCCCCTAACCCCTGACAGGGGCAGACACAGGTGAGCCCAGAGATTTAGACCCCAGTTCAAGTAGTGTCACTGCCTGACACACCCAGATAGCCCCTTTAAAATTTTTCTCTGTTCCCTCTGCTAGGTTGAGTATATGTGCAAGCAGACAGTCACAAATAGACATTCAGCTACAGCCTTCCCTGGGTCATTAATGCTTAGATTGGGTCTGAGTCTGCATCTTGCATCTCCATGGAGAAGTGTTGACTAAGCCCTGATCCCCCAAGCCTCCAAACCTCAAGCACTCTCTCTTTCACTTCCAGGCAGAATCTACCTCAATGGTGACGGGACGCCTCCGTGGTACAATGGCAGTAAAAACCCTTGCTACCGAAACACCACCCACATTTCCTCTTTTGCTGGACACAGCTCCGCATTAAAGTGTGTACATGGTGGGGGGAAGGCGTATGCTCAAGAAACAGCAAGAACCACACTTCCTAGAGGCCACCCAGCCCCCACATTCTGTTCAATCAGCGTTCCCTTGAGATATTGCTCAGCAGGGCCACTTCCGGCCAGAACTCCGCCAGAGCATCAGGATGAGACCACTGTACCCACCCTTTGCCAATAGCAAAGTTGGACAGAGTTGCTGCTTTCAAGGCCCCTCGACAAGGTCACTAGCCCCTCATTCTTGGTCTGCTCTGCGCGCAGGCGCCGGTGAGACTAGAAGAGTCCAGCTCCTTTCCCACAGCCCCTAGGAGCTTGCTTGTCCTTAGGGAGGGCAGTGAAACCTCACTGCCTCCATCTGCTTGGCAGGTCGTGCCAAGGAAGGAGACTTTGTCAAAAAGCATATGACCTTCTCGGGGGTTGGTTTCTGTGTGGACATCAGGGGACAGCAGTGGCTCTCAAGTAGGGTTCTGTCTTAAATGAGGTCTGTACTGACAAATGTGACCTGGCAGTCTGAGCCAGACCAGGGAGCCCGACCCCCGTTTCAGGGCAATGCAGGGCACCCACCCACCGAGGCAGGTGGCAGTTGGCACTGGAAAACATTCCTCCTCCTTAACGTTCCTTCTGCCAGGTATGTGGGGTGACTGTGGCACCCAAGAGGATTTGAAAGGTCCCCATCTCTTTCTGCACTTCACATCCTTGGGAAGGTTTTAAGGGGGTTGGGTGTGTAAGGCCTGAGCTGACCCTGAATTGTCTTCACTCCTCCCCACAAACACTGGGCTTCTAGATGAGGGTGACAATTCCAGGCCTTCAGGGAACAGGCTACTGAGAATCATGAGCAATAGGCAGGTGTAGGGCAACAAGGGGTGGTGAGGACTGCAGCAAGCTGGAGAGCACAGCCAGACCTGAAGACATTCAGGCTCCAATAGAAACTAATGCATGTGGCATGCACTGAACACATCCAGCGGCACTGGCCCAGTGGCCCTTGGTTTTTGTCTTTGGGCTCTAGACTGAACAAGCAGAGGAGCAGAGAGCCACTGGGATTTCCGTGTCCGTATGTTACCCAGAAGAGGAAAAGGGGGACCAGAGAAAGGCACACACCAGTAAAGGGGGGAGAGGCGAGAGCTGAATCACGGAGGTTTGAAGAAGTAGGAAGATGGTTGTCGTCGTTCCTTGGCTGTTTTTTTGTTTTGTTTTTGTTTTCCTGTTTTTGAGTGGAGGACACGTGATCATGAAGCTGGGATGTGTCTGCAAGTCCCTGCCACCTCCCTGAGGGTTTAACTGTGAAGTTAGATGGGTGTGAGCCTTGTTCATCCGCCACCCTGGTGGGTGACACTGGGGGTACTAAAGGATGGCCCAGGCAAGGGTCCTGCTCTGTCCCCAACTCATCCCTGGTGGCAGGGGCACGAGTGATGTGGGAAGAAACAGCTGTCAGGGGTTATTCAGTGTCCAGGAGACAAACTGTTTTTCCAAAAAATATCCTAGAGCAAGTATCCCAAAGCATACAATATAATTTAGCTCCGTGAACCTGTTAGAAGATGCCATTGACTCAAGTCAGAGTTACTCCTTTCCAGGTCTCCTGTCATCCTTCCGACCACATCAAAGAAATCATCTCTGTGCTAGTCTATCTTAAGGCTTTTGAAACACTTGCTAATCAGCTTCAGACTTTGGTGCCTTTTGCAGGTCGAAGTATCTAGAATTGATAACATTTTTCTTCTTGTTGTATTTATTTTTAGCAGGTATCTTTGATTTATGGGAAGATGGTGAGATGCTGGCTTTTCCATTTACGGTAGTGATTTAAAGTATCCTTTAAAAATTTAAGCAGAATTTTAGGTGCTGCATAAAGAAATACCCAACCATAAATACAGCAGGAAGGTATAGAACATGACCCTTGAAGTAGGGGAGGCTGCTGGTTGAGTTTCACCCATGGTTTGAAGAGGATGGAAGCAATGACAACCACTGGAGGAACGTGTCATGGGTTCTAGGACAGCACCTGGCTGGACCCAACTCTGGGCTGCCTGGCTCTCCCCCCACCCTTCATGATTCAACTCATGCCACCTCTTACGGGAAGTTCTCCTGGATTCCCAGCTCTAGAGTCATCTCTCTTGTGATACACTAGGATTCCAGTTCCAACTTTCTCTGGAACCAACCAGCTGGGTCATCAGAGGTCACAAGAGCAGATGCCTATAGGGAGTGAGGAGGGACCTGCAACAAGCTGCAAGGTAAGTGCCCCATTTAATGGCTGCTAAGTAGGAGTGTGGGTCCAGAGTGGCCACATCTTCCAATTTCTCAAGAAAAGTTACCAATCTAAATTTCCATGGGATGTCTCACCATGCCTGGGGCCTGGATCCAGCCTCAGTCACCCTTAGGTGACACAGAAAGAGCCCAGCTTGAAGGTGAAGATGGCTGTTCAGCTGCAGTGCCCTCACACCCAGGCCCCAGAATTGAAAGAACCGAGAACCTGAGATCACAGTTAGAGCCTGCTGTATAAGCCATGTTTCCCCCTATGACTAGGACCTCCTGGCCAGCAGGGAGAGGCCTGAGTCATCTCTGGATCCTCTGCCCCTGGCCAAGGCAAAGGTCAAAGCCCTAGCCACACAGGCCTGGGGCAGGGCGAAGGAGAAGATCAAAGGGGCAGGTGTTCACCCTCTGGGGAAGTGTGGTAAAACTTGGGGGTCCCAGAGCAGAGATGTCCAACAGCCTGAAAGGAGGCTCCTAGGCAGGCCCTGGGGAGAGGCCACTGAGCATAGACAGCATGGGAGGATCAGGGCCTTGCTGGGGGAGAAGAGATAGGGGACAGGTTCCGGTTGGCAATGGCCTCTAACAGCAAACTGGCCCCAGGATGAACCCAGCTGCCCTTGGATGCTCTAGTGGAAAAGGTAGGCAGATCTTGGAGAGGTCATTTCAGGTTGGGGGCTGGGAGTGCAATGGTGGGAGGACAGAATGCATACGTGGAGTTGAGGACAGGTGAGGGCGGGAGCCTGACTCTGCTCATGGGCAGAGAGCCCAGGTCTGGCAGGAAGAGGTTGTGCTGAGGCTGCAGGGGAGGGATGGGAAGGCAGATGGGGGGACGGGGGACAGGGGGACAGGGACTTCAGAGGAAGAGGAGCTGGGGATTGAGGGAATCTTGCCTCTCTCAGTAAGGGCAAAAGTTAATCTTTAGGGTCGCAGCCTGGGTGTACCCTCCTAACAGCATCTTCTGGCCTTTGCGGCCTCCATCTGGGCATCAGGCCTGGCTCAGCCCCTAGGACCCAGTAGTCAGTCCCCCCCTCCCCTTTCATTCCTGCACCCTGTCCTGCCCCAGGGCACAGAAAGAGGGGGAAGCATCCTTTGATTCCCACTGATGGGTGGGACCCGGCACCACGAGGACTCTCTAGGTGGGGATGTTCGACCGGCGCAGCTATCGGAGGTTGTGCGCCTGGGGTGGCTGGCTGCGGGGCTCCCCCGGCCCGGCCCGTGGCGCTTCTCTGCCGCCGCCTCGGGGTGTCTCTGCTTCGCTGCGAGCCCGGCACCGCGGCGGCGGCGGCGCGAAGAGGAAAGCGGGCGGCGGCGGCGGCTGCCGTGCCAAGAAGCGCCGGGTCACCGCAGGCTGAGGCGCCCGCCGTCCCCGCCCTCCCCCTCGCTC
This sequence comes from Ateles fusciceps, assembly GCA_036589455.1. NCBI lineage: Eukaryota > Metazoa > Chordata > Mammalia > Primates > Atelidae > Ateles > Ateles fusciceps. The sequence continues at coordinate 197,307 of JAZHEH010002583.1, forward strand.
GCCTCCCTCCTGCCCGCCTCCCTCGCTCGCTCGCTCGCTCGCTCGCTCCTTCCCTCTCCCCGCCTTCCCTCCGCGCTCCCCCGCCCTCCCCTCCGCGCCTCTCCTCCTCCGCCCCGCGCCCTGCGGTGCTGCAGCTGCGGGCGGCTCCAGCTGCCCCCAGATGTGGGCTGGGCGGCGCGCGGGGAACTTTCGCGCCGGCTGGGAGTGCGGGGCCCCGGCTGCAGTCCGGCTGCCATGGATCCACCGGCGGGAGCCGCTCGCCGCCTGCTCTGCCCCGCGCTGCTGCTGCTGCTACTGCTGCCGCTCCTGCTGTCGCCGCCGCCCGCGAACACCAGGCTCGCCGCCGCCGCCGACCCCCCAGGTAGGTGCGGCCGGGCCCCCACTCCCCGCGACCCCTGCCTGCCGGGCCCCTTCCCGCGTGCCCCGCCGCCGCCCCCTCCCCAGGCGTTGTCCAGCCTGACTTGGGCAAACTCCGCGCGCCCCGCCCGGGGCCAAGTTGGCTAACTTCGGGGCCGGGTTGGTCGCGCAGGGGGCGCCCCGCGGCACACCAGAGCGCCTTGGGCCGGGGGAGCCTCGGAGCACTGGCGGCTCCCGAGTCGCTGAGGGTGCAGACGGAGGGCCGGGAAAGCCCCGCGGCGGAGGGCGCAGAGTCAGCCCCAGCGGGTCCGGGGGGAGCCAGGGTGAGGCGGCGCCTGGACTCGCGCCGGGGACGCTCGGGAGGACCCGGCTGCCGAGCGCGTCGCCTTGGGCCCTGAGGATTGGTTGGGGCGCCCCGGAGGGGATCCCCCGGAGATCGGAGGGACCCTGTCCACCCCTCCCTGTCCTCGGGCGCCGGGGAGAGGGGGGCCGGCAGCGGACTGAGCGGGAGCTGGACAGGCAGGACAGGCCGCCAGTGCTCGGGGAAGCCGAGTCTCCGCCGTTCCGGAGGCCAGCGTTGACAGCACTCCGGCGACAGGGGCCGCCGAGGGGTCGTGGCGCCCGCGTAAGGGGGCCAACCTGGAATGGCTTCCGAGCAGCCCCACGTCCTGCCAAGGACTGTAGGTTCAAGGGTCGAGCAACTGTCTAACGGGGTTGTCCCTTCGGGTACAGGGAGGTTCCCACCGAGCCCCAATCCGGAACAGGGCAGGGGGCAGAGCTCTTGGCAGGCAGGGTCCCCGGCTTGGGGGTGGCGGAGCCCTGGAGTGGTGGCCCTGTTAACGCCCCTTCCTGGTTGCAGGAAAGCCGGGGAGGTGCAGGCTGGCTTCTGGGGTCGCCTGGCGGAATGCCCCTTCCTCTCGCAGTGGGGCGGGGTCTGGGGGGCGTGGCTTGCCGGCGGGGCTCTGGGGCTCTGGGGCTCTGGAGCTCTGAGGCTCTGCCGATCTAACGCCCCTTCCCGTTGCAGGCGGCTCCCTGGGGCACGGAGCCGAGCGCATCCTGGCGGTGCCAGTGCGCACTGACGCCCAGGGCCGCTTGGTGTCCCACGTGGTGTCGGCAGCTACGGCCGGGGCAGGGGTACGAGCCCGCAGGGCCGCACCAGTCCGGACCCCGAGCTTCCCCGGAGGCAACGAGGAGGACCCTGGCAACCACCTCTTCTACAATGTCACTGTCTTTGGCCGAGACTTGCACCTGCGGCTGCGGCCCAACCACCGCCTCGTGGCGCCCGGGGCCACTATGGAGTGGCAGGGCGACACGGGCACCACCCGTGTGGAGCCCTTGCTCGGGAGCTGTCTCTACGTCGGGGACGTGGCCGGCCTAGCCGAAGCCTCCTCTGTGGCGCTCAGCAACTGCGATGGGTTGGTGAGTACGCACTTCCCTCGCTCCTTTCTCTCCGCTGCTCTCGCCTGGAATTTGGAAAAGGGTTACCTGGGAGTCCCTTGGGAGGGGGGAGGCCTGCGCTGAGGACTTTCTCTGCCCTCCCCGCGCTTTAGGGAGCCTCGTGCTCCAATTGAAGGGGCTGGCTGGAAGACAGGTTGTTTTGATTGGTCTGAGCAAGGGGCCATTTTGCAGGAGGAGGGCCCGGGTCTCCAAAAGGCTCAGCAGGCAGCAGCGCGCGCATCTCTCTTTTGCCTGTCTGCACAGGTCTCTGGCTTGTATCCAAGGGTGTGTGTGTGTATGTGTGTGTACCTGTGTGAGTGTGTGCACATGTGTTCTGGAACGTTGGTGTGTGCCTGCATCTGGTTGCCTGTGCACCTGTGTGAACATGTGTGTGTGCCACTGTCTCTTGTGCATGTGTCTGTGGGTTTCTGCACATACGTGTGTTGAGCATCTGTTGAGTGCACGTCCGTCCTTGTGGATATTGGCATGCATGGTATATGTGTGGCGGACTTATAGACTGGCAGTCAGTCTTCCTGTTTCCTTGTATGCAGGTGATACCAGCCCAGGGAGCAGGCAGTGGTGCTGAAATGCCCAGTTAGCCTTCTGCCCCTTGGCTGACTGGAAACCACTGTTTTTTCTGCTCTGGTTTCCTGTTAAACTCCAGCTGGTTATTTGCAAAGTTGGTTTTCTCTATTTTGAGCTGAGGGGTGCATTTGGAAATGAAGGCTTTAGTGCCCATGAGCTGCTCAATCTTTTGAGGGCAGCCCCTGAAGGACAACAGAGAGGCTAGGGGGTCCCTTTTGGGACTGCCTGGTCCTCTCTAGTCCTGTGACTGGAGCTCTGGGAAGCTCTGCTTCCTGGAGAGAGCAGGAGGGACCGTGGCTCAGCACAAGGGGGCCTCAGAGGAAGCCTGGATCGATGCTGAGGGAGGAGGCTGACATTGGCGGTGCTCTGTCTGGCTGCCCGGAGCCTGGCACACAGCAGAAGCCACTGCAGTTTTCTATTTTGGATTGGGTGTGTGGTGGTCAGGCTGGCTGTGCTGGCCAGACATCTGAAGCCGCCCACCATGGGCTCCACTCTAATTGCTGCTCAGGGCACTCCTGCCCTGAGCCAGTTGCCACTCCCCCAGCCCTGTGGGCCCTGAGCACACCCCTACTCGGGTGCTCAGGCTCATCCTACATTCTGCAGAGCCGGTAATTACACCAGGGCCCCACAACCGCTGCCATTCTTTTTATGGAGACACAAAATGTCACTTGTTGCTTCGGAAAATCACTGCCTTTGGCTGGATTTAGTTAGAACCTGGGCATATTGCAAACAACTGTAAATATCCCTGGAGGAGTTGGGTTAAAATGGCAAGCGCTTTACATTGCCCGCTGTCTCCGAGGACGTCCTGGACCTCAGAGGTGTGTCTCATTTTACAATGGAGGTGAATTTCCTAAATGAAAGGAGATGCTTGCTGCGGACTTAGGATGAGGTGAGGTGGAGGGAGTTGACATGGGGATGCAGTCTGTTGGTGGGCTGTATGAATTCCTGATGGAGAATGTTTTGGTGAGGACTTGTCACTGTTTCATTCATTCAGCCGTTCATTTGGTGATTCATTTCTTCAGCCAGCACCTTCTCATGTGTTTATCCCCTGTACTGGTCAGCGATGAGGCAGGTTTGGTACCCACCCAGGGCCTCCGGTCCTCAGGGTGGCTGACAGGGGCTCTGGCCAAAACTTGAAGAGTGTACTCCTGGGGGGCTGTTTGAATGCGGGCTGGAAGAATGAGAGGCCAGCTGGAAAAGATGCAAGTTGGCAACCTGGGCAGAGGGAGGAGCGTGTGCAGAGGTACCAGGTGTGAATTAGCCAGGGCAGGACAGGCCTGCTGAGGTGTCCCATGTACCAGACAGAGCTGGGAAGAATATTGGGGTTGGAAAAGGGGCTGGGACCTCCCTGAGCGGCCTTGAATGCTGTCAGTGAATAATGGCCTCGGGCAGTGGGACGGCACCATTCCATTGGTTCTTCTTCTTTTCTTACTTTTTTTTTTTTTCTTTTTCTTTTTTCTGCTGTGTATGTGTCTGTTCTGCTTTTAAATCCCCCTGTGCTAGTATGATAGGCTTCTCTGCTAAGGACCTGGGGCTTTACACGGGGTGCCTGTTATCCTCACAGAGCCCCTGTCGGGGAGGCATCTTCATCCCTGGTTACAGGTGGAACTCAGGCTCTTCCAGGTGGAGTGGCTAGACAGAAGTTATTTGTAATATCCACACTGAGGGGTTAAAATGTTCCTCTGCACAAGGCATGAACCAAAAATGCTGAACAAAGTGTTCTTGTGTATCACGTTGCTGCAGAAGGGTTTTGTAGTATCTCTCAAGCCGCGTGGTAGGTGTGCCAATTTCACATGATTTTTACATGCTCATTCAATACCCAGTGAGAAGGCTTTTGGTGTAAAAGGTAATAATGGTAATTAACAATCGACTGTGTTCCTATTAATGTTATGTGCCAGGCTTTCTGCTGAGCCCCCATGCCACATTGCCTTGTTTAATCCTCACAGCACCACATGGAACATGTCCCGACATCATCCCCCCTCTACAGATGAATAAACCGAGGCTCCAAAGGTTGAGATAGCTTGCTTCAAGCTTCAAAACCAGTATTTGAACACATATCTGTCTGATTTTGAGGCCATCCTCACTACGTTTTATCGCCTTTTTCTGCATGACTACAAAAAGAATTTTTAAAATACATTTCTTTAAAACATTATTTGACTTCTGGAGACATTCTCATTGTGGGTTTGACTGCCGTAGTGTGAGTGCAGCCGAGAGCAGGCCTGGGAGCTAAGTGGCCCTTGAGTAGCTGGTGACCTGCACTGGGCTGTAGCTCCTATGGGTGGCCTAAGTCCTCACTGGTGGGGACTGCAGCTGGGACTTCCTTAGGATGGAAGCAACCCTGCTGACCTCTGCCTCCCCACTCAGGGCAGCACTGGGGTCCTCTCCCCCGCTGGCTGGGCAGGGCCAGTGAAGGAAGCTTCCATGGGCTGGGTGGTGGAGACCGTCTGCCCTCCCAGTCCTGGTCCAATCCTGGGGCCCGAAGGAGGAAGTGTATGCCCTTCCCTGGGGGCTTGATGCAAGCCTCACAACCCTATGAGTTAGAGCTATCCCATTTTGTGGCTAAGGCTCAGAGACATCCAAGGTCCCTCGGCAAGAAGGAAGCCAGGGCTCTGCCTTTCAGGCTGAGAGCTTCCCTGTGGGGGTTGCTGTCCGGGCCAGGCACTCACTCTGTCTTGCTGGACATTAAGTCATAAAGGCCACAGAGAGAGGTCAGAAGCTGGCCTAAGGGATTGAGATGAGCTTCATTTTTTCTCAGTAAGGCTGCTGCCTTCAAGGCCACACACTGGGCTCCAGCAGGCTCAGGTGCTAGAGCAGATCAGGCGGGGGTTGGGGGGTGCTGGGACTGTGCAGTGCGGGCCAGGGGCACCTGGGATTTGCAGCTGCCTGTGGTAGGGTCTTCCTTCCTCCCACCTCTTCTTGGCACTACCTGGATCACAATCAGAGGTTGTCAGGAAGATCAAAGAGGGGCTGCAGGAACCTCTGGGTTCTCTAGGGTGCTGAGGCTCCCCAGGTAGGAGTAGAGGCCCCTGTGGGCCCCAGCTGCAAGCAGCCTATACAGCTGCTAAGGCCAGTCTCAGCCTCTGCCAAACTTGTCACCTTCCTTGTTTAAGACTTGCTTAGTTTAAGTGACAGAAACCCCTGCTCATAGTGGATGAAACAAATAAGGAACACCATGGGCCTATTATCTGGGGGGTCCTGAGGAATGTCGGCTTCAGGTATGGCTGATTCCAGAGGCTCAGAGCATGCTATCTGTCTCTCAGCCCTGCCACTCGGCATTCATTTCAGAATTGCTCTCCATGCCTCAACCCCAGCCCACCATGTGGGGCCACCAGTGGCTCCAAGCCCAACTTGTTTTCCAAGGAGGCAACCCTCTGAAATGGAAGGTCCTCCTCTCCGGGTGACACCTGTGAGAGTTGGGGGGAGGGATCTGAGGCCCATCTTCAAACCCATAGCTGTGGTGCAGGCCTAGCCCAAGTCTCCTGCCCACCTTTGGGACTGGGGGAGGGACAACTCCCAAACTTTAGAATGGAGAGGGGCCTATCATTTGAGAAAGGAGGAGGATAATTGTGCAGGATGGTGAAAATGGGTGTGGCCACCCTGTCCCTGGACTCCGGACCCCATGTTGGGCTTAGAAGTCCTCCTGGCTCCAGGCTTGCCTGCTCGGCTGCCTCTGGAAACCCTTCCCTGGATGACTCCATACTCTTCAAGTCACATAGGTCTCCCCCACTAGCCTCCAGATGCCACCTTTTGAGAGTCACCCGCCTCTAGCCAGTTCCAATCCCAGATCTGTCAGGCCCCGGCTGCCTTCCATGCCTGGCGCCAAGCCCTGCCTCTGCTCCCAAGCCCCCAGAGTTCCCTGGTCTCTCCCCGACAACCCTTCTCCAAGCTGCAGCCAGAGGGGTTTTTATAAACCACGCAGCAACTCATGTTATACCTTTACTTAAGACCTCTCAGTGGTTCTTACTGCTCTTAAAAAATTCCAAACCCACTGGCCTGACATTCAAGGCCCCTGTGACCTGGCCAGGGCCCTCCAGCTCCGACCTGAGCCACATGCTCTGCTGGTCTGGAATGAGACTCTGGGAGCAAGGGCTGCAGGGGGCAGAACTCCAGCGTCCTCCTCAGGTGCCGCTGAGAGGGTGGGGCAGTGGCTCCCTCCCCCAACCACCTTACCTGAGCTGAGGGCCCCTACGGAGATGCCCGAGGCACGCAGCAGCGCAGCACAGTCCCTCTGGAGGCAGCAGTCAGCCTCAGGAGGGGGTCCGAGGAGCAGCATCCACACCATCTACCTCCACTTGGGGCTTTGAACCCAACCCCTGCAGTCTTCCTGGGAGCCAGCTACCGTGGCCCCATTTCATAGGTAGGAAGCTGAGGCTCTAGGAGTACACATACGGGGTTCTCTCTGTGTGGGCTGGCCTCTCCCCTGGAATCCATTAGGGAGAGACAGAGTGGAGCCGGCCCCCAGCGCCTCATGAAGGTCAGCAGAGTCAGCGCTGGTCTCAGCCGGAGCTCAGGGAGGCCAGCTCTTCCTGGGCTCCTGCATAGTGTTGCCCAGCCCCGGCCTGCACTCCGTGGTGTGGCCAGGCGTGTTTCTGGCACTGGTCACTGCACGAAGCCATGTGCTCACTCAGCTGTGGCAGGCTTCTCCTGCCCGATGGCTCGCCGTGGCTTCCCCCGTCCCCTGTGTCTCCAGCGCTTAATGAGTCATGCCTGAGTGAAGGCAGGTGCTCCTGCAGTCAGCTGGGAGGTGAAGGCCAGGTCCTCACCCAGGCCTGCTGTGAGGCTCACAGGGGCAATCGAATCAGACAGAGACTCATCTGCTGCGAGCCCCAGGGCCAGGAACATCCGCTCAGCAGTGAGGCCAGCTTTGCTTCGTGGCAGCCTGAGCTGTGGTTCTTACTGCTCTTAAAAAAATCCAAACCCACTGGTCTGACATTCAAGGCCAGTCTTTGAAGACCCAGAGGGGCAAGTGTGCCTGGCGCCCCTCCTGGGACCTTGGGTCTGTGCTGGCAGGTAGATATGTTCTTCCTTATCTCGCCTCCCTCTCTGGCTTGGGCAGTCCTGGGAGTCCCTGTGTTGCTTCCAGAACAGCAGACTGCTGGCTGCGTGTGAACATGTGTGTGTTTCTGGCATGTGCATGGCGGAGTGTGTGGGAGTATGTGCGTGTTCCTGGCCTGTGCGTGGCGGAGTGTGTGGGAGTGTGTGCATGTTCCCGGCCTGTGCATGGAGGGAGTGTGTGGGAGTGTGTGCATGTTCCCAGCCTGTGTGTGGGAGTGTGTGCGTGTTCCCGGCCTGTGTGTGGTGGAGTGTGTGGGAGTGTGTGTGTGTTCCTGGCCTGTGGGTGGAGGGGGTGTGTGGGAGTGTGTGCATGTTCCTGGCCTGTGGGTGGAGGGGGTGTGTGGGAGTGTGTGCGTGTTCCTGGCCTGTGCGTGGAGGGAGTGTGTGGGAGTGTGTGCGTGTGCATGCTGCCTGTGGCTGTCTTGCGTCTAGGAGTGTGTGCACACAGTGTGCGTGTGGGGGTGCATATGTGCATGCAGGTCTGAATGAGTGTGGACATGTTAGTGTGTGCACACGAGTGTGTCTGCATGGGAGTGTGTTCATTTGAGTGAGCATGGGACAGCACGTGTTTACGTATTTCTCGGGAGGGATTTCTACATCCTGCAGAAGAGGGGCCTGAAGTGGGGTAGAGGTACTGAAGGGAGAGGGAAGACTTCCTCAATGTTCGTGCCACCTTAGACAGCCCCATCCCCTACTGGTGGGCATCCCAGAATGGGAGGAACCAGGTAGGAGCTGCTCACTGTGCTGCGTATGTTTCATATTAAATGTCAGCTGTCCACTGGGTCTGCGGTGCTGCCATTAATATGGAGAAGTTATTACCGAGCCTGGAGCCGGCTACTCGGGCTTGTCCATGAATTTCAATCACACCGCACGACAACTCCAGGGCTGCAGAGTGGGGTGCATAGCTTCCTCTCGGAGGCAAAGGGAACCCTGGTGTCTAGGACCAAGGCCTGGGTGCTGCTGAGGCCAGGCAGGTTCTAGACCATCCCCGCCCCGCCCTGTGCATTTCAGGGGTTAACCCAGGGAAGCAGGGGCTTAGTGTGATCTGGAGGCTGCTGTGGGTCACATGGTCCGCTATGCCCCTCGCGGCTGTGCATCCTGGACAAGCACCACGATGCTGCAAACCTTAGTTCCTCCAACAGCAAAAGGTGGGTCCTGTCCGTATGCACGTCACTGGCCCGGGGGTGGAAAGCAGTGTCTGTGTCTGTGTCTCATTAGCTCTAAGGTGCCATAAGTTACAGGACACACCTCACTTTATACACCACCAAGAAAGAGAAGACACTCCCATTTAAACTGCAACCGTGTGCCCTACCTATGGTCCCCTGGAGGCGCAGGTCCCGCTCTGCAGTGCTTGGTTTCTCTGAGGCTGTCTGCAGCCTAATGGGTGGGCCATGTCTCCTGCCTGGTCATTGCTTGGCACGGCTCCTGGGAACTGAGTGCAGGCAGCTTCGTCCGCTTCCAGGCGTCTTCCTCTGGTGAAATTATGGAGTAGCGATCCTTCCTCCAGGGTTAGGTATTTGCCTCACCAATGCAAAGCCACACACGCCTTTCTGCATGCACCCTAACTTTTTCGCCCTCACAGTATGATTCTTCAAAGACATTTTGAGTGTCCAGGGTGCTGACACAGCATGTGCCTCCAGCGAGGGACTGCAATCGGAAGCATCGTGGCTCAGGAGGCGGGGCCAGGGCCAGGGTGTGAGACCCGCCCAGGGCATCCTCAGTTCAGGGGTGGGGAAATTGAAAAATGCGTGTTGGAGGGAGCAGCCCTTACAGCTTTAAACCCAAGTATTTTTCCTTTGAAAACAGGGATTGGGACTACGCAGAAAGTAGGGTGTCTTTATGCTTCATGCAAGACTTGTTCAAGGCTCAATAGTGGCCATTCTGATTGGGGCAGAGCTTCTGGACGTATGACAGGGGCTCGAGAGCTGTGAGCATGTTGGTATATATTTATATCTCTATATTTTATGGATCATAGCGTGTGTCACCACCAGTCAAACCTCGGGTTAAGCAATACCACAGATACATTCTACTTTCCCATCATTCCGTTCTTGTACCAATACTAAGCTGTGTTTATTATTAGAACTTTAAAGCTCTAATATTCAAAGTTTTAAGTACATTGAAGCTTTGCTGTCCAATACAGTAGCTATAAGCCACACAAAGCTATTGAATACTTAAAATGTGGCTGGTCTGAATTGAGAGGTGATCTGAGTGTAAAATATACATTGGGTTTCAAAGACTTAGTACCTTCCCCAAAAAAAGAATGTGGAATGTTTAATAGATCATTTTAAAGTATTGATTACAGGTTGAAATGATAATATTTTGGGCATACTGGGTTAAGTAAAATATATTACTGAAATTAGTTTCACCTGTGACTTTTTTTTTAAACGTGGCTGCATGTAAAGCCCCAGTTCTATTTCTGTTGGACTGTGCGGCTTTGGAACATCTGGTTGGATACTTCCCCCTTTGCTAGTATTCCCTTGCAAAATTTTCTTGGCTGGTCACGTATGTTTATTTTTCAAATGTAGAATTGTTTTGTCGGGGGAGAAAAATCCCTCATGAGTTTGACTGATAGTAAATTAAACTTTAGAAGCTAATAAAGGAGGAATTGACGTAATTTGCAGTATTTATCAGGAACGTGGTGTGTTTTTCAGTTTATTTCACTCTGCTTTGATGTTGTGCCATAAAGTGTTACATGTTTTGTTTAATACAGGTCATCCATTTTTAAAAATCAGGGTTATTTCGAGGGTTTTTTTCTTTTGCCATTGCGAATTGAATACTTTCTATTGTTGGTACACAGGAAGGCTATTGATTTTTATGGAACTATCTTTTATCAAGTGGCTTGATTGAACTCATTAGTTTTAATACATCTTTGTGGCGTCCCTTGGGTTTTCCAGGTATGCAGTTGCACTGTCTATAAACACTGATCATTTTGGATTCTCATCTCTGGAACCTTCAGAGTGATGTTAAGTCACAGCCATGGCTATGTGCATCCTCGTCTGTGGCTTACCGGCAACGCCCCGGTGATGCTCTGCTTAATACAACGCTTGCTTGTGGATTAAGATGGATTTCATGTGAAGGCAATATCCTCTGAATTCTTGTTTTCTAAGATCCCATTTTTATCAGCAAAGGAGCTGAAATCAGGATAAAAATGTGTCTTAACTCTTAATGCTCTCTTCTCCCACCTCCAAAAGCCAGACGTGTTGCAATTCCAAGGTGCTTGTGTTCTCAGTCTCAGGGCCTCTGCTGTCCACTTTGCTGGGCCAGAAATGAAACCTAGTCCCCATACGTACCATGGGAAGCACTCATAGGGAGGGGAGAACCTTCCTGCAGAAGTTGGGGAGCCAGCACCTTCCTGCCACACAGGACCCTGTTCTTGGAAAGCCCTTTGGACCATGTGTGGGGGGATTTCCACTTTGAGGGTTCTTTTCCTCCCCCACAGTGGTGTCTCCCTCCCTCTGTCCAGTTTCTCTGGAGCAACCCCTCCATTCTCCTTCTGTGTCTTACAGCAGACTCTGCCCTCTGCTCTGAGGTGGTAGTGCTGCCTGCACAGTCCCCTGCCCTCCCAGTCTCACTGTTACCTGTTATCCCACGTGCTCCTAGAAGGTATTTAGACATTTCCCTCCTTAGAAGAAATCTGTAGGCTCGGCACAGTGCCTCACGCCTGTAATACCTGCACTTTGGGAGGCTGAGGTGGGTGGATCACTTGAAGTCAGGAGTTCGAGACCAGCCTGGCCAACACGGTGAAACCCCGCCTCTATTAAAAACACAAAAATTAGCCAGGCATGGTGGTGCACGCCTGTAGTCCCAGCTACTCAGGAGGCTGAGACAGGAGAATCACTTGGACCTGGGAGGCAGAGGTTGCAGTGAGCCGAGATTGTATCACTGCACTCCAGCCTGGGTGACAGAGTGAGACTCTGTCACAAAAAAAAAAAAAAAAAAAAAAGAAAGAAGAAGAAGCAAAGAAATCTGTGGCTTGTTTTGCAGAAAGTGTTTTTCATTGTGTGATCTATCTGCCTGCCTGCTGACGGGCATGGAATTTGAGGGCTTTGACTAGCACCTGTACATTGGCCCCATTCTGAGAGATTCTGGTTTATCAGACCTGGGTGCACCCCCGGGGTCTGTATTTTTCAAAAATCACACAAGGAGAGTCTTCGCACAGCATGATGGGTGCTCACTGACCTAGAGAGGGCTGTGGGGAGTGAGGGCTCACACACCAGACTTGGGGCCTGGCTCTTCTCTTACTGGCCTGTGACCCTCTGTTTCCCCAGTTGCGACACCACCTGCCTCACAAGGTGTGTGTCAGTGAGGGAGCAGAGGGGAAATGAGTCTGGCTGGCCTCTGTCAAATGGAATCCATGGGGGGCTGAGGCAGAAGGAAGCGATGGTCAATGGGGATGGCGAGGCTGGGATGTGGGGAAGCTGCCATGGCGGTGTTGGTTCCTGGCCCTCTGCTCTTGGGTCTCTCACCTGGAAATTCAGAGCCCTGGCAACAGGAAGGCAGCCCCCTTCGCATGGCCATTCCCAAGGCCACACATTATGGAGGGGTCCTCACAGGGAAGTGGGCAGGATAAGGGGGTGTGGGCTCCCAAGGCAGCAGCTGGCCCTTGCTGTAGGGCTGTCTGCACTTGGCAGGCACCTGGAGCTCCATGAGCATTAAGCACTGATCCTGCAGACCTGGTCAGGCAAGGTGGGGGCAGTGGCAGACATCCTCCTTGGTGCTCCTCAGTGCCCCCCAAGGCAGGTGCCCAGGCCCTGGGAGGTTCCTGGTCTCTTCTCCTCCCCTGCTTTCCCCTCCCTTCCTCTCCCTGCCCCTCCCCTCCCTCCCCTCTGCCCTCCCCTCTGCCCTCCCCTCTCTGCACGACGGCTGGCCACTGGCCACTGATCCCTGCTCACTGGCCCTGAGCTGAGTTCTGGGCCTCTGGGGCAATGCAGGTCAGGTCACAGGCGGAGGTGCTGTCCGAGACCCTGTGATAGTGGGAAATAATAAATGTATATTTGTTCTTCATCCCTAGTTCCTGCCTCAGAGCTCCTAAAACCTTTGTAATTCCTGAGTGTTAAGGGTAATAGAAACACCTTTTATTGTCATATTTGGTCTGAGTCCCCTGGTTTCTGATGTAAGAGTTTCTGGATTATTGGGTAGAGAATTCCGCCTCACTCCCCCAAACTCTGGGGATGGGAGTAATGGAACTTCCATGAAAACCCCTAAATGACAAGGTTTGGAGAGCTTCGGGTTGGTGAACACGAGGAGGCGCTGGGAGGGTGAGTGCCCAGAGAGGGCTCGGAAGCTCTGCAGCCCTTCCCGTTAGCTCGCCCTGCACATCCCTCCTAGGGAGCTGTTTCTGGGTTGTGTCTTTAATAATCAACTGGTAATAGTGCCTCCCTGAGTTCTGTGATCCATTCTATTAATGGCCAAAACTGCAATTATTTTTGCAGCAACCTAATAGCAAATTACAGAATATGAGGAGCTGCGGGGCCCTCCCAATTTAGAGCCGATTGGTCAGGAGCACAGGTGGAAAGCTGGGACTTGCAACCAGTATGTGAAGGGGGCCGCCTTGTGGGACTGAGCCCTTAACCTGAGGGCCAAGCTGACCCCAGGTAGCTGGTGTGAGTATTGCACGGAACTGTGGGGCACCCAGCTAGCGTCTGGAGGTTGGAGAACTGGTGGGTGTGAGGGAAACCACGTGTTTGGTGTCAGAAGCGATGTGAGTGAAAACAGATCACAGTGGACCTCACCCAGCCTGGGGGCTCTGATAGAGCGAGGGGGAGGTCCCAGGCCAGGGCTCAGCACCGCTGACAGGGAGAAGGCCTCAGTTTTCTGAACAGCCCCAAAGGCAGCTGCAGAACTGTGGGTGCCCCACAGTTCCAGAGACAACTGTCACAGGACAAGGTCGTGCTGGGTCCTGGTGCTGGGAGCCTCTCCCCTCCTTCCCCCTCCTCCCCTCCTCCTGCTCTCCTCTTTCTCTCTCCAGCTTCTCTTCCCTTTCCCTCCCCCTCTCTCCCCCTTCTTCTTTTCTCGTTCCTCTTCTTCCCCGCTCCCCTCCCTTCTCTTCTCCCTCATCCCCCATTTTCCCCTTTTATCTCCCTTCTCCCTTTGTGCCCTCTCCTTTCCCTGCCCCTTCTCCCCTCTCCCTGCCCCCCTTTCTTCCCCAGAGTCTTTCATCAGCTGGGGGGACCCTTCCTGGGTGGGGGCCTTTCATCATCAGCTGCACTCTCCACCTGTACCTTCCTATTTACATGTCACCTCCTGTGACACCACCCAGAAGTCTCCATTGCCAACAGGTACATTCTGGGAACCAACAAGGAGCCATCGCAATGTACTGGGAGGAAATTGGGGCATGGGCAGGGAGTGAGGTCCCATAGAGCCCAGAGCCCAGCTCCTTCCACTGCAGCTGGAGCGCCAGCTGTATAACCTTTACCTCCTCAGAGTACAGGTAAGCCCCCGCCACCTGCATAAGCAGGGTGAAGTGCTGCAAAGGGGGATTAATTTCTCCTTTCCTTGGCCTGCTGCTGAGTTCTTGGTGCATTTCCCAGCAAACAAGATCAAGGCTGAGCCCCTGCCCTGCTGGATCATCCCCCACCTAGGATAGGGTGGCTTGGCCTCTGGGCTGTCTTTCCTGTTGGGGTGCCCAGGTTCTCATGGGCTGTGTCGTCATTGGGGAGGGTGGTCTGACAAGCAGGGCTGCTGGGGAAGGTTGTGCAGGTGGTGTCCTGCTCACCTGAGGGCACCTGGGCAAGGGGGCCAATGAGGCTGGCCTTTGCTCCATCTGGGAGTGAACGGAGTAGAGGTGGGAGGGTGCCCAGCACTGGGTGGAGATGACAGGCACTGGGGGAGGGGAAAGGTGTGCCAGGTGTCTGTCCCCACCATCTAGGTTGCCAGAGTTGCTGCATTCTTCTCTTTATGGAGCTTCTGCATCCTCGGGACTAGCGACATTAAGAACCAAAGCCAGGGCAGTGGCAGGGAGGCTGCTGGACATGGCAGGTGGCCCTGGTTGGGACAGTCTCAGCTATGGTCACGCTGTGGCCTCCGAGGGGCGGGGATGGCTGCTCCAGGACTGGTCATGGTGTAGGGTGGGTAGATGAAGGCCGTCTCTGTCTTGGTGTCAACCTGTCCTGATAGACTCCGGGGGCTCAGAGTCCTCACAGTCTTCCCCAACCTGCCCGCAGGTGCCCACCTGGCTCCCCAAGGCCTGCAGGAGTCTGCTGGGGCTGGGCTGGCCTGGGACCCTTGGTGGGGAGTCAGGCAATCTGTTGAAACTTGTCTCTTTAATGGCTGGTGGTTACAGCCCCCAACTTTCCTCCTCTGAAGCTGATTGGTCCTCCTGGGAGCTAGTCATTAACCCCCTGTTAGCTGGGGTGGGTTTCTATCTGCACAGCTTCCTTTTCTATTCTGCTGTGCTGGCCTTTCATTTCTTTGCTCAGCTCTGTCAGGCCTCTCTTGTTGATTTCTTCTGGTTACTCAGGCTACAGAAAATTATCAGCCTTTCAAAGAAGTACTTCATTATATGTTTTGCTTTTTCTTCCTGACTTGATTTTTAAATATTTAACTCCTTTAATTCAAGTGAAGTGTGTTTCTTATACTGTATAAGGTGTTAGTTTTAGGTGTTTGTTTTTTTCTAAATTGCCATGCTATTGTCCCAACACCAATCATTTGTGAATTCACTCTTTCTTCTTGACTTTAGGATGTATATTCCATCATCTCTGAAGTTCATGGAGGAGATGGGGTTTATTCCTGGCCTCTCTGTTGTTCTAATGTTCTGATATTTGATCGGGCAAGTATCACCATCATGAGGTTTTTTAAAAATGCCTAAAATAGTGTCCCATTTGCAGCAGGCCCTCAGCCAATCTTTGCTGAACAAATGAATGACATCTTCATGATGTTTAATTTTCTCATGGAAATAAGAATGTTGATTCAGATCTTGAAAAGTATATCCCGGGAGATTTATTACTAAGAGACTTAGAATTGTATTGCCATTGTGAATAGGATGTTTTCCATGATATTCTACAGCAGACTGTTAAGATAGCAGGGAATACTTTTAATTTATAATATAGTCGATGGCCATTTACTCAGAAGACCTGGGACCTGCTTATTTCAGACAAATGATATTCTTGGAATTGAGACAGACATCTTTAGTCCCAGTGAGCAGAGTTAAAAATGACACGTTAGTACAGATTATACATGCATGTGCCGAGCGGCAGTGAACCGCCTGACCGCCTCGGTTGACCTGGCAAGCCCCAGCCCCTGCACTGCTGTCCTCGAGCCGTGACCTCCCCCGCCAGCAGCCCCTCCTTCTGATCCTTCGCTCCCAGTGACTTGCATCTTCCCGTGTCTTAGCAAAGCAGTCTCTCTGCTATTAGAGTAGCACGAATATGAACCACAGAAAATCACAAAAAGTCCTTTTGAAATAAATCTCTTGCTTGGACATTTCCCACGTTTGCCTTCCCAGATATATGAGTTTCTGTATTTATTTTGCATCTTGACTTTTCATGAAACTTCCTTGTTACTCTTTTGTGGATGTTTTTGGGGGTGAGGATTCTCTGAGTGTGCAGTTATTTTCTGCGATTCATAATATCATCTCTTCTTTCTCAGTATGTATTCATTTTATGCCTTATTATTTGGCTAGATGGTAAAACAGAATTTTAGTAATTTAGCAATGTGGGAGCAACAACCATGTCTTCAGAGCATCCAGCGCACCCACCTGCTAAGGGAATTGAGAACCAGGTACTGCTTCTCCCTCTGTGAATGCTGTTGGTGGTAGACCCAAAGTGGACACACGTTGGCCTAAATGGATCTCCCGTGTTCATTTCCTCACGATGGCACGGCTTTTCTTTCCCTGCCCTCTTGCATCAAGTAGAGCTTCGAATGCAGGATGTGCTCATGCTGTGGTTTTACGGGGACGAGTGGCAGCGAATGACCTCCCTTTCAGCCAAGGAGCCTCTCTCAGCCCCTCGTGGTCTGTTAGGTGTCCCCTGTGGTTGGGGGAGCAGTGCGCCAGGCATGCCCAGGATTGTTTGCAGGCTGGCAGGAAAACTGTGGTCTTTGAAAGATGCCCTGAGTTTCCACTGGGGGATGTGGTTCAGTGAGACCCTTTCAGGAGAAGGCTGGTGAGTAGATTCAGTGGTACAACCTGGGCAAATGTGGACTCAGGAGCCCTGCTCTGAGTCCCTGCCTTACCCTAAACAATGAGATAATTTTCTGAACTTCAGTGTTCTCATTGTGGAGGGCGGAGTTTGCAAACAGGAGGGCCATGTGCCATGTCCACCCACAGATGAGTTTTGTTTGGCTTTCCCAGTGTTTGAAAATTTCTCACAAAGCTCAAGATTTCCAGTTTCTCTTGAGAACCAGGAAGTCTGCTGGGCCTATGTTCCGGACGGCTAGAGTTGAGCAAGGGTGGAACCCTTTAGAAGGGTCCCAGGGCTCCAGGTGCCTTGGGAGTCTCCACTGCTCCCTATAGTTACCCTGGCGGGCTTCACTCACACTCACTCCCTATGCAGGCGCCTGAGAGCTTCGCTTGTTTTGAGATGAGTGCTGCATGGGCTTTGGAACTGGTTGTTTCTTCCTCTCCTCTCTCCCTCTCTCTCCTTCCCATGACTTCAGTTTCTGGGCATCAGCCCCATGCAAGGCCCTGTGCGCTGGAGTCAGACGCGATCTCACTGCTGCAGGTGGGCTTGGTTTTTGCTCCTTCCCCTCACTGGGCAAGCCCCCTGCTTCTTATCTGTGAAAGGTAAAAGCTGATGGCAGTAAATACTCTGGTGTGTTATTATGAGGATTAAATGAAGCGAGGCCCATGGCCCGCACTGAGAGTGAAGAGTCCTTATTACTACAAGGTAATATTTTCCTGATGGCGCTGCTAGGAGGAACCACAGTGTGAAACTGCTTGGAAACACAGGGAGCCAGGTGCAGATTTTGTCACTTTTGAGAGCTCTGGGGGCTGGGCTTGGGCGGCAAGGGAGTGGGGGAGGCGTGGCCGGGGGCAGGGCCCGGCTGGGATGCTCTCCCTGCCCCAGGCATCACCAGCCTGGGATGTGTTGCCAGTGGAGGCCATGACTGTTCTGAAATGGAATTCCTGGGTCAGAATAAGGAGAACAGATGTTTACTGGAAGAGGCCAGAAGCCGCTGACATCACCAAGAGCCCCTCGGGACACGGCTGAGGCCGAGGGTCCTCCAGCCCTTCCTACCAACACAACATTCCTGGGGCAGCTGCCCAGCTGGGGGTGGACACACACACACACAAACGCCATTTCTTCCTCAAATCCTTCCCACCTGAACACAATTAGGATATGGAAAAGATTTCCAGTCTGGAACGGGAGAAGAGTCTCGTTGGCCGGCGGGCCCCAAGAAGGGAAACGCAGGCCCACGTGGTGAGGGGGGGATGTGGAGGAGGGAGAAGCAGGCTTTGTCAGGGGAGCGCTCTGGTCGCTTCCTCTGCACCCCCCTGGCTGGGAGGGCCTGGCCGGTCTCCTTTGGCAGTGAATCTGGAGGGTATGGACCAGAGTTGGCTGGCTTCGCTCGTGTCCTCCCATCCACACCTGTGCAGCTGGCACCTCTGCCCTGTCCCTCCTGCAGGCCGTCCGCAGGTCCACACTCCTGCGACTGCAAGTGGCAAAAACGGGCCCAAGCAGCTGGGGCCAAAGGGGGCATGCGTGGCTCAGGGTGGTGGCCCAGGCCTCCCCCCACGGTTTCAGCCCAGCTGCCCTCCCTGTGGGCCCTGCCTGGGCAGCACACCCAGTGCCCGGTAGAGGGAGGCCCAGTTTCCCCAAGGGTTTCTGGGAGAACCCAGCGGCCAGTTCTCACTGGCTCAGGTTGGGTCACATGCTTTGGGCAAATCACTGCTGCCAGGGTAGTGGAGCAGGACCTTGGCTGGCCGGGCCTGGTCATAGGCATCTGCTCTCTGACCCTCTGGAAGTGGGTCGGGGAGAGGATGGGTCCCAGAGGAAAGGTGGGCTGCTGTTGTCCAGAGGAGCTGTGGGTCCCCGTTGCCTTCTCTGTCTCCAGGTCATCTTCCCTGTCTTCTCCCTGCCTCCTGTTTCTCTCGCTCCCATCCACGATAAGCACACAGCCTCCCTCCCGTGCCCCACCCAAAATGCTCCCCATGGCTCCTCCACTTTGAGAGTAAAGCACAGGCCCCCAAGGCCGGCATTCAAGGCCCCTCCTGACCATCGTCATTTCCTGCTTGTTCCACCCACCATATCCACCTTCCCGTTCATCCTGTGGGCCTGGGTCAAGAGCTCTGAAAGATTACATATCCCCCACCAAACGTCAGCTCTGTCCACGTTGGTAACAGTGCTTGTGGCAGGCCCAGGAGGGGACCTTTTGTCTTGGCTGAAGTTGAATCTGAAAACAACTTAAGGGATTTAGGGAACCAGGGCCTAATATGCATCAAGGGTGTGATCTGGTGGCTGAGGAAGCTGAGTCTCCTCCGGCCACATGGGCATGCATTAGCAGAGCAGACAGTGGGCAGGTGGCAGTCCCTGAGGGCCTCTGGGCTTTTGCTGAAGTGCTGGGAACCCCTTAGGCCTGGCCAGCTCCTCATCACCCCTCTTCTAGGAAGCCTTCCTGTCCTCTGCCATGGTAGTTAACATATCATGAACCCTCCTGCCAGCTTGGTGAGGCCCATGGACCCCTGATCAAAATAATGTTCTTAGTGCACACTACAAAACACAAGGGGAATAAATCTGATCGAAATAAAGCTATCGGCTGGGCATGGTGGCTCACGCCTATAATCCCAGCACTTTGGGAGGCCAAGGTGGGTGAATTGCCTGAGCTCAGGAGTTCGAGACCACCCTGGGCAACATGGTGAAACCCTGACTCTACTAAAATACAAAATATTAGCCAGGCATGGTAGTGGGTGTCTGTAGTCTCAGCTACTCGGGAGGCTGAGGCACAAGAATCACTTGAACCCGGGAGGCGGAATTTGCAGTGAGCCAAGATTGTGCCACTGCATTCTAGCCTGGGCTACAAAGTGAGACTCTGTCTCAAAAAAAAAAAGAAAGAAAGAAAGAAGGCTGTCAACATAACACACGCTTTTAAATTTTTAAATCATTATTATATCTTAAAAATTTTTGGTAATAATGTTATTGAGACATAATTCACATACTATATATTTTACCAACTACAGCGTAAAAATTCAATGAACGGCCTAGTAGTTCACAGAGTGGTGCAATCATCACCACAATTTCAGATCATGTTCATCACTCCGAAAAGAAACCCCAGACCCTTTAGTAACCCCCAATTACCCTGTCCTCCCAGGCCTAGGCAGCCGCTGATCTACCTTCTGCCTCCATAGATTTGCCTGTGCCGGGCATTTCATTAGTGTAAATGAAATCGCACAATATCTGCCCTCTGCGTCTGGCTTCTTTCACTTACCATAATGTTGTCAAGGTTCATCTAGGTTGCAGCAGGCATCAGAGCTTCATTACTTTGTGTGGAAAGATTTGATTCCATTGTGCGGATGTGGTGCAGTTTTTAAATCCGCTCATCGGTTGATGGGTTGGGTTGCTTCCACCCTTTAGCGCTTGTGAATAGTGTTACCATGAACATTCATGTACAACTTTTTCATGTGCTTTTCATTAAATAACAAGACCCAGGAGTACATCTTACAGCCTCTATCATTTAGTTGTGCTAGTGTAACCCTTGGTCTGATCTGCAGCACTGGTCACGACAGACGCCAAAGCCTGTGATTTCTGCCCTGATGGCCACAGGTGCTGCTAAGTCTGGGGTTTGCTGCCTCTCTGCAGAGTTGAAGGGAATGGCAGCTTTCAGTTAGCAGTTAGTGAAGACGAAGTTGAAATGTTCTCTTGTCTCGGTTTATGGAGCCCTGGTGAAGAACCCTCCAGGGAGCTCCCACAGGGCAGTGACAGGTCCCCAACAGACCCTGGCAAGTGCTATGGCCTGTGGCTGGGCCAGGTGTCCAGATCCAGCTGGTGGCTGTTCTGCCTGCCCTTGGCCATGCTGTGCCACCCACCACAAAGCCGGGTGTTTGCTTCCTTTTCCTCCCCCAAGTATTCTCTCTGTCCTTAGCGTGGGAGTCCTGCAGCTGGAGGGTGGGGGGCCCAGGACCCCCTGGACTGCTGCCCCTGGGGCCCCACATCTTTCCTTCTGCCAGGCCATTTCCCTTCACAGATACTTAGGAGGGGAAGGCAGCCAAAGGCTCGTCAGCAGGGGGACCACGATGGATTTTACATCAGATGGACAGACCTGCTCCCTTACACTAGCTGGGTCGGTGCTTGCCTCTGGAGGGCACCAGGCCTCTGTCACTTCCTGTGCAGCCCTTGCCAGCCATGGGGCTGGTGACGGCTTCTTGGCTCTGTGGAGACGGTCATCTTGGCTCTGGAGTGGCTCCATCCTAGGCAGCTCAACTTCTGCCTCCTGCCTGTCCTGTCTGCAGGCAGGATCCAGTCCTTGTGCACCCATGCTGGGCGCTGCCCCGCTGCTGCAGCGTGTTCACGACAGTGTCCACTCCAAGGAGAGGCCTTGCCAAGCACCTCTCCTTAGGGACACCTGCAGGTGGGGGGTGAGGCGCCAGCTTGGGTGGGAGAATTAACTCTCTCTGGTGCTTTCAGGCCCTGAGTAAGGAAATCACAGCCCAGAGACACCTTTTTCTGTTCCGTTTGCATCGCCACATTTGGGCTTCTGCCCCACCTGGCCTGGGCGCCACCTGCCTGTGGAGCTGCCAAGGCCCTCATCTAATGCCCTCCTGGAGGGGCCTCCTGTCCTGCTTCTTGTATTACAGAGGCAGCCAGAGGCTTCCCTGACTCCGTGGCTGGCGCAGGCTTGACAAGTCATCTGGAATTGGCTCACGGCCTGCTCGTGTCTCCCGGTGTCTGATGTGGCAATGAAGCTCTGTTTCAGGGCCTGCGGGAGGACCCAGCATGGCTTCCGGGGTTGCCCTCAATGGAGGGCGTGGATCAGAGCAGACCTGGGTGTGGGAGGCAGACCTCGACCCTGCACTCACTCCTGTGTGACCATGGACAGGTTATTTCACGTCTCTGCACTTTCAGAGTCTCCGCCTTGAGGTGGCCGGGTGAGAACTCATTCAAAGAAGGCCCAGGCCGGGGGCGCATCCTCAGGTCCTCTCCCCCACCTGTGCTGGGTCCCATCAGATTTTGGCATTCACAGCACCAGCAGTCCTGGGATGACTGACAATGGCTGACAACTTTCTGTCCTGTCTTTAAGTTAAAAAGTGTCTTATGTGCCTTCATATAAAACAGAATGCAGAAATAAGCCAAAAGGAGAAAATTGAAATCCTTGCCACCCCATTGGCACCCAGCATTTTCGTGTGTCCTTCACATCCACGTACTATGTGTAATCATACTTGAGACAAAGGATCATATTGAACTTCTCTTTGTGGCCTGCCTCTGTTCATGCCACACGTAATGGCAATATTTCTGTATCATCCAGTGTTCTGCCCGAACATCTTTCAACATAGGCAGCATAATCTACTCAGAAATGTGGAGACACCAGGATCTCCAGGCACTTGGGTCCGTGGGCCTGGGGGCTGAGGGAGAGGCCAAGGTGGAACACCCCCCAGCTTCTGACTTGCGCAGATGGGTGGGAGGGAGAAGGGGTAGCTTGGAGAGAGGGTGTGTCACTGGGGCTGTCTCTTGGAAAAAGTGCTGGCAGCTGGAAATGCAGGTTCTGGGTGCAGGGACAAGGTCCGGGTAGAGTTCAGCTGGGAGGGCTTTGTATGGAGGGCTGTGGATTCCACATCCTAGGGTGGGTGGGCATTAAAGGAAGAGGGAGGCAGAAGGAGGAGGAAGTGCTCCTTGGCCCCCCACCATGTGCAGACAAGTGGAGGAGGCAGTGGGGTTTTAGAAGCGGGCTGCCCATGTGCTAAAGGATGAGAGACTTTCAAGAGGAGGGGGCTTCAGGGAAGTGGGATGGTAGGGGGCACTGGGCCCAGCAGCCAAGAGGGGGCTTTGCAGGGTCAGGGTCAGGAGTGCGGGGGAGTTCGTGGAAGCTAGACTGACTGGGTGAGGGGCCAGTGAGAGGCAAGGGAGTGGACGGAAGCTGGTAGCTGGTGCACATGGCACACGTGGTGTGGTGGGGCAGACGTCTGGAGAGGATGTGCAGTCTTGGATGTGAGCATCCACATATGTGTGCAGTGTTTATGTGTGCACTTGTGTAGATGCATGTGCGGCCCTGCCTCTCGCACAGAGGATTTTAAGTGCCTTGAGTTTGCTCATGGACCACGCAAGGACAAGGATCCAGGAGACTAGGAGAGTTTGAAGCTGTAGAAGAGAAAGAGTGTAGTCAGGTGTTACTCCTCAAGTGTTGGAAATCCAAGTAAAAGAGGCTTCAGCAAAAAAAAAAAAAAAAAAATTAAAACCAACAACGACAAAAAACTTATTGTTTAATCTGCAAAAAGAAAAATATCTAGAGCTATCTAGCTTCAGGTATGGCTGGATCCAGGTGCCCAAATAAAGTTTCTGTTGTTTTTCCCCCACATTCCCCAATCCTTGGCTTTGCTCTCGTCTATGTCAATTCACCCTCAGGCCTGATCTTCTCATAAGGCAGAAACATGGATGCAGGCAGCTGCTGCGTTACCACCTCACAGGGCGACAATCCAGGGGAAACAGCTTTTCCTTTCCAACAGTTCCAGCAATCGTTCCTGGATTTAACTTGGTAGACTACCTTGTGGCAAGTCATCATCCCTGAGTTGTGTTCATGCAGTCAGATGACAATGTCTTCAACCTGGCCTAGGCTGGATCATGTGCCCTCCTTCCCCCGCTAGTAACGAGGGGTGAGAGCTGGTTCCTGAGGGACACAGGGGTTGTGCTGTCAGAAGGAGGAGGGTGGAATCCAGGCAGGCTTAGGGTTCCTGAGGAAGTATTGGGAGCCCTGGCAGGCTGGAGGAGGGAGCTGCTGCCCAGGAGTACAGCAGGAGAGAGAGGACACAGAGGCAGACGTGGAGCAGGAGGGAATTTCCTCTGTGGCCTCCCTTCCCCTCACCAGGCAGGGCAGGGACAGTGAGGCTGCTGATCAGCCTCTATAGCTCTCCTGGGAGTCGGCTGGCTCTGCAAGGCGAGCATGAGGCTGGGAGGTTGACTGATCACCGGCTGCTCTGGGAGTCCTCAGGCTGGGCAGCAGGAGTGGCCTGAATGCAGAGAAGCAAGCCTTGAGATCAGGCAGGGCAGTCCTCCTACCTTAGGAGTCTGGGGACCAGGCATTCTCTGGGCCAGGCTGGTGATGTGGCAGGCTGGGTATGCACGTGCTGGCCAGTGAGGACCTCGGTATGGGCGCTAAGGAGTCCAGCATGGTGACTACTGGGCCTGGGAGAGGCTCATGAGGGCTGAGTCCAGTCTGCACGTGTGCTTTGTGTGGTCTCTGGGTGAAAAGACAGTCACAGCCTTGCCTTAGCAGAGAGTAGGGGCTTCTACTCTACTGTATGGGTATGGATGGGGAGGGGCAGAGAGGGGTGGGATGAGGTGGTAGAGACATGCAATAAGCAAGAGGTCAAATAAATACCTTTTCAGATAGTGGCAAGAACGGGGAAAGCAAGCAAGCAGGCAGCGAGGCTCGTGCGGCAGCAGGGAGTGAGTGAGTGCATGTGTGTGGGTGATGCGTGAGCACTTGAGTGTAATGCATGTGTGCAAATGTGAGGCATATGTGAGCGTGTGTCATGCATGTGTGTACACGTGTGTACAATGGATGTGTGTGGGCTTATGCGTGTGTAACGCATGTGTTTGATGCATGTGTGTGTACTACATGGCTGTACATGTGACACCTGCATATGATGCATATGTATGAATCATGCACAAGTGTATGTGTGGGTCATGTCTGTGATGCACACGTATGGGGCATTTGTGTGGCGCGTGTGTGCACTCGTGTGTGCAGTGACATGTGTGGACATGAGTATGTGATGCCTGTGGCACAGGGGGATGCACATACTGAGTGCTGCATGTATGCACGTGTCTGCATGGTGCCGGTGTGACGCCTGTGTCAGTGCACGCGTGGTGCCTGTGATTTGCATGTGGATATATGTATGTGAGTGCATGCATGATGCATGCGGGAGTGCACATGCATGCATGTGGGTGCCTTGTGTTAAGGGCATAGCTGTGGGGAATCCACAGTGGTAACAGAGCCATGTGGAATCTTTAGCTGGAGGAAGACAGGAGAGAAATAACATGCAAGTGTGTTCCTAGTGGGAGACACGCCCCTTGACCAGAGTGCACGGTGGAAGAGGGCTTTCTGGCCTGGGACCAGCTCTCTGTGTGGCCCAGGCCCGCTGCTTTTGGGTCAGGGGTCTGACCTTCCTGGAAGACCCTTCGGGCCACCACCCCTCAGAGGCCAGGCCTCAACGTTTCAGCACCCAAACAGCGACAGCAATGTTTTCTCCGGGGGGAGTTGTCTGGGGAGACTCAGCTCCATCCTGAGCCCCATATCCTGGCGTTGCCCCACTTGCCCTGGCCCGAGAAGGAGCTGTCCTCTGCCTCTCTGTGGTCTCATGGGGACAAATGCCAGCCACTGGACAGTGGCCCTTGTCATCTTCTAACATCAGGATTCCAAAAAGACAGAGGTGCTGGCTGCACGGGAGCATCCTCTGCGCCATGCTTGGCGTCACTCCCCCGCCCAGCCTTCTTGTGAGAGGGCTGGAAGCAGCGGTACCAGTTTGCAGTGGGCCCTGTCCCGCCCCCGCCTGACATCTCCTCTCTCCATCTCCGGTCTGTCCGTTCCGCCTCTCCTCCCCCTCTTGCGTTAGTCTCCTGCCGTTTTAATGAGGGCTCGGCCTCCTGTGTGCTGAGGCTCAGCGGCAGTGCATTTAATTAATACTCTCGCATCGCAGTTCTTCAGAGTAAATGCTGCCATTTTATTCCTCACTAATTGGAAGGGGCTAGTTAAGCTCTGAGATAAATGACCCTTTCTGCCGGGAGTGTCTTAGCCTAGAATCTCCATCAGAGTGGCCGGAGCCTTGGGTAGGGAGGGCAGGAGGGCTGGCCCGTTCTGTCCCGCCTGGGCCAGGGAGGGCCTCTTTGCTATAATGGCCAGGGTAGAGACCTGGTCAGGCTGAAGCCTGTCCTGATCTTTGGGGAGGATGTGCAGGCGGAGGTTCTGCTGCCCAGCAGGGCTTCAGACTCACCGCTGCCGGTTCCTCAAGTCCCAGCTCCACTCCAGCCCTGGATGAGCCCCCGGGGACCCCGGGGAACCTCAGTCTGCGTTTCCAGAACCCTGACCCAGTCTACACATGCCTTCCTCCCTCACTGTGGCTCAGCCCCACCTCCACGCTACACGTGTGCTCCACTCTCCCCACCTGGCGCTGAGTCTGGCCAGGGAGTCTCAACTGGCACTGGCACGCTAACCTCACCTAGGCATGTGCTGAAATGCACCTGTGTATGTGTGGGTCATGAATGTGAGGCACATTATGGGGCATTGGTGTGTGCATGTGTTCCCCAGCACACGTCTGCTCCGTGTCCACTGCCATCTGGAGACACAGATGACACCCACACTGCAGTACTGCTGGCCACCCATGGTCTGGGCAGCAGGAAGAGGTGCAGGAGTGTCGCTGGGATGACCTCTGGGTCCGTGCTTGTAGAAGTCCCACGAGTGCACCTACCGCCCACCTGTTTGCGTCTCTATCCCTCCATCAGGGCCTGTACTGTGGGCTCTCGGGTCTTCAAGCTCTTTTTCATATTGTGTTGGTGACAGAAATTGGGGATCAGAAGGGCAGGGTCCAAGCAGGCTTGGATGAGGCATGTGATACTGTGTTACCATATCAGTGACTCTGCCAGCTGAGTCCATCTTCAGGGACAAGCATGGCTCTAGCTATAGCCTAAGCCTGGATTTATGAGGAACTACCAAGAAACCACTGGGAGAGAAGAGGTCAAAGTGCTGGGGAAAAGGTTGCTCGGAGGCGGCCCTGCTGCCCGGCTGCAGACACAGGAAGGCTGGAGGCTGTGGGGACCGCAGCAGTACGGGCTTGGGGCTCTGGGCTTTGTCCTTGTGTTCCTGTCACTGTCTGTTGCTTAGAATTAGCTGGAATGTCTTTCCTTCCTTCTTTTGTTTTCTCCCCATCCTTTCCTCCCCTTTTCCATCCTTTCTCACCACTCTGTATTCTTTTCAAAAAATTAAATATATATACGTATATGTATATATTTAAGATGGGGTCTGGCTGTCTCCCAGGCTAGAATGCAGTGGTGCAATCGTAGCTCCCTGCAGCCTTGACCTCCTGGCTCATGGTCCTCCTGCCTCAGCCTCCAAAGTAGCTGGAAGTACAGGTGTGCACCACCATGCCTGGCTAATTTTTTAAATTTATTTTTTGTAGAGATGGGGTCTCACTTTGTTGCCCAGGCTGATCTTGAACTTCTGGACTTAAGTAGTTCTTGGCCTCCCAAAGTGCTGGCATTGTAGTTATACGCCACTGCATCTGGTCCCCCACTTCATGTTCCACAGCGGCTCTCCCAGGCCTGCTCTGCCCCGGGCCTTGCGGGACTGGCTGTGAAGAGGCAGCCTCTGTTCTCTTGGAGCTCACAGGTTCCTGGAGAGACACAGCAGGAAGGACTCAAATGCCATCCCCGGGAGTGGGGAGGGAGTTCTGTGGGGGTGGGGGAGTCCTGAGGGGGCCTAGGCAGGAGCCTGGGATGCCCACATAGAATGACCCACTGAACTGTGGCTCACTCCCCACCCCTGCTCCCAGAACCCTGGCCCTGCTATTCTCAGCATCTCCCAAGGCATCTCCCTACTGGGTTGCTAGATCTCTGCTGCTCCGGTGTGGCCTCAAGCCACTGTCGACCCCTCTGAGGGACACAGCTGTCCTCCACTGCTGTGGCTGTCACTCTGGCCTCAGGGAATGGGGCAGCCTCTTCCCTCCAGGAGAGAGCCTTTGAATTCTTTGCCAACAAGACTTCCTGGGCGCTTGTCTCCCATCTGCTGCCCAGTGCCCATGCCCCAGTCCAGGACTGGATGTCTGCCTGGTGCCTCCCTGTTTACACTGATCTGATCTGCTCTTTCCCCCCGGGAGCTTTTGAACTTTCTCCCTGTCTCTGATGTTCTTGGATTTCATTATCATGGGTCTTGGTAAGGGACTTTTTGTTAGATATATATTGATAAGGCCTCTAGGAATCCATCCGTGTTAAAATCTTTTATCTAATTTTGGGAAACTCTTGGCCATTGTTTTTTCAAATATCCCTTCTCTTGCCTCCCCGCCTGTCGTCTGGGACTCATCCGTGTCTCCCAGCTTTTCTCCCTGGTCTCTCCCTCCTGCTCCTTTCCTAGCCGACAGTGAGAGCTCTGGCTGGATCTCCAACTTCTGAGGTGGCTGTGGCTGTTCGGCTCCTCTGTCCTGCCATTTGGTGCAGCCATCAAGCCCTGAAATCCCAGTGGCACTTGTGCTAAGCAGCTCCTGGGAGCGGCCTGTTCCTGTGGCTATCTGGGGCTATCTTTGTCTCTCGAAGGATCATTGTTTCAGTTCTCCTTCGCATGTCATGGGCTGTCCTGGGTATGCTCTCCCTATGCCATAGTACTGGAGCTGCTCAGATGCCAGCTCGTGTTCCCTGGAGGTGGGGACTGTGGCTGGTGGTGCTTGGAGGGCTCATGCCAGCTTCCAGCTCCAGCTCCAGCTCCTCCTTGTGAGCAAGACAAGGGAGATGGGAGGAAAGTCCCCAGAGATGGCTTCCCTCCTACCCTGTTTGTGACCACTGACCCGAGCTCTGCTTCCTGACTCAGGATCCTGGCTCCCTGGTTCACGATGGTGGGAAACAAACCGCCTTTGGGCACACCCTCATTTCAACTACAGGAGTGCAGTTGGCCCTGGGACCCCAGCATGACCTTCCCAAAGCACTGTGGGCTCAGTGCTTTCCAGAAGCCAGGGTGTTTAGTCTTGTCCATGGTGACATGGACACGTGTCTTGGGAGGAGCTCTCTGGGGTGAGGCAGAGGCTATACTAGGTGGGGGAGGGTCTGAGGCAGGGACCCAGGAGGAACAGAGGAGAGTGAGTGAGTGAGGCCTGCTCCATGCAGGGTTAGGGGCAGGGGCAGGAGGAGGGCAGGGTCGGTCCTTGGGGATTGGGGGGTGGGAGTAGAAATCCAGTACCACTTCCAGGTTCTTTCGAGGCTTGAATAACTGGGAGGAGGGGGTGTAGCTGGCTGTGATTAGGCTCTGGGAGGGGAGTCGCTTAGTGTCAGGAAAGAGACTTCTAGAAGGAAGTTCTAGAAGTTGCTTAGTGTCAGGAAAGAGAGTTCTAGGTAGTCCCTGGGCACAAGGCTCCCAGGCCATGCTAAGGGACATTCCTCTGTCCCTTGCAGCTCTTGGTTGGGCCTGGCACAGAAAGGTGTGTGCCCGGAGACTCCTGTCCATAGGTGGAGGTTTGCTGGACTCGAGGCTGGGGGCACTGGGGGTAGGACAGGAGCCCTACCTGGGTGCGGGAGAGGCTGCAAGGGCTGGGCGGAAGAGCATGGCCCCCCAGAGTCAAGGGCTTGGAATTCTGGCCCAACACCCCGGTGGACAAGCACGTTGGCCTCTGCAGGCTGTTTCCCTCATCTGTAAAAAGGAGACAGTCCAGTGAGGATGTGGGCCCATGAGAGAGGGACACGGCCTGGGGGCTGCAGAGGCATGCACATGCAGGAGCGCTGTGAGCGGGAGGGGAGGGCTACTTCCTGGGCTCTGAGTACAGCACCGTGGATTTACTACTCTTGTCTCAAAAAGCAGTGAGTGTTCCGGCCATGCCACGGGGTGGGGGAGGAGCCTGGCCTTGCCGTCCCTGCACTCTCCCCTGCACTCACTTAGCTCAGAGCTGGCAGCTGCCCAGCTCCCAGTGAGACGTGGCAGCCAGGAGGCTGAGGCCCAGCCAAGCCCCAGATGGCTGGCGAGAGGTGCTTCCCCCGAGCTGAGCAAGACAAGGACAGGGCAGACCTGGCGGGAGGGGGCAGGAAGGGACCAGGAGCCCGAGAAATGTCAGTCCTGGCCTGGCCCTGGCCCCAGCCCGTCTGTGTACTCCCAGGCTGCATTCAATCCGAAGCCTCCGTGTGGATGCAGAGCCTGAAGCTGGAGGTCTGGGCATAGGCGGTGCTGTGGGGCCTGCAAGGACCCCCATCGGGTTCTGGCTGGGAACTCCTGGTCCTGCAGCCGACACCCCTGCTCCGGCCATGCCCTCCTCTGTCTCCATGTGTGTGCATGAGTGTGAATGTGTGTGTGTCCCCCTCTTCACAGGCCTCTCCTGAGGAGGGAGCCCCTGCAAGGCTTTAGGGGACTGAACTGCTGGCTGGTTCAGGTGTTGTCGTGACGTCCTAAAATGCTACCCTATCGCTGTTTCTTCACGTATCGCCTTTCGATGTTATCCATTGACTTCCTGCCCTGGAATATGAGAGTTTAGCTCACTGACAACCCCGCTGCCCCTCCCAGTCCCATTCTTCTACAATAGTTCTGTCACCGCTTTAGTCCAAATCAGAGTTCTCCATTGTATTGGTTTCTGAGGATGCCTACAAATGACTACAAACTTTCTCGTTTAAAGCAATAGAAATGTATCCTCTCACAGTTCTGGAGGCTGAAATCGGTTTCAACAGGCCAAAATCCAGGTGGCAGCAGGGCTGCGCTCCCTCCAGAGGCTCTAGGAGAGGATGCTTCCTGGCTTCTTTCGGGTCCTGGTGGCGGCCAGCAGTGCTTGGCTTGTGGTCTCTCCGCTCCAGGCTTCAAGGCCAGCATCTTCCATCTCTCTCTGCTCTGCCTGTGCATGGCCTTCTCTGTTTTTCTGGCTCATCTCGCTCTGCCTTCCTCTGGTAAAGAGAAGTGTGATTGCATTCAGGGCCTGTGCTAGTCCATGCGGGTTGCTATAGCGGAATACCATTAACAAAGCAGCTTAAAAACAACAGGAGTTTATTTCTCACGGTTCTGGAAGCTGTCCACAGGGTTGAGTTGTGGTGAGGGTCTGCTTCCTGGTTCAAGAAGGCACCGTGTTGCATACTCACATGGTGGAAAGGGTGAGGGGAACTCTCTGGGGTCCCTCTGATAAGGGCACTAATCCTGTTCATGTGGGTTGAATCTCATGATCTCATCGCCTCTCAAAGGCCCAGCTTCCTAATATTGTCACCTGAAGGGGGGTAGGTTTTGACATTGGAATTTTGGGGGAATATAAATGTTCCGTCTATGGCAGGGCCCACCCTGAAAATCCAGCAATCATTCCATCTCAGGATCCTTGGCTTCCATATGTCTACAAAGTTCTTTTTTTGTCATGGAAGGTAACATTACGGGTTGCAGGGATTAGGACTTGGACGTACTTTTGGGGACCGTTCTTCAGCTGACCACTCCCATGGTCCTTTGACTGTTCTGTTTGCACCTCTGCTACTTCTTCATCACCCTAGGGCAGAGGGTCTAGAGTACACTCTTAGTGTCACAGGGCTCCCATGCCCCTTCTCTCCTCCCTACTTCTGTCATTTCTGCCTTCCCTTCAGCAAGGCAGGGTGCCGTTAAATGAAAAATGATTCAGTGATACTCATTAAAACGCAGGAAGGCAGCCTTTATTCAGGACCATGGAGACAGACACAGGAAGCACTAGAGTGGAATCTTGCAGTCGGGGAGAGAGATCGGGCTCAACTCTGAACACAGCATGGGCGAGTACAGATTGAGAGCCAAGGAGCAGGGTGGGGGCCGGGGGATGGGGAATTACTAAGAGCAACATCAGGGGTCGGGGATTCCAGCTAAACTGACTTAACAAGATTCTAGCTGGAGACAGGCTAGGGTAACCAGACATCACCAGAGGGGTGGTGGAGCTGAGGAGCCTGACCAGATATCAAGGGTGATCAGATATGGAGAGATGGGGTGTTCGTGCTAAAGTGGCTTAGCAAAGTTCTTGCTAAAACTGAATCTTACAAGGAAGTGGGCGAAGGAGAAGGTTCAGGAGCCGGACTACTGTTTGGTCAAGAAGGAGAGTCCCTGTCAGTGTCCACTGTGTATGTCCATTGTTGTCATTGTCCCTTTGCTGGTAGGTGGACGTTCCTGTGATTCTTGGCATGCTGCGCACCACTGTCTGACCCTTGCCCATTGCTGCGCCTCTGAGCCAGGCAGCGCCTGCCCACGGGCTAGATAGAGCAGAGTGGAGGGGTGTGGCTCTGCACGGTACACAGCCGGACGAGGCCCTTCCAGAGGAGTGGCCAGCCAGAGGCCAGCTCCACCTGGACCAGGAGCGCCGGGCCCTGGGGCAGAGGGATGGGGATATGGCCTTCCTGTTCAGAGGGTGGGGGAAGCTCGGCCTCAGAGCGAACATCTGCTGAACATATGCATCCTCCCCTTGTATAATGTGGTCTGGAAAAATTGTTTCCTGTTGTCAGCCAGCCCTGCACTAGGTGGGTTGGGGGTGGTGGGGGGGAGTAGAGAGGGTGATCTTTGGCTCCAACCTGGGGTGGAAGGGAGCGGAGGTCTGGAGGACTCAGCCAGCAGGTGGGCAGGGGCAGGTGGGGGATGAGCACGATGCTGAGCTGCTGTCCTGGGCCATACCTCTCTGACTCCCACAGTTTGGCCATGGTCTGGGGTGGTGGCCCTTTCACTGTCACCAGGAGGTAGACTAAGGCCCTGATGCCTCTGTTTCCCCCAGGGCAGGGCAGTAGGGCCTCTCTGCCACCACTGAAGGATCCTGGGCGGGTCTAGAGCAGTGTGTCCCAGACTTGAATGTCATCCGACCACCTGAGAACTTGCCAAAATGCAGGTTTTAGTTCAGCTGGCCTGGGTGGGGCCTGGAATTCAGCATCTCTAACAAGTTCCCAGGGGCCCCAGGCTGCTTCGGACCACACTTTGTGTAGCCAGGCTCTGCAGTGCTGTCCCTCACCCCAGCTGGAGTTCTAGCAACAGTGGGTGGCCCTGAGAGACCGATCAGATACTTCTGTGGGCTTGGCCCTCACCTTGTCCCCGGGATCCTGAGCTAGTTAATGAATCCTGAGATATTTAAAGAGCCCTCTGGGGCTCTTTAGGCCATACTGTACCCTGCAAGGCAGACTGTGTGGAGGGTTTCGGAAAGGTTTGCAGATGCCTCCTGATCCTCCAGCTTGGGGTTGGAGTGCTGAGCCCCCAAAGACAACAAGACTAGTTGTCTGTGTTTCTTCACTGTGTGTTCTTGCCTCATGCTATGAGCAAGGCACACCTAGATCCCTGCTCCCTGGGAGCTGCAGCCTGGTCGGGGAGGAGGGCCGTCCACAGGCCTGCACAGCGGACAGCAGAGCATCTCAGCATCTGAGTGCAGTGGGGAGAAGGGACGTGTGGGGGAGCCCTGGCCAGGCATGGTCTAGGGTGGCCTCTCCTGGAGGGTCCTGGGTGACAGAAAGGACCAGCCAAGGCATGATACCCAGGACATTCAGGGACCCTTGCCTGTCCCCCCAGGGCAGCAGGCTGCTCCTGAGGCTTCCCTGACTTGAACCCCAGAAGCTGGAGGGGAGGGTTGGGGCAGGGAGGGCAGGAGGGGAAGGAAAGCTAGGAATGTGCACTGGGGGGCGGCTGGGTCCAGGGTCCTGCCTTGCCCTGAGGCAAATCCAGGGCGTTTCGTTTTACCCTCAGAGCCCCTCCCCCCAACACATTTTAAATAGGAGAAACTGAGGCATAGAGCAGTGACCCACCTGGTAAAGTGGTAGGGCCAGAGCCATTTGATGGTAGAGACTCAGCCCCAGCTTTCTGCAGCATCTTGAGGGACCAGGTTTCAGGCTCGGGGGTCTGGCCAGGAAGCTCTGCACAGTTGGAGTTGTAGGTCAGGCCTGGGTCACTGTTGCCAGGGGAACAGGTGTCTGCAGACATCTGACTGGGATGGCTTTGGGGACATGCTGTGACCTGAGCCCCAAAGAGGTGCCCTTTCTCCAGCTCCATTCACCAATGGCCCCAGGTCTCTGGCCACTGGAGGCAGAAGCAGTGGGGCTGGGTCTACCCCAGTGGGTGCCTGGCTGAGGTCTCCCTGCACAACCCCTGGGAGGCATGCTGGCTCCAATCTGGCCTCTAGGAGGGGAACACTGAGTTTTCAGCTGAATTGGTGTTTGTGCCTCTCTGCTGAGCTGGCCCGTCTCTCTGTGCAGCTTCCTGTGGATGGCGCAGCTGCAGAGCTCCAGTCCACAGTGAGGAGGCATGGGGCTGCTGGGGCAGTGGCAGGAGACCGAAGCACAGGAAGCCCCTGGCCCAGCCTTCCTCGGACTTTTCCTGGACCCAGGGCCTTGCCAGTACCTGGCCTGTCCTCCTAGAAGAATGGCTAACTGAATGGGCATCTGACCGGGCTGTTAAAGGCAGGGAACAGTGCCCTGAGGGTTTCAGTGGGTATCTGGCTCCCGGCTGACCTAGCTGCATCCCAGGGCCCCTGGGGTGGGAAGGAAGAGGGGGAGGCAGAGGGGCCAGGAACCTGCAGGAGGGTGGGGTTCCATGGCAGCCAGCACCCTGTGCCCACTCAGGATGCCAGGCAGATTCATCTGCTGGGACCACCACCTTGGGAAGGAGGCACTTCTCCGAGAGGCCTTGGGAATTTGCCTCAATCTGCATACACGGGTGACATGTTGGGAGAAACCGTTTTGCAAATACAATTAAAAAAGGATCCTCCCAAAGTTTTTACCTAGAAAAATCAACGAGGCTGTCTATTGTGGGGGCCTGCAGGAGTGGTCATTGTGTTGCAGGAGCTCCTAGGACCCTGGTGCCCCTGAACCCTTGCTTGTGAACAGTGGCGGCCGCGCGTTCCTGTCCTCAGCCTGCCCGGGGGCTGTGCGGCTCCCCTTCCAGCTGGCGCATGTGACCTTTCCAGCTGGCATTTCGAGTGCTCTCTCTGGACACTGCTGAGCTCCACGGATCCCCTAGGCGGTGATTTGTCAGATGGTTCCAGTGACTCCCGACATCCCATCAGCGTCTCCTGCTGCTAAGACAGTCGTGTCAGACAACTCGGTGCCTGTCTTCCCACCTCCATGCAAGCAACCTGAATGCTTTACTAACTGGGGGAGAAATCTGAGCACTGGATCCTCCACTTACACCCTTGTTTTCTCCTTGCTCTCGCTCCCGAAGGCAGCAAACTTGGCCCATTCTGCACCGAAGGGACCTTGGCAAGGAAGCCTTACACCATCCTGAAATAGGAGAATGGAGCCTCAGGGATGGCAACCTCCCATATTCACTCAGTGCCTGTGAGATGCCAGGCACTGGTCTGGTGACGTGGACCCAGCAAGGAAAACTTTGCTCTTATAAGATCTCTGGTCAGAGGGCAGACAGTGACCCAGTAAAGAACCCATGTGTTGATGATTGGGAAATGGTGTTATGAAAAATAGGACAGGATGGAAGAGTGGAGCGTGATGGGGAAGGGACACCCTTTGCCAAGGTCCTTGTAAGGAGACGTTGGAGCTAGGACCTGGACTTCTGGAAGAAGGTGGCTGTTCCAGGTGGAGGCAGCAGCAGGCGCAAAGGCCCTGAGGCAGGTCCTGAGTTGAATTGTGCCAAGGACACAGAGGCGATCTCCGTGGCTGGCACTTGAGTGAAGGAGAAATCAGCGGGGACCAGGACGGTCACGTAGTGGGAAGCTGCTGGAGGGCTTTGGGCAAGCAGAGACAGGTCTGAGTCGTGTTTCAGAGATTCTGTGGGGCAGCTGTGTGGAGCATAGAGAATGAGGTCACACAGGCTTGGGACGCCCTGGCTCCCAGCCTGGCGTACTTGATGGCACTGTTAGCAGATGGTGCAGCGTAGCCTGGGGAAGCCCGTGCGTGGTGGTGCCCCCAGGACCGGGCTGTTGAACACTCATAGGCAGAGCTGCTGCTATGTCATGGGCTGTCCTGCAGTGCTGAGCAGTGCCCACCCAGGGTTGGCGGCTGCTGGAGCCCCGAGAGGGTCAGTGGATGTCCTGTGAGCCCCAGGTCTTGCCGTCCCTGCAGGCTGAGGCTTGCAGGGTAGCAGTGCTCTCACAGCACTGCTGGGGCAGATGGCGGAGCACAGCAAGAAGGGACGAGTGGGCCAGGGCAGCCCTGCAGTGCGGGTGACCTGTGTTTGTCCCATGCTAGCAGGGCAAAGGTCTAGGCCAAGCTCAGGCCGGTGAGCCACTGACTTCCCTGAGGGATTCTTCTTACTCGGCTGCCCCTCTACTACGTGCTGGCCTCACCTCCAAGGACTCAGGCCCAGGGTTGACCCTGCCAGGGCCACAACAAGGTGCAACTGGCCCTGGTGGCCCATTCCCCACCCAGCAGCAGACTGCCGTGCCCTCTCATCCCCCTCAGGCTGTGCTCCTGCCAGGCCTGGGCCTGGAATAAGAGCCACGTCCTCAGAGCCTGTGGGAGCACTTGGTGCTACAGGACTCGATCTCAAGGCCTTGATTTTTTCCTGGGTGTTCATTCCCAGGTTGGGTTCAGCTACCTGGCTCTCCACTGGCACCAGGCTTGGCACTGGAGGTCAAAGCTTCAGTGAGGCTGGAGCAGCAGTCCCCCTTCCCCTAGACTTTAGGGATTGGTCACCCTTCCTGGACATACACCGTCCCTGGGAACATGGGCTTTGGGGAAGCTCTGTGGGGCCCCTTCCTGCTCACAGGCTGCCCTGGCCTGAGGGTCTGTGCTGCATGCTGGGCACAAATAGAGGTGCTGTCTAGGACACACAAGGTTGAGTAGGAGGCGTGAAGACACTCCTTATTTTAGGGGAAAACAGTTTCTCAGGATGTGGTATCGTGTTAGCTTCAGTTTTTTTGTAGATGTACTCATCAGGTTGAGCATGTTTCTTTCTCTGTTAGTTGAGAGTTTTTAATTTTTAGTCATGAACGAATTTATCATATGGTTTTCTATATCACTTGATATGAGCCTATGTTTTTTCCTTCTTTAGTCTGTTAATGTGATGGGTTACACTGATTTTTTGGATATGGTACCAGACTGCAAATCCAGAATAAACGTAAGTTGTCTGTGGTGCGTTCTACTGTTTATATATGGCTGGGTTAGACTTGCCAGTGTTTTGTTGAGGATTTTTGTGTCTATGTTCACAGGGGATATTGGTTTACAGGTTCATGAGGGATATTGGTTTCTAGGGTTTTTCTTCATTGAACAGTCTTTGTCTGGTTTTAATATCAGGGTAATGTTGGCCTCATAAAATGAATTGGCGAATCGGTGCCATTTTTTTTCCGAGTGGTTAGTAGAATTTTCCAGTAAAACCATCTGGACCTGGAGATTTCTTTTTTGCAAGATTTTAAACTACGAATTCCTTTTCTTTAATAGTTATGGAATTTTTATGCTATCTGCTTTGTCTTGGGTACATTTTGGTAACTTACGGTTTTTGAGAAAATCATGCATTTCTTCAATGTTGATGAATTTATGTGCATAGAATTGTTTAAGGTAGATCTGCTGGCCACACATTCCATAAGTTGTGCTTCATCTGAGAATGTCTTTAGTTCTCCTTAAATCCTGAAGGATGTTTTTGCTGGAGATAGAATTCTGGGTTGACACTTCTTTTCTTTCAGCATATTAACAAAGTTTTGCACTTCTTTGGACTCCGAAGTTTTGATAAGAAATCTGCAGTTATCTGAACCATTTTCTTCCTCTAAGTAATGCACTGTTTTTCTCTGACTGCTTTCAAGATTTTTTTGTCTATAGTTTTCAGCAGTTTGTTTGTAACATGTAGGATTGTGTTTCCTTGAATTTCTCTAATTTGAGGTTTGCTGATCTGTTGAATTGGTAGGTTTATGCATTTCACAGAATTTGAGAAGTTTTCAGCCGTTATTTATTCAAATATTTGTTTAGTAGGACGTTCTTTCTCTTCTCCTTCTGGGACATGAATGTTAGATCTTTTGGTATTTTCCCACAGTCTCTAAGTCTCTTTGCATTAAAAAATGTTTTTACTCTCTGTGACTTGAATTGGGTAACTTCTGCCCTCAAGTTCACTGACTCATTCTTCTGTCATATCCATTCTGCTCTTGAACCTATCCAGTGAGTTCTTAAAGTTTCTGTTATTATGTTTTTCATTTCTAAAATTTCCATGTGGTCCTTTTTAAAAATATGTCTTCTGTTTCTTGCTGAGCCTATCTTTCCATTAGTTGCCAGAGTTTTTGCCCTTACTTTATGGAGTATTTTTATAATAGCTGCTTTAAGATGATGGTCAGTTAATTCCAACATATGTGCTATCTCAGTTTTGTTATCTGTCAGTTGTATTTTCCTGGAGGAGTTGAGATTTTCCTGGTTCTTGGTATGCCAAGTAATTTTGGACTGTACCCTGGACATTTTTATATTATGCTGTGAGACTTTGGATCTTGTTTAAATGCTACAGCGAAGGTCAATATTTTTGTTTGATCACGTAACAGAGGACTCGAGGTCAGAACAGACCTGTCATGTTTGAGGAAAGGAAAGAAGGCCAATGTGAGTGGAGTGTGGAGAGCAAAGGGTGGGCGGAGGTGGGGGACAGGAGGTCAGAGTGGTGGGCAAGGACAGACTGCACTGAGTTTCCTCTGCTGTGGGGAGGAGCTTGGATTTCTCACATTGGGTTCAGGCTGCAAGTTCCAATGTGCCTGTGGATTGCAGTTCAATGTCAGGTCCACTTTCAAAGCGTTTGCAGTACTGTTCTGATCAATCCCATGGACACACAACCCAGTGGCACGTCTGGGACCTGGGCATTGGTCCACCTCATAAGTCAGTCCTCAGAGCCTGCGGTTTGTTGTTTAGGGTCAGATCCACTTATGCACGGCTCAAGCATGAGCCCAGGAGATTCTAACCGACTCTCTGATACCAATTCCCCGAGCTCTGCTGTCTCTGCTATCTTCCTAGCCCTGTCCAGTTTCCTGCGGCTCCCTATTAAGGCTTTCTGGCCAGAAAGCTGGGGCTTTATTTACCCTGCACTCTTGTACACTTCCTGCAACTATACTACTGAGAGGACCTAAAGAGAAAAGAGCAACGGGGTTTCACTCCTCCTTTCTAGGACCACAGAACCTCCAGCTACACAGCCACGCTCCCCTCTCAGAGTTTTAGGTGCCTGTGGGCTGCCATGGGCTGGCACCTGAGAACACGGAGAAAGGAAAAGGAAATAGAAAAGACAAATGAGGTGTTCCTTGACTCTGAGCATTTGGAGATGCTTTTTCTCTCCTTGAGCTACAACAACAGGGCTTGTCTCCAGCTCTGCCTATCTGCACCCAGTGCCGACTTCTGGGGTTTGACCTGCCTTGTATCTAGGCTGAGGAATACCAGAGAATGAAGAGTAAACTCTGTGGGTTTGCTGAACCTCACATCCTGGTCTTCTTCCCCAATCTGCATGTTATTATTTACTTTCCAGGGTCCTCAGCTAGCTACGCATGAATCCACTGCATTTGGGTGGCTGCACGCAGTAGGGGACGCAGGTGAGGTGTGCTCACACCATCCTACCTGGAACCTCAACCTCCTCCTAGGGACCCTTCTGTGCATTGGGCAGTTTATAATCAGGGAGGGACCTTTAGCAGCAGAAACACAGCTGTAGCCAGATCCCAGCTATATTCATAGAGGAAATTCATAGAGAGAGGGAGGGAGATCCCTGCCCCCAGCAATTCTCACAACATGCCCAGAGCACCGGACAGGGGAATCAGGTCTCTTCCACCCATGCCTGAGATTCTCCAGGGCTGCCCACTGCACAGAGGAGAAAATCCAAGCTCCTCCCCCACAGCGGAGCTAGCTCTGTGCAGTCTGTCCCCACCCACCACTCTGACCTCCTGTCCCCGCCCCCGCCCAGCGTTTGCGCTCCACACTCCATTCACATTGGCCTTGTTTCCTCTCCTCAACATGGCAGGTCTGTCTGACCTCGGGTCCTCCGCATGGACCCCACTTTCCCGGATCTCTCCATGGCTGGCTCTTTCCAGTCATTCAGGCCTCAGCCCCAATGTCACCTCTTCCAGGAGGTCCCCCGTCCCCCTCAACAACATTCTGCACTGTTGTCCTCACGGCTGCATCACTGTCTGTCGACTTCCTGCTTGCTTGCTTTCTGCCATTTGCCCCGCCAGGAGATCGTGCCCAGGGTCTGCATTCAGCCCCAGGTGGCAAATGTGAGTGCACCCCTGTGTGGCCACATCTATAGGTGCTGCTGGCATGGTGGAGGTTGGGAAGCTAGACCCACTGGGCCACAGGTCCTCAGGGGATCCTTCCTGGACCAGAGAAGCTCCAGTAGGAGGCAGCTCTGCCTCTGCAGAGAATCTTGATGAACTCAGTTTGGATTCTCTGGGGTCTTATCAGCTCCCTCTATTTTCATAAATGCAGTGGGGTGAGAGGCAGAAGTCCCGGCTCCTGCCCCTACGTGGCTTCCTAGTCACTCTACACTCCTCTTCCTGAAACTGGCCAGAGGCTGGCGGAAGGGCTGTGCTGCGTCGGGGCTGCCTTGCAGTTCCTCTGCAGTGAGTTCTGGAGCTTGGGGCCTGAGAGTTGCCTTGGAAGGGCGGCCAGGGGTGAGGTGTGCAGGCTGACTTCGCTCCTCTCCCAGCATGGCACGCTGTAAGCAGGGCATCCTGAATGCCCTGCTGCCACCAGCTCTCTGCCTGCACTCGTCGCTCAAACACTGGATGAGAGGACTCTGCTGGGGGCAGCAGGGCACATGGTGCAGGGTCCTGCCCTCATTTGTGTCTTTTCCCAGCGGGTGGGTTGTCTCCAAGTTCTGCATCAAAACCGGAACTCAGCATACTCAAGCCCAGTGATTCACAAAGGAGATGCTTGAAACCCACTTCTCTCCCCAGTTGCTCAGGCACTGCCCTGTGGAGGGGAGATCTGTGCACAGCCTTGTCTCCCTGTGGCATCCACAAACACAGGGTAGCCCTCCAGAGACCCGCCTGTCCCAGTGCAGGGTTGGGGGAAGAGCCCAGCCCTGTGTGAGAAGATCTGAATCCACTGCTCGTTAGACGTCTCATCCTAAGGGTCATGTAATCTCTGGGAGCCTGCTTCCCAATCTGTAAAATGGGCATGATGATACTGAGCTCACTCCCTTTGCCTTCATTATCTTATTTTCAATCCCTCGACAACTCTGCAAAGTAGGTAATATTGTGCCATTTTAGACGTTTATGAAAAAGCAGAGCTCGAAAGAGGCCAAATAGCCGCAAGTGACAGAGCCGGGATTTAAGTCTAAAAGTCTCAAGTTTCAGCTAGGCCCAATTTTTTCCTTCAGCTCAGGGTGTTCAGGGATGGCACGGCCAGGCTGTGCCCCTAAGCAATGCCCTCTGCTTTCTGTTTTTTTTTTTTTTCTGGGGAGACAGGAGCAGGCGGAGCCCTAGAACCTTTGCCCAGATCACAGTAGACGGTTCTTGCAGCTGAGACCAATTTTTCCTACTTGGACAGAGTGAGGAGTGTGGTCTTCACTGAGGCAAGGAGGGGCTGGCCGCCGGCTCCAGCCTGGGGAGGCCTGTGTTTGGGGCTTGTGCTCAGTGTGGGGGGACACCCTCCTGCCTCTGTCCTGTGGGGCCTCTCCGACTTTTAATGTCTTTCTTCTGGCTTGGCATAGATGATGAGTTTTTGCCACAGCCAGAGCAATAACGCTTTATCTGTCTGCTGGCTTGCATTTCTCAGACCGTTACTGAATTACGTTTTATGTATGAAGACTCTTAAATAAAATAATATCATTGTTTATTTGGATTTTGGCCTTAAAGTGCATTTTTGAGCGTGTTAGTCATTCTTCCTAAACCAGGGCCTCATTTATAAGGAGATTTATCTTCACTTTGAGAAATGTCTGCTAAAGCCTGCTACACCAAAGCCCTCATGCTTGGTGCTAGGGCCACGGAAGTGAAGGGGTCTGGCTTGTCCTCAGGCAGCTTATAGTCGGGGGACAGGGACAAAAGACCAGCCAAAAAGTGTTTCAAAGACAACATCAATGGGTGCTGTAAGAGGATGCTATTTTTGTGTTTCTTTGTTTTTCTGTTGTTCACAATTAAACATTTTTCCAATTATTCACATTATTCACAAAAACGTGATTCACAATAATTTACATTACTCACAATTAAACTTATTTTAGAACATACAAAACATACGATCGTTATCATCAAATAGTGTAGAAAAGTACTAAGGAGGAAGCAAAATCCATGAAATCCTACCCTTTTGGGAGAGCCTCTATGAGAGACAGAATAATGCTTCTCCCAAAGTTGTCCATGTCCCAGTCCTGAGAACCTGGGAATAGGTCAGGTGACACAGCAGGGGGAGGGAAGATTGCAGATGGAAGTCACGGTGCTAATTAGTTGACTTTTAAGATAAGGAGATTATCCTGGATTATCCGGGAAAGCACAGTGTGATGACAAGGTTCTTAAAAGTAGAAGATGGAGGCAGAAATTCAGAGTCAGAGAGAGGCTGGAAGATGCTCCTGTGCTGGCTTTGAAGACGGAGGAAGGGACCACAAGCCAAGGAATGTGGGCGACCTCTAAACACTGGAAAAAAACAAGGAAACATTCTCTTTAGAGTTTCCAGAAGGAATGCAGCCCTGCCCACACCTTGATTTTAGCCCAATGAGACCCATTGTGGACTTCGAATCTCTAGAACTGTCAGATAATAAATTTGTGGTTTTTGAGCCCCATTATTTGCAGTAATTTGTTACAGCTATAGAAACTAACATCTTGTTACATGTATGTCATCACTCATAAGTGAGATCATGCAGCTCGGCTGTTTGTATCACCTTCCTTAGGTTTATGGTTGCTCTCTCTTCTGCCCCTCTTGACTGGCGCACTCACTTCATTTGTTTACTCTGGTCTATGGTTATGAAGCATTTAGGGCTGTAAACTTGCTTCTGGTGGTGGCTTTGGTCTCATCCACAGGTTCTGATGTGCCGAATTCTCACTGTCATCATTGAAAAAGATTTATGATTTTGATTCCAGTAACTCAAGAGCTATTTAAAGAAACATTGTAAAAACTTCCGAGTGGTTGGATTTCAGGTTGTTAACCTCTGTGTTGATTCCTAGTACAATCCAAATGTCTTCAGACCTCAGCATCTCTGGGTTTAATTTGGGTCTTGTCAGCATTTATATCTGCATCTCACCATTCCGGTGACACCCCACTCCCAACCAGTGCAGATCTGTTTCCTACAAGTGCTTGTGAATGCCCCCCAGTCCCTCTAGTATTTCTGGGCATCCCAGTTCTATAGAGCCCATCTGCACCCCCTCCTGCCAGGTGTGTATTCTGGGCATCCCAGGCTCTGCAGGTGTCCATCTGTTCAGGCTGCCATAACAAAATATCACAGACGGGGTGCTCAGAAACAACAGAAGTTTATTTCTCACAGTTTTGGGGACTGGACATGAGAGATC
This sequence comes from Ateles fusciceps, assembly GCA_036589455.1. NCBI lineage: Eukaryota > Metazoa > Chordata > Mammalia > Primates > Atelidae > Ateles > Ateles fusciceps. Next base: position 239,854 of record JAZHEH010002583.1, read on the forward strand.
AGGGTCCCAGTGGGTTTGGTGTCTGGCGAGGGCTGCTTCCTGGCTCATACTGGGTGCCTTCTTGCTGTGTCCACACACTGTGGAAGGTGAACAAGCTCCCCCCTGGGCCTCTCTGATAAGGGCGCTAACCCCATTCATTGGGTCCCCACCCTCACGACCTCATCACCTCCCAAAGGCCCGCTTCATACCATCACCTTGGGGGTTAGCATTTCAACACAGGAATTTTAGGGGGTCACAAACATTCAGACCACAGCAAAAGGGTGTCAGACACCTTCCACAATGCCAAACTCCCACGGGACAGGAAGAGCTTGTCTCCATGGAGACTTGGCAGGGCCAGGCCTGCCACCCTGAGTTAGGAGCGAAGGGGACAACCTGGGTGCCTTGAGCCTTGGGGGAATTTCTGAAATTGCCTTTGTCTTCCAGCATTTGCTCAGCTTTTGTGAATGTCAGGTGGGCTTCTGAAGGGAGAATGGATTCTGCCTTGCAGGGTCACTGTGGCATGAGGGGGACCGTGGCCTCTGGTGCCATGGAAACCGAGCAGCTGGGGGGTGCCCAGAGTGAGGTCCAGGAGGAGGGTGTGGAGGTCCCTGTGGCACTGGGGAAGAGGGACAGAGGCCATGGGCGTTGGTGCGTGGGAAGAAGCAGCAGAGGTCAGCCTACTCAGAAGGGCTGTGAGGGGAAAGGAGGTCCTGTAGCTGGAGGGGACGCAGGGTCTTCTTGTTCAGGATCAGAGAGGCCCAGGTCTGTTGCTGGGCTGAGAGAGGACTTTAGAGAGGGAAAGGGGAAAAGAGACTTATGAAGACCCCCGAGGGAGCCAGCAGTGGGCAGTGGGTTGTCTCGGCTCAGAGCAGGAGCTCTCTGTCCTCTGAGATTATAGTGGAGAATGTAGGGGTCACTCTGCCAGTGACTTTATCAGTAGCGGTAGGGAGTTGATATTATGCCCCATAATGCAGGAGCCCAAGTCACCCTGGAGAGGGGAAGCTGGGGTCCCCAGGGAGGGTCCTGGGAGACATGAAGCCTCAGGATATTGGGGAAGGAAAGAGTCAAGAGGAAGATGGCAGGCTGTGCAGAAGGCATTCTGGCTGGACAGCACTGGCGGGGGAGCGGGGACAGAGGGTGCGCCCCCTACCAACTTCACCTGTTGGTTCTCGGTGCAAAGAAGCAGCAATTTTAGGTGGGGCGGGAGGGGGTGGGGAGGCTGCAGGTGACAGGCTTGGGGGGATTCAGGCCAGGTAGGCAGGAGAGGCCAGGATCAATTTTTGTAAATCTTCCCACATGCTTGTAAAGAATATCCATTTACTTTCAGTTGTAAGTTTCAGGTCCACCCAGAAATCAATCCAACCCATTTCCTGATTAAATGAGTCTGTGCCGCTCTGCTGTGGTCTAGGAGGCCTGTCACCCGCCGGGAGTGGCCGTTCACGTTTCCCTTTGACGGGGCTGTTGGGCCACTCGTGTTTCTAACCATGGCAGATGCTGCGGCGCTTGGTTTATAAAGCTTGGTGACTGTATTTCCACTAAGCCTTGCCAATAAAACAGGAGCTTCGAGTCATTTAGTACTTGCTCTGAATTCTATTTTGATGATGCTAAGGACAGTCTGCTTTCCGGGTTTGCAGTTTTCTCTGCGTCTCTTCGGCATGTTTCAGCCACGTCTGACGGACAGCATGCCTTGTTTGTTCAGTTGCAGTCTGGTTGATCTCTAACTGCAAGGTTAAACCTATTGACAGTCGTGTTAGTGATACGAGTGGCCCATCCTGTTTGGCTGCACCTTCGCATCTTTATGTTTGACTGTCCCCCACCCGCCCTGGGGGGCAGGCAGGCAGCTGGTCTCCCCAGGCACCACCCTCCTGACCCTCAGTATGCCACACCCCCTCTCTGACCACCGCCTCCCCCCTGCTCCCTTGCCCACTGAGCCCATCTTGCCCTGCCTTGCTGTCCTTCCTTGTCCGAGTCGCATCCACTGGTCCTCCTTCTGTGCTTGCTCCCTGCCTGTACCACTGTCTCCCGGCCCCCTGCCTTCCTTGTTGAATTGCTGGGTCCAACCCCATCCCTCCTCCCTGACTTTCCTGCCTCTGAGCAGGGGCCCCAGCCTCGCTGAAGAATATACCTTGACATTCCTTACTTCTGGGCTCTGCAGGCTGCATCCTGCCTTGGGACCTTCTCTCTCTGCTCACCCACCTCCCCCTTCTCCATGCTCAGGCAGGCCCCAGCATTGCTGCTGCCCTTCCTTTGAGCTCCAGCTGCTCCCCGGGTCCCATCATTGCCAGTGTTCTCAGAAGCACAGCCCCTGCCTCCACCTCCTCCATGGCTCTCTGGCATCACCCAAAGGATTTGCTGAGGTCCCACAGACCACAGAGGTGTGGATCCCATGGTCATTCACCTGTCCCCCACGGCTCAGGCCTCCCTCATCCTCCTGCTTTACCATCACTGTGTTGTCTGAGGCACGACCGGCTCCTCAGTTTCCTCTTGTTCCACTGGGCTCTCGTCTGCACCTTGGCACATGCTATGTGGCCGAGTGGGACCCCCAGTCTCCTGGACACAGCCCAGAGGGCATCTCCTCCTGCAGTGGGGCATCCTGGGTTGGAGGAACCTTACCTCCTGATGGCAGCCTCCTTCCACGGCCCCACCTGTCTCTGCACCTCTCTTTCCCCCAGCACAGGCCCCTCTAGTGGTTTCTGTGGAATTTGGAATGGTTTTCTGGGCGTATGTGTGGAAGGTGGCCTTGGTGGCTGCGCTTAAGTCCCTTCCAGAGCCTCCAGCCCCTCCTACCCTGACTCTCAGTGGGACTGCCCCACCCACCATGGGTGGGATTCCTGTCCCCCACTGAGCGTGTTCTGGGCCAGCCTGGGACTTTGTGTCCTGAGTCTGTGGTGGTTGCAGGGGAGCTGGCTCATGCCTGTGTTTCAGGAAGGAAATTGGGTTGGAGTGTGGAAGTCTCATCCCAAACCCCAGAGATGGGACCAGCACCCAGGCTATGAGAGTGAGGGCTGCCTGGTCAGGCCACAGGGCACCTCGAATCAGTCAGGGGGACCTGGGACACACAAGGGACCAACAGAAGGGAGTTGACGAAGGCACGACTCACAGAGCTGTGGGCAGGATAGGGGAGGCTGCAGGAGGGGAAGCTGAGGCTACAGCAGTGGGAGCCGGAGCCACCTCTGAGAGAAAGAAAACCTTCCCTCTCTCCCTAGCCCCGGTTTCCTGTCGGTGCCCCCCTTTATTCAGGGAGAGCCAGGAGGAGCCAGTCCATCAGGTCAGCCTGCTGGGCTGCAGGGTAGGGCAGAAAGTGAAGGGGGCGGGGAGGCCAGCAGAGAACCACCAGCCCAGAAAATCAGCCTGGAAGGAAGGGACACAGGGACCTCGTTCTCTGTGTCTTTTCAAAGCCAGGTTTCCTTTCTAATCCAGAACCTATTTATTCAGCCAGCCCTGATGCCAGATGCTCTCAGGCTCTGAGGACAACAGACAAACCCAGCGGCCTCCAGTAGGGTGCTCACGGCCTGGTTTTGAAGTGGAAACAGTGAACCATGCGGCCCGTGGGAACCTGCCAAGTTCCTCACAGTCTCGTTCGCTTAGAGGCAGTAGTTGAGGGCGACAGGAGGGCCTCCATGCCAGGAATCCACACACTGACCCCTCCTTCCTTCTTTAGACTGACTCGGACGCTCTTGGCATTTGGTGTGGAAAAGAGTTATCCTGTTGAGTGTATACAAGACCTACGTCTACTAGGGACTCAGTGAGGGAATTGAAGGATATTCAGGGAAAGTCTTGACATTTCCTGCTGACCCTAGAAGCAAGCCCCTCTGCTTGGCCAGCAGGGAGCTTCTCTGGCAGCAGATGTAGGCCACCTTGGAAGCAGGGCACACAGGGCAGAGGCCACCCTGCAGATGTGGATGCAGCCCTGTGTGGATGCTACAGTGGTGGCAGGACGGAGCTTGGGGTGGACCTTCCACTCCCTGAGTCTGTGGGTGCCCGATCTCCAAGTCACCCTTCCTGACCTCCACAAGCTGCCTCCTTGGGCCACACGGGTGGGTCAGACTTGCTTGGGTGCTCAGCATCCTTGGGCTGGATTGACCCTGGCACCCCCTAGGGTGGGTCTACTGGGGCAGCCCTCGGAGTCTGCACAGAGCTTCTAGCCACGTACCCATCTTTCCTGTCCATGGATTGGGTTGTCAAGGGAAGGGCATTCATTAAAAATAACTGGCTGGCAGCTCTGACTACAGACTGCACACCTTCATCAACACCATTCACTCGCTTCCCATTCATATTTTTGCTTTTTGAAACAGGGTCTTGCTCTGTCACCCAGGCTGGAGTGCAGTGGCACCATCTTAACTCTGCAGCCTGGACCTTCAGAGTTCAGGTGAATTTCCCACCTTAGCCTCCCAAGTAGTTGCCACCACAGGCATCTACCACCACACCAGCTAGTTTTTAAATTATTTGTAGAGATGAGGTCTCACTATGCTGGTCTAGAACTCCTGGGCTCAAGCAGTCTTCCTGCCTCTGCTTCCCAAAGTGCTGGGATTGTGGGCCCCAGCTTCCAGTCATTAAGTAGAATGTTTGGGACGCACCAATACCTTTAAAAAAAAAAAAGCCCTTCACCGGGCATGGTGGCTCATGCCTGTAATCCCAGCACTTTGGGAGGCCGTGGGGGGGTAGATCACCTGAGGTCAGGAGTTCGACACCAGCCTGGCCAACATGGTGAAACCCCGTCTCTACTAAAAAAATAAAAATAAATAGAAAAATTAGCCGGGCATGGTGGTGTGGGCCTGTAATCGCAGCTACTCCGGAGGCTGAGACAAGAGAATTGCTTGAACCTGGGAGGTAGAGGTTGTAGTGAGTCCAGATCGTGTCACTACACTCCACCCTGGTGACAGATCAAGACTCCGTCTCAAGAAAAACAAACAAAAAACCCACCCTGGAATGCCAACTCCGGTGCTTGTCTTGGGCCAGGATCTCTGGGGTCCTGGTCTGTTCTGGCCCAGCAGTGGGAGGTTGATGTACCATGCTTGTCCCGGGCCGTGGCCCGGAGGTGTTGGCACACTCCAGTCCACATGGGAAGGGCATGTCCCCTACCTGACCAGCTCAGTGCATGGCCCTGACTCGCTGCAGTTAGCAGGGAAAATGCTCTTCACATTGAGATGTCAGTTTTCCCTTCAAGTCTGATTTGTAATCCGTAAACAAAGCCTGCAAGGATCAGAGGCTCCTCCTGTGGGAGTCAGCTAATTAATCTGACTTTCCTCAAGGAAGGCACAGGACTCTGCCTCTTTTGTGAAGATTAGCACTTTTTAAGGAAGTGTGAGTCTGTCAGGACAAAGCAACACAATAATATTCCTTGTTTTCGGAGAGCAGAGGAAAGTGGAGCCAGACTGTCTTCCCCCTGGACAAGGAAGAGTGGCTTCAGGTTAGCACTTACGTGGGTGCTGCGAATAAGAAGTTGTGGGTGTCACCAAGGTGAGGTCGTAGCGCCTGGGGCTGCAGGAAGGATGCTTCCCACACTCCCCCTCCTGCCCCCACCGCCGACAACAGAGGATGTCCCAAGCCCAGGGGACCGGCCAGCATAGCTCCTGACAACCTCTAGGAGGGAGCCCTTGGAGGGCCCCAGCCAGAACCTCAGGAAGCTGTCTGGGCTGTGGTCCGCACTCCAGGGTGGGGCGGGGATTTGGATTTTCCAGCTTACAGCGGGCTTCTCTCTCAGAGGTATCTTGCAAGGAGAGAAGTCACCTTGGGCAAGCTGACTCCCACCCACCCCGGGCCCCTTACTGACAGTCCTTCTAGGCTGTTCCCAAAGGGTTGGCTGGCTGTCTCTAGGGTATATGGGACTCTGGGCATCTATTTCTTGCAGGGCTACTGTCTATAGAGACAATTTGATTACAAACTATGTAACAAGATTCATGAGCCCACGTGGGGGAATATCGAGGTGTATCAATGAAGATTTAGGGGAAGGGGAGGAGAGGCACGAACACATTCACTCACTGTCTGCTCAGGGTGTGCAGACACCCTCGTTAGCGCTCAGGCTCAAGAACCATCTCTTCCTGTTGTTTGTGGCCGAGTGTGCTGTCCCAGCTAATTTCGCGTTTATATCTCCCACAGCTGGGGGGAACGTAGCAATGCCGTTTGACTCTTTGGACTCACAATGTATGACTCTTTGGAACCTGTTTGTATGGAGATGCTGTATATGTTCTTGCGCCCACATTCCCCAGCCCCCTGTATTTAGTGCTGGTTATGTTTCTCCTGACTCTGCCACCCCTGTCCACCCTCTGGGAATGCTGGCTTCTGTCACTCCCTTAAAGGTTGTTACCATGCTTCATTAATGATGACAGCCAATGCGGATCTTGCCCAGAGCATGCAAGAAAATGCGAGCCATAGGTCCTCATCTGGTCATGTTAAATTTAATGTTTGGGCCAGGTGTGGTGTTTCACATCTGCAATCCCAGCATTTTGGGAGACCAAGGCAGTAGGATTACTTGAGCCCAGGAGTTCAAGACCAGCCCTGGCAACGTAGCAGACCCCCTCTCTACGATTTGTTTTTAATTAACTAGCCCTCTTGACATGCATCTGTGGTCCCAGCTACTTGGGAGGCTGAGTTGGGAGGATAGCTTGAGCCCAGGGCATCCAGGCTGCAGTGAGTTGTGTTTGAGCCACTATACTGTAGTGGGTGACACAGTAAGACCCTGTCTCAAAAAAAAATACTGTTTGGACCTTTATAGCGTAAGGGAAGAACCACACATCTTGCAGCCTCATCTTCCCCATCAATCCTGAGGCTTACTTCTGCACTCCCAGAATTCAACCTTGTTTAATGGTGAACATGCTCCCACCTTCCACACTCTGCCACCAGCAGGCAGAACGACAAGAGAAGAGGGGATCCCAGTTGCGACAGGCATTCCATCCCTCTGCAGACCAGCCTGGGAGAGCATGATGTCCAGCATGGCTTGGAGGCAAGAGAGGACACAGGACTGAAGGGTCATGCCATTGCACAGCAGCAGCTTGACTCTGAAAGCACTCCGGAGAAGGTGGGCGCAGCCAGCCCGGGAAGACTGTCCGGAAATGGCACAGAACCTCTGAGGGTGTGGGGCTACTGCCCTGGGCACCAGTGACAGAGGCACAGAGCAAAGGATGTCTGCTGCCATTGCCCCACCCCTGAACACCATAGCCCCGAGGTGGCACCACAGCCGATGCATGAGCCCACAAGTACCACTCAAGTTTGAGGCTTGGGCAGCTGTAGCAGAGAGCCCTGCACTCATTCTGTCTGATGTGAGTGGAAATCACCAAAACCTATGTGTCAGCATCGTTCTGATGGCTGGATCCCACTCACATCTGTGAAGGAAGTACCCCTCTGACCAGTGGGGGTGACTTGCTCATCAAACCACTCACCTGGGACCTTAAACAACCTCATAGTCACAGCCTTAGAGCTTCTGGGGATCCGGTGGGCCCCATGCCCAGGTTGAGGGTTGGAGAGTGGCCTGAAAGGAACAGCAGGGCCCACAGAGGGCAGCTCAGGCATGGGCCCTCTGCACAAGAGCATTGCTCTGGCTACACAGTTCTCCCTGGTGTTCCTGGAACACGCCAGGCTTGCTTCCTTCTCAGGGCCTCTGTCTTGCTGCCCCGTCCCTGGAACCTACCATCTCCTGCAGGACCTGCTCCCTGGACACCAGGGATGCTGTGGCGGAGTGCCTCCATTCCAGGGAAAGGCAGCCAATGTGAAGAATGGACTGGCCAGGGAGCACTGAGAGGGGCCGGGCACAGTTTTATTTTTATGTGTTTACATTTTTAATTTTGAAATAACTTTAGATCTATGCTGTTTTGCAAAAATAGCAAGAAAAGTTGCAAAAATAGCATAGATTTCCCCTATGCCCTTCACCCAGCTTCCTCTGATGTTAACATGAACATTGTATGCAACACAGAACAAGGACTAGAACCAGGAACTTTTAAGGTTGACACTATGTTATAACACTGTTACGTAGTGCCTTAGTTTTAGTCTATTTTGTATTGCTGTAAGGAATACCCGAGACTGGGTAATTTATAGAGAGAAGAGGTTTATTTAGCTTATGGTTCTGCAGCCTGGGAAGTTCAAGAGCATGGCCCTGGCTTCTGGTGAGGGCTTTTGTGCTGTCATAACATGGTGGAGACGGTCAAAAGGAAAGCCGACGTATGCGAAGAAGAAAAACCCAAGGAGTGTCCTGGTTTTATAACAACCCAGTCTTGGGAACTAATCCAGTCTCTCCAGAGCAAGACTCCCTCACTACCTTGAGAACAGTATCAAGCTACTCACAAGGAATCTGCCGCCATGATTCACATACCTCCCTCCAGATCTCAGCTTGCAACACTGCCACACTAGGGACCACATTTGGTGGGAACAAAGCCATCACACTCTCACCGCAGCACTCCAGACTGCACTGAATTTTCCCAGTCTCCCAACTCATGTCTGCTGCCTGGCTCAGGCTCCCACTCAGGACCCCATCTGGCATTTCATTCTTGTGTCTCTCCCGTTTCCTCCCATCTGAGGTCTCATGACCTGGATATTTTTAAAGAGGACTGGTCAGTGTTGCGTTCACGGTGCCTCCATGTGGGTTTGCGTGGTGTGCCCTCGTGCTGGATTGAGCTTCTGTGTTTTTGGCAGGACTGTCACAGAAGCACCGAGCCTTCCACAGGGCACCACGCTGCGAGTATCACATTGGGATGTCCAGTTGTCTCCTATGATCAACGATGACCTTCTTCATTTGGCTAAGGTGTTACCTACTGGGATTCTCCCCTGTAACATTGCTATTTTTTCCCATCGCAATAAATAGATCTCCTGTGGGTAGCTGCTTTGACATGATGTGAGCATTTTGTTTCTTGCTATCCTTTGGCTAATTGTAGCCTCCATGGAGAAGTCATACCCATAGCCGCCCTACTGTGCTGGTGCTGATGGGTTTACTACCATGATTTTCCATCTCATCATTTCTTTTATGTTTTTAGTTGAACTCCCCTGTGAGAAAGAGCTGCCCTTCCCCTCCCACTTATTATTCAGTTACTTGTTTCTACCAGTACTGATTTGTGGATAGTTATTTTATTCAATGGGTTCTAACTTATTATTATCATTATTTATTATTGTGTCCAAATTACCCCAGATTTGGCCACTGAGAGTACCTTCAAGTTGGCTTCTCCATCCTTCCACTGTGCTTGGGTGTGATTTCATCTGGGGCTGTGGGACAGGCCGTCTCTGAGCAGGGAGTGTGGGAGTGAGCAGAGCCCTGGAGGAGGGGACACAGTCCTGTCGTTGTGAGAACTGGCTGGGTGGCTGCAGCCAGCTCTCGGGAAGGCCCACTGTGCACAAGGTCGGCATCTGGCCTGCAGCTGCCATCTGCTTACCTGTCTGGTTTCTGATGGAGGCCCTGAGATCCCAGGCTTGGTACTGTTGAAGGGTAGGGCTATGCTGCTGCATGGGTGCCATGCTGTGCTATGCAGGCAGGGGTACTGGACATAAGCCTGTTGTGGCCTTTCATACCCTGGGACACCACCATCTCCCAGTGTGACATCTGGTGGCCATGTCCCCTGTGAGGACCAGGATCTGTGGGGCACCTGATCCCATGCATTCAGTTTCCATGAATTTGTAGTAGCATTCAGGGAGGATAGGTGCCCCCTGAGCCTGCCTGCATTCTGGATATGGCATTTTGGTCATTGCTGGCCCTGCTACTCAGGCTCCCTGGTGGGCAAACCCCCCACAGAGGGGCCTAGGGCCCCAGGGACTGCTGTCCTGGCTCTGGAATAAACATCCCAGCGTCACCAGTGGGGACTTGCCAGTGCTGGGGCCCAGCCCTCCCCTGGATCCACTCTGGTTGGGTGGGGACACGGGCTAGGCAGTGTCTGAAGGCCTGCAGAACAGCCTGGCCACAGCCCAGACAACCTGGCCCTCAGAGCCCCGGCTCTTCCCATAAATAAACCAGACAGGATCCTTCGTCAGGTGGCATGGCCTGATTTTGTTTTGGGAACTCTGGACAGAAGGGGAAGCAGACAGCCTCGGGCTCGGCAGGGCTGCCCGCCCGGGAGTGGCAGCTGGGCAGGCGGGCAGAGGACGGTCGGCGGTCAGCCTGCCCCTGGATAGCACAGTGGGCCTCAGAGATCACAGCAGGAAAAAAAGCCCAATTCGAAGGAAGCCAGAGTCAGGCAGTGCACAGGCTGTGTGTGTGCATGAGGCCTGTGGGGTCCTGAGAGGGGCCTGTGGCCCAGGAGCCCAGGTAAATGGCAGCCTGTGATGGAAAGTGAAAGGAAGGGTCCTCTGCCTGGCAAAGCTACCCAATCTGGGCACCCTTGCACAGGCAGGCATAGAGGACACACCCCACTGAGTCTCACCATCAACTCAACTGCAGCCCCCCTCTAGGGGAACCGAGGCTTCAGGAGAGGAAAGGGTGACCCTTGTTGCACAATGGAGTTGGGGGGACTGGCATCGGGTGTGCTGTGTCCCGGCCTGTGCTCTCTCCAAGGTAGTTTCTGTCTGCCCCTGCTTCTAAGGGACACATCACTGGGCGGCGTGTCTTCCCCACACCACAGGGAGCCAGCCCAGCAACCTTCTTCCTGCCATGGCCTTGATTCCCGCTACCCTGCCCTTGCCCTGACCCAGTAGAGTGTGTTAAGAGAATTCTGCATACAGGATGAGGCTGCAGGCTGTCTGCCCACCAAACCCACCTTTGCCCACCAGCCAGGCAGCTGGGCCCTGGGTGGGCACTGGCTTTCCTCTGAGCACCTGGCCCCTCTTGGAGGAGCACCATACGTGGGGAAGGAGCAGACCCTGCCTCCTGAGTCCTCAAGACTGTGAACTTCCTCTCTGGGCCGAGCTGCCTTGGAAAGGGTATTGGATGCTGTTCAGAACATGCCACACATCTAGGATTCATGCCCCGTCTTCCAACAGCTGCATAGACTCAGCCTTGGGATCACCTGGAAAATTCTGGGGTACAGTGGGCATGGGGGATACCCCCCTGCAGGAGTCTTAGCCAGCCTCTTTTCAGGAATGGGAGATGCCAGCCTGCAGCTGGCTCCAGTCATGGGCTTTGGGGCAGGGCTCCTGCTGGACCCGAGAGAGACTGGCCCAGCACTGGTGGAGGGGTTCTGAGGCCTGCTTAGCACCCACTGGCTGTGCAGCATTCTCATCTCCCTGCACCTGCACTTACTGCCCTGTGTCCCAGCATGAGGATGCCCAGTTCAGAAGGAAGGGTGAGATGGGCATCCCATGTGGCCAGCTCTGGGCAAGCTCCAACTTCCATAAAGTGGCAGCTTTCCTCCCCTGCTGAATTTCTGGCCCCCAGGGAGTGATTCTGGCAGTGACCTTCCTAGGTGATGCCCCTCCTTCCGGCCTGTCCAGAGTGGCTCCCCCAAGCAACAGCCCGCCCAGCTCTGACCATCGGACCCTGCCAGCAGCCCGCTCTGATTCTGTGTGGCCTTGGTGCCTGCAGGCTGTTATTGGCTGAATGGTGCCCTCCCCAGATCCCCAATTCCTTTGTTGAGGTCCTAAATGTCTGTAGCTCAGGATGTTGACTGTATTTAGAGGTAGGGTCTTTAAAGACATAATTAACTGAAAATGAGGTCACTGATTCAACATGACTGGTGTCTTCCTAAGAAGAAGCGATTAGGACAGGGGCACACACAGGGTGGTGGCCATGTGAGGTCACAGGGGAAAGACGCTATTGAGAAGCCAAGGAGAGAGGCCTCGAGAGAAACCGCCCCTGCCCACACCTTCATCTCAGAGCTCCAGCCTCCAGGACTGTGAGAGAATAGGTTCTGCTGTTCAAGCTCCCGGCCTGTGCTGCTCTGAGATGGCTGCCTGAGCAACCTAGGGAAGGTGCCGGCCCCGGCCTCTTGCAGGAGGGGGGTGCTGGCAGCCTCCCCAGGCAGCATCTCTTGGTGGATGTGGGTGAGCCTGCTGGGAATGCTGAGGGACCGTCCTGGGTCCCTAGGTCCTTAGTTCCTGGACTGCGGCCTTGCAGGCTTTGGTTGCTCTCCAGGGTGAGTCCCCTGGGGAATATGGTATGGGGTGGGTGGCACCGTCTACAAGTCTTAGGGCTCTGTGGGAAAAGGTGGCGGGTGATGCCTTGACCCCAATGATGCCTTCAGTGATGTTGGCTTCTGGGTGTTTAGCCCCCTTATAATCTTTCTCAGCTCCCCAAATAATGTACTTGTAGGGAAAAGCATATGTTGGCAACTCCTAGAACTGTGCCCCTGCCACCCCAGCCCCCCTGAGCAGACAGAGCCACCGGGCTGGCTGGGTTTTTTGTTTTGTTTTGTTTTGTTTTGTTTTGTTTTCTTTTGTTTTTTTGAGACAGAATCTCACTCTGTAGCCCAAGCTGGCATGCAGTGGCACGATGTTGGCTCACTGCAACCTCCGCCTTCCAGGCTCAAGTGATTCTAGTGCCTCAGCCTCCAACTGGGACTATAGGCACATGCTATCATGCCCGGCTAATTTCTTTGTATTTTGGTAGAGACGAGGTTTCACCAGGGTGGTCTCAAACTCCTTACTTCAGGTGATCTGCCCTCCTCAGCCTCCCAAAGTGCTGGGATTACAAGCGTGAACCACCGCACCCAGCGAAGGTGGGGTTTTGTTGTTGCTTTTTTTAAGGTATTGGTGCATCCCAAACATTCCACTTAATGATTGGGAACTAGGGCCTGCTATCCTGTTGGCAGGATCTTGAATGAGGAAGTTGGACCTTATTCCATGAGCTCTCCACCACACGTCTCAAGGCCACAATCTGTTGTGGTCCAGCTGGTGAGACGTGGAAACTCAGAAAAGAAAAATCTCGCTTTTTGATAGTTTGGCAAATGCTCCTGCAGCATGAGTCATTTTTCTTTAGTAGAGAGCTCCCCTGTTATTTATGGGAATGTTAATTTGTGACTGGGGACATTCCCCGACGTGGTCTTCATGCTGAACGAGACCTGGGAAATGTCAGCGAGAGCATCTGGCAGGGGCGAGTGTCAGTTCCTGTGATAAGTAGTCAGGGCTGTTGCAGTCCCAGGGTCTGGGTCTGACCCACTGACCTCTGTGTCCTGGCCAGGTCTGGTAGGCCAGCTCTGTTTCCTGGAGGCTCCTCCGGCATTGGTGTGCAGGAGCCATGGAGATCAGTAAGCTAGATGCAGAGAGCTGAGTGTGGGACATTCTGGACAGGCCAGGTCCTGAGGGAGCCACTCAAGTGTTCCTTGATTTAGCAGAAGGCTGTCAGGCTCACCCCATGCTGGCCCCTTAAGGCAATCTTGCTGGCATCTTGTTTATCCCATCTCCCTCTTATCTTTCTCTCTTTGCCCTCCCCCTTTCCTTCTCCCCTATCTTCAAATGAATTGTCTGTTTTGCTATATGCCCTTTGTAAAAATCGAAAAAAAAAAACACAAATAAAAAGTGAAACTCACCGCAGATCATAACACTGCTGACCCTTTGTTACATATTTCCTAACAACCCTCATGCCATGATATGATAATGGTAATGGTGCTGCCAGTCGGCTGATTGATCAGGAGCTGTGCCTACTGCTCTCCATGCAGTATCTCCCTCAGCCCTCACATCGGCTGTGGAAGCCCTGTTACTATCCTCAATCCACCTAGCAGATACTGGCCATGGAGAGGCCACTCAGTAAGCCAGAGATGAAGTAAGCATTTGAATCGGGGCAGAGTGACTCCGAGGCCACATGCTTAATTGTTAGGCCATGCCGACATTAGGCATAGAGACATACATGGTTTTACATATGGGGATCATGCTGAAGCTGGGCCTGCCTCCTTCTGTCACCAATATGTCATGGGTGTGTCTGTTCCTTAAGTGGTCAAATATCTGTGAAACCCTTTTAGCCTAGCATAAATTTGTAAATTTTGTAAAATTATTTTGCAAGACATAGAGTGTTTTTGAAATAACCTGACTGGCGGGAGCAGTGGTTCACACCTGTAATCCCAGCACTTTGGGAGGCCGAGGTGGGCAGATCAGGAGTTCAAGACCAGCCTGGCCAACATGGTGAAACCCCGTCTCTACTACAAATGCAAACATTAGCCAGGCATGGTGGTGCACACCTGTAATCCCAGCTACTCAGGAGGCTGAGACAGGAGAATCGCTTGAACCTGGGAGATGGAGGTTGCAGTGAGCTGAGATAGTGCTACTGCACTCCAGCCTGAGCAACAGACCCTGTCTCCAAAATTTAAAAAAAAAAAAAAAAATCTGACCATTATTGTTTTTGTTTGTTTGGTTGGTTTTTTGTTTTTGTTTTTGGGGGGGGGGACAGGGTCTTTCTCTGTCTCCCAGACTGGAGTGCAGTGACATGACGTTGGCTCACTGCGGCAATTCTGCCTCCTGGGTTCAAGTGATTCTCCTGCCTCAGCCTCCTGAGTAGCTGGGATTACAAGCACGCACCACTATGCCCACTAATTTTGTATTTTTAGTAGAGACAGGGTTTTGCCATGTTGGCCAGACTGGACTTGAACTCCTGACCTCAAGTGATCTGCCTGCCTCAGCCTCCCAGAGTGCTGGGATTATAGGCATGAGCCACCATGCCCAGCCTACATGTATTGTTACAACATATATTTGTTCTTACTTCTGTCATCTGATTTATGTTTTCTGTTTTTCTGGATTTTTTTGTTTGTTTTTGCTGTTTCTCTAGTCTACTGTATTTTCTATATGGCCTGTCTTCAGTAATTTGGAAGGTATGCATTACTTTTACTAGTTGTGACTTTTCTAATTTTGAGTAGCAGTATTCAACTTCTATCTGTTGACTTTAGAAACGTAACAGTAACTGTTGATCCTAACTGAAGATTAGGAAACAAATGCAATTAAACTGTACTTTTTTTTAATTCCTCTACTCTTTGTCTGATTTTTGTGGGCTTATTTGGCCATTTTTTGCTCACCTCCATTTATTAAAGCTAAACTATGAACAGTTTTTCATTACATAGCTTTCTTTTCCAGAATATATGGTAAATATCTTCTGGTTTGTAATCCTAATTATCCCTGTGGCATAAGTGCAGAGGGCAATTCCAGTATTTCAACCTGTGATTTTCCCACTTGTGGTGACTCAGTTTTAAAATCAAGTCCAGGCTGCATAAAATGGCAGGTGGTGGAGTGGGGGGTTGCTGAGGAGGGATGCAGAGCAGAGCTGAGACAGACAGTCTCAAGAGCATGCTCTAGCAGCAGGGGTGAAGCTATCCCTCTGTGCATCCTCTCCCAGGGCCCAGAGTTGCTCACAGTGGCTCACCTTGTTAGTTGATGGACTTAGTGCTCCCATCTCAAGCCCTTGGTTTCTACTGCAGGGTCTCTTTGCAGGACAATGGTTCCCAAAGATTAGGCCAAGGAGGTGAACTAATGGGTACTGAACATGGCTCCAGAATGCATTTAATTCTATCAAATCCTAGCTAGCTTTGTGGCAGAAATTGACAAGCTGATCCCAAAATTCATACAGAAATACAAGGGACCCAGACTAGTCAAAACACTATTGAGAAGAACAAAGGAAGGACTCACCCTTTGTGATTTTAAGATTTACTACAAACCTATGGTAATCAAGACTGTATGGTGCTGGCAGGATAGACATATAGATTGGTGGAATAGAACTGAGAGTTTGGAAATAGATCCTTATATTGATTCTTGACAAAGGTCTAAGGCAAGTCAGTGGGGGAAAGAATGGTCTTTTCAACAAATGGTGTTGGCACACCTGGATATCCACATGTGGAAGAATGAAGTTGAACCCGTTCCTCACGCCATATATACATATTAACTGTAAACGGATGGATCATAGATCTACATGTAAGAGCTAAAACTATAGAACTCTTAAATAATGTAGGAGTAAATCTTTGTTAGTTTGGGTTAAGCAAAGTCTTAGATATGACACCAGAAGCACAAGTGACAAAAGAAAAAATAGGTGAGCTGGACTTCAAGAAAGTCCTTCATGACTTCAGTGGGCACTATCAAGAAAGTGAAAAGATAACCCATAGAACAAGAGAAAATCTTCATAAATCTTATATCTAATAAGGGACTTACGTCTAGAATACATAAAGAGCTCTTACAAGTAAATAAAAGGAAAATGTTCTCACTAAAAATAGGGAAAGGATCTGAATGGACGTTTCTCCAGAGAAGATAAACAAATGGCCAATAAGCTCATGAAAAGATGCCTAGTATCATTAGTTGTCAGGGAAATGCAAACCAAAACATAATGGGACACCACTTCAGACCTGCTAGATAGCTAGAGTCAAAGAGCCTGAGAATAATGAGTATTGGTGGGGGATGAAGGGAAATTGAGTCCTCACACACTGCTGCGGGTAATGAGAATAGTGCAGCCCCTTTGGAGGACAGTCTAGCACAGTTACCATATGACCCAGTAATTCCACTTTGAGAGGAATGAAAATACATGTCCACACAAAGACTTGTCCACCAATGTCCACAGCAGCATTATTCATAGGAGCCAAAAAGCAACAACCCACATGTTCATCAGCCAGCAGGTGGATAAATACAATGTGGTATATACATGTGATGTGGTATTGTTTGACAATAAAAGAGGAAGGAAACACTGATATATGCTACACCATGGATGAACCTTGAAAACGTACTAAGTGAAGGAAACCAGTTACAAAAGACCACATGGCATATGATTCCACGTATATGAAATGTCCAGAATAGGCCAATTCGCAGAGACAGAATGTAGATTAGTGGTTGCCTAGGGCTTGGTGGGAGAAAACATGGGGAGTGACTGCCAATGTGTACGGGGTTTCTTTTTGGGATGATGAAAATGTTCTAGAATCGATAGTGGTTATGGTTGAATTGTACACTTTCAGCATACACTTTAGATGCCGGAAATGTATGGTATAGTACTCACAGTGCCATAAAGCTGTTACATATTAAAAAGCATTGAACCGGCCATGCATCATGCTCATGGCTGTAATCCCAGCACTTTGCGAGGCCGAGGCAAGTGGATCACCTGAGGTCAGGAGTTTGAGACTAGCCTGGCCAACATGATGAAACCTCGTCTCTACTAAAAATACAAAAATTAGCCGGTTGTGGTGGCACACACCTGTGATCCCAGCTACTTGGGAGGCTGAAGCAAGAGAATCACTTGAACCCGGGAGGCAGAGGTTGCAGTGAGCCAAGATTGCGCCATTGCACTCCAGGCTGGGAAACAACAGCAGAACTCTGTCTCAAAAAAAAAAAAAAAAATTGAACCTGATAATGAAAAAAATGATTCTCTTTTCAATTGCATTTTAAACTCTCTGGTTGAGTCAAGGGAAGTTTCAGTTTGGTGCTGACAGATCTTTACTACCTCTGTACTACTTAGTCATCTCTATATCAAGAGAGAAGCGAGAGAAGGATAGTGGCACGGGCTTTGAGGTGAGGGAAGCCCAGGGAGACAGGGGAAGACACTGGGTACGCCCGGGGACAGAGGGCTGCTGGGACCCCATAGAAGGCCTTGCGTGCCGGAAGACGGCCTTGGCCTTTATTTTGTGGAAGTGGGTTTCTGGTTTTTGTTTTGGTTCTTTCTCCTGGCACTCTCCTTGGTCCAGTAGAGTTTTGGAAGGATAAGCAGTACCTGCCAATGTGTGCAGGATTTCTTTTTTGGGGTGATGAATAAACAAGATAAACAGTAATTCATAGGTTACCCGGTCCAGCTCCTCAGTTTGCAGAAGAGGGAACTGGGGGCTGCAAGGGGACAGGACTGGCCATGACCAGATTGGAACCCAGGTCCCCTGGCTCCGCATCCAGTACTCACCCACCCTGCCTGCCTCGCCCTCCACCCTGCCCTTCAAAGTATAGTCTAGCTTTCCTGAGAACCTTGCTGGTCACGTGACTGTTGGGGCTCCTTGGTCCTGTCGGAAATTGGCTCTGGCCAGCTTAGGCCAAAAAAGAGGTTTCTGGAGTAAAGGTCTGTAGGGCCTGAACTGGGTCCAGGGAGGGGTACAGCGGCCAGGCAAAGTCATCAGGTTTTGGGGAGCTCAGAGGCAACTCTGTTGTGGTCACTGTGCTCAACAGAGCCCTGGAAGGCACAGAGCCCTCCTTGGCCTCCTCCCTAGAAGCCAAGGATGCCAGAGCCCAGAGTGTCCTGCGCTCCTTGCCCTTCTTCTCGTGCCCCTCAGAGAATAGCGCCTGCTTTGCCAGCCACCCACCAGGACCCTGAATTAGTTCTGGACAAAGCTCCAAAACAGAGCCCTGGACAAGGGGGTTGCTCTCCAACAGGAAGGAGGGGGAGTGGCTGGCATTTTGCAAGGACCGCATGTGCCCATCCCAAGTGTGAAGAGAGCAGAGGAGGCAGATGCTGTGCCACTAGGATGTCCCATGGACTGACCCCTGCAGAAGCAGATGCTCCAGGAGTCAGGAAGCACAGAGGAGGAGCCAGCGGAGATGCAGGGCGAGGATAGCTGTTTCCTAACCCCACGGACTGCTCCTGCCCGCTGGTGCCCCTTTTGGAAAAGTGGAAAAGTCAGTATGTGAAATCCTCTGGGATGCTGAATGGTGAAGGAGCCCACAGTGGTGAGGATGGAGTGGCTCAAATCCCACTCAATGATATATCCCACTCCTGAGGGGTCCAGCCCCCTTCCAAGAAAGCTCCCAAGGTTGTTAGAGATCTCCCCGGAGAGCTGTGAGGGGCAAGAGAGAGCCCGGGCAGGCTCTGTGAGGAGACACCCTGGGAGCTGCAGTCCTGTTCAGCTCACCCTGTGAGACCATCTTTCCCAGGCAGCTCTCACAGCATGGGAGGCTGCCTGGCCATTGCCCTGCTGCCCAGCAGAATCTCCCAAGTTCATTACCAAAAGGAAGAAGGGTAGAAGAATATTGGAGTTAGAATACTTTCAGGAATGGGAGTCTTAACAGATGCCAGCATTTGGGGCACTCCTTTGGCCAGTGCCCATGCTGTGTGTGTATTTCAGAGGGAAGTGAGTTTCAGGGCAGCAGGAACCTGCTGCCTTGTCCCTGGGCGAAGTCTGGGTTCCTCTGCACATAGACCTTTGTGCTTCCTCTGCTTTGTGCTTTCTAAGCTTGATTGTCACCACGGCAACCTTGATACACACCTGTCAGTCTGTGCCAGAGGTTGACAAGGTTGAGTGACAGACCAGGTCCCAGTCATGCACAGGTGGGAGACTGCTGATGCCTGCAGCTGTGGCTTCCATAGGAGGGGCCGTGAGGACCAGCCAGCCTGGGAGTTCTGCAGAGGGGGAAAAGGATGCATGCTTGTGTTTCCCATGAACCCCTAACTTTCAGGGTGTCCGTGGTTGAATACTTGAAAATTCAAAGTAACAGAGGAGAGCTGTTAAGCCTTTGGATCTTTATAAATTTTTAATTTCTAGTTGCCATTTGTAGTTACTTTACCATCAATCCAACTGCAGAGGAGCAGGTTCTATAGACAGATGAGGCAGGGCAGGCATTGTATAACTCACCAGGATCTGAATGCCGACAACCTGATTTGATGACTCAGGTACTGCCAGGTTCCGAGCCCCTGTGGTGGCACCTGAGGGTATGGGACAGAGCCCTCCCCATGATCCTCCCTCTGTCCCCCAGGGGGAGAACCTGGTTGGGTTTGCCAGACATCCACAGATGTCAAAAGCAGAGCAGGACTCACACCAAGAGCCGGGTCGGGAGGTCAGGATGCCAATCTTTCCACAAGACCCCAGGCTGGACAGCTATGGGGTTGGACACACAGGCCACCAGCAGGCTCCCAGCTGAATGTGCTTCAGCTTAGTGTGCCTCAGGAGTTTCTTTCATATTTATTGAGTGGGGAGAGGAAACTGATTCTAATTAATAAAAATTACATGTAAAAACAGATACACTTGCCACTGGCAGCAAGAAAATCAAAGTCCTGGAAAAAATACAGCAAAACATAGCTCACATTTTGGGCCTTGCTCTCCTGTCAATTTTCTTCTGTTTTTAGACAGATCATTCCTGGGATGCATACTAAAGTGTTGGAAAATCAGGGGATAAAATGATCTCTGCTTCTTTTGTAAAGTGCCCCCTGCCCCAAGCATTATTCTGGCCCGTGGTCTTGGCAGGATGTCAGCTGATGGTCTTGGGTGGTCAGCCCTGGGTCTCGGGGCAGGTGCCACCATGTTCTTCAGTAGAGCATGTGTGTGTGCATTGCACAGTGGTCAACAGAGGTGGACGGGGCTGTGGGGAGCATGTCGAGCGTCTCTGTTTGAGAATGCCACCGCTTGGAGGCCTCCGGCTGGGTGAGGAAGTCTGAGCCCAGGCCCTGCTTCAGATGGACCCCAGTGTGCTCCCATGCCTTCTGGGGGAGTGGCCTGCAAGGGTGCCCTGCCAGGAAGCAAGGCCCAGGGCAGTATCAGATGGAGTCAGTGCCATTGAATCAGCCCAGTGATTGTCCTCAGGGAGGAAGCCAGGGAGGGGAGCCTGACCGCCAGTGGGCAGGGAGACCCCAAACTGTCTCCCAGGTTGCTCCAGCCAGAGGGTACTGCCCCTCACCAGACTGAGCCTGGCCTCAGTGTCACACTACACCCCTCCAGAATAACCCCAGGGCCTCAGGCCTTTGGCATCAATGGCTCCCAGCTTGGGCTGCAAGGTCCCCCAGAAGAAGAAGAAGGGGCTGCCCTAAAGGGTCCTCAAGCCCCAGTATCCTGCCCTAATTGGCCCAATTGGCCCAGTCTGTCCCAGGGGCCTGTCTGGGAGATGCCCTTTCTACATAGGTGTGGGCTCTGATTCCTAGAAAATGTGTGTCCCCAGCAGGCCGTCTGCCCATCTGGGCCTCAGTTTCCTCATTTGGAAAGCAAGCTGGCTGGATGACATCACCTGGGTGGAGGCATGGTCTGGTCCTCAGCGGCTCACAGGCTGCACGTGCTCCTGTGTGGCTGTGCACAGGAAAGGACAGCCAGCCTCATGTACAGGCGAGTCACTGGATGCTTGGGGAGCTTGGCACCTTGCCTGAGGTCACCTGGCCAGATCGTAAGGGTCAGGAACTGACTTCGCACTCCAGGGCAGCTTGCCTACTGCCGCCCCAGGATTAATTCCTGCACTTCCTCAAATGAGTTTGTAATAAGATGGATTTGAGGCACGAGTTTCCCCCACACCACACACCAGGACCATCAGTGCTGGGCCCTCCCACTCCTGCCCTAGTAAACACTGTCCCCCCAGTGCCGGTGGACAGGGACGGCTGTGGTCTCCCCCGCCAGCCTGCTCAGTGCCTCCCTTAGGGGATATGGCCTGCAGCTTTGGGGTCATCGGTTCATTCATCACACAGGCATCTGCTGAGTCACTGCCAGGCCTGGTTGGGCCCTGAGACCCAGGGATGAGTCAGAAGCGTGGGACCTGCAGGATCCCCACCCCCCTTCCCCCTCTCCTCCCACAGCCCTGGTGACCTCCTTCCCCGACCCCTGGCTTTCCCCCGGTAACTCTGGTTCCCGCTGCCTCCTTGGCCTCCTCCCCAGAAGCCAAGGATGCCGGAGCCCAGAGTGTCCTGAGCTCCTTGCCCTTCTTCTCGTGCCCCTCAGAGAACAGCGCCTGCTTTGCTGGCCACCCACCAGGACCCTGAATTAGTTTTCTGTGGCTGCTGTAAGGAACTACTTAAAACAGCAGCAATTCATTCTCTCACAGTTCTGAGGCCGGAAGTCCAAAGTCATACTAACCTGACCCAAATTCGAGCGTCAGCAGGGCCTTGTCCCTCTGGAGGTTCCGGGGGAAGGATAGTTCCTGGCCTCTGGCAGCTCCTGGGGGCTCCCAGCATTCCTTGGCTTGAGGCCACATCACTCCAATCTCCAAGGCTGGTATCTGGCATCCTCCCTCTCTGCCCATGGCCTCGTCCTCTGTGCATCTGCCTAATCTCCCTCCACTCCCCTGCATAAGGAAGTGGGCAAGCTACTACACTCAGGACCCAGCCCCAGAGCTGACCTAATCACACCTGCAGAGTCCTTTTCCACCATGTCCGCTACCATCACAGCTGCCAGGGATGGGGGCCTGGGTAACTTTGGGGGGCAGTTTTTTAGCCAGCCGCAGACCTGGACGCTCACCTGGGGTGCTGCCTCCTTCTTCCCATCTGAACCGGATCTATCCCACCATGGCCTGTCTGTGCTGCGCCTCAGCTCCCTCAGATTTGCCACTTGTCCCATGCTCTGGTCTGGACCACTACCCCTCTCCCAGATGCCTGCAACTTCTTCCCCCCAGGACCCCAGAGCCATTTTTGTTCCACAGCCCATTCCCCCGAGAAGCCCCAGGCTGCCTGCAACCCTCTCTCACTGGCTCCCTGAGTGGCAGGACACACGGCACTGTGCCCGTGATGCTCCTGTCCACCCACCTGGTCAGCTCTTCCCAGCAGCTGTGCTCTGTCCACCTCCCCCGGCCCTGGCATGTGCACTTTCCCCTGTCTGGAGCACTGATCCTCTTCTCAATTCTGCCTGGCCAGCACAAAGGGTTTGAGTGGGTTTGGGTAGATGTCACCTCCTACGAAGGCCTCCTTCATTCCTGAGCCAGGCCTGATGCTGGGCTTTTGTTCCTCCAGGCCCTGTATTTCCACTAGCCCTTGCCTGTTAGCAGCACTGATGCTTCCTGGTGGAGGGTCTGTGTCATCCACTGGCTTCCGAGGGCCCTGGCTGAGTGTGCTCGGGCGCATCTCCATCCTCCCTCAATATACTTGATGCTAGGGGTAGCCATCAGCAGGCCCTAGGGGGGCACTGAGTGCACCTTGGTCACAGAGGCTCCCAGCCAGCAACAGGACAATGCTCACCAAGCACCTCAGGGGCCAGGGAGAAGGAGGGCAGCTCCTTTGCCACTCTGATCCCCGCCCCAGCCAGGATTATGATGTGGCAGAGGCCATTCAAGTTACTTTTCTGTACTTCCAGATGGCAGATGCCAGGGTCTGCCCACTGGAGAGCACACTCCTGACTGGACAGGGGACCCCAGCCAGTGCCAGCTAAGCTGGAGCTTGGGCGAGTGCTGGAAATGCCAGCTTTTCTGATTTTCAAGAGAGTATGGAAATCTGATCGTTTATGTGAACTCTCCTGTTTCTTAAGTTTGAGCAACGAATTCAAGCTTTTAAAATCCCCTGCGTGGGTCATAAGCGTGTATGCTAACGGAAGCACTGAAGGGTGGACACAGTGTGAGCTTCCAGCATGAGACCTTAGTTTATGGATAATGGACCAAAAGATAAAGGTGTGGGAGCTGGAGTGACCTTGGGACAGGTGGACCTGGCAGTGCCAGCAGGCTGGATGGCAGGGGAGGGCAGGGGAAGTGAGGGGGACTGCATCAGGCCTTGAAGAGAGAACACAGGTTTACCAGATGGCCAAATAGGGGGTGGGGTGTTGGGGGAGGGAGTGGGGATTCCTAACTTGATGGCATAGAGGGTTCAGTTGCTGGGAGGCTTGGCAGGGTGCGCACAGCCCAGTGAGGAGTATGGGGTGTGCGAGCCGCCAGGGCCAGGAGGGCAGGGCAGGCCAACAGCCTGAATGCCAGCCTACAGACAGCCTGAGTCCCAGCAGAAATGAGAACCCAGCGAGAAGTTTGCAGCAAGGGAGGGTGCTGGCTGCCCTTGGGGGTGGCAGGGGCACCTGCAGTTCAGCTGTCTGTAGAGTCTGGGCTGGTGGCTGACACAGATGAGGGAGACATAGGCGGGGGCAGTGGAGACTGACTGGAGCCAGCTGCAGAAGCGTGTGTTCCATCCAAGACCTGCTGTGGTCAGAGCCTGCGCCTTCTGAGGAAAGCTGGAATTCCATGTTCAAGACATGGAATCCATCATTCTGTGTGTCAGCTTCAGAGCTTTAAAAATATTGTTCGGCCCAAATGGAGCATGTCTGTGGGCAGATCAGTCACTGACTCATCGTTTTTACCTTTGTTGTAGACTCTGGGCTCCTGGGAGCGGGGGCAACACTTGGCTGCCACTTTGGTGGGTGCCCTCCTGGGGGACACGCACAGGCCCACAGCCACGCTTGAATGTCTCCAGGCTTCTCTGGAAGGTTACGACTTTATAAACACAGTAACTTTTCTGAAAGCAGAGAGGGTTGGCATACAGGGGTGGGGACGACCCAGGCAGAGGCCCTTTCCTACACAGGGTGGGGGAGGATGGGGGGCCCTCTGGGGCCACACATTCATTCCCTCCCGCCAGCGCCAGGGTTCAAGCTGAGCACTAGCTGGGGTGCAGGGCAAAGTCCTCGGGTGGGAGGTACTGCCCAAAGGGGTCTCCTCACTGCTCCCCTTCCTTGGTCTGCTCACCTTCCTTGCTGCTGGAAATCTGATTGTCTTGTCTTTGCCCCACAGGCTGGTCTGATCCGGATGGAGGAGGAGGAGTTCTTCATCGAGCCCTTGGAGAAGGGTCTGGCGGCACAGGAGGCTGAGCAAGGCCGCGTGCACATGGTGTATCGCCGGCCACCCACGTCCCCTCCTCTAGGGGAGTCACAGACCCTGGACACAGGTGAGGCTACTGCAGGTGGGCAGACTGTGTAGAAAGAGCCCTGGCTGAGGCCCTGGTCCCCCAGGGGAGCATCCTGGAGACCCAGGCACCTCTCTGCTCAGCCTGCTGAGGCTGAGGCCCGGTCTCAGTGTCTCAGGAATGGGCCAGCTGCCTGGCTGACTTTAGGGTGTAGCAGGGCTGCTGGGGCTGGGGCCTCTGCTCTGGCTGTATATGGGTGACAGGCAGCCCAGGCATCTCTGCCTTCAGGTCTGGGGCCTCCATGGTGAGCTACAAAGGCTGTCCAAGGGTCCATCTCCTAAGGGTGAGCAAGTGTCATGGAGCAGGGGGAGGCCCAGACCAGGTCTCAGTCCAGTGTCTGTGTCTCTGAGTCTGTGCCCACGAAGAGGCCTCCTCAGTCCAGTGTCTGTGTCTCTGAGTCAGTGCCCACGAAGAGGTCTCTGAGTCTATGTGCCACGAAGAGGCAGTGCCTCTCCTGCCTCTGTGTGGCCGCGGTCCCTGGGATGGTGCCTGTGGAAGGTCCCAATCCTCACCTGGCTGCTCAGGGAGAAAGGCCCTGTGTGCTCTTTCTGGATCCTGGAGGCAAATGCCCCACAAAGACTCTGGAGGTCCTCCCAGCAGCCTCAGCAGTCTCTGCACAGACTCACGGGCTTCTATCTTTTTCAGCTCAGAACCCATGTGTGCTCTGGGCCCAGAAACATGAAAGGAGCTGCCGGGTGGCCATGGTGACAGTTCCTAGCTGTCACCTCAGATCTGGCCTCACTGTACGAGCCCACGCCTCCCTGCATCCCCCGATCTCTGGTCCTGGATTATGGTGAAGCCAGGGTCGGGGTCTGATGTGGTTCTGCAGGCTCGTAGTTCTAGGGTCCCCCATGTGGTCAGGGCCACCTGGCCTCAGAGAGTGGGAAGCTATAAGCTCAGCTGGGGGAGTGGGAAGCTGTGAGCTCAGCCCTCGGCCTCCAGTCGCCCAGGGTCAGGCACACTTGCATGTTCACAGAGAGTGCTGCAGGGGCCTGGGCTGGGCCAGCCCCCCGGGCTGTGATTGACTGAGCTACTCCTGTCGCTCCACAGCAGCCCTGCCTCATTTACTGTAGGTCTCTCTCACTTCCTAGCTTGACAGATAAATTGGGTACAGCCTGGCAGGGCACAATTCTAATTTCATGAAATGGCATCAGATACCTTTGCAAAGAAACTGGTCCATCAGGAAGCCCAGTGTGCTCTGGAGCCAATCAGTGCAACCAGTGGCCCTTATTCCCTGGTGACAAATCGGCATCTGCTATGCTGCAGGCAGCTGGGCCACCGGCCACTGCCTGCCCAGCCTTTCCCGTCTGTAGTCTCAGTCTCGACTACACATTCCCACCATTGGGCTATTCTGCAGGGAAAAGGGGGAGTAGTCAAGGAGGACAAACATAAAATGAGGCTGAGCAAGTGCCCCAGACCTGGAGTCAGGGACCCAGTTTTGCTCCTTGCTAGCCTGCCGCCTTTGGGCAAGCCCAGTGAGGTTAGCAACCCCTGTGTCCCCCGAGAGCTCAGGGGCTGGCCACTTGGTGCTGTGGGCTTGGTGCTTCTGAGCTGGCCTCTCCTGGAAGATTCAGGGTGGTTCTGGGGGCCTCTGCTCAGGCAGGGTGAGCTGGCCGGATGCCCTTGGCCATGTCTCTGATCCCAAATTCCGTATGGTGCTTGTCTTCTTGAACATGGCAACCCTTCCCCCCACAGCCTGGCCGGCCTTGCCTTATTTTCTGGGCTTCTGCTGGTGTTTGGCATCTTCTACTGAATCCTCCCTCCACCCCCACCCCC
Source organism: Ateles fusciceps (assembly GCA_036589455.1). NCBI lineage: Eukaryota > Metazoa > Chordata > Mammalia > Primates > Atelidae > Ateles > Ateles fusciceps. The sequence continues at coordinate 265,949 of JAZHEH010002583.1, forward strand.
AATCCACATATCTTTAATGAGAACTTGAAATTCAGAACACAGGAAAGGAATTTCAAACTCAGAATAAGCCCAGAAACCATTGGTCTTAGAAGATGCTGGGTGAGGCCAGCTGCCAGGTCAGGGGTGAGGCTGGGCTGGAAGGTGTGGCTTTGGTAATGGGCTGTGGGGGGAGCAGCTGAGCCTGGCCAGCCTGAGCTCTAGGCCTCGGGCCCAGGCTGCAAACCCAGGGTCTGCAGCTGAGAGCCCAAGCTGTGTGTGTGGGCGTGGGCCTGGGGCTGTAGATCCAGATCCCAGGCCTCGGGGCTGGGGCCAAGTCCCCTATGCGAGATGTTCCTGTCTGTTGTCGGCATGACCCTGTGTGAGGGGCTCGGGCCTTCAGCGAGCTAGCCCCTGCTCCATGCACCTAATCATTCCCATGCAGTCCTGGGCTGAGGTGGACATGCTGGCTGGAAGGGCACCAGACACAGTGAGTGCTGGAGCTGGGTAGAGGGCCCATGGTGATCTCAGGTATCCAGGTTTCTATCCGCCTGGGCCTTTTCAGGGCCCAGAGTGGCAGCTGGGAGATACATACAAGCTGTGTCCTGTGGCCAGGCATAGCGATGGGCACAGCCTGCCTGGCACAGAACTCCAGGACCTGGGTGCAAGGCTGTGTGTGTGTGTGTGAGTGTGTGTGTGTGTGTGTGTGTGTGTGTATAGGGGACCCTTTCTTCTTGTGAATTCTGAGAGAAACATGATATGTCAGTGAGGCCTTGGTGGAAGCTGGCAGAAGATGCTGGCCGGCAGTTTCTTCCTGCCCTCCCAAAAGCAACCTCTGGAAGTGACTGTGAAGCACCCTGCTATTTATCAGTGGGATGTTCTGCAGGGAAGGTGACACACCTACCCTGAGTGTCCCAGTGTGGGGCAGGCACCTGTCTGGGTGGCAGGATCTCCCTACAGGACCGGGGGTGCCTCCTCGTCAGGATTGCTGAGACCGATGTCCTGTTTTCCCTGAGAAGCCCACGGTCTGCCCAGGGTGATCTCGGGGGCTCATGGAGCCTAAATGAGTCATTTTCACTAATAGTCCCTGTCATCCAAGATCGGTTGCTGGGTTGCAGATTGCCTGGGGAAACGGGTGAAAAATGACCGTTTTTACGCGTTTCACAGACTGAGGCCAGAGGTGAGTGTGTGCGTTGGGCAGCTTAGGCATGGCGGTGTCACCCTCTGCCCAGGAGAGGGTGTTAGGAGGGGCAAGGGGGCAAGGGAGCAGGGGAGGGTCCTTTTCTCCTCTCTCTGGCCATGCCTGCCTCGGCAGAAGGGTCCTGCTCAGTGCTGCTGGCCTGGGAGCCTGGCTGGGACCAGAGGCAGAGCTCTGAGGCTGGGTGGCCTTTTGGCAAGAGGTGGTTGAGGTGCTCCCCCAGGCATTCTGACAGGTGTCTGGAATCCCTGTTCTCTGCCCTTCCCAAGGCCAGCTCTGTGCCCAGGGGCCCTGTGCTGGGGCGCAGAGGTGGGTGCCCTGGGGCATTGTCCTCTCTTGTGTGCGTGCATCTCATTCTGTGTGGGGCTGTTGGGGAGGGAGCGCCAGGAAACTTGAAAAAATAGAAATGTTCATACAGTTTGTCTCTGTGTCTCCACCCAAATCTCATCCTGTAATTCCCGTAATTCTCACATGTTGTGAAAGGGACCCAGTGAGAGATGATTGAATTATGGGGGTGGGTCTTTCCGGTGCTGTTCTTGTGATAGTGAAGGAGTCTCATGAGATCTGATGGTTTTAAAAACAGAAGTTGCCCTGCACAAGCTCTCTGTCTCTCTCTCGCCTGCTGCCATGTGAGACGTGCCTTTCATCTTCTGCCATGATTGTGAGGCGTCCCCAGCCACGTGGGTCTGTAAGTCCAATAAACCTCTTTCTTTTGTAAGTTGCCCAGTCTTGGGTATGTCTTTTTCAGCATTGTAAAAATAGACTAATACAAATGTATCCTCTCACAGCTCTGGGGCCAGAAGTCTGAAATGAGTCTCACTGAACCAAGATGAGGAGGGCTGTGCTCCCTCCAGAGGCTCCGGGGGGAGAATCTGTTTCTAGCCCGTCCCAGCTCCAGGGGCCGCCAGCCTTCCTTGGCTTGTGGCCACATCATGCCAATCACTGCCCCCTGGGTCATATTGCCCCCTCCTCTTCTGTCAGTATCACTGTGCCTTCCTCTTGCAAGGATGCTTTGATTGCATTTAGGACTCACTCCAATAATCCAGGACAGTCTTCCCATCTCAAGAGCCTTACTCTAAGCACATCTGCAAAGCCCTTTCTTCCCATAGAAGGTACTCATCCCAGGTTGCAGGGATCAGGGCCCAGCATCTTTGGAGGCATCATGCAGACAGCTACAGGAGGTGAATGGGTCTCATATACAAGGCTGGCCATGCAATGCACAGCACACCTGGGAGGTGCCTATCTGGGTCACGTGGAGGAATAGCACTTCAGGCTTCACTTACTTCTTCCCAGGGCCTAGCCCACAGGCACAGCCCGGCAGGCCCTGGTCCTGCTGCCTCCCTCACTGGACCCTCCAGCTGGTGGTGTGAGGGCTCTTCCCTGCATGCCTGAGTGCCAGTCTCAGCCCGGCAAACTTCCCCCCACCCCCCACATGAAGGGACCTGGAGATGCTGACTCCAAGATGTGCACAGAGAACCCAACCCTGGTGCTGACACTGAGGGCCTGTCTTAGCCTTCCAGAGACTGAGCTTGAGATTCTACACTGGTTGCCACACAGCGAGAAAGATCCCGAGTCATGTGTTGGGCATGTGGTGTCTGTTTCAGATACATAGTGCCATTTGCAGAGAGTCAAGACAAGAGCTGCAAACTCAGAGGCTTGCAGGGCCTGGCAGGCAATGCCAACGAGGACAGCGGTGGAGGAAAAAAGATAATTGCACCCACCCTCAGCCTGGCTTTCATTTCCCTCCTTTTGATAGAAACATGGACAACCAAGAATACATCTCCACTAAAAACAAACAGCAGCAGGAATGCAGCCACACGTGGTGTCCGGCCCTGGCCTTGCCATAGGCACGGGGTATCTGGGGGACCCTGCACGGAGGGACAGCCCCTCCTCAGCTCCTGTGACTTCAATCTGGTAGAAATGTGGGTCTGGTGCAGCTGAACATCCTATCAAGAGAATCTAGATATTAGAATTTTTATGTGAACTTTCCTGATGTTAAAATGTGGCTTCAAATTTCTGGAAAGAGGATGAATGGAGAGGGCTCCAGGAATCCCGCGCTGAGGTGCTTAACTCAGTGAGTTGGCAACAGCTGACTTGGCAGGGCCCAGGCCAACCCAGGAACAAGAGAGCCCCTATCACCCATGAGAGGCCCAGGCCTCAGGGGTCTGGGAAGTCACTCAGGAAGTGCCTGACTGGAGACACAGAGACAGGCCCAGGCACAAAGACACTGGCCAAGTCCAGGTCTCAGGCTGTAAATCCAGCCAAAGGCCTCTGCACAGAGGCCGCCACATCAGCTCTCTGCCTCCAGCCCTGCACACCCAGTGGGAGCTCTCATGCCTGGAGTCCCCTTCCGTGCTCACTGTATGGACCAATCACAGCACAGCCCCCCATCGGCCACCTGTGCTTTCCGTGATGCAGAGGCAGAGGCATCCTCTGCCCTCCTCTGTGGGCTGCTTTCCCAGGGCTCCCCCCGGGCCTGGCCTTGGGACAGAGGAGGGGCAAGTAATTCCCATCCTGGGGGAACTGCTACCAGGCTGCTGTGCCGCACACCCCGCTGGGCTGAAGAAGAGAAGTCTGATCTGTGCCAATGACCTTGGCTGCCTCCACCCCAGAAGTAGCCAGTGCCAAGCTTCTGCCCGCTGCTGTCAGGCTGCAGTGTTCTCCCTGAAGGGCAGAGGAAGCACGACACCAAGGGAGCCTCTTGGCGTTGCTGCACCAAGGAAAGCCCACCAGGGCATGGAGGACAGACGCCAGCACTGGGCAGCTCTTTCATGTGGCTGAGCATGGCTGCCACGTGCAGCCCACAGCCAGCCCTTCCCCACCAGGCCAGGAAGAGCCCCCTCCTGACCCACAGTCTCCACCCTGTTACTTTGCCTTGAGTTGGGTAGTTTTCCAGGCTGCAAGGGATCCTGGTGGGAGAGTGGGCACAGGAGGGGACCTCAGGCCTGAGAGCGTCCCCTGGGTGTGCAGGGCCCAGGGCTGGAGGCAGAGAGCCGATGCGGTGGCCTCAGCCCTGGGCCCTGCACACCCAGGGGACACTGCAGCCTTGAATGACCCAAGGTGGGGATGGCGCCCTCCAGGCAGCAGGCAGCCGCCACAGAGTCGGACCGAGTTGTGTGTTTGGCAAGCTCATGCTGGTTGCAATGTGAGGGAGGCAGGAGGCAGGGAGGCAGTGCGGGAGGCTGGAGCAATGGCATGGGGGGAGAGAGGAGCTCTGTCCTGGCAGGCCACAGGACCAGGGAGCAGGCGAGACTCATTCACTCAGGGGCAAGCAGGTAGCCAGTCCCGCTGATGCAGCAGATGTGAGGCTAGGCATGGGGAGGGTGGGGAGGGCCCAGGATGGGGCAGGAGGGCTGTGTGCTTTGTTGCAGGGGGTGCAGATTTGCTGAATGCCAGGTCAGGGAGCCTTTCTGCCCTGTAGCCGTTGATATCCATCTCAGCTTCCTGTGGCTGCTGTAACAAGTTACCCATACCTTAGTGGCTTTAAACAGCACACATATATTCTCTACAGTTCTGTAGCGCAGAAATCCGGAGTAGGCTTTTAGGGGCTAAAATCCAGGTGTTGGCAGGGCTGCTTCCTTCCGGAGGCTCCAGGGCAGATTCCTGGCCTCTCCCAGCTCCCGGGGGCTGCTGGCCTTCCTCGGCTTGTGGCCACGTTGCTGCAGTCACAGCATCCCTGGGCACTGGCTTCCCCCTCTTCTATATCCAGCTCTCCTTCTCGAAGGACACTTGTGATTACATTTAGGGCCCGCTGGGACCATCCAGGTTACTCTCCGCATCTCCAGATCCCTAATTCAAATCCCTAATTTATATGCAGAGTCTCTTCTGCCATATAAGGTAATGGTCACAGGTTCTGGGGATTAGGAGCTGGACATGGGGGGTCATGATTCAGCTGATGTGTCTAAGCGTTGAACCTTGGGTCCCAAGATAGAATGGAGAGAGGCTTTTGGCTGGATTTGCAGGCTCAGCCCTAGACCTGGCCAGCGTCCTTGTGTCCAGACCTGTCTCTGTGTCTCCAGCCAGGCACTTCCTGAGCAACTCCCCCAGACCCCGGAGGCCTGGGCCTCTCACGTGGTGATAGGGGCTCTCTCATACCCAGGTCAGCCTGGGCCCTGCCAAGCCACTGTTGCCGACTCACTGAGTTCAGCGCCTCGGCACCACCGGATTCCTGGAGCCCTCTCCCTTCATCCTCTCTTTCCACCCCCGGGGCTGTTCCTGCAGCCCAGGTCCTGGGAAACCCCAGGAGAAACAGTGATTGTGAAACCCGAGGCGGTTCTGGGAGGCGTGCTTCAGGGCTGAGCGAACCCTTGGCACACGCCACGGCACTCCTGTCCTCGTGCGGACCGGGCCCTTGGGACGCTGTTGGAGATGCCAGTGTGGTGATGTGGCCCATGCGGAAGGGGTGGGCGGGGGCCGGCGCCAGGAAAGCCGAGGAGGCTGCACATTCTCCAGGCTGGAGTGGCCTGAGGTCAGGCGAGGAGAGCAGGAGGAGCCAGCTCCCAGGCCTGGCCTGCTTTCTGGCTGGGGTCTGCTGCTCCGGAGCCCTGCCCTGTGGGCGCTTCCCACCCCCCTGGGCTGCAAAGGCAGAAGTGAAGCTTGCAGCCCCGACAAGGGCTCGGCCCCCCCCTTACCCCGCAGGGGGAGACATGCCAGGGTGTGCTCCCCCCTCCACGGCGTCTGGGTCTGGCACTCTGCCTGACAGCCCCCAGTGTGCACAGCTCCTCCCCTGCGTCTCCATCTCTGACATAAATTTAGTCCCTGCATCTCAGGCCTGCCCTTCCCCCCACTGCCTCTCCCCCTCCCAACAAGGGTTCTGTTTCAAGGGTGGAGCTGACCAGGTGAATGTGGCTGGCAAGGGCCTGGATCTCTGGTGGAGCACCGTTGTGGGGGAGGGTGACCAGCATCATCTGGAGGATGGTGGCCTTGGCCCCGGCTTGGCTGCAGCCCCAACTCAGGTACAGGGGACAGCTCTTGAAGACTGTCCAGTGGTTCTGAGGAGCTGCATTAGGAAGGGCTGCTCCCACGGCTGCTCCCAGCACGAGGTGGGTGGATGGGTGGGGTGGGCAGGGGGCAGTTTGGTTCAGGGGTCAATGTGCCCAGCTCCACCTGGCACGCTGCGGTGCCAACTCACTGAGGGGCCATGGGCAGCTTACCCAGCCTCTTGGGGTCTCAGTGTCTTCTGCTGTATAAGGTGCAGTGGCACAGGGGCTGTTGGAATTACACAGGGCCCAGGGCGCCAGCCCTGTGCTCACTGCCACACTTGCTGAAGCTCTCCAGCCTCCTTTCCCTACTCTGCCTCCGGTCTTCCACAGACACAATGAACTGATGCTTTCTTTCCTTCCCTTGGATCTGTGTTAGGAATGTCCTCCAAAGAGCTTTTCTCCCATCGCCATGCAAGGTAACCATGCCTGGCAGGCAGACGGCACACAGCTCAGGGGTGAAACTGTGATCTGTTTACAGGGGCATCTGGCGATGGATTAGCAGCTGTGGGCTGGGCACGCCCTCTCTTTCAGGTCCCCAGCACAGCACAGGCAGGCTCCTGGGAGAGAGGCGACGGCTCCAGGGCAACTTTTCATGTCGGTGACATCTGTGCCTGGGATGTAGGAGCCTGCTGGCTGGGGCGAGGTTGGGGCAAAGAGCAGTGGGGCCGGCTTTGGACCCAGGTGAGGCTCCCTTCATGCCCTGGGTGCCCCATGGATGACTGTGAAAGAGACACAGGCATAATGGGGGCAAAGGGACTGCATCCCATGGTGTGGGTCCCCAGACAGAGGCCTCTTGGGGATAGAGAGGGGTGGGGCGACAGGTGAGAGGTGTTGGGTACCAGCATCGGGGCTGCAGAGGCAGCTGGAGGGATGTCTGAAGGGGACAAGAAGCTCTTCCCCAGCAGCAGCAAGGACAGGCCCGGCTCAGAAACTGCATCTGGGCCCGAGGTACAAACTCTGCCAGTTTGTGCCAGCCAGAGGCTTCTGACACAGGCCCCGTCTCCTCTCAGAATTCTCTTCAGGTCGGCAGACACATCAGCCAGCTCCAAGCCTGAAATATTTTCTATAAAAATTTTCAATTTTCTTTGACCCATTTCTCTTTGAAATTAATCCCAGGCAGCTCTATGTTCTGGGCCCTGAAGGAGCTCTGGGCGGGGGAAAAGGTTGCACAGCCAGGTGGTGCTGGTGTCTTGCCGCCCCTCTCTCCTGGCTCCATTTTTCTCTCCTGTCTCATCCTCTTTTCATGTACCTGTGCACACAAACACGTTTGGAACATGGGCTGGATTCAGAGCTCTTGACTTGGCCCCATTGGCCTGGGCTTGTCCTGGTGTATGGGCCGCACTACGAGCAAAGCTGGTAGAGAACCTGGCCAGGAGCACAGCTGGCGCCTCCCACACCTCCCTTCCCCACCTGGCAGGATGGTGGTGCACACCCAGAAAGAGCTGGCAGGATAGGACAGGAGGTGACCTGGGGAGCTGGGCCTGGGAGGCTGGTGCTGGTCTGGTTGGGAAAAGGTTGGGCACCTGAGTGCCATGTGGGTTCAGTAATGCCCAATAATAATGCTGTTCCCCCAAGTCATAAGAGGAATAATAGCATTAGCAGCTCTACTGCTTAGGGGGAGACTGAGGCTCAGAGAGGGCACCTTGCCTGCTGCCCCGAGCATGTTCTTCTTCATTCATTCCTCACGTTCTCGCTATGTGTCCATTGTGTGTCTGGGGCAGGACTAAGTGCCGGGGTTGCAGCCGCAGAGGAGACTGATCCAGTCCCTGCTCTCTGGGCTCACAGACCAGCAGGGAGCAAATGCATGCAAACAGTGGGATATCCCGTGAACACAGTAAAACAGGGTGAAAGGGCTGTGTGAGACGGCAGGTAAGGGAGGGAGTTGCCCCAGGTTGGTGGTGATGGGAAAGCCCAGCCCCGGGAATGGTGTTCCAGGCAGAGAGAACAGCACACACAGGAGCCCTGAGACGGGAGTTACCACAGCGTGACCAAGGGGCAGAAGAAGAGTGAGTGCCTGGAGCTGAGGACATCACAGGGGAGTGGGAGGTGCGCGGGGCTGGGAGAGATGGGCAGGGCTCATCACCTTGAAGGGACAGTTGTGGTGCAGGGTGGGAATTCATTCTCTGTGCAGTGGGGAGGCGTTTGGAAGGTTTTCAGTGGAGAGAGTGGAAGCAGGGAGGCATCCTAGTGACAGGTGGCGGTGCCCATGCCAGTGGGGTGGAGCCAGTGGGGTTCAGGATGTGTTTGAGGTGGAGCTCCCAGGCTGTGGTGTGAAGGAAGGAATCAAGGACATGTCCTGCCCCTGAAAGGTGATGTGGCTGGCAGACTGGCTGGTGGCATGAGGCTGGCTGGGCAGGTGTGCTGGTGGGGGTGGCAGGTGAGGTGGCCTGGGCCAACTGCAGGAGCCAGAATTGGCGCCCATCGCTCAGACTCCACAGCTACCCGCTTGCACTGCTCTGCACTGCCCTGGCCCAGAGGGAGGAAAGAAAGGGCACTGAAAAAAGACACAAGGGTACTGTTTTTCCCAGAAAGGAAGGTGCCAAGGCCAAGACGCATGTGCTCCCAGACTCATGGGGTGGGGACAGGAGCCCCCAATGGGACCCACTGGCACCTCCTCTTGCTCCAGGAGGCAGAGGCTGTGCTCTGAGGGACAGGCTGTCAGGGACAGTGTGCGGCCTGTGGTCCCATGGACATGCTGCATCCTTGCTTCTCCAGCATCACAGGCTCTGCTTCTCCTTACCTGCCACTGTGGGAGGGACCCAGAATGGCCAGCATGAATGGATGTAGGAACTGTGGTCTGCACGTACTGAGGAGTGTGTGGGGCGGGGTGTGTGGCAGCCTCTAGGGCCTTTGCAGGCAAGGCTTTCCTGTCCACCCCAAGGGAAAGGACCAGCTGTTCCCCCACACAAAAGCTGCCCAAGAGAGCCAGGATGCTCCCTGCCCCTGGTGCAAATTCTTGAAACTCAGGGTTGGGGATATCCTGGGAGCTGACGTCAGGGTTTGTTCCTGCAACTAGGTATCTGTTGGTGACCCAGCAGATGGCGGCCTGAACCATCCCAGACGCACTGGAGCCCTGGCCCCAAGCAACCATCAGGGAGCACTTACTGAGTGACGGAATGAATTAGGAAATCCCAGCGCTTAACAAACTCACCACTCCGGGCAGAGCCAGACCGGCTTCCACAACAGCTCCTGGTTTCTCCGAATCCTCACCAGCACGAGGGCTTTACTATTTAATATTTTGCTGCTCTGGCAGCAAAGCAGTGTTGCTTTTTGCGCTAATTTGTGCTTCTTTGTTTACTAGCGAGGATGAGTGATCTTCCCCAGGTTTGATTACTTTGCGTATCTCCTCTTCCTGTCTAAGTCCTTTGCCCGTTTATCTCCTGGGGTCTTAGATATTGGGATAAGCCCTTTATCTCTTTTAGATATTGACTTTCTGTCATGTTTGATACAAGCTTTCCCCCAGGCTCTAGTTCCTTTTCCCTTTCCGGTTTTGTTAGCGTTAGTTGCACAAAAGCCCATTTTTCTGTAGCTGAGTCTGAATGATCCTTCTCCTGCCCCATTGGAGCCAAGTTGGCGTTCAGGGACATGCCCATTTACCAAGGGCCTGGGGAGGGCGGGCACTCTTCATGGTGTCATGTAATAGGCACGGTAGCCCTGGCAGCAGGTGACAAAACCAAGGCGCAGGGGTATTGCTGTCCAAGTAGCAACGGGAACAGCAGGGGGTGGGGAAGAATGTGTCACCTTCCTTGACCACTTATGGTTGACAGCATCTGCCAGCGCGCTGCAGGTACATCATCTCCTGGGATTCTTGTGATGAGCCCAAGGGTTGGTTGGTGCTTTTGCTGTGCCCACATTACAGATGAGGAAACTGAGGTACCGACAGTCACACAGCTGGTAAGCTGTAGAAGCACAGTGGACGCCAGGCCTTCTGACTCCTGCATGGGGAGGGAGGAGCAGGCCTAGAACCCAGGGCTGCCGACCCCCTGTGCAGTGCCCTCCTGTGTCCCCTCAGAGCCTGGGCTGGGGAAATCTGGTAGCCTGTGACCCCACCTGTTCGTTGGACACAGGGCCTTCCAAGCACCAAGGCCTGGAGCTCCACTGAATGGAAGCAGAAACTGAAGCCCAGTGAGGGTGAGTGAGGACGTGTTTCCAGGTCACTCAGCACATTAGCTTCGGGGGAGAATCTTCTGCACACAGTGGAATTCCCAGCATTTTGAGGAATGCCTGGCACACGGTTGGTGCTTAAATATCCGTGAAAAGAAAAAATGAGCATAGCTGCCTAGGAAGCCTGGCCACCCAGTGCTCGTTCCTGGAGCAGCGGCTGCTCCTTGCAGACGTCAGAGGGCTTGGCACTAATGCCTGCTGTTGCTGCCACAGTGTCAGGGCTACAGACTCAGGTTGGCAGCTATGGGTGGCTACTGGTCCCATGGGCCCAGGGGACATCGGGTGGACATCTGGGTCTTTGCTGGTCCCATTTCCTCACACCTGACCAGGACCAACTTGGCCGGCTTGTAACCCGTCCAGTAGGGTCTTATGCCCACTTTAATGCTCTGTCATCCTTGCCTTAGAAGTCTTAATCACTTTTTGAACAAGGGATGGTGCGTTTCCATTTTGCACTGTGCCCTGCAAATCAAGTGGCCAGAGCTGTTCATCACTCTTTCTCCTATGACTCTGCTTCCTCCCTGTGGTCTCGTGGAGCTGTGGTCCAGGCCCTGAGGTTGAGGACACAGGGCGCTGCACAGAGGCCAAAACTGGGGGTACCCAGTAGACACTGGCTTCCTTCCTTCCAGGCCCAAGCACCAGCACTTTCTCATGGTTAACTGTCTGTCCTTTATTTGGGAATGTCTGATGCCAGATTGCAGATGGCAAGGAGGATGGCCTCGTCCATGCTGGAACAACAGATCTGGCATCAGGAATGCACCCCTGTGACTGCCACAGGCCCGTTTGGTGCCTGAGGACAGCAGTGCGTGAACCCCAGCCTCTGCCCTGGGGATGGTGTCAGGCTGGAGCACTGCTCCCAGCATGCCTTGGCCACTGTTCCCTGCGGTTGTCTCTGGACATAAAGCACCCTGTGGAATCCCAGGGCTACCCCCGTGCCTGTCTCCCTCGACTCATCCAGCAGATTCCTACCCCGCACACACAGTGGGGCTGGGCACTGGGCGAGGCTCTGGGACCAGACAGACACAGCCCTGACCTCATACAACCCACAGGGCACTAGTCAGCCCACAAATATCTGCACAGTGAAAAATGTGGAAGTGCCACAAAGTGACCCCACAATAACTGGACCTTGGGCTGAGGCCTGGAGGGTGGGTTGCAGTTCCTCAAGAGGAAAAGGGGCCGGGGCAGCAGAATCGAGATACCTGAGGGGGTGAGGACGGGACTTGTTTGGGATTCTGGCAGGAGGGGGCAGGTAAGAGCCTGAGGGGACTGGGGGTCAGATCACAGTGGCTTCTGTGCGCTCAGTCATGGAGGGGGGCTGTGCCCTGCAGCAAGTGGCATGGTCTGGTTTCTGAAGAGGGCGAGCAGGGAAGAGGCAGGGAGCTGGCAGGAGGCTGCTGCCTTGTGTGTGGGGGGAGAGACTGCAGCCTGGATTGGGTGGCCATGGGGATGAGAGCAGCCACCGGATCAGCCCCCCCCAGCACCATCACGCAGCAAGGGTGTTGGGGGTCCTGGTAGGCAGTCCGCAGATTGGCCAGAGGGGGATGCTCCTTGCTGGGAGGAAGAAGCGTATTCCCATCCCACATCACCCCGAGGCTGAGAGGACCCAGATCACAGCCCCACCAGGCTGCCTGTAACAGCGCCACCCCTGCCTGGACCTCAGACTTGTCAAGGTGGTGCTCGCAAGAATCATTTCCTCTGTGGGATCCAGGCCTGGGAAGGTCCCTGTGTCTGGACCTTTTCTCAAGGACCCTTCCCGGATCACTCTGGACACATGTTTGAGTCCAGCTGCAGATCCCTAGCTGTGAGCAACGCTGCCCAAGCTTGAGTCTTTCTTTGGCTGACTTGCAGGGACTCTGTGGGGTGTGCCACAGCGGCTGCCTTCAGGCTTCTCATGCTCAGCCTTTGACAATTAACATGTCAGGGGTGGGGTCAGGGCTGGGGTGGCCAGGCTTGGAGGGACGGAGTCAGGAGAACAAAGGGCTGAGAGGGCTGGGCAAGCCTGGCCAGGCAACGCCCCGCAGGGTGAAGGACTAGGTGCTGTTCAAACCACAACAGAAGCACCTGGTGGGCTGTGGGGGAGTGGAGCTCAGGGGTTGAGTTGACCAGGAGTTCAGTACACGTTGTCTCGGTTGTGGGGGGTCTAGGGGGTCAGGCTGGGAACAAGGAGCTGGGAACAAGGAGCATGATGGCCTGCTCAGGGCTGCCCACCCAAATCAGAGCCCACAGCCATGGTCAGTCCCAGCCCCAGCATGTGTGGAGGGCTCTGGAGGGCAGAGCTGGGTGACACTGGCCCCTGGAAGGACAGAGCCCTCAGGATGAGAGCGTGTGTCCCCTCAGCCTCGCCTGGAGCCTGGGGGTCAGGCATTCACTGAGGACAGAGGTCTGGTATGGGCACACTGATGGGGACCTGGTGGGTGACGCCCGCAGAGATCACTCTGTCCAGGTAGACGTGGGGTCAGCCAGCAGCAGGAGCGCCTCCCATTTTATAAAGAAGTCAGAAGTCATGATTTTATATAAAATCTCTTCATTTTAAATTGTTGGCAGCTAATTCAAAATTTGTGAAAGCCAAGTAAGGGTTCAGCAGCCCCTGGCAGTGGCGGGGATGGGGGATAGGAGGTGGCCTCGGTGCTGGGGACCTTCCCTGGAGCCCACGGCACTCAGGACCGAGCCTCTAGGATGTGGCCAGGCCTGCCTCAGAGCTGAAATGCACTTCAGAGGAATTTTTATTTTCCTTTCGGGAATGTCGAGAGAGGCCGTTCCAGTGGTTCCGTTTCTGCGAGGAGAAATCTGCGGTCGTCCTGTTTTTCTTGGAGGCAGCGAGGAAGCCCATCTGCAGAGCATTAGCAGAAGCCAGTGGCAGGGAGGGCGTGGGGCCGGCCCAAGCAGATGGAACGCTCGGATGAGGCACTGAGAGAGCAGGCATGGCACGGGGTTTGGAGCAGCCCCGGGACTCCCCAGACTGGGTGGACGGAGCCCCTGGGCAGTGCATCTGGTGCCCAGTTCCGGGTCTGAGGTTCTGCTTCTGGGCTCCCCAGAACCCATACCCATTCCTAGACCTCCTCCAGGCCCCTGCAGCCTGGAGAGCAAATGGTCAGTGATGGTCTCAAGAGGACATGACCCTCATGTCCAGAAGGGTCAGGTGACTGTGCGCCTTTGTTCTGGGCAGTTGAACTGGGAAGGAGTGTGGGAACTCACAGGCCTGCAGGAACCACCTTGGCCACCTTAGAAACTCACAGTGGGGGCCCCTGGTGACAGGGACCCCGGGGCCAGGCCTGACCCTCCCTTTTTTGGTGTCCTCAGTGCTCCCCCACGAGCCATGGTGACTCCAGTGATGGGCCGGGCAGCTGGGGCCGCCAGTGTGGCCCTGCCCTGAGGAGTCCTCGCTCTGGACTGACCTCATTTTCTCATCTGTATGTCAGGGGTGTGGACTAAAGCCAGGCCTCACCCCTGCAGCTCCCAGGCTGCCTTGCCGCCCCACCCCACAATGTTTTATTTGACTCGCACAGCATCTTCAGAAATGTAGAGTATGCACTTAAAAATCAGGAGGTTTCACATGAAAATCTCAATTTTCAGTTCCTTCAGAAGGTCTGGCCACCCTGGGCATGTTCCTGCCGGCAGCACTGGGCAGGAGGCTCTGTGCCTCCTCTGGATGGGCGAACACGGCCCCTCCCTCCCCCGCCAATTCGCGCCTGGCCCACCCACTCATGCTGGCCCTGCCTGCCTGGTTTGCAGTGGCGTGTGAAACTCCCAGACTCTGGTTGGTAGTTAGACATGCGTAAACTCTCTCTGCCTCTGTCTTCTCTCTCTCTCACACACACACGCAGGCATGCACACGCTTATGCTCAGAGCAGACACATCCACATCTTCATCCACATACGAAACGCTGGAGTGAACCAAGCTGTCCCCCAGGAGCTTCCCTGAGCGGGGTGCCAGGGGCCCAGGGTCTGTCCTGTCTCTGGATGAGTCCTGCTCCCTTGGCCTCAGCCGAGGCCTCAGGCCCAAAGTTTCATGACACTCCTGACTCTAGTTTCCTTTAAGAAAGCCCCAGTCCTCTTCCTGTTGGTCACCCATGTCCCAAGGGGCGGGTCACAAGATGACAACTTGGAACCTGGTAGCTCACTGTTCTGTGGGCCAAGCTGGCTGCTGGACCCTGTGCAAAAGGCACCTGTGCTCCCACCTGAAGGAGCCTGGGGCCTCTGTACTCTGAGGGCAGAACAGGGCCCCCCCAGGTCTCCCTGAGGGAAGAAGGACTGTGTCAGAGACACTCTCCACGGGGGACCAAGATCAAGCTGTGGGAGAGGCTGGGGACAGTGAAGGGGGCTGGTGGGGGACCTGCCCATGCTTGTGTATGTGGGGTGTAGACAGACCCCAGGGCCCACCAGAGTGGCGAGTGGGAAGCAGCCAGTTCTGAAGCCCAGCAGCATCTGTGCAAAGGGGCCCCATGGGGTCACAGTACCCAGACTGTGCCACACACTCCATGGCCTCCCAACCCTGCCTGCTGCTGCAGAGCCCCGGCTCCCCCGAGGATGAAGACACCACGAAGAAGCAAAAAGTGGCCCCTGTGCCATCAGTGTTTGTACCATGCTACACCTGGTTGGGGGCACATTGGTTTTCTCACCTGGTATCCTTTGAAAGGAGGCGAGGTGGGCCCCAGTCCCAGGGTCTAGGGAGACAGCTCTACCTAAGGGCTTTGCTGACCCAATTCTGAGTCAGGCCCCAACTAGGTCTTGAGAGAAGGGATAGGAAGTGGGGGGGACCCCAAGACTGAATTGTAGGAAGGATCTGAACTCACTGGTGGAGGCAGAGAGGGAAGATGGGGATGAGGCTGATGGAAATGAAGTCTGCTCACAGGCACAAAGGCCACATCTGCAACCCCAGCCCTGAGCCTTCCCCACAGTTCCTAACCCCAACCCTCACCATCTAGAGCTGACCTGTGGTCAAGCATGACCAATTCTGCTCCTAAAATGTGTACAAATGGCAATAGGGACAATGACATTGCCATGGCCTTGCCTCTGACTTTGTTACCTGCTTCAGTTGCCATGGAGGTGAAGGATTCACTTTCTAGTATCGGAGTCTGTCTGTCTGTCTACCCATTCATTCATTTATCCATCTATCCAGTCATTCATCCACTCATCCATCTGTCATCCATCCATCCATTCATCCATCCATTGTCCATCCGTCCATCATCCATAATCTATCCATATATCTAATCATTCATTCATCCATCATTCATCCATCCAGTTATTTATCCATCCATCCATCATTCATCCGTCCATCTTTCATCCATTCATCTACCCACTCATTCATCTACCCATCCACCCAGTCCATGCATGCATGCATGCATGCATCCATCCATCCATCCATCTATTCATTCATTCAGTCAGTGTCCGCATGCACCCCAGGCCTGCCCCCTGCTGGGCACTGAGTATATACAATCTGGTATCTGCCCCTGAAGAGTCTGGTTAGGGGACAAGGCAGATCCCCCACATGAACCATGACAAATGCTGCTAATAGGCTGGAGAGGCTCAAGGTGATGTTTTCTTGGCTGGGGTGAGTTCCAGGAAGCGTATCAGAGCTGGGCTACACTAGCCAGGCCTCAGACCGAGTGGGTGATGCTCTGGCTTCTGGGACAGGGCAGGGTGTGCTGGCTCAGAATGCAGGCTTTGAGGTCCTGCTACCTGGTTTAAACCCTGGCTTCTCCCTCCACTTTTCTGTGCCTCTGTTTCCTCATCTGAACAACAAGGATACTACATTTCCCCCTGGTAAGTTACTGGGAGGATTAGGCCCCATTATACCTGTAAAGGGCTCAGTGCAGGGGCTGGTGCATCACAAGTAGTGAAGTTTTGAAGTGATCAGAGCAGAAAGCCCCATGTCCAACCACAGCTATCAGGAGAAGGTCTCTGCAACATCTCCCATCCTGGCATTTCCTTTGCTGCCCTTCACAGAGGGCACACAGCCCATAGGCAGTGAAGCTGCCCCTTCACTCTTCTGATTGCTGCTAGGCTTGTCTGACGTAAAAGAGAAAGGCTTCCTTAAAGAATTCCCAAAATTTGTGCACCTCCAGCTGCTTCCCAGGGGTGGCTGCTTGCACAGCATTTATTCAGTAGATGTTTCCTGGGATCAGCGTGGGGCAATCTTGGAGAAACCGATTTACCTGCCTCACCAAGTCAGGCGTGGGAAGCAGGCACACTCCAGAGCCAGGGGTGGGGGTGGGTCTTCAATGCTGCCTGGCCCACAGGGACAGACATCCTGTAGTCTTGCAGATGAAAGTGCAGAACCCCTTCATCCAAGCCCACCCTTTGCAGCCAGAGACCTGCTAGAGCTGAGTGGATGATGAGAAACACCAGCCACGGACTTTTTTAGACACTTTGATCTGCTCTGTTTTTCCCACACAATGTCAAATCTCAAAATGAACAAATTGAGCTAATATTTCAGAGGATTCATATGCACAGAGGGATCCCAGCTTTCCACGAGACATCAGGACCCTGGCAGCACTCAGCCTGCATTGCTGTCCTGTGTGGGCCCGGTGGTTGGGCACTGAGGGACTGCTTCCTGGGTAGGGGGAGCGTGTGCTCCATTCCCACAGGCTCCCGACCCCCACCCCCATGCCCAGTGACTCTGGTCTGAAGCCTGAGACTTGGCAGCCCTTCGTCATTGTGCCCTGTTGTCTTTCCTTCAGCGAAAATATACCTTTGTGCGTCTTTGACGCTATCAACAGTTGATAGGAGAGTCAGGCAGAGGGGGCTGTGGGCTTCAAGGACAGTGAGAGGGAGTATGTATGTGTGTGACCTGGTGGCTTAGAGAACATTCTTATGGGCTTAATCTGCACACCCCTGCTGACTTCACCCATTTATGCCTCTTCTGACCTCCTATAAGCATTTGAGTTGCTTCCTCTGACCTTTTAAAAATCAATGGACTACAATTCATATGAGTATGAAAATGTGTAATCCAGTGGTTTTTGGCATATTCACAGTGTTGTGCAGCCATCATCACCATCTGGTTCCCAAACGTTTCATCGCCCCAGTGGGAACTCTGTACCCAGAGCAATCACTCCCCATTCCCCTCCCCAGCTCATAGTGACCACTAAATCTACTCCCTGTATCTTTGAATTTGCCTATTCTGTATACTTCCTATAAACACAGTCAACAACATGTGGCCTAAAAGCTAAGGAGTGGCCTAAAAGCTCCCAGGGCCCCTCGTCATGGGAGCATCATATGCCCAACAATATGAATACAAAATAATAATGCTGGATAACACCCATATTGCTATTGCTATAAATCTGCAAAGTCAGCCTCAAGGGCAGAACAGAGTCCCTGCAGGTGCTGGGGTGAAGGTACTAGGTGCCTACGAACAAGCCCACTCCCATCACCAAATATAGAGATGGGTTGTAGCTGAGGGAGCTGACTCCTGCGTCTCTCCAGAACAGTGCTTCATCTCACATGCTTCCAGAATAGGCAGCAGTGTGTGTGTTTAAAGCTTGGAGCTGTGAGACACATGGTTAAAACAGTCCAGAATGCCTCTTCCTAAGGGAAGGAGGAGCCTAAGGGGTGGCCCCTCCTAGCTCCTGCAGTGAGTTCCATGCCGACACTGAAGTGGCATTGTGCCCTGCTGCCCTGCCGTGGGATGGCATATTAAAGGGTGCTCCGATCACCTCTGAACTGGGAAATTTGGAGTCAGTGCTGGACACAGCAACAGGAACCACCACTCCCAGCCCCACTGCAGAGAGAAAGGCCCATGAGCACCTGCTGCAGGGACTGGAATGGAGCTGATGATCAGCTCTGGAGCTGGTGTTGACATGGCATGTCACCTCTCAGGAGGAGGGCAGGAAGTAGGGTGCCTGAGGCCAAACCGTCAGAAGGGTCTGAACTTACTGCTGGAAGGGCATGCTGTCCCCCAAGGTTGCAGCCTGGCTAGGGCAGCCAGCACAGCTGAGACAGGACAAATTAGACAAAAGGGGGTGTCTTTTTCTTTTTCTTGAGATGGATCTCAGTGACAGAGTGCAATGGCTTGATCTCAGCTCACTGCAGCCTCTGCCTCCTGAGTTCAAGTGATTCTCCTGCCTCGGCCTCTGAAGCAGCTGGGATTACAGGCATGTGCCACCACACCCAGCTAATTTTTTTTGTATTTTTAGTAGAGATGGGGTTTCACCTTGTTAGCCAGGCTGGTCTGGAACTCCTGGCCTCAAATGATTCGCCCACCTTGGCCTCCTAAAGTGTTGGGATTATAGGTGTGAGCCCCTGCTCCTAGCCGGGATGTCATTTTTTTTTTTTTAATAAGAAAAAGTATAAAGGTGAAAAAAGGGACAGAAAAACCAAGACAAATTGAGATAATAGAGTAAGATGGGAGAAACAAGCCCAGATTTATCAACAATCCAGGTAAACGGATTAAACTCACGAATTCAAAGACAGAGGCTGTCATATCACACAAACAAGACAAACCCAAAATCCAAAATCCAGCTGATGCTATCACCAGATACAAGTGAAGTGTAAAGGCAAGAAAAGATTGAAAGTTAAGTGTGGAAACAGATCTATCGAGCAGCCAAAGGCAAGCCGGCGTTGCTGTATCAATCTCAGACTCAACAGACTTCGAAACAGAAGACGCTGCCGGGGAAAGACAGGTCACCATTTAATGAGAAAAGGTTCATTTCCCCCAGATGATAGAGCATTTCTAAAGGTAGAGTCATTTAATAAAATAACCTCAACATATTTGACGTAAACTTTGTTAGAAATAGGGAAATTCACAAATTTATCATCATTTTTGAGAGATTCCAACCATTTTTTTCCAATTGGTGTTGGATCAAGTAGACAAAAAACCCAGTGAAGAAAAGGAGGTTCTAAATAACATAAATAATAAGCTTGACATTGATGAATTTTGCATCCGACAAGTAGAAGTTATTTCTTCTTCTCAAGAGCATAGGAAACACAACAGTTGGTCAATTAAGTGCAAATCTCACAAAAACTAAAAGAATAGTTAGTATCAACAGATCTTCCCTGACCATCATGCCTGTAAGTGAGAAATTAATAGTCCCCAAAGCAAAAATCCCCATTATTTGGAAATTAAAAACAATACTTTTAAATAATTCATGGGTCAAAGAAGAAATAATAATGGAACTTCAAAAATATAACTGAATGATAATAAAAGCACTAAATATCAAAACGTGGATGGAAATTTACATTAGAAAAGAAAAAGTCTACAAATTACAGAGATAAATTTCCAGGATAAGAAGAAAAAGGCATCATTGATCCAAAGAAAGTAGAAGAAAAATGGTAACACAAAATAAGATCAGAAATTAGTGAGATAAGACCAGGTGCAGTGCCTCATGTCTATAATTCCAGCATTTTGGGAGTCTGAGGCAGATGGATTGCCTGAGCTCAGGGGTTCGAGACCAGCCTGGGCAAAATAGTGAAACCCCATCTCTACTAAAAGATCCAAAAGTTAGCCACACATGGTGGCACGTGCCTGTGGTCCCAGCTACTTGGGAGGCTGAGGCAGGAGAATTGCTTGAACCTGGGAGGTGGAAGTTGCAGTGAGCTGAGATTGCACCACTGCACTCCAGCCTGGGTGACAGAGCTAGACCCTGTCTCAAAAAAAAAAAAAAGAAATCAGTGAGATAGAAAACCTCTGAGTTCTGATAATCGTTGCTGTTGGGCAGATTCAGGGTCAGTGTTGCCAGATCTTTGGTTTTTCAAGATAAATCAGAAACATGTAATTCTGCAGGCAAGCTCTGCATGAAAGAAAGAAAGAGAGAAGGAGAGAAGGAGAGAAGGAAGGAAGGGAGGGAGGGAGGAAGGAAGGAAGGAAGAAAAAGAAAAGAAGGACAGAAAGAAGAAAAGAAAGAAAAAGAAGAAAGAGAAAGAAAGAAAGAAGGAAAGAAAGAAAACAAAAAATACCCCAGCAGTGTCGATAGTCTGAATTTGGCCTGTGCACCTCTTTTCCCGGAGCTGCTTCTGCACACGGCACCTCCTCTCTAGGCCGTCTTCTCTTGGCCAGCTTCTTCTCGATGGCCATTCGTGTACAAGTCTTTGTGTGCACTTATATGTTCATTACTCTTGGGTATACGCCTAGAAGGAGAATTGCTGGCTTACGTGGTAACGCAGTGTTGCGCCTTTTGAGGAAACACCAGATTGTTTTCCAAAATGTCCTGCACATGGTGTCCCTCCTGGAGGGCCGGGTCTGGGTCACCATACACAGAACATGCAGAAACACCCCCGGAAGGACGCTACTTGTGTCTAGTTAGCAGGGACCGGTCTCTGTGGGTGGGGGGCTGCTGGTTTCTGACTCTCATCTGCAGACTCCTCAGGCACTGGCCTTGTTGTTTTATTCATAAATTGGGAAGGTGATGGAGGGGGTCTGAGTTCTGCTTTTTTGGCTGCAGTAATTTTTACATTGGGTCTGTGCTGAAGTAGGTCACCATTGCGCAGAAATACAGTTCCTGAGACTTTCTGGGGATAAGAAGTTCAACCCTGCCTGGCTGTGGCAGCTTCTAGCAGCTCTGCTTCCAGTACCATGTGGATGTCATTTTCACTTAGGCTATCTCACAAGGGCGTGGATGGAAAGAACTCTGTTTCTAGGTAAGAGATGGAAGGCTCAGAGATGGCACAATTAGAAAGTGGAGAAGCTAGGACTTGAACCCAGGCCTCTCTGATGCAGAATTGGGCTCTTTCTGCTGTACTAGCTTCAGGTGCTGGCTGAGCCCTGGGAGGAGGAGCAAGCGAATTTTGCTCCTTCCCTAGAGCAAGCAGGATCTCTGGACATCTCTCCTGTCCAGTGTGTCAGCTGGGGCTCCACTGGCAGGAGCGATATGTGGGCAGGATAGGTGACGCCGGTGGGCGGACAGTGCCTCGGTGTCCTGTGGGCGGACAGAAGGCAAGCGGAGGCTGCTATGGGAGTGTGTTAGAGGGTGGCGTTGGCATCCCATCAGGCAGGGTGAAAGTTAGGAGCAGCTGTACAGGGTTGGTCACCCGAGTACTTGCTCCCCCTTCTTGGTGACCACACAACCAACCCGGTGGCCTCTCAGGGCCTTGCACTACACAACACTGGACAGCCAGAAAGCAGGCAATGCTGCATCACCCTCTTGCGTGGGGCCTGGGCTGGGCTGGCAATGGCTCTAGAAACAAAGAGGTCAAAGAGTAGATCATTGTTTTATTTTTTCTTTATGGTGGGTTTGTTGAGATATAATTCACATATGCTGTAGTTTAGCCATTTAAAGTGCACAATTCCATAATGTTTACTATATTCACTCAGTTGTGCAACCATCACACAACCAAATTTAGATCATTTTCATTGCTCCCAAAAGAAACCCAGTACCCATGAGCCATTATTCCCCATTTTTCCTCAAGAACTGTTACTTCTTCCTTTGCAATTTGGATGCATTTTATTTCCTTTTCTTGCTGAATTGCTCTGACTAGAATGTTCAGTACTATGTTAAATACAAGTGGTGAGAGCAGGCTTCCAGTCTTACAATTGACCATCATGTGTACTTTTGGTTTTTCGTAAATACCCTTCATCGTGCTGAGGAATTTCCCTTCTAGTCCTAGTTTTCTTGACTATTTTTTAATCATAAAGGGTGTTGGGTTCTGTCAAATGCTTTTTCTGCATCAACCGAGATGACTGTGGTTTATTTTCCTTCATTTTATGAATGTGGCTACTGATTGATTTGTGTGTGTTGAACCACTTTTGCATTCCACAGATAAATGCCACTTGGTTATTGTGTATAATCCTTTTAATATGCTGCTGCAGTTGGTTTGCTAAAATATGACTAAGGATTTTTGCACCTGTATTTGTGAGAGATAGTGGTCTGTAGTTTTCTTATGTGTTTTTGTCCGGCCTTGGTATCAGGGTAGTGCTGGCCTCAGAATGAGCTAGGAGGTTTTCCTTTATCTTCTGATTTGGAGTTTGTGAAGGATTGATATTAATTCTTTAAGTGATAGGTAGAATTCCCAGTAAAACCATCCAGTCCTAGGTTTTTCTTTATTAGGAGTTTTTGATTACTGATTCAATCTCTGGACTTGTGATAGATCTGTTCAAATTTTCTGTTTTTCCTTGAGTCAATTTTGGTTGTTTGTGTGTTGCTAAGAATTTGTTCATTTCTTCTAGGTTATTTAATTTGTTGGTGTACAATTGTACCCAGTATTCTCTTATAATCGTTTTTATTTCTATAAGGTCAGTAGTAATGTCCCCACTTTTGTTTCTGATTTTAGTAATTAGAGTCGTCTTTCTTTTTATCTTGGTCAGTTTGGCTAAATGTTTGTCAATTTTGTTGAACTTTCAAAGAACCAGCTGTTGGTTTCATTGGGTCTCTTTATTGCTTTTACATTCTCTATTTTGTTTATCTTCACTATAATCTTTATTAATTCCTTTCTTCTGCTAGCTTTGAGTTTTGTTTGCTTTTCTTCTTCTGGTTCCTTAATGTGTAAAGTTAGGTTATTGATTTGAGATCTTTATTATTTTTAATGTAGGAATTTGCAGCTATAATTGTTCCTCTGGTCACTGCTTTTGAACATCCTGTAAGTTTTGGGTATGTTGTGTTTTTGCTTTCATTTGTCTCAAGATTTATTATTTACTAAATATTCTAATTTATCTTGTAACATATTATCTGACCTAATGGTTAAGAGCATATCGTTTAATTTCCACATATTTGTGAATTTTTAGAGTTTTTCTTCTATCATTGATTTCTAGTTTTATTCCGTTATGGTTGGAGAAGATGCTTTGCATGGTTTCAGTCTCTTTAAGGTTATCGAGACTTTTTTTGTGACTTAACATATGATCTATCCTGGAGAATGATCATCATACATGAAAAGAATATACATTCTGCCGCTGTTGGGGTGGGGTGTTCTATATACGTCTGCCAGGTCTAGTTGATTCACGGTGTTGTTCATGTCCTCTCTTTTCTTTTTCTTTCTTTCTTTTTTTTTTTGGTAAATGTGAAAGACATAAATGTATTCTGCATTAATAGAGCATTCTTATCCATTCCCATGGTTTTAAGTAACATTAAAATAGTGATAACTTCTACATCCTATCTTCAGCCTTGACCTCTTAATTCAGTTTAAGATTTGTAAATCCAAAGGCCCACTAGACAAATCTTCCTGAAATTTCTACAGTTATCTCAAACTTAATGGGTCTGCATTAAATTCATTATCATCTGCCTTTCACCTCCATTCAAATTTATTTCATTTCCTGTTATACTATATGGATTCATGGCACTATCATCCACCAAGTCACTAGCAACAGACACCTGTGAGTTTTCTTAGACTTCTGGACTCACCAGTCACCTTCATTCCATCACTAAATGCTGCTGACTTCTCCTGCTATCTGAATGGGTCTTGGATCCTTTGTCGATTTCCATTTCTATTATATGGCCCCATCAGGCCTTCATCGTCTCACCTCCAGGTTATTATACTATCCTCCTAACTTCTTTCCATTTCCTCGGTTTTGCCTTCTCTTCATTGCCACGGGAGTGGTCTTCTAAAAATGCAACTCTGACCATGTTGCTTTGGTGCTTTAAAATCTTTAATAATGACCATTATTTACCATGTAAAGTTTATTTCCTTACAATGCATGTCCTCTATTTCCTTATTGATCATGTGGCTGGTTGTTTTATCCATTTTTGAAAGTGGAATATTTAAGTCTTCAACTATTATTGTAAAACGGTCTATGTCTTTGATTCTGTTAGTTTTTACTTCATAGACTTTGGAACTCTGTTGTTAGGTGCATTTATGTTTATAATTGTTATATCTTCTTGATGGATTAGCTTTTTCATCAATGTATAATGCTCTTCTTTGTGGTAAAATTTTTTGACTTCAAGTCGATTTTTTCTGATATTAGTATAGCCGTCCCAGATCACTTCTGGTTACTATTTGCATAGAATTTCTTTTTCCATCTTTTCATTTTCAAACTATTCGTGTATTTTGGATCTAAATTTGGTCTCCTGTGGACAGTATACAGTTGGATTATACCTTGGGTTTTTTTTTTTAATCCATTCTCCTGTTCTCTGCATTTTAATTGCAGCATTTAATCCATCTGTATTTAAAGTAATTACTGATAAGGATGGACTGAATTCTGCCATCTGCTGTTTGTTTTGTACATGTCATGGTTTTTATTCCTCAGCTCCTCAAATACTTCCTTCTTTTGTGCTTAATAGATTTTTTTCTAGTGTACTGTTTTGATTCATTTTTTCTTTTCTTTTGCTGCATATTTAAGAGTTATTATCTTATTGGTTATCCTGGAAATTACAACTATTATCTTAAACATAACAATTTTGTTTGAATTGATATCAACTTAGTGTCAATAGTATACAAAAAGCTTTGCTCCTATACAGCTCAGTCTTTTGCATTCTTTATTATAATATTATACATAAAATTACATTTTATACATATGTGTCTATTAATGTAGACTTATAATTATTGCTTCATGTATCTATATACTAAATCACATAGGAAGAAAGAGAGGAGTTACAAACTAAGATTATGGGGTTTCCTTTGTTAGTATTCTTCATTTCATCATACGGCTTTGAGTTACTGTCTAGTGTCCTTTTATTTCAACTTGAAGGACTTTCTTTAACATTTATTGGAGGGCAGGTGAACTAGAAAACAAATTCTCTCAGTTTTTGTTTACCTAAAAATGTCTTAATTTTTTGTGTATTTTTGAAGGATAGTTTTGTTGGAATTCTTAGTTGACAGGACAGTATTTTTTTCAGCACCTTAAATACGTCATCCACTGGTTTCTGGCCTTTATTGTATCTGATGACAAATCAGCTGTTAACCTCTCTGAAAATCTCTTGTATATATGGCAAGTCACTCCTCTCTTGCAGACTTCAAGACTCCCTTTTTGTCTTTGTCTTTTGATTACAATGTATCTTGATGTAACTCCTTGAGATTTGAAACTTGGAGTCATTGAGCTCCTTGGATGTGTAGAATCATGTTCTTTTTATCAAATTTGGGGAGTTTGGGGCCACTGCTTTTTCAAACATTCTTTATGCTCCTTTGTTTCTCTGTTCTCTTTCTTGAACTCTCATTTTGTGTATTTGGGTGTACTTGATCCTTAGGCTCTGTTCCTTTTTCTTCCTTCTTTTTCCTTCTGCTTCTCAGATTGGATAATTGCTGATAATTTACATTTGCTGATTCTTTGTTTGCCTGCTCAAATCTGCTGTTGAACTGATCTACTGAAATTTTTATCTCAGTTATTATGTTTTTCAGCTCCAAAATTCTTTGTTGTTCCTTTTTATAATTTATATTTCTTTATTGACACTCTCTATTTTGTGATACAGCATGTTCTCACTTTACCTAATTTATTCTCTCATGGTTTCCTTTAGCTCTTTAAATACATTTAAGACAGTTTATTTAAAGTCTTTGTCTGGCCCATGAAGTGTCTAGGCTTCCTCAGGGAAGGTCTCTCTTTTTATTTCCTGTGGATGGACCATCCTATCTTGTTATTTTGCATGCCCTGTATTTTTTGTTGCAAACTGGACATTTTGAATGTGGAGACTCAGCAAATTAGATGCCCCCACTTCCCAAGGCTTGTAGTTGCTTTTCATGTGTTGTTGTTGCGTGTTTGTTTAGTGATTTTTCTAATCTATTTTTGTAACGTCTGCATTGTTCATTATGTATGACC
This sequence comes from Ateles fusciceps, assembly GCA_036589455.1. Lineage (NCBI taxonomy): Eukaryota > Metazoa > Chordata > Mammalia > Primates > Atelidae > Ateles > Ateles fusciceps. The sequence continues at coordinate 291,875 of JAZHEH010002583.1, forward strand.
ACCAAAGTCTCTGTTAGCTTAATGGTCAGCTAGTGATTTGACAGAGACTTTCTTAAAAGCCTAGGGCAGAAAGAAATACTCTCCTAGTCTTTGTAGATTGGTTCTGTGTTTGAGCACACCTTTGATGCTTAGCCAGGCTGTTTACAACTCTGTCTTAGCCTTCACTTCCTACTTGCACAGACCCTAAAGGTCAGCCAGAGATGAAAACTTTTGAGCCTTCTTAGGCCTTTTCTGAGCATGCATCTCACCCTAAACATGTCTGTGGTAGAATCCTAGATTCTCTGGTATGCACGAAAACTTTCCAAAAACCTTATTTCCCCAAATATCTCCTTCCCTAGCCTCTTCCTTCCCAAGCCTTTAGATCTGTTTATTGTACGTCTTGCCCCAGCTGTTCTCCCGTGCCCCAGGTGGCTGCAGCTAATACATTTACTCTTAAATGCCTTTGAAAGGCATTGTCTGGGAAACCACTTCAGTTCTGAGGAAGTTCCAAGACAGTTGAAACAAAGGCAAGCCAGCAAATGGGTTAAAACCCACAACCACAATTCTCCAGGTATAATGTTCATATTTCTGTCTCCGGTACCAGCAACCTACACCAGGAGTGTGGGCTGCCATCTTCATGGCTACTGCTCAGTTGGAGAATAAGATATGGTAAGCAAGTAAATTAAAACACCGTAGCCCACTGTCACCAAAATTCAGTAGCTTCTTTGTTTATTAAGCATTCCCTGGTTGTTGTAAGTTTCTGATTAAATTCTGGAGTTCCAAAAAGTCGATTCTGAGATTTTCCAGCTTATTTCCTACTTTTGTGGAGGGGCAGAATTTTGGAGTCCTCTATTCTGTTACTTTGGTGATGTCCTCTCCCTTATCATATGCATCTTCCCAGAATCTTTAGATTTATATTAACTTAATTCCAGTGAGCCACAGAAACATTACTCTTATGTAACTCTATTCCTTCACCCTTACCTTTGTACAATTATTGCTGTGCAACTTGTACTAGTTTTCATTGCTGCTATAACAGATTACCACAAATTTAGTGGCTTAAATCATGCAATGGTTTATTTTGCCGTTTTGGAAGTCAAAGTCTGAAATGAGCCTCACTGAGCTTAAATCAGGGTATTGGCAGGGCTTTGTTCCTTCTGGGTCCTCCTCCAGGGGAGGATCTATTTCCTTGCCCTTTCCAGTTTCTGGAAGCCACCTGCATTCCTAGGCTCATGACTTCTGTTCTTTATCTGTTATGCCAGCAACATCAAGCCAAGTCCTTTCCATGCAGCCATCCCTCCAGTTTTCTCTCTTCTGTTTCCCTCTTCCCTCTCTACAGACCCTTGTGATTACACTGGACCCATCTGGCTAATCTGGGATAATTTCACTACTTTCAAGTCATCTGATTTATAATGTTAATTTTCCTTTACATATAACCTTAGAGATAGATAGGTTCTGGGGATTAGAATGTGAAAATCTTTGGAGGGCCACAGTTCTGCCTACCACACATCTATATATGTTACAAACCTAACAATTGTTATAATTATTACTTTATCTAATTTCATGCTTAAAGAAGCTGAAGAAAGAAAGGAGAGTATCTATCTACAGTTTGCCTTCTTGTTGACCATTTCTGGCTCTCTCATTTGTTCCGGTGGATTCAAGTTCCCATCTGGTGTCATTTTCTTACTCCAGTAGCTGTGTTTCTGTTCACTTGCTTCGTGCTCTTTGTCAAATGCATTATATTTATATATTATATGGGCCCAATAATACAATTATATACACTCTTCTTCTATACTGTTGCTTTTTAAGCCAGTTAAGGGAGGAAAGAGAAGAAATATACATTTATATTGTCTTTTAAAGTTGCTTGATTACCTTTACTGGTGCTGTGTGTGTGTGTGTGTGTGTGTGTGTGTGTGTGTGTGTGAATTCAAGTTTCCAACTGAGGTCACTTGTTTTCAGCCTGAAGAACTTCCTTTAGTTTAAAGTTCTGATAAAATGGGTCTACTCGTAAATCTCTCAGTTTTTATCTGGGACTGTCCATATTGCATCTTAATTTTGTAAAATAGTTCTGCTGGAGAAGATTCTTGGTTGACAGCTTTTTTTACTTTGGATATGCCATTCTACTGCCTTCTGGCTTCCATTATTTCTTAGGAGAAGTCAGCTGGAAATCCCATTGGGATTCCCATAGATGTGGCAAATCATTTTTCTCTTGCTGCTTTCAAAATTTTCTCTTTGTCTTTGGCTTTCAGCATTTTTGCTATGATGTCTGTGGGTGTGGATCTCCAGGCATTTATCCCATTTGAAGTTTGCTGAGTTTCTTGGAAACATAGATTAATGTTTTTCATCAAATTTAGGGAGAGTTTTGCCACTGTTTCTTCCATCTTTTCTGCTCCTTTATCTCACTTGCCTCTTTCTGGGACTCCTGTTATGTATATATTCATGTCCTTAACGGTGTTCCACATTTTTCTTAGGTTTCATTTATTTTTCTTTGTTCTTTTTTCCCTGTGTCTTTCAAATTACATAATATCTATTGATCTATTTTCAAGATCTTTTTCTGCCAGTTCAGATCTACTGTTACGCCTCTCAATTATTGTGCTTTTAACTCCAGAATTTCCATTTGGTTCATGTTTGTAATTTCTGTCTCTCTATTGATAATCTTTATTTGATGAGACACTGTCATCATCACTCCTTTACATAAGCATGATCTCCTTTTTTATAAGACATATTTCCAATGACTGCTTTGAAATCTTTGCTGCTAAATCTGACAGCTGTTAAATCTGACATCTGGCTTTCATACCGGCAATTTCTATTGCCTCCTTTTTTTCTACAAATGGGTCACACTTTTTCTTTGCATGTCTCATTTGTGTTTCTCTTGTGTGAAACTGGACATTTTGGATCATGTGGCAACTCTGCATACTGATTCCCCCTCCGCCATCTCTGAGGCTCTTTGCTGTTGTTTGTGCATTTATTTATTTCCTGATTTGGTTAGACTATGCTAGGGAAGTCTGTTTTCTTCACGGTGGGAAGCCTCAGCTGTTGCTCCTCTGAGGGCACAGCCTTGAGCATGTGCAGGGTCATCCTGGGATGACAGTGATTTCAGCAGGGCTCCCTATGACTGTCCCTTTCTCTGATCTGTCTGTTACCCTGCTTGCTTCATTTGGTATCACACCCAGCTATTAGGCTTCATTAATTGACAGATGATTGCTCTATTATTTTCAACAATGTCCTGAGACATAAATTGTTACATCATGTGATCCAATTAAATTTGGGTAGGGATAATTTTGAGGCCAGTCTTTGAAGTTCATTCTATCCCTGGAAGAGCTCCTCATAGTGATCTGTTCTCCTGATTTTTTTCCCCCAGTGAATTAGCTGACCTATAGTTTAGGTTGTTGTTCTCATAGAGCTACCAGCCTCCTCTTAAATTCTTGCTGCCAAAATCTTCAGTGAAGCCACTGCTCCAGGTATTGGGCAGGAGCCAGCCTCTGGTCCTCTTGGTTTGGGCCCCTGTAGCATGGAATCTTTTCCAGCAAGCAGGCTGGACTCAGGGTGATTAGGAGCCAGGACTCTCACCCTGCTGCACCTGAGATGAAGCTTCTGCCCTGGGTTAGGTTGGGGTGGAGGAAGGTGCTCCGGCCTCTCGGTCACCCTCACCAGGGAGTTAGCCTCTGTCACTGGGAGTTGGAGATGATGAGAAATGCTGGTGGCCTGCCTATCCTGGTGAAATACTTTATTCCTTGATTGGGATCTGAGGGAAGAGGGAGCCCTGTGTTCTTGGCCACACACCCACAGAGTGGAACTTCCCATAAGCTGAACTGGGAGGACTAGAAGCAGGGAGGAGAGAGCAAGTGATGGCTAAGGTGCCACCAATTCTTGCTGCTCTTACTGGGATTTTTCTTCCCAAGATTTAGTTGATTTTCTTGAATAGGTGATGTTGCTTCATTTGCTGTCTGCTCTTAGGATAATTTCCAGAGACTTTAAATTGTTGGTGGTGGTTACTCTTCAATACTTTTCACCAGTTTTGGTTGTTTTGAGGGGAATGTGTTCATGCGACTTCTCTCATCACCATTCCAGAAGTGGAATTCTCAGGACAGATGATTCTTAATCTTTTTCTAAAAGGGCCACAGCAATAAGGAAGGTAGAGGATGCTGGATATGTCAGGGTCATTCAAGGTGTAATTGGAGATCTAACTCGAATTAAGCCAAAAAAAGGAAATTTGCTGGCACACGCGAGCGAGACAGCAGGCACAGCTGGCCCACCCGAGGCTGCCAAGGCTCAGCATCTCTCCTCCTCCTCGGACTTAGCTCTTTTCTGCGGAGACTCTCCTTCTCAGATTGGCTCTTCACAAACGCAGCTCCAGGCCTACACTGTGAGCTTACTGATCCAGGAAGGGAATATTTTTTCTCCCAGTGTTCATATCTCATAGTAGACCAGTGATCAGACTCACTCCAGTCATGTGTTCACACCCTGGACCAGTCACTGTGCTGAGGGCACTCAGTACCAGGTATGGGGTGTGTGCCCTTCCACAGCCACCAGAGAGCAGGGTGGGCATGAATTACCCATCCACCAGAGACCTACTGGGTGAGGTAAGGCTCTTCTCATGTGCAGAAAGGGGCTGCTGCTTTGAAAAATCAACAAGATGGTCCCTACTTGCCCCTTTTAAAAAAATACATACAGATAGGTACACACACTATTTTGCCTATAATTTGTTTTCACATACTACAAATCTCTTTGACATACTCAGAACTTAAAAAGCAAACTGTGTGCATTATCTACACTTTTTGTGCAAAAATGGTCACGTCCTAAAAAAGTGAAATGAATTCAAATTGCACAAGTAAAAGAAAGAGGAAACTTGAATTCTGCCCCAAAGGAAACTTCTTCAAGAAGGCTGCGGTCTTTCACTTTTAATCCATTGAAATTACAGACTGGCCTTTGACATGGCAATTTTCATGTCGTTATGAACATCAGATTGGTTTTGACTCTGGAAGGCAGTGAGGCTGAAAGCCCTGACTCATGAAAGATCAGAATAACAACCTGAGCTTGCCTGGCTTTGCTGGACACGGAACCCGGCTGGGTTGATCTGCTGTCTCCTCGTTTTCCACCAGCGTGAGGTCATCTCACAGAGGCTGGCTGGGGTGGCAGGTACTGGCCACTGGTGCAGGGTCCCATTGCCTTCTATGAGGGGACACATCTGACCTTCCTGTGGAGCTGCCAGGCACCTTGCACTCATTCTGTCCCTGTCAACACAGTGACAAGGCTTTGTTCCTCCACCTGGAGCAAGGCAGTGGCATGGCCTCCGGTTCTTGAAGGTTCACTCCTAGCTTCCACTCACACTTCAGTTTGTTCTTAGTCTTGGATTGTTGTTTTCCAGCATTTTCTACAGAGGGCCTTGGTCTACCTCACCATGTAGTTAAACCCATCTGTTAGGGAAAGCAACACTGAAGCTCACTCCTCCCATAAAACTTGCCTGAGACTTTGTTCCTCCTCTTCGCAAAACCAGAGGTCTCTTGTAAGTTAAGCCAAGCTCATTCATGTTGTCTTCTGTGACATCCGTAGAGTTCTGCCAGGAGAGTTAAACTCTGATCCTCTTCCCTTTCTGGACAAAAGCTCTGGGGGAAGTGGGTTCGAGCTCTGGACCTGGTGACATTTATGGTTTCCACAGCAGTGTTTCTAGTGGCGTCATGTACCAGGGTTGAAGGCAGCAAGGCAGGGCATCTGCAGAGTTTCTGCCCTCCCTCGAACACCAAGATCCACACCTTGACACACATCACGGGAACTCATTTGACAGAGGGTCAAGTTTGCAAACTTTCCCATGAGGGTGACTATGACCACAGCTTTCAAGGTTTCCAGAAAGGACTCCCCACTGGATTTGGCCTTGGTCATACCTTCGACCTTGTTTTGCCAGCAGCCCCCATCCCTGCATAATCAGTTCCAGTGCTGCACTCTGATGATCTATTTTCCTGGTTCCCTGCGCCTCCTCTGTTTCTGTACTCTTCAAATCCAAGTTCCAAGATAGTTCTGTACCTGCCAACCTCAGTTTGGAAGTACCAACTCAGCATGCCCCTCACTGAACTCTGGCACTCACCCTCCCCGTGCTCCACCCTCTGCCTTCCCCGGTTCTGTACACGGCTGATCCTTCCTTCCATTTGTGCAGCCAAAGTTCTGCAGTTAGGGTTGACCCCTCTCTTCCTCTCGCACCAATGAGCAATCTGTTGAGAAATCTTCCGGCTTTTCTTTCAAAGTCCACCCTGACTCTGATCACTTCTCACCGTTCCCACTGTTCTCACTTGCACCAAGCCTCTGTCCTCTCCTGATGACCGTGGGAGCCCCAGCAGACCTCCCTACCTCCCCACCACCATCTGTCCTCAACACAGCAGCAGGGATTCTTTTCTCTAACAGCTTTATTGAGATATAATTCACATACCCATTTAAAGTGTACAATCCAATGGTTTTTAATATATTCAGGGTTATTTGCTGTGTTATCATCACAGACAATTCAGAACATCTTCCTTACTCCAAAGAGATCCCACACCCCTTAGCTGTCATCCTTCCTCTCTCCCCACCTTCCAGGCAACTGCTCATCTACTTCCTGCCTCTCTAGATTTGCTTACTGGGGCATTTCCTGTAAGAGGAATCCTGCACTAGGTGGAGGGTTCGCAGGGCGTTCCATGGTCAGGGATCCTTTGGTGACTTCTGCTGGATCACCTCTGTCCTCTGCTGGAAATCTCACAGTGGACCCTGCTTCATTCACCTCAGAAGTCAGCACCCAGCACCCATGCCATCTACCAGACCCCACATGACCCAGCGCCTTGCCTGGGGTCCCCGTGGCCTCCGTTTTCCTTCTCACTCACTTGATTCCTGCCATCCCGGGCCTCCATGCCCTTCTTTTCAAAATGCCGCATGGTTCTTCCTTCCTCCTGGATGCCCTTTCTAGACACCCTCGGCTCACCGTGACCTCACTCAAGTCTTTACTCGCATGTCCCCTTCCAGTAGGACCTACCCTGACGTGCTAAGGCTTCAGACAGCCCTTCTCACACCACCTGCCCTGGCACTTGCAGGCCGTCTGCCCTCCAGCCCCTTCCCACAGCACTCCCTGCCCTCCGGCATACTCAGAGCGCTGGCACCATCTGTTCCTTCTGCTAGGATAGCAGCTCCGCAGAGCAGGGAGCTGTGGTGACTCTCAGAGTCTCCTGGAGCAGCCCCTGAGGGGAGCCAGCCCCCAGTCAGTAGCTGGGGATGAATCATGGACACCCAGCAGGTGAAAACCGGGACTCAGCTCCCTGGAGAGACGTCTGCGGTTTCACCTGCTGCATGTTCCAGAGAACTAGAGCAGCTCCAAGTTCTGCTGTGGCTTCCTTCAAGCTCAGGAGGAATATCTGTGAGCCCGGAGTGGATGGAACTGCTTGTTTCTTCCAAGCCACAGAACAGCTTGGCTGTTTCCAGAGCGCACAACCCTCCCCAAGGTCTCTCCAAGAACACGGCTTCAGTATGTGTTTCTTGTAGGATGTTCAAGGCCTCTGTGGGGTGGGGCAGGGGGGACACCAAGTTCTGGTTAAGTAACTGTCCTTTCACACCGCCGTTCTCAGGAGCCGCAGCCACACTGTGCCGTGCGTTTTGGGAGCAATGACTGCCTGGGCCTCTTCAGCTTGTCTGTTTGCTCCTGTTTGTCAAGCACCTTGCTATACAGACGTGCTGGGCTTTTGTGTCCTGGTGAATCCAGAGATCGAGGTAAAACCAGAGGACACAGATGCTCCAAGCTGTCTCCTTCCTTTGCCATTTTCCAGGCAAAGCAGACAGGGACACAGAGTGGCCCAGAGCCCCTCATCAGGCCCCATCTTCTTTCATTCTGACACGGTGACCTTGACAATGAGGCATCACTGATCTCCCCCAGCCACCCCCGAGCTGGGCAGCAGCCTTGAACTGATGCGACTGGCTCCAGGTTATAAAGCCTTTCTTGAGAGCCACTGAGGTGATACTGTCTTAGTCATTTGAAGCCGCTACTGCAGAAAGCACCACAGACACCACGTGACTTACACAGCATTTATTTCTCATAGCTCTGGAGGCTGGAAAGTCCAAGATCAAAGTGCTGGCAGATTTTGTGTCTGGTGAGGGCCTGCCTTCTGGTTCACACACGGCGCCTTCTTGCTGTGGAAGGGACAAGAGAGCTTTCTGGGGCCTCTTTTTATTTTATTTCCAAATTTTTAATTAAAAAACTTTTTTAGAGACAGAGTCCCACTCATCACCTAGGATGGAGTGCAGTGACACGATCTTAGCTTACTGCATCCTCAAACTCCTGGAATCAAGCGATCCTCCTGCCTCAGCCTCTCAAGCAACTGGGACTAGCTGGAACTAGAGATGTGAGCCATCACATCCAGCATATTTATTTTTATTTTTTGTAGTGATGAGGGGCTCATTATGTTAACCAAGCTGGTCATGTACTTCTGGGCTCAAGCAATCCTCCCGTCTCAGTCTCACAAAGTGCTGGGATTACTGGTGTAAGCCACTGCACCTAGCCATGGGGCTTCTTTGAAAAGGACACTAATCCCACTCATGAGGCCCCACCCTCATGACCTAATTACCCCCACAAAGGCCCCACCTCCTAAAATCATCCCATTGATGATTTCAAAATACGAATTTTGGAGGTACAAATATTCAGTCCATGGCATACATCGAAGGGGGAATTATTTTCTCCAAAACACGGTCTTGCTTTGTCACCCAGGTTGAAGAGCAGCAGCAGGAACTCGGGTTACTGCAGCCTCAACCTCTCAGGCTCAGTCAGTCTTCCCACCTCAGCCTCCCGAGTAGCTAGGACTACAAGTGCACCCTACGTCTGGCTAATTGTTTTGTGTATATGGAGACAGGGTTTTACCATATTGCCCAGGCAGGTCTTGAATTCCTGGCCTCGAGGGATCCTACTTGGAGGATCAAGGCCTCAGACTCCCAAAGGGTTGGAATTATAGGCGTCAGCCACAGCAAAGGAAGTCTTTTTAAACAATTCTTTATCTGTCGGGAATGGCACGTGTGCCCCGGGGAGCTCTCGGCCAGGGAGAGGGTCCCAATACCTGGAAGAGAGAGTGTACCGGAAAAGGGGGGGGACAGAAAAGTAGGGTCCGGAGGTCTGAATAGACAGTGCCCATACAGCAATGTCTAAACAGCAATTTTATTTGTGCAAAGGGTCCCAATATATACTGTTAGCTTTCAGTAGCTGACGTCAACCCACATTGTTAATTCTTATACAATAAAGAGGAACAAAAGTTACAATACTGCAAGTCTGGAGGACAAGATAAAATACCAATAAAAGGGAAGTACATAACTAGGGGCCATAAAAGTAAGCACGAGGGTGGAGACTTTTCTTTACCTATTGTGTAGGGATTTACATTTGAGAAGGTAACATTTCTTAAGGTCAGGCAAAACTCATAGATCTTAAACGTAACAATCTCCAAGAGACATGTGAGTAGTTACGGGGCTTAATGTTTAGTAAACAGAGTCATAAAACTAGAGTAAATAGAGTCATAAGACTAGCCCAAAACAGAGTCATAAGACTAGCCCAAAACAGGTACCAAGATAAAACACAATGTCTTAGTAAAACCACACAGCCATCACCGAGCCATTGTGTCAATGTCAGGGAGTCTGAGATAACTTCTACAAAATCATCCATCTTTTAGTTCCTGCTTTCCCTTAGCTTGACTGCCTCCAGGAGGGGGAAGTATGTCTGGGCTCAAGCTCACATTATGGCGGAGGCACAGTCAGAGGGCCTCCAACGCTGGAGCGAACCCCATATTTATCAGAGGTGTCTGACAGCTCATTCTTGTTCCCCACCTTAAGCACCTCTGGCTTTCTGTTGATATTGCTTGCTTGGGGTCTTAGGGCCTCAGTCAGGGCCTGGAAGTCTGGGATTTCCTGGTGAATTTGATGGTTAGTCTTCCGGTTCACCCTTGTGGGAGTGGCTGGAACAATTGGCGTTCCTTCCCCCCAACCCCAGCACCTGAAGACAAGGCCTGCCCTTTGTGTGTTCCAAGAGGAGGGAGGGAAGGTGATTACTGGGCCCAAAGTCCAGGGCTTGGAAGATCCCAAACACAGCACAGAGGGGCGATGCTCATTATTGCTCCCAAGATAGCTGTTCCCCCTGCCTGGATGTGGAGCTGACCTCAAGGCAGAGGGCTGAGCAGAGTGTGGCTAACATCTCAAAGGGCATAGGACATCTGGAAGCTGGGGTGTGGCAAGAGACTCTGAGCATATTTCATGGCTGGGATGGGAGGGAGGCTTCCATCTGCTCAGTGGCAGCTAGACCAGGAGGGCACCTGGGACCAGGACCAGGCCAGGTAGACATGGTTGGTCACAGGAGGCTGAGGCAGCAGGGTGTCTGGGAAGGCACTTAGATGCGGAGGGCAACCCATGCCATGAGGGTGGGGGCACCATCAGAGCAATCCCAGTGCAGAGAGGCCCAGGATCCAGCAGGAGCTCTGTGCAGGGCTCACATGGTCCATGGGGGCCCAGCAACACAGAGGACCCATTTGGCAACCAACAGCACTGGATTCTGCCTTTTGTCTGGGCAGAGGTGGTCCACCCCCGATTCTCTTGTCCTTCCTCTCTGACCCTCCTCTCCCAGGGCAAGGCCTGGCCCACCAGCCCTTTGTTGGCTCTGCCCAGATGCCTGGGGCTAGATGGGAACAAGGCCCTCTCCTATGAGAGTTTCTGGCAGCACTAACCCCTAGGACCTGAGACAAAGGGGCCAGATGAGTTTCTTTAAGGCCCCCCGCCAGCCTCATTCAATCTGGGTCCATCTGATTTCCATGCAGCCTGGGACTCCATGGGACTCAGGCACACGGGGGCTGGCACGTGGCTCCTTTGGTGTGAAGACATCAGTTCCGTCTCACACACCCTGAGCATTTCATGCTGTCCTGAGGCATGGAGGTCAGCTCGTATTCTTGCTCCTTGTTTAATCCTTCATCCTATTGTGCCTAAACCTTCACTGAGCCTCCTCTCAGCCAAGGCAGGTGAATCTGCACATGATTTTACCCCTGGAGCTCATGGTCTGCTTGGGGGCTTGGAAACTGGTGAGCCTATACTTCCGCATGATCAGTGGCTTAAAAGAAGGAAGAATAGGGTACTTGAGTCTAGGAGAGCGAATAACTTGCTCTCTTTGCAGGGCTGACAAGCTGGGGCATGGAGCTGGGTTTTGAAGACTGAATAAGAATCTGCCAGAAAGGGCAGGGGGCAGGCATTCTATGCAGAATGAGCAGTATTTTCTCAGACCCACAGCTGTAAGAGTGTGTGGGGAACATCGGCAGGCCCCTGGGCAGGAGACAAGCATGGGAGGGGTGGCAGGCAGGTCAGGTCCACCAGGAGGCCCTAGCCAGTGTGCTCGCACTCCTGCGCCATCTGGTAAGCTTGGGAAGAAGGCGCTACAGAGGGTTTTAATGGGGACAAGCTCAGGTGAGGGCTCCAGCTGCAGGGGAGTGAAGGGCGGGGGAGCAGGAACGGATGGGGGGAGGTCTGGGAGGAGACTGCTGCATCTGGGTAGAGGGAGAGGCTGAGCTCAGCATGGACGGGGAGACTGGGAAGGTACCAGGATTCAGTGACTCCTTGGATGTGGAGATGAGATGGGCAGAGCAGCAATGGCTGCCAGGTTGGAGTAGGGAAAGGTGACAGGTTTGTTTGGGGCTTGTTGGCATGAAGGTGCCTTGTGACACTCTAGGGGCAGTTGCAGGCAGTGGGGGGCTGGGTCTGGAGTCTGGGAGGAGGTGCAGGCTGGCTGGGGCGAGCACCTGTCAGCAGGTACATGGTCATGGAGGTCAAAGCAGCAGGTGTGGGAGCAGGCAGAGAGGACGGCAAGGATAAAGCCCTGCACACAGAAGCCCAGCCCTAGTGGATGAGCAGAGTCCAGGCCACAGGTGGACTGGGCCCACTTCCTGTGGAGATCTAGCCTCCCCTTCTCTCTGAGATGCATGGTGAGGCCTTCTCCATGCAGGGCTGGCAGATGTCACCTGAGGACTGCCCACATGGGTGATTTCAGGCAGAGCATCAGGAATTCCCCACAGAGCAGGGGTTAAGCCCTGGGGACAGGGGCCAGTGATGCCCCTGGCATCTGATGGGGAAGGCGCCTGTGGCAGGAGAGGGTCTCTTCTGGCAGAAAGCTTGCATGAAGTCCAGCTGCCCTAAGCCAGCAGGAACTACTGGGAGGACATTAGGAAACCTTCAGAGTCTATGGGGAGTCGGGCTGTGGAAGGGCCTGGCAGTTAGGGTCCTAGACACGGGAGGGTCTTAACCATTGTGACCAGGTGTTGGTGACACCACTACTTTTTCCTCTTCTGTCTCCTGTGGCTCAAATCCCACACCCTGTGAGGGGAGAGGATGTTGGGCTCGGGGGAGTATGTGCACATGCAGAGTTCCAGGAGTTCCAGGAAATAACGTTGGGCTGCTGCTCCAAGACAGGGGAGAATGGGCGCTGGGCCACCCCCCAGACTTTGGTGCCTGGTGCCTGGGGGCCTTGGGGTGGCTGCTTAGTGGCTTCGGGGCTTCAGTGTAGTCAGCATAGTATGTGTTTCTGTTTTTTGTTGTTTTTTTGAGACAATCTTGCTCTGTCACCCAGGCCGGAGTGCAATGGCACAATCTCTGCTCACTGCAACCTCCACTTCCTGGGTTCAAGCGATTCTCCTGCCTCAGCCTCCCAAGTAGCTGGGGTTATAGGTGCCTGACAATGTGCCCGGCTAATTTTTGTATTTTCAGTAAAGACGGGGTTTTGCCATGTTGGCCAGGCTGGTCTCAAACTCCTGACCTCAGGTGATCTGCTCGCCTCGGCCTCCCAAAGTTCTGGGATTACAGGCATGAGCCACCATGCCCAGCCTGTTTTTGTTTTTTAATGTGACACATTTTAATAAGCATAGCATTTAACAAAGCAGATAATATGATAAAACACACCCACACACACACACACACACACACGATACAATGTCATCTTGTCATGAGGGATAGCACTGACGATGCTTGGTTAGGATTTAGGCAGGACTCACTGGAAAGAAAAATGTCTCATCCACTGTGTTTTGCACACTCGTACATAGACACGGGAGCTTTTTATTCCAAAATTCGGAGTTATCTGCAACTCTGCAAATTATACTTGATATTTACTTTTCTTGATATATTTGCTGAAAAACAACTCTCCCAGTAAACAGTGGTGGTTTCTCAGAGCAGTAGTTATTTGCCTACAGCCTTTAACTATGGCAAACACCTTCCACTTGAGTTTGAAGGGTGTCCATGTACGTCTCCCGTCAGAGACGCTCGTGTGGCACATAATTTTATGTGCTTCCATTCTCCAAACTTGTTAGAAATGCCATATTTTATGTTTGTAATTAGTAGGATGAGCCAAAGTATTTGATGTTTAAACATTTGAACCCTAAGAGTATCTTGAAACTTTAACCAAAGAAACATAAGAAGAATGTGTACAGACTTAATCATGGGAATTGGTAGTTCAACAGTCCTTTATTTAAAAAAAAAAAAAGTATTGTGCAGGCAGTGGAATCAAAGACAAAAATATAGTCATCACAATCTACAAGGCACCGTGTACTCTGCCGATCTACTCATCCTCATCCTGATACAGACACGCGTGGGAATCTTCTCAGTGGCAGGACCTGCAGCCATTGTCACCCTGTTTTACAGATCAAGCAGCTGAGAAACGACTCAAACTTACAGTGACTTGCTTGGCATGTCAGAGTTAAAATGTAACAGCCCCCTAAGAGCAGCCTAGCACAGTTTTGAGAGTACAGACTCTTGGGGAGCCAGGCCAGGGTTCAGATGCTGGCCCGGAGACTTCCGCGCAGTGTGAAGTTGGGATAGCCTTCCTCAGGTTCCTCATCTGCAGAATGAATATAACCATCACAGCTAACTCACACAGCTGCTGTGAAGAACCAATAGGCAACTAGAGGCAAGGTGCTTAGAGCAGTGCCTGAGCCATCTAAGAGCCATATGGAAGTTTCTGTTTATGAGGGGTCCCGTGTGGCTTTCATGGCGCCACACTTGCGCATAGTTGGAGATTTGATCAGACATTGGTGCCGTGTAACAGCCACTCACAGATGCCCTGGCTTAGCACACTGGAGTTTTGATTAATTTAATTATACCAAGTGTCAGGAGGGCACCAAAGGCCAGGATATGTGGGATATCTTCCTGGAGCATCAATTTTACTTTAAAAAGATGTACTGTATTTCATAATGTAAAATTGATGCTTTTTAAAAGACATAATGCGGAGGCAACAGTGGAGTCTCATTTTTGGTAAAAGCTGATGCAGGTTCTGCCTTCGCTCTCTGGGATATTGCCTAATTTCCTTTTTTTTTTTCCCTAGAGACAGGGTCTTGCTTGTTGTCCTGGCTGGAGGGCAGTGTCACAATCATGGTTCACTACAACCTCCAGCTCTGGTGCTCAAGTGATCCCCTACCCCCTCGGCCTCCTAAAGCGCTGAGATTGCAGGTGTGAGCCACTGCCCCTGCCAACTTTTTTATTCAGTGCACTGAGAAGACTCTCATATGTGTATTTATGGGAATTCGGATAAAAATTTTGGACAAACATTGATCCATGTCACCTGTGAGACAGGGAACAACTTGTTATGTACACCAATGTGTCCTTTGATTACTTGTCAAGCTTTGATTTGTTCTATTATCAGAATTCTCAGTGCTACTAAAGTCCCTCCCGAAAAACTGAACTCGGCTTAAAAACTACCTGAAAGGTAGTGCAGTTTATAACCTAGAATCGATGGCTGTAACCCTTCCCCTTCTCCGCAAGTTTATGCTCGACATGGTAAAGGACTGTAGAGATCACTGGCCCCCGACAGTCCGGCGAGTGTGGACATGTGCGGACGCCGGATGCCATCAGCCCATCGAGGCGGTGGACACTCGTCGCCTCCCTCGGTTTCCTTCTGTCCCTTCGTTTCTGTTGCTATTGTTGTTTGCTTTTGTGGTAAGAACGCTTAACGTGAGCTCACCCCTCTTAAAGAATTTCAAAGTGTGCAATGCCACATTATTAGCGACGGGCACAAAATTGTACTGCAGGTCTCTAGAAGTTGCCCATCTAGCATAACTAAAACTTCACGCCCATTGAACAACAACTCCCCATTTCCCGCTCCCCCAGCCCCGGCAGCCACTATGGTGTCGTCCGCTTCTGTGCATTTGATTATAGAGCCTTACATGAGCGGGCGCATGCCGTCTCTGTCCTTCTGGGCCTGGCTTATTTCAGAATGCATGTGCATGGAGGGGGGGTGTGTGCACCAGTACACTGTCACCGACGTGGTTATGTAATACAAGGCTGGGTCCCTCTCATCTTCTGATAGCCCTATTTTTTTGTTTGTTTGTTTATTCTGAGATAGAATTTTGCTCTGTTGCCCAGGCTGGAGTGCAGTGGCACTATTCTCAGCTCACTGCAACCTTTGCCTCCGGGGTTCAACTGATTCCTGTGCCTCACCCTCCAGAGTAGCTGGGATTACAGGTGCCCATCACCATGCCCAGTTAAACTTTGTATTTTTAGTAGAGACAGGGTTTCGCCATGTTGGCCAGGCTGGTCTCGAACTCCTGATTTCAGGTGATTGGCCCGCCTCAGCCTCCCAAAGTGTTGGGATTATAGTCTTGAGCCACCGTGCTGACCTTGATAGCCCTATTGTTTTACAAAATGAAGGCGTGCCTGACAGTACATGAATGGTGGCACGTTTAAGTGCATGCGTGAAATGAAGGGCATCTGTATGGACGCAGACGCACTGCAGTGCAGTGGTGCCAGCCAAGTCCACGATTCCAGAAGTGAGACCCAAGGTGAGAGTAATTGGACCCAAGTACCCCCAAGCCTCACCCTCTCTGTGTGCCTGTATGCACAGCCCTCCTGGGCATAACGTCAAGCGTATGTATTTGATGTGTGTTTGAGGCTGCGTCTTGCCCTGGCATCAGCAGAAGCAGGCCCTGGAGCGCATAAGTGGCCACAAGACCAGTACACCCTCTGCACAGTTGAGCATCTCAGTGTCAATGCCCTGTGGGTGCCCAGGGCTAGGTAGGCACTCAGAAAGCCTGCAGGCTCTGGGATGGCCAGGCTGCACTTTCTGGTAATCTCACATTTCCCATCCTCTGCCTCTGCGCACCCCTCCCCCCTTGCCCACGAGGACACCCTTCCTGCCCATCTCACACCCAGCCCTGCTCAACCTGCCCTGCCCTCCTCCTGCCAGGACCGCCTCTGCTAAACCACTTAATCCGGTGATATATTTCCTCTGGCAGGCCAAGCCCATCGATCCTGAACTCTCAGGGATTTGATTATAGTGTTTTCTAACAAAGTCAAAAGCAGATTTCCATGAGAGGTTTATAGCTCAGTAATTATGGTGCTTTAGTGTAGCGTGCCAAGGCACAGGAATGTACGGGGTAAGGATGTCGAGAGAAAAGGTCAGAAAATTAAATTAGAACCAAGGAAGGTGAGCCTTGGCAAGAGAGGCCTGGCCAGCCTGCCGACAGGGGCTACAGGTCTGGAGAATCCTGAGAAAGGGGAGTTGTAAAAATGAGCCATTTCACACCTAATTACAGTTTCCCATAAGGTACTTAAGGAGTGATGATGTGTGCTGAACTTGGACAATTAACGTAATTAAACATTCATGCTGCCTGCGGCCCATTTCCTGCCTGGGGGATATCTTCGGAAGCTGAAGCGATTCTTTTGTCTTGGAGGTGATTTCAAGAACGGCTGCGGAGGAAGGGCTTCCTGTAGGGCTGGGATTGGGGGATGTGCCCCTGCACCCCAGTGGGACAGGACCCCCACAAAGAGTGTTCTTAGGTGGCAGCTGGGGGCTAGGGAAGGCTGGATGCCGCTGATCTGGAATTACCTCTCCGTTGGGAGTGGGCAGTGGGGTCAGTGTTTGTGACTCTGCCTATGTTTTGGTTACAGCCAAGTCACTTAAGCTCAGATTCTCTGGCATCTCCTCCTTTCCTCCGATTCTCCCACAGAAGCATGTATGGACCTCCCTGGCTTCTCTGGGGCTCAGGTTTTCTATGTGTCTTACTTGTAAGGCTATGGCCAGGATCGTTATGCCTACTTTTTCAGATCGGGACATTGAGACTCTGACAGAGAGCGGGTGGCCTGACTGAGACACACAGCTGGCGGCGGCTTTGCTGGCATCAGAACCCAGGGCACCTGCTCACGTGCTGGCTGTAACCTCTCAAGCGTGAGCCTAGGGAGGAGCTCAGGGTCCAGCCAGACTGAGCTGCTCTCAGGTGGCCGCACACCATGGAGACTTCAGTCCAGACTTCCAGGGCTGCGGCTCCCTCCTCTGGGAAGGAGCACCAGACTTCCCAGCTCCAGAGTTGGGGATGCTGGATGAGGAGGTAGCGGTGAAGGCCCCGCCCTGGGCCTGGAGCCCCACAGGAGCCTCCGGCAGATGCTCAGCAAGCAGTGGATGTCAGCTGACTTTGGTTGGGGCTCTGCCTGCCTTAGGGGCAGGGACAGACAGCCCAGCTGTGCATGGTGGGTGCTCAGGCTGGGGGCACCTCCAGGCCCTGGCGCACCTGCCTTGCTGCCGGGGAGACAGCATCTAGCAGAAATGAGAGGCGCTGGCCAGCCTGAGAGCTAGGCCTTGCTGCAGAGACTCCTTCCACTTCACAAACATGCTGGTTTCAGACTGTGGCGGGTGGAGAGGGAAGAGTCAGGGACCTGGGGGGTCCTCAGGCTGGGGCGAGCTCTACCCCCAACTCTGCGTCGCTGGCTGGAGAGAACAAGAAAACAGGCTGCTGCCCAGACAGGGCCCTGGTGGAGTGAGTTGAGTCAGGGGCAGCACTGTCCTGTCCGTGCACCTGGCCCGCTCCTGTGTGCGCCACTGGGGGACTCGGCAACTCAATTCATCCCGGAGGCCGCCCACACCCAGGGCCTCCAGCTCACCCTCTCTCTGTGCTCCAGACTGCTCCTGCCTGAGTGTCTCACGGATGTCCGTCCTTGGGTCCCCACAGAAATCTCAGCCCAGCATGCCCCACACTGCCTTCCCCTCCTCCCACATGACTCCTCCTGAGGGTCTTTTGCAGGGAAGGCTTCCCAGGGTGACCAATTGCCCAGGTCAGAAACTTGGAATCCTCGCTGGCCCTACTTTCTGTATCCAAGTTGCAACTCTGCCTCTGTTTTGTTTGTCCACAAGCCCCCTCCCTCCCTCCTGCCCTCTTCCTGGCTCCCTCTCCAGCCCCACCTCCTACCTCAAGCACCATCTCCACCCTCCAGTCTCTGCACTTCCGCCCTCCACCCTGGTCTGGGCCATCTCTCCTCTCCTGACCCTCCCTCCTTGACACAGCAGGGGCTTTCCTCACTACCAGTGGGGGAGAGGGGGTCACCCTCTGCATTGCCGGTCCCACGGGCCGTGGTCAGGGACACCCTCCTGCTCTGCCTGCCTCTCAGCCCTCCCCATGAGTGTCAGGTTCCCTCTCTGTGTCTGAGCCCTGCAGTCCTGGAGGGCATCTGGGGTTGAGGGGATGCTGGTCACACTCACTCTGTGGTCCCAGCCCAGCAGGCTCATCATCACTCAAAGGGCCCCAGCTGGAGACCCCACAGCCCACCAGATCCTGCCGTTCCAGCACCCAGAGCCGGGCCAAGGAGAGCGGTGCCAGACCAGTTCCACCCCAGATCACAGCTGGGCCCTGACTGTCAGGGTGGCCCCTCTCGGCTGCCAAGTGCAGAGTCATCAGGGAGCAGGCCAAGCTGGAGGCTCCCCTCTGCCCCCAACCCCTGGGGGAGCTCTACCCCTGGCTGCTGTGGAGAGTCCTGACTTCTCCCGCATGTGCATGGCTTGCTTTTTGGCTGGACTAAGGCTTGCAGCCATATGAAATGCTCACTGCTGGCCCCATCTACCTCCCGTTGGCTGTCCAGGAGCTCAGCTCCTGTTTCGGGGGCAGCCACTGCGCCCCTTTCTTTTGTGTCCTTTCAGGATGTCCTGCGCACACACAAGTATATATATGTGTGTGTACACATGCACAAATATAAATCCTAGGATTGGAATCTCTGGCTCAAGGGATTTTGTGTCCTGTATATATTGCGCTTTCATTTTTATGAGTTTCTCATGCGCACGGTAGACTATGCCATGTACTACCCCACATTCACTCTTGTCAGGTAACATATCTGGGACATCTTCCACGTCAGCTCTTCCAGATCTGCCCATTCCTTCTGCGAATGTATTCCATCCTATGAATCACTTATTTAAGCAGACCTTGACTGATGGGGACTTGACTTCCTTTCAATATTCACTATTTCATATAACGCAGCCCTGGATATCTTTACATTTATTTCCTTGCCCACTTGTATGAGGACATTAGTAGGATTAAATTCGACAACTGGAATGCCAGGTTCAAAGTTTGTGCATTTTCATCTTTAATAAAGATGACCACACCCCTAGGATGGTTTGCTGGATACCTTTCTCGGCATGTACCCCTGATGCATACGTGTTTATTTTGACAATCTGATGCAGGTTATTTTTTTAATTAAGGGTGAGGTTGAGCATCTTTCCATGCATTGAAAATCTGCTCAGTGGCTCACACCTGTAATTCCAGCACTTTGGGAGGCCAAGGCAAATGGATCACCTGAGGTCAGGAGTTCGAAACCAGCTTGGCCAACGTGGTGAAACCCTGTGTGTGTCTACTAAAAATACAAAAAAAAAATTAGCTGGGCATGGTGGCAGGTACCCGTAATCCCAGCTGCTCAGAAGGCTGAGGCAGGAAAATCACTTGAACCCTGGAGGCGGAGATTGCAGTAAGCAGAGAGCATGCCACTGCACTCCAGCCTAGGCAAAAGAGAGAGACTCTGTCTCAAAAAAAAAAAAAAAAAAAAAAAAAAGCTGCTGTTTTTTCTTTTCTGAGAACTGTCCGCTCATACTGAAACAGGAAAAGTTCCCTTGTCCCCCCTGCAGGGCGTGTGATGGGGGTTTGGCTGTCTTCCTCAGTGCCCCACTCCTCAGACCTCTGGGGGAGCATGCAGATGGGCAGGCTGTGGGGCTACCATCCCATGGCACTGTCTAGGGATGGATGTTTACAGCTAAAGCCCCAGCAGGCATGTGCTATTATGTGCTCTTTTAGTTTTGCCGTCTATAGGAGGCTTGTGTTAACCAACTCAATTACCTTGTCACAAGGACAGACGGCTTTCTGTATCCTGGGTTCTTCCTTGATGTACCAGAAGAATCGGATCACATGTGGACTTGGAGAATGAGTGCAAAGTTTTATTGAGTGGAAGTAGCTCTCAGCAGATGGGGGAAGCCAGAAGAAGGATGGGGTGGAAAGGTTTTTCCTGGACTCCGGCTGCTCAGCAGCCTGGGCTCTCCTCTGACTGCCCAGCCCCATTCCACGTGGTTCTGCCTCTGCTTCTGCTGATTGGTGGCGTGTGGCATGCCGGTGGCTGTTGGTGCCTTCCTCTCGATGTCCTGCCACCCATGTGTTCCTCCGCTGACGTGCACCTCTTGACGTCCAGCCGCTGTGCCCGCCTGCTAGAGTCTCAGGGGGTTTATAGGTACGGTATGGGGCGTGGTGGAGCAGGGTCATCTTGGGAAATGCGACATTTGGGCGGGGAAGGCAGGAGTTCCTGTCCTCACCTAGGTCTGTGAGGGTGGAGCCCTTAGCCAGGGACCATGCCCTTCCTCTACTTCCGTATCATTTAAAGGGACCATGTCCTTCTCTACGCAGTGCTTCCGTATTGATACCATTTGTCCCTTTTCCTTTTGGATTTCTGGATTGTTTCTTGTTGATTTGTAAGAGCACTTTACATATTAAGGAAACTAGTCCTTTGAAGTGCACATGATGTTGGTGAGTCCTTGGCTATATGGGGCTGAATTGAGAGTCCACGAGAGGAAGGAGGAGCCTGGTGCTCGCTGAGTGTTTGTCGCCATGTACGTAACCGGGACGTGCTCCTCAGGCCCCTGCGTGAGGATTCCACCATAAAACACATCCACCAGGAGCTGTCCTTCAAGGTGGGAAACGGATGTGGAGAAACAAGTGGGGCATCAACTGTGGCCCAGGAAGCTTCAGCCACTGTGGGGCAGAGGCAGGCAGGATTGCCCTGGTTGGCCAGAATCCGACTGTGCTCAAAAGCTCTCTAGGCCAGACGGAGGAGGCTGCAGGAAAACAGGTGCTCAGGGCGTAGAGCTGAGGAGGCAGACGGACCTGGGGGCCCAGCTTTGGCTCATTTCACAAGTAGCACAGCACTTGCATTATTCTTAAATTGCTTGCCAGTGTTTGGAGATCAGAGACTTCAAATGCAAATCCAGATTTCTCACTTCCTTACAAAAATAAGAAGGCCCAGCAACATGGACCCACACCCTCCTAGCCACCACTGGCCACCTCGGGCTCAAGACAGCCCACCCAGGGCCCGCTGTGCCCTTTCATCCCCTTGCCCATGCGGCTTTTCTCATTGGAGCAAAATATTTCTCAGTGAATAGGGAATAAGCAAAACATGAGCCAAGAGGGCTGCATGCTTTGAGGAAAAATGGGAGAGAGTATATTTCATTCGGAAATGCAGACCATTTCTCTCTGTTCAACATGTGCACAAAATATGTCTCGGTCAGAGAGATGGGGCATTGGGAAACATGCCCAGCCTAGCAGGGACCTGCCGGTTGAGGGTCAGGGAGGTCGAGGGAGAATCGCTGTGGCGTGAGGCACGCCCTGTGGCCTGCGGCCAGCAGCGTGTTGTCAGGATGGCGCCTACGGATGTCAGGATGTGCCGGGAGCCATGGCAACAGCTCCCAAGAAAACGAGGAGAGGTTGGTGGCAGCACGCACCCACCGCTCGGCCTCAGCGTGCACACGCGGCGCCCCCCTGCCCCGCTGACCTCACGCGGCCCTCACACTCTCCCTGTAAATGACAGCCATGAAGGAAACCGACGCATACTCCACAGCTGACTGCTCCCACCGAGGAGGTGCACACTGTGCCCACGTCCACACTGCGCCTCCTCCTACCCTGTCCTGCCTCAGCCTGCTCAGAAGTGGCATAAGGATAACTGCAGTTTTCTGTTTATCCAACAGGGTTTTTGGCCCCAGTTTATTTATGTATTCATTTTGCCAAGCCCTATGTGGGTACCTGGGGAGTTGGAGAGGGGTCAAGGGCCCCCTCAGTCTTCTAGGAGTTCACTGTAGAGCATGTGTGTGTGCGTGTACATGTGTCTGTGTGTGTGCGCGTGTGTGTGCACGTGTGTGTGCAGGCATGAGTGTACATCCGTAGACTCATATACATGCACATGCATACACAGGTACACTCACATGTGTATGAGTGTATTCATGTGCATTTGCATGCATGTGCGCGTATATGTAAGTGCATTCATGTGTGTGTGTATGTGAGTGTGTACATGTGCATGTGTGTATGTGTCTGGGAGTTGTCACTGAGCAGGCCAGCCTGTGATGGTGACAGCCCTGAGCACTCTCCTGGAGGTGGTGCCACACAAGGCCTGGCAAATGGCAGTTACCAAAATACTTGACCAGTCAAAGAACCATGAATGAACAAATGAAAATGAAGATTTTGGGAGCCACAGAGGGAGACAGTGACTTGGCCTGGTGGAGGGCATGGGCCCAGGGCAGGCAGGGAGGAACTGTCTCAAACAGGAGGAAAGTCAGGTTGAACCTGGAAGCAGGAGGAGGGGCTGCCCAGAAGAAAGTGGCAGCTGGACCAGGTGCTCTGGAGAGGGTGCTCTTGCCCTGGGAGCAGCATGCTGGAGCTTCAGAGGTGGCTGGGCCCCACAGGGGCTGCTGCCAGACTTGACGCTCTGTCAGGGCTTAGCAGGAGTCAGTTCACAACATGCACGGCCGTGATAACAGCTGTGCCACCTGCAGGGCAGGCAGGAGCACGTGGGCAGCCCGTTGGCGACCATGAGCCAGAGGGCCACCCCCGCCAGCCCATCTCAGTGAGCTGTAGGCCTGCTGCTGGCTGCTACCTGGAAGGGTCACACCCACTTTTAAGCAATAAATTAGCATCAGAATTGGGATGATTTTTATCATTTCTGCCTGACCAGCTGCCGGTCCCATCTTCTGAGCCCTTAGGGTGTTGGGGGCAGCCAGGGCCCGGCGAGCAGGGCCTTCGCCATCCTCTCTGCAGGAAGGGCAGCCCTCCCTCCCCTCCCAGTTCTCAGGGTGGCCCCAGGATCTGGGCTTGGAGTGCATCCCTGCCACCCCCACCTCCCCCGCCCAGTTGGTGAGGAAAGGCCCCTGTGACGCTGCCTTGGAGATTAAATTTTCAGGACTCAGCAGTCACTCTGATTTCTGATTTCCTCCCTGCTCGAAATGGGGCTGATCAAATTAAGCCCCGTCAACACCTCGGTCTGGGTGCTGTGTGGGGAGTGTAGGGAGCACCTTCCTCCTCAACTGCAGCTGGGGTATTCTAGGGCAGAAGCATCATGGGATAGGAATGTGTGGGGTCCACCAGGGCCAATTGTCACCACCCCCAACTCCAGGCTCCTGGACCCACCAAGTTCACACAGGAAGATAAACGATTGGAACAACCAGCCCTGCAGGATTGGATGACATGGCCTGGGCTCAGAGCAGCAGCCACACTGGGGGCCTCTCGGTGCGGTCCCTGAGTCTGCACCTTGGGATTTACCCGTGGGAGAGGCAGGTCTGAGAGAAGATCCCACAGCCAGGCGTGGAGGACAGGAGAGGCCAGAAACAAAGGTCGGACAGGGCCAGGTGCTCAGGTCAGACAGGGTGCCTGTTGCCTGGGCCCTGGGCTTCTTCCCTCATTTGCATAAGAGGGGTTCCATGCCCACTCCACCGGCTGCCATGAAGAAGAAACAGGAGGTGTGTGAAGTCCCTGGTGCCCAGGCATCTGGAGAACTCTTCCTCCTAGGAAGGCAGCTTGGTGGCACGGTGTGGCCCACCATGCGATACTGTCAGCCAGGAGGAGCCCTGTGCTCGGCCCCAGTGCCCCAGCACTGTTGTGTGCCTGGACTCCTGACCTAGAGGGGTCGGGAAGGAGGAGGGAGCAGAGGCAGGCACTGAGTCCCTGCCTGTGGCTCATGGCCAGGTAGGAGAGGGCCTCATTTTCTCAGGATCAGGCAGCATGTGAGACCTCCTGCATGTGTTGGCTGCAGGCCCCTCCCAGAGGACCAGGACCTCACCCCTGCAGGGCCCGCCCCTACCCCGCATGACACAGGGCTCAACATCTGAGTACCTGAAGGCCACAACAAGGGAAACTGAGGTTGGCAGGTAGAGAAATGCCTTGGAACTCGGATTTGAAGAGTGCAGAGACAGATGAGGTACTGACTCTGCTGGAGTCAGGAGCCTGCAATACAGAGGGCGTGGAAGGTGGAGGGGCAGGTTCCAGAGATCCTGAGGAGTAAGGAGGGAGCTGGCTTTGAGGGAGGCAGAGAGGCAGGCCCTGCTCCTGGTGTGGGCCTGGGCGCATAAGGGTGCCACTCCCCAGGTGGACAATGCAGCTGGCAGTGCAGCTGGAGGTGTACATGTGGGCAGAGCAGGCACCGGGCCCTGGACCTTCTGAGTGTAAGGTATCTGAGATCTTCCTGGAGCAATGCCTGGATTCCAGATGTCCAAATCAGGGGCCCTCTGCTCCCACCCCACGTGCGGCCAAGGAGCAGGCCTGCCCGACCTTTGTTTCTGGCCCCTCCTGTCCTCCATGCCTGGCTGTGGGATCTTCTCTCACACCTGCCTCTCCCATGGGTAAATTCCAAGGTGCAGATTCAGGGACAACACTGAGAGGCCCCCAGTGCAGCTGCCACTCTGAGCCCAGGTCATGTCATCCGATCCTGCAGGGGCCGGCGGTTCCTTCTGTTTGTCTTCCTGTATGAACTCGGTGGAGCTCATATAGGAGCCTGGGATTGGGGGTGGTGACAATTGGCCCTGGTGGACCCCACACACTCCTGTGCCAGGCTAGTGACAGGGATTTTCCACCCATCATCTGCTAAGTCACTGGCCAAGCTCCAGCCACATGGGTCCCATGGCATTGGCTGTCAGCACCCCACTTGCCAGGTCCCCACCTCCTCTGCATTCAGAACACAATCCCTGGGAATCCTCCCTTCTGTTGGGACCTGTGGGGTGTCTTTTTCTGTTCTGAAGTTCACAGTGAATATTTTCATTAAAAGACCTGCTGGCCTCCCCATTGGCCCCTGCCACCTGGCCGCTGCGTGCTGCGGTGCCTCCGTGAGATTCACTGGGCCAGTTCCCCCTTCCCTGGGCCAATTGCCCAGCAGAGAGAAGGCTTGGAGCCCTGGAGGCCTTGGCGGGTCTTGGGGACCCTCCGTAGCTTAAGCAGATGCTGGGCAGGGGCAGGGCTTGCTGGCTCTTCTGGCCTGCCCCAGCCTCTGGAGGTCCCCATGAATCCTTTGGGCTGAGTAGGCTGCAAAGGCCGTTGGAGAGTGGCGTGGGGCAGGTGCAGAGGAGACTTGGCAGTTCGGCTGGTGTTGGGGGAAGAAGGGGAGGTTGTGTTTGGGAACCTCTGTGACGGCTATAGATAGGAGGACCCCAGTCCCACTGCAGGACACCTCGAAGGGGCTCGCACAGCTGCTGGTCACTCAGCCTGGCTCTGCTGGCTTGGCTCCACCTCAGCAGCCCCATACCTCTGCTGGGCACCACTTCCCAAGGACATGTATCTGGGAGCCTAACCAGAGCCTGGCCCCTTTTCTGGTCATGGACCTTAAATACACAGCAGACCTTCTCCTCGCGCCCCACTGGGAGGTACAGGCATGGGGCAGAAGAGAGTGGCCCAGTCTGATGCCTCGGTAGTTTAAGAGTGCTCTGGCTGCAAAACCAAACCATGGCGCCGCACTCGGGCCAGCACATTTGGCTGCGTCTGTGTTTGTGAGAGCACACAGGACTCTTGTGGTTGCAAGTGACAGAAAGCTCAATGAATTGACTCAGGCAGGACTGCATCAGCTTCAGCCACAGCTGGATTTGGGAACGGAAACAGTGTCAGCAGCACATGAGGTTGCCCTCATCAGTCACCTCTGCTGTTCCTAGGAAACGGAGGTACCTAGCAGCCCCAGAATCACATTTTCCCAGCAGACAGGAAAGCAAAGAGGTCTTCCTGTGCACACCAACACACAGCATTGGGTTCCAGTGGCCTGGCAGGACCCCTTGGGTACTCCTGGAGCTGGAGTGCAGTGGGGTTGCCTCCTCCATGTGAGCCATATGGGGTGTAAGTAGGGGAGGGTGGTTACTAGCAGAAAATGTGTAGTGCCCAGACAGGGCAGGCCACCACGCTGCACAGATCCAGGTGGCTCCGTGAGGGTGTGCAGGTGCTGGGCAGGCCAGGACCTCCTCCGTCCACCACCGAGGGGGTGTCCTTTGCCCTCTGCTATAGGGGGCATGTCCTGAGGACCAGCCCGGAGAGGCCTTCTCTCCTTCTTTAGTGCTCCCTTTTCCTCACCCTGAAGCGCTGCTAAGGCTGAGCAGGCCTGGGCTAGATAGAGCATCCATCTGTCTGTGGGGCAGCATATCTCATGGGAGTTCAGAGAACAGTCAGGACTGTCTCTGAGATATGGTGCAGCTGTTCCTGATGCATTCCTGATGGCCAGGCCAACCCCAGGTACCCCTCCCCCACCCTCCAATCCACCTCAGGCCATAAAAATAGCACTGGATGAGCTGTGTCTGTTGAAGCTGCAAAAATTAATTCAGAGTTGGTAATAAAGTTATAAAGGGCTGGGATGAAATAATCCTAATGAGTATCTTTTAATAAAGTGCACCAGTGGGGCTCTGTGCTGATGGCCCCCGTGGGGCTGAGCCTGCCTTCTGCTTCCCAGAGCCTCCAAAGAGCCTGTCTGCTTCCAAACAGGGCTTTCTGCTGTGTCCTGATTATGCTTCCACATAAACATATTTCATCTTAATGATGATCTTTAGGGGGAATGCGCAGCCACGGGAGCAATTGTCTCTTTGTTGGTAATAAATGGAGGGGGATGACCTTGCTCCCCCCTGACCTCCCTGAGGTGGGGCTCCCCATGTTGAAGGAGAGGTTGCTGGTGCTCTAGGCTTTGGTCCTCCTGGGCCCGGTGACAGCCCCTGCAGGCCCTGGCAGTGCTTGTAGGCAGGACCTGGGCTGGCCTGGGCGATCTGGCCTGGGTATTTTCTCACATCATGGCTTTAGTCTAGTTTCCTGAGCCTCCCTCTACTCTTCCGGGAAGTACGGCAGTTCTGGCTCTGCAGGGTGGTCATTAGGATTTACATTTTGGGGAATACTAAGCACTGGAAAAAAAGGATGATTTGCTCTCCTCCATATGGTTGGCAGGTTGGGGCAGTAGCATGGCACCTCTGTGTGCAGTGCCTTGGTAAGCGTGCCCATCTGCCCTTGCACCATCCCCTAGTGAGTGTGCCCATCTTCCCTTGTGCCACCCCCTAGCGAGTGTGCCTGTCCGCCCTCACACCATCCTCTAGAGAGTGTGTCTGTCCCTCAAGCCATCCCCCTAGCGAGTGTGCCATCTGCCCTCGCATTCAGCCAGAGAGTCCAGCAGAGTGGTAAACGCCTCACAGGGCATGAGGCAGCCAAGGAGGGGGGGTGGGAAAGAGCCCTAGGCTTGGAACCCAAAGCCTGCCTAACAGCAAGATTATAAAAAGGTGCTTAGCTACATTTTCTTCTAGCACTTCTATGACTTCCTTTTGATCACCTCATCCATTTGAAATCTGTTTTTACTTAAGGCATGAGGACAAAATTTGACATTTTCCTCCATCTAACCAGTTGTCCTAACATCATTGAAACAAACAAATAAAAGCCATTTAGCTCCCCAACCTGCTCTCTTCCTTCTTTTATTCTCCTGCAATGAGCACTCATCTTGGGTGGTCAAAGGGTATCCTTTCGTTAGTGTATGTTTGTGTAACATGAGTGTTGCTGCCTTGAGTCTGTGTATTTGTGATTTATGTAAGTCCTGCTGAATTGTGTATCTCATTCTACTTCTTACTGTTTGCACTCGGCACTCTGTTTTTAAGATCCATCCATCTATGCAGATATCGAACTTCTAACCTTGGTAGCACTTTGTAGGGTGCACCCACCACATCTGCGTCTCCCCTCACCCACTGATGACCCCGGTGTTGTTTCCAGCTCCCCTCACTCCACCCAAGCAATGCTGCATGGAGTGGCTCTCCATTGCCTCCCTGCAGACCGGTGCAAGTTTGCCCATGTGCAAGCCAGCCCATGGAAGTGAACAATGGCCCATGGGGCAAGGGTGAGTCCGAGGAGGACACTGAGATATCCGATAGACGTCCTGTATCTTTAGGACATAAGCCACGTGGTGCTCTTCCTCATCATCCCCTCAATAGTGCCAGACTACCAGATTGTCCCCCTCCTGTTCCACCTCCACCGTTTCCCAGCGCCATTTGCTACCTTTATCATTTACTAATTTTATTTACTATTTCACTACTTGAGCAACTATTTTAATTACATGCAAATAAATATCAAAGATGATTAATATTCCAGCGGAGAGCAGGTGCACACTGGCAGTGCAAGGAGAGGGCAGCCCTGCCTCCACTGGACGGAGGTTCTAGGAGGTGAACGGATCAGTCTCCAGGTCATGGTCTAACTTCCACTTCTCTGGGAGCTGTCAAGGCCCCTTCTGGGGAAATTATGAGCAAGGTCTCGAGGGAGTCTTGGGAAACACAGGGCTCAGCACAGTAAGATACCTGGCAGGGCGAAGGAGGGACCAGGTGCTGGACCTGCGGCGGAAATACGGTCAAAGGGAGGGGCTGCTCTGTATTTCCTGTTTCTAAGCTCACCATGGCCTGCCTCCAGCTCTCGGTGCGGGGAAAGCTGGAAACTTCTGTGAGCGATGTGCGTCCTCAGCAGAGGAGAGGGGGAGCCCCCTTATTAGCACATGGCCAAGCCGAGTACTACCAAGAACCTAGGCCTGGCTCTCCCAGGCATTCTGTCCTCGGGCTAAAGATGGCCTGATGAAAGTGGGGTCTTGGTGAAGACAGTTCACCCCGTGGGTTGCACTGCTCAGTATGGCTCAGTCACACTCCACGTCTGGGGCAGAGCCATCACCCCAGAATCACTTCTCCCCCATCCTCCATGCTGCGTCTTCTGTGTTGGGCTCCTGTTTGCTGTATCCTGATTGTTTTGATGGAGCACACCTCTCAGCAGCTTCTTGAGAGGAGTGCTTGATGGGTAACTCTTTTGAGAACTGGCATGTCTAGAAATGTCTTTATTCCACTTTCACACTTAATAAAGAATGTGTCTGGGCAAAGAATTCCAGTTGGGAAATCATTTTCCTTCAGAATTCTGAAGGCTTTGCTCCACCGTTCTCCTGCATCTAATGCTGCTTTGGAGAAGTCTAAGTCATTCTGATTCCAGCTCTTTGTCTATGACCTCTTCTGTAACCTGATCTTATTCTCCAGGAGACTTTGTAGAATGTGGCTGTCTTCATGGCCAGCCTGGGATTCAACTTTCTTGACGTACCAAGTCTGTTACCGCTTGACCATCTGTTTCCAGCCTCCCACAGTTCCCCTGTTATTGCTTCCCCTCCTGTTCTCCCTATCCTTGTAGGCTTGTGGCTTTAACATTTTTTTTGTTTGTTTCTTTACTAAACTTTTAATGGGGTTCTAGGAAGGAGCTAAATCAGATATCTGTGTTCAAGCAGCCATTTTTACCTGGAAGCCCCCCAGTTCTTGGATCTGTTTTTTAAGTTTTATTCAGCTCCATCAATCCGTTTCTTCATGACACCGACACCACTACGTTTCCATTAATATTATTTTATAATACATTGTATGAATTCGAAAGACACATACCTCCTCATTATCATTCTTTTTCATTATTTTTCTGTCTAGTGCCACGTATAGTCTTCCAGATGAATGTTGGAATCGCTTTGTTGGGTTTTAACAATTCTTTGATGGAGATTATGTTAAATTTCTTGATTCATTTGGAGGAGGCTCAACTTCCAATCCAGGATTATGTCAGTGTATGTTCTTTCACTGAGGCCTTCTTTTGTGTTTTTGGAGATTTTAGATTATATGATACTACTTTTCATGTAGTCTTTGAACATTGATTAGTTTTTGTTTATTCGTAGATACTAGGGGGTTTTGTTGTTATAGTTAATAAGCTCTTTTTTCCACTCTATTTTCTAGCTGGTTATTTCTATGTTCAAGAAAAGTATTGATCTTTGCATACTTCTTTTATGTAAGATGAGAGGTGTTTATTTCTTGTGGGTTTGCATACGTCTTTTATGTAAGATGAGAAGTATTTATTCCTTGTGGGTTTGGGAAAACTCTTCTATGGAAGCATTTCTTTGACTGCTTTTTCAATTTCTTCTGAGGTTACTGGTTTATTCAGGTTTCCTACTTGAGATGAGTGGAATGTATATTTTCTATTTACTCTAGGCTTATTAAGACTGTGCTTTGAATTTCAGATGTTTAGGGCTTGGGATTTTATTGTTATCTCTGATTTTGTCTCGGTAATGGTGATTGTGGGCATGATTTTTGAGTTTTCTGACCTAACGTGTAGTAAAATGTGGAACTTCTCCCATATGTGCCTGACAAAGGCATGTTTTCTGGCTGCTGGGTTTGAACGTTATGTTTTCCTATTAATTCAAATAGTTTCTATCCTTCCCTAATGTTGTATCAGACTTTTCTGGAATAGAAGTATTACAGCGCTCATACCCCTGTGGCCTTGTCTCTTCTTCCCTGCATCAGGTTGAAGGTCTTAGGTGCATAAAGTTTCATATCTTTCATATTTCTTTCATGAGGTGTTTGTTTTATCAGCTTGACTCCTTAAATTTATTGGTTG
This sequence comes from Ateles fusciceps, assembly GCA_036589455.1. NCBI lineage: Eukaryota > Metazoa > Chordata > Mammalia > Primates > Atelidae > Ateles > Ateles fusciceps. The sequence continues at coordinate 322,519 of JAZHEH010002583.1, forward strand.
GCAATTACACAGTATGTGTTTCTCCGCCCCATTTGTTTTAACTCCTCCTGGTCATTTTGACTTCGTTATACCATATGCAAGTAGTTGGTAGCTGGATTTTGTTCCGTCTCGTGCTCCTACACCTGGCACCACACTTTTGCCACTGTTCTCAGCTCCCTACCCCCATTGTGGCCTTCCCGGCCCTACTGCACCTTCCTCTCCTTCCAGCCCCAGATCCCAGCTCCCCAGAGGCCCCCAGCTCACTTCTTTTGGGCCCTCTGTTCCCAAAGCATCTCTCTGCCATGGTGCTGGCCTCTCACAGCCCTGCGGTTACCTGTGGGGCACTGGGCAAACTTGAGGCACTCCAGACCCCGTGGCCTCTATTCCCCCAGGCTTCTCTATCCGAGATGGAAAGTCAGTTAATGTACAGGAAGATTCACAAATGAGGCAAGACCTGCCTGTGGTGGAGCATCCCAGGAAGGAAAAACAGGGGGGTGCTGTCGGCAGAAATCAGGGGGAGGGGCGATTTCAATTTAGGATGAAATAGGGAAAGCTCTCCCTGAGGAGCTGACACTTCAGCAGACACCTGGAGGAAGAGAGCAATGAGGGGGCAGCCATCCCATGCAGAGGGGGACAGCAGTCTGCCCTGTCACTGAACAGTGTGCTTCTCAAGGTTCTAAGCATCCCTGGCCCCTCTCCCTGTTGTCCCCCAGTGGCATGCAGCAGGGCTGTGAAGGAGGCAAATGGGGGTGGAACATACTCTAGTCTTCCAGGAGCTCTGAGTCCCATGGGAGGCAGCAGGCTCCCTTCCTTCTGGGTCTTTTAGGGGGCCTAAATTTGGCCAGCTGCAGGGGCAGCTGCAGAAAGGGCATCCCAGGTGAAGAGGCCATCCCAGAAAAGGCATAGACCTGGGGTTTGCACAGGGGACAGCGAACACCCAGCTGCCTTTAGCACTGCAGAGCCCACACCTGCCCACTGTACCCACCCTCAGGGCCCACACCTGCACACTGCACCCGCCCTCAGGGCCCACACCAGCCCACTGCACCTGCCCTCAGGGCCCACACCTGCCCACTGCACCCACCCTCAGGGCCCACACCTGCCACACTGCACCTCCCCTCAGGGCCCACACCAGCCCACTGCACCCGCCCTCAGGGCCCACACCTGCACACTGCACCCGCCCTCAGGGCCCACACCTGCACACTGCACCCGCCCTCAGGGCCCACACCTGCACACTGCACCCACCCTCAGGGCCCACACCTGCACACTGCACCCACCCTCAGGGCCCACACCAGCCCACTGCACCCGCCCTCAGGGCCCACACCTGCACACTGCACCCGCCCTCAGGGCCCACACCAGCACACTGCACCCGCCCTCAGGGCCCACACCTGCCCACTGCACCCACCCTCAGGGCCCACACCTGCACACTGTACCTCCCCTCAGAACCCACACCTGACCACTGCAGCTGTACTCAGAGTTCACTGCCCCTGCCCTTAGAGCCCTTGCCTGCCCATTGCACCTACCCTCAGACCACACCTGCCTACTGTGCCTGCCCTCAGCATTCACACCATCCCACAATGCTCTCGAGGTTACAGACTCAGTCCCAGGTTTTCTGTTCTCTAGGCTAATCATACTTGTTTCTACAATTTTCATTCCCAAAAATCACCCCTCAGTGCTGGTGAAATAGAGAAGAGCTCCGGGTACATGGACAGGGTTGGACCCAGAAGCCTGGGCTGGTGCCTGCTCCTCCTCTCTGGTGGTGTGGCTTCTCCAAGTCATGTAACTTTTCTGCTCCTTGGTGTCCTTGATGCTAAAATGGGACAATATGCTGATGGTGACGAGTCCCCGCCTTGGCGAGGGAATCGGATGGCTGTGGGGGATGGAGCTTTGTCACTGTGAAGGGCTGTGCACACACCCCTGCCTGGAGACTCAGGCTGCGTCAAGGATGCTGGCAGGTGCAACCCTCGCCCATGCATCCTGTGTGCTATGGCACTGTGGATGAGCATGGCTGCTGTGACCCACCCATTCCCCTGATGGAATTCCCTGGACAGAAATGCTGCTTCCCCTCATTCCATCCTCTCCCCGTTGGTTGATTGACTCTTTGATGGAGGCTTTTTATTCCATTCTAGAGACTCAGAAACAGAATGGCTCTGGACCGCTTCCTACAGTGTCATTCTCTGGCCACCATGTGAGCAAAGAGATCTCCAGCTGCCATCCAGAAGGGACTCTGAGCTCAGGGAATGCCAGGAACTCAAAAGCCCTGTGTTACCTACTTAAAAGATGGGATGCTTCCACAGACACCTCCCTTCAGGGTAGCTGCAGCCCACCTGAGCATGACTGCTGGGCCCGGTCAATCAGCAACCCCAGGGGGCTCAGCGTCTTCTCATGGCGGAGGCTGCACACAGTGGAGGAAAGGAAGGCCGAGGGCAGCGTCATCCTCCTGCCTCCGCAGGAGACGGGCAGTGCTGACAGCTAGTTATCCAGGCTGGGTATGCCGAGGGATACAGCAGAGGCTGCATGAGCTCTCGGTCACCACAGCTCAGCAGGGCTGGGCTATAAGCATAGGGAGCTCCCAGGGAGGAGGTGACAGCAGCAAATGGCCCGCTCTTGCCTTGGAGGGGACCAGAGTAGACCAGGGGCCCTTAGGCCAGGTAGGCAACCAGTGCAGGGGGGCAGGCCCAAGGCCAAGGTTGACTTCAAAGGGATCACTAGGAAGCTGGCTCAGGACCATGCCAGGCCCGCCGGCCACAGCTCCCTATAGCAAGGCTGTATTTGGGGGACAGCCCTGCAAGGGCCTGCATGTGGTCAGAGTCTCTTCATGGCCTGGGCTTCAGGATCAAGGCCATTGTGGAAAAAACTGAGGTGGCATTTGTGATTGACAAGGTGGGGCTTCAGCTTGACTGCCAGGTCTTGCTGGGACAGAGGAGGGCAGGAGGGTGTCTGGGCCAGGGATCCTGTTGCCCCAGGCCAGAGGGCATCGCAGATCCCCCCTGCCCTTAGGGTTTCTCCCATTGTCCTGTCCAGCCTGAGCATGACCGAGGCTTCCGGGGGACCAGATTCAGGGCACAGCTGTCACCTGCCAAGTGACCCAGGGCCCTGTCTTCCTCTCCTCATCCGCTTTGCTTTTGGGCCTTGGGCCATCTCTCTAGGCGCTGGTCCTGGGCAGAGAGGGAGTGTTCTAGAATGTAATTTCCAAATTCCCCCCAAAATTATCAAAATTAAAATAATGATGGCAACAATAGTAATTCTATTTCAGGTGAAATTGACATTTCTAAAGCATCTTTAGAAACCTTTGCTGTTTTTAATGGGCCTACAGCATACAATTTAGTTTAAAACTCTGCCTGCTCCTCAGAAGCAGCCTCAAGATGTGCCCCAGCCCCGATCTGGCCCAACACAGAGCCAGAGCCCTCCTGCAGGAGATATCTGGAGGGGTTACTGCACAGTGACTCTGGGGTTAGGGCCAAGAGGACGTACTCTGATGCCTTCTGGTGCCAGAAAGACATTGAGGGGGGACAGGCAGGTGGCCTGGTAACCCAAGCCCTGTGTGTTTTGTCTCCAGGCATGGCCCTCAATTCACAGCCCAGTGTTACTCCTGGGGTGGCCCCATCTCCTAATTCCTCAAGAGAAGCTGGATGATCTAGATTTTTTTAACATGGAAATCTCAGATTTTTCAAATACTGTCAACAAAATAAGGAATATTTTAGGTACCATGTGGCCTCAACGAGTGCCTCTGTGGTCTGGTTTTGCCCGGGGACCGCCCACATGTGACCCCTAGCTTGACAAGGTCAGAGGGTAATGTCCAGCCTGTGTCCCAGGGGGAAGAAGTTTTCCTTTGGAAATTACCATCTTTCTGCTTCCCAAGGTGATTCTGAAGGTGAGCTGTCTCTGTTCATTGAAAACGCAAAGAAATAAATGTATAAAAATAGAGTGGCAATTCCTCAACCCCCCGTCAGGCTTAAGTCGCCGGTGCTTCCTCTGGGAATGGCATGGATGGCCCTGAATCATCTCCAGGCAACTAAGCAGACTGCTCAGCTCCGCACTGCCCTGTCTGCAGGCCTGCCAGCCCTACCCGTCCCTGGAGGGGCCCTGGGCAGTCCTTGCTGTGTACCTGCATGCGTGTGTGCATATGTGTGTATACATGTGTGTGCATGTGTGTGTGCATCGAGGGGACACAGAACTGTAGAACTGGGGATGGTACAAGGACCCTTGAAGGTATAGGAACCCCAGCAGCTGCTCAGCCCTGGCCCCAATTACTCCCCTTCTCTGTCCCAGCCCTCACCTTTTGCTTCACACTCCACTGTCTCTCTTGGTGTTGCCCACAGCTGAGTTGCAGGTTTGTGCCTGAAACCTCACGTTCAGCCTGTCTTGTCTGAGCCAGGCTGCAGGGTGCAAGGAGAAAGCTCCTGGCTGAGAGTCAGCCACGCTGGGATGCCATGGGTCTCCCTATCTGTAAAACGGAAATGGCCATGTCCACCAAGAGGCCTGCTGTCAGCACTGGGTGAGGAGTGTGTGCCGGGGTGAGGGCCCGATGCCAGGCTGCCTCACTGTCTGAGTGGCCATGCCACCTGCAGAGGCCTGGTTCTGCCTCTAGGGCGTGTCCCGGGCCATCCTCACAGGGAGGGAGTGCCTGTCCCTGCCTGGAAGAGGCAGCAGATGAGAGACATTGGGAGTGAGGAGAGTTGTTCTGGAAGACTTTGTAGAGAGGTGGTGCTGCAGGGAAGCTGGTCTCCCACCTCAGCTGCAGGGGCCCCAGGACCTGGCCATCGCCCTGTGGGTTGGTGATGTCACGATGACCTGCAGCCCTGGGTCTGTCCCAGGCCAGGAGTCTCTGAGGACCTGCCTGGGGAATGCCATGGAGAAGCAGGACCCTGGGGCTGCGACCTGGTTTAGACACAGAGACCAGTGCAACGGAATGGGGGCTTCCAAGACTCTGGGGCTGGCGGGGCAGTGGGCAGTGTGATCTGGGGCTGCTGTCGATGCTGGAGGTCAACCTAGTCAGCCTCGCTTGGCCTTTAGAGGCAGGTGCGTGGAGAGCTGGGAACTGGAGTCTGGTCCAGGGCGGTCTCCAGGCCTGGCAGGACCCAGAACAGAGCAGAAACCGTACTGCACAGAAGGCAGGGACGATACCCAAGGCTAACTCCCCCAGCATAGCAGCCCCAAGTGGTCAGGGCCACACCCAGGGGGCAGGAGGTCAGTGCCTGCCCAAGGCCGACTGCAGCAGAGCTGTCACAGAGGGGTTCTTGGTCTCGGCACAAATCAGTCAGACCAGAGGCAGTAAAGTTCACCTGGGGGAGGGTCCCAGGACACGGCCCAGAGGTGAGCACCCTTGCTTCAGTGAAGGACTGAGCAGAAAGTTCTGGGAGGGGCCCAAGGAGACACTGGGGGACACACACAGCTGAGGCTGGGCCTCAGTTTCCCCAGTCATAACAGCTAGCGGTGACACCTGGAACACCAGTCCTTTGGCACCTGGCGGCCTTTCGGGAGGAGAAGAGGTGGCTCTGCCCACTCCAGCTTCAGGCAGTGCGGGCTGAGGTTCCCGGCCTCTCTGTGTCTGGGTGCCAGCCCTGGGCTCCACAAGGCAGACGGTGACACTGGGCTGGGTCTCTCACAGCCTCAGCAGGCCTGATCCATTGTGTGGAGGCCACTATGGCCCCTGCTGTGGCTGGGGTTGCCACCAGGGGCTGGGGAAAAGAGCAGTTCTCGAAGTCACAGAGGTACCTATCTGAGCCCTGCTGCATCTGAGACAGTTTGGCAAGTCTCTGCCACCTTCTTCCGGACCTCGCTTTCCTCTGTAAAATGGAACAATACCCTCACTTCAGGGTACTATGAATTTTAAATGAGAGCCTGGTGGGTGTCGTGTCAGGGTGAGTTTGCCCTGCTGCTGAAGACAGTGTACTCTCCTTGCAGGGCCCTCCCTGGGCAGCCTGGACAGCCTCAGCAGTGCCCTGGGTGTCCTGGAGGAGCGCGTCAATAGCTCGAGGCGGAGAGCACGCAGGCATGCCGCGGACGACGACTACAACATCGAGGTCCTGCTGGGTGTGGACGACTCCGTGGTCCAGTTCCACGGGAAGGAGCACGTGCAGAAGTACCTGCTCACGCTCATGAACATTGTGAGTGGGGTGGCTGGGTGGGGGAGTAGGGCGGGGCGGGGAGGGTCAACCAGGGGCTGGGCAGGCCAGAGGGGCCCGGCTGGGCCAAGTGCCCTGAGGCTGTGCTGATTTCCTTGTTAGCCGGAGGTGAGTGACCCTGTCTCAGGGAAGCTCTCTGGGTCCACGGGTGAGACAAGCTGACTATCCCTGACCTCAGTTTTCTCATCTGCAACTTGTGGGGTAATTCTACCTTGGCAAGGCTCTTTATATGCTAAGGCAGTTTCATGCAAACTCCAGTCATTTGAATGACAAATGTCGTTCAACGTCCGGTCATTTGAAAAATATGTTTTATTGGTGTTTGCCACTTTTTAAAACTAAAATTATTTAAAAAGGAAACATCATTTTACCTAAAAGCTGATCTCATAGTAAGACATAAAGCGACGTTATTCAGCCCAGCTAGAGAGTCCCACCTTCCACTGGCTCCCAACAGAAGCCCGCTTTCTTTTAAAGTGGAGATTAGTGTGCTTTAGAGTGAGGGCCAGACACCAACCCAGAGCCCCTCCTTGAAGCTAGCAGTGGGAGGAGTTGAAGATGAGGGGAGGGAATCCTCTCTCCCTGTGAGTCTGGGCTATTGAATGGGGTGTCTATGTGTCACCCCCATCTTCTGGGCCCCTGCTTCTTGTGTGCCTAATGCTAAGAGATTAAAGAACCACCTCCACCTCATTCCACACCCCACACAACCTGAGCAGGGCGTACGAGGATGCTGAACCGCATGTGCGTGGAGGGTGTGCAGGCCTTTTCCTCTCCCCCGCCTCATGCAGTCAGAGCCACTGTGGGCATAAGGGGCGTCCAGTCTTTAAAACGCAGGTTCCCAAGGGGGCAGACTGGCTCGGTTGAGCCCTGCAGGGAAAAGAAGAGGTGAGGGGGGAGGACCAGGGCATAGGCTGGAATGTGAGATACGCCAGTGGGGCGTTAGGGGCGGGGGCATTTGTGGGAGGAAGCCAGGGCTTAGGGAGGGCTGGAGGTGGTGTGGAGGCCGGGCAGGTGGGAGGTTCTGGAGCCCCATGCTGTGTGTCCAAACCTGTGCGTGAATGAGGTCCTCTGGGGTTGGGCTGGAGGCAGGCAGCAGGGGTGTGGAGGTCTGCTCACGGTCTGCTGCCCAGTTCTGCTTTTTGGGCCAGGAGTGAGCCCCCAGGAATCAAGTTGACAAGTGGGTCAGAGTCTCCAGGGCTCTGGTGAAAAGATACCTCAGGGGCAAGGCGGGGATGGGAGTGAGCTGAACACTGGACAGAGACCCCACCTACATGCTCACCTTCCTCCTGACTGGCCTTGGATGAGTCAGCGATCCCTCTGGAGCCCAGCCTTCTCATCTGCACAGGGGGCTGAAGTCTGCCGCATTCGCAGAATTCATTTTATTTGGGAGAGTGTTGTCACACTTAATCTCATCTTATTTTTGGAAAGTACCTTTAATGTAATAATAATAATAATAAAACCGTAATGGCTACAACTATCGAGCCGCTATTATGTAACTGTGTGCCCGGCCCACCTGGGCACTTGCCAAGCTAAATTATCGTGGGAAGTCCTCACACCAGGTCTGTGAGACTGTGGTATAAAATCTTGTCTGTCTTCACAATATAAGTTCTTACCTAGCATTATATTGCCGTCTACCCAGCAGGGAAAGGACTGGGCTAGGAATTAGAGTCTGATGGCGACTCCTGGTCTCACCTTTTCCAGACACATCACCTGGAAAGCTGCTCCCATCCTCTGAGACTTGGTTTTCTCCTCTACAGTGTTTTCATTGTGAGTGTTGTTGTGAGGATTAAATGAGATAATGTCAGTGAATGTGCTTTTCAGTCTCTCAATGGGGTGAACATGTTTTCAGTTTCCACGTAAAATGTGGTTTTGTTATCATGACAGTAGTGCTATTTAATTTAGTGACAGCCAGGAGGGGTCTCTTCTGAGAGTCCACCAAGGCTGCTGGCTGAAGGTGGGGCCTGTGGTGAGTCCCTCATGAGGCCGGCAGAGGCAGAGCGGCCTTTCCCCTGGTGCCGTCGGTCTCTCTGTCACTACAGCTGGTTGGGAGGATGTCTAGAACGTTCTCTGAGTTTTGCCATCCAATTTTACTCAAACCCTAGTGATCCAGCCATACTCCCATTTTGGATAATGGGAAGGTCTGTTTCTAGGAAAGTATGAGAAAGACAAAACCTTTTAAGTTGAGATGAGTTTATCACAACAAAGAAAGCGTTTTGGGAGACAAGTCTCAGACGTTGAGAAGGTATTTGGACCGCACGCGTCCCTATCACACAGAAGTGAGCACCGATTCATTCAGCAAACTTGTGTTGACGGTGTGCTTGTCCCGGGCACAGCGGGGGTGTCCTGCAGAGGCAGCAGGGCATGGCAGAGAGTCTGGGGCTTGGGAGACCCTCGGAGGGTCAGGGAGAGTCTCTGCCTCTGATCTGAGCCCCAGCTCCCACCGCAAGAGCGCAGCGTGGGTGAGGGAGATACGGTGCGGCCGTGCTTGGAACATGGTGTTGCCCTGACAATTAATAAATACCCCGTGTCCTCACTGATAGCCTGTGCACACCCGGAGAGTCCTGGGAATGGATCTAAGGGATGCCAGACCCTTTTGTGGTCTTGGGGAGGAGGGGTATTGAGCAAGTGGGAGCATCTGAGAAAGGATGACCTTCCAGAACACTGCCGTGCGACAGAGCTTCCTGCAGTGCTGGTGCTTATTTTGTCCGGTCTGGCACAAGAGCCACCGGGGCTCTTGAGCACTTGAAGTGTGGCTGGTGTCCTTGAAGAAATGAATTTTTAATTTAACTTCTTATTTGTTCCAATAGAATTTTTATTTTAATTTTAAAAATATACAGAAACATAAGTCACCGTCTTCACCATTTTTAAGTGCGCGATTCAGTGGCATAAGCACAGTCACGTGGTTGGGCCACCATAGCCACAACCGTCCACAGAACTCTTCATATCATAAAGTTGAAACTGTGCCCATTAAATTTCAGCCCCCTATTCCTCCTCTCCCCTCCAACCCCAGGCACCCAGCACTTCACTTTCTGTCTCTAAGAATTTGATGACTCTGGGTACCTCATGTAAGTGGATCATGCAGTGGTTGTCCTTTTGTGTCTGGTGTATTTCACTTAGCATGATGTCCTCAGGGTCCGCTCCATGTCGTGGCATGTGTAAGAATGTCCTTCCTTTCCAGGGGAGGAATAGTAGCCCACGTGTGGGTGGATAGGCCACGTTTTGTTTATCCAGCCATCCATGGGCACTTGGGTTGCCCCTCATGGGCTACTGTGAATAACGCTGCCGTGAATGTGGGTGTTCCAGAGCCTGCTTTCCATTCTCTTTAGTATATGCCCTCAAGTGGAATTTCAGGACCACAGGGCAATTCTTTCTTTCTTTAATTTTTTTGAGGAGCTTCCACGCTGTTTCCCACACTGGCTTCACCATTTTGCGCTCCCGCGCCACCCCGACCAACAGTGTACAGGGATTCTAGTTTCTCCACATCCTCACCAACACTTGTCTTTTTTTTTATGGTAGCCAGCCTAAAGGCTACTTTATTTGAATTAATTTGCACCTAGATGTAAGCCTCAGTGTGGCTGGAAGCTGCTGCGCTGGACAGGGCAGGGCTGGGTCTGTGAACAGAGGGACTGCCTACTGTGCCCTGTCTCTGAATTTGGCTGCTATGGGGGCCTCAAACCACAGCCCCAAATGGCCCTCCAAGGCCTGGCCAGTGGCTTGTCACTCCTCTTGTAAGTCTCGGCTGGTCACGGGGCTCCCCATGGCTGGAGCTAAAGCAGAAGCGTGGAAGGACAGAGGTGGCAGCAGCCAGCTGGGACTGGGCTCCCAGTGAGCAGTTTGGCTGGCTGTAGAGCAGGTGGGCTGGGCAACGGCACACCCAGAGCCCAGGGTCTGGGGGCCAGCCCTGGGCAGTGAGCTACCCACTGAGCTGGATGTTGAGTGGTGACATAGCCTGTCTCCTGGAGAAGACCATCAAGCCCTGGGAGGATGAGCTGGTGGGTGCCCGGATGGTGGGGACCCAGGGAATGTAGGTTCTAAGGAGGAGGTGAGGCGGAGGTGGGCTGAGTGCACGCACAGCTCCACCCTGGCAGCCCTGCACTGCCTGGGTTTCCCTATCATTTGGGGGTGACTCCCTTTGGGATCTCTTTGTGGCAAAGCCTGGGCTGGGATATGGGGTCCAGGGGTGGCACAGGCAGTTCAGCCTCATAGAACACTCCCGTGCTCCCCTCCCCCGCCCAACCTCCCGGGCAGCTGACGTGGGGCTGCATGGCTAGTTTTGCCTAGTGGCCTGTGTGAAAGGAAGTGACCTGAGTCACTTGTGACCAAGGCTAAGAACTTGGAGTCCCTTCCATCTCTATCTCCCCTGCCATAGAAACCTTGGAAGCCACATGTCCCAGTAGGTGCAGCTACAACATAGGCTCGGGTTCCCTGCCCCACACCGAAGCATGATATGAGGGAGGAAACATGGCGTGTGTTGTATTGTGTTCAGCTGCGGAGATGGGGTGGATCCCCCAGCATAGCCATCCTCTTCTGTCTGGTGCCCCTGGTTACCATCCCTGTGGGGGACCTGTGTTTATGGGGTGTCTATTATATGTCAGGCAAGGGGTGCTGTCGTGAGCATGAGAGGACACAGCCCTGCTACCCTGCATTCTGGGGGAGGGGGACACTGACGACATTCAAGTGAAAAACAGATAATTTCAAATAATGACAAATGCAATGAAAGAAATAAAATAGTTATGAGATGGGGAAGGAAGAATGGTAGAGGAAAGCAGGCCACTGTATACAGGAGGTCAGGGGCTGGTGCCCGGGAGATACCATGGGAGACTCAGTGACGATGGGAGGATGTGGGAAGAGGTAGGATGGGGCTAGCATGTTCCAGGTTTGGGGGAGAAGGCAGGCGGCACCAAGGCCCTGAGACAGGAATGGGGCCTACTGGAAGAATGGAGGCACAGGTGGGGGAAGTTGGGGTGAGCAAGGCTGGCCGCCACACTCTTCCAGAGGTGGAGAGGAGCTGCCTCTGGCTCCGGGGGCAGTGGACATCACTGGAGGGCCTGCTTCCTTTCTGTGTTAATGGCAAGACATGATATTCCCTTATCCATGGGAAAAATGAAGCTGCCCTTCTGTCTCAGACTTGCTGGAAGGAGAGAGGTTCAGAAATGGAGCATTTCACTAGGGCCACCTGGGCACAGAAAGGGGCTTTTGGGTTTAGGCAATCACCCACCTGCCCATTCCGGCAGCCCCTGCTGGGTCCAGTTTTCTTATCTTCCTCGTTACATCTGGAAAAGTACGTATCAAAATATTCTATATTTAACACAGATTATTTATTTATTTATTTACTTACTTATTTATTTAGAGACAGAATCTCTTTGCCCAGGCTGGAGTGCAATGGCACAATCTGGGCTCATTGCAACCTCTTTCTCCCGGGTTCAAGCAATTCTTCTGCCTCAGCCTCCGGAGTAGCTGGGATTACAGGCGTGCACCACCACACCCAGCTAATTCTTTTTTTGTATTTGTAGTAGAGACAGGGTTTTGCCATGTTGGCCAGGTTGGTCTCGAACTCCTGACCTCAAGTGATCTGCCTGCCTTGGCCTCCCAAAGTGCTGGGATTACAGGCATGAGTCAACGCAGCCAGCCATTTTTTTTAAAAGCATAAATTCATGTAGATATGTAAATGTCTTCTCCCAGCAACTATTGTCTACTACCTTGTTTTAATGATTGCATGACATTGCACCATATGACTGTAGCACATGTTTGACCTAACTTTTGACTGATATGACATATTCACATAACAAAACTGACTTCTCTGTTAGAGGTCAGATATGCCACTAACTGTATTATGTTCTTAGAGCTGAATCTATCGCTCATGCTTACTTACTTCATTAAGCTGAGTTGCTGAAAGTGGAGTCCCTGGTCAACAGATATGCACATTTTTAAAGCTTTCTTTGCTGGAATGTTTTCCGTTATGGTTTCATCTGTTCATGCTTCATTGAGCAAATGCCTGTCTCCCCACCTCCTCACACCACTGAGTCCTTTTGAGCCACGGTAATTTAATTACAACTGAGATATACTTTTGTTGTAAGTTGTATTTACTTGATGTTAATGAGCCTGCATTTTAAAATATACATGTATTTGTAAACAGAGACTATTTTATTTTTGGGGCTTGGCCTATTCATGCCCTTGATTCCATTGGGATTTTGGGGTGTTTTATTCATCTAAAGAGTCTGTGTATTTAAGTAGATTAACTTTTCGTCTGTCACTTGTGTGGGAAATATTTTCCCCAGCCTTGTTGTTTACCTTTGGTTTTGTTCTGCCTGGGATAGTTTTTTGATGGCCTACATTTTTGTGTGTGGTCAGATCCTGCAGTCTTTCCATTCCCATGGGAAAAGCTTCTCCCTTGGATGATGTGTTTGATGCCTCCTGCCCTTCCCAGAAATTAATCTTCTGAGGTTCTGCTCTGCTTGGCGGCAGCAGCATTTCCCGAGCTCCAGTTCCTCACCAACCACTGATTGTTCTTGTCACACCTGGGTTCAGCCATAGCAACCCTCCACCTGAATTTCTCCCAAAATAAGAAGAAGATAGGCTGGGTGCGGTGGCTCACACCTGTAATCCCAGGACTTTGGGAGGCCGAGGCAGGAAGATCACATGAGGTCAGGAGTTCAAGACCGCCTGGCCAACATGGTGAAACCCCATCTCTACTAAAAATACAAAAATAAGCCGTGTGGGGTGGCGCAAGCCTGTAATCCCAGCTACTCAGGAGGCTGAAGCAGGAGAATCACTTGAACCCGGGAGGTGGAAATTGCAGTAAGCCAAGATCCCACCATTGCACTCCAGCCTGGGTGACAAAAGTGCGACTCTGTCTCAAAAAAAAAAAAAAAAGGAAAGATAGAGAATTCAAAGAAGCCAATGTATTATCTGCAATGCATTCTTATTTCCCGAAACATCTGCCTGCTGCGAAACTCATCAGGATATTACCAGTGGGGAACACTGGCCTATAGGCAGAGCTAGCAGGTAACTCCCACAGCCCAACGCAAAATGAAAATGTGGGATCGCTTCTTCAAAGAGCAGAGGAAAGTGCCATAAAAAAGGGACTAGGGACTCTTAAGCTATTTCCTTTCTTCCTTAGTCTCTCTCTCTCTCTCCTTGCTGTTTTTTTAATTTGCTTTTTAATATTGTTCTAAGTGAACAAAAATTGGAATCTTAAATTATTAGCATGAATTTCTTATTCATCGCAAATTGTGCAATGGCTCTTTTAAATGCAATATTAGAGTGTTTAATTTCTATATGGGGTCACTGAAATTAAACAAATGTGTATTTCGTGACTCATCGCTGGTGGGTGTCTCAGGCTGACCAGAAGTTTATGACAAGCACAGGCCAGACTCAGGGAGGCTGGGAGGAGGAGAGAGGATCCACAGAGTGGAATCCCGCTGAGGGAATGCTCCTCAGGTGCAGGGTGCTAGCAAAGTGAGTGTACCCCCAGCATGAAAGGTGCACCCACTGAGATCTGAGAGCTTCCAGCCACCCCTGGAAGAACACATTGCCTGCTCCCTGGCCAGGGGAGTCTGGAGAAGTAGAGCCAAGCACGCCCCTTCCCACTGGTGTACTGCTCCAGCCCAGTGCGTATGGCCAAGGCCAATCCCGTCTCTATGCAGGTGTCACTCATGGGAGGCTCACCTCTGCTGAGACGTGGGCTCAGCAAACGTCCACCAAACATGCCTCTTCCCTGCCAGCCCTGGGCAGGATGGCCACCACCATGCCTGCCCTGAGGTGCCGTGGGCTACACATGCCTGACCCTGCACCTGCTGGGGGCAGCTCAGAGCCTGTCCTGGGGAGGTGGGACCATGCTCCATTGCCCCAGGAGCCTTCACTTACAAAACACACATGTTGGGGTGAGATGATGAGTAACTTCAAGACAGCAGCTGCAGAGGGTCAAGCCCCAAGTTCGGGGCCTTCTGAGCATGGGGCCTGGTCATCTATGAAGTCAGCCTGTCCCCAGGGCGAACCCAGGAATCTGAGCCCTGTGCTCAGACCCGACAGCCTGATGGACCACCTGGTGGCCTTGCATGCGCCCCTTGCATCTCACCTCAGGCTCCCATTCTCTGTGGTCTTCCCCAGCCTCTGCTAGGGCGCATCTACATGCCTCCGAGGCCCAGGTGAAGCCAGCCGTGCTAAGAGGGCGCTGGTGTGTGCTGAGCCTTCAGCAGGCAGGGGCGGGTCCTGGTTCACAGAGGCTCTCTGCACGGAGTTTCTTTTTTTTTTTCTTTTCCTTGAGACAGAGTCTCGCTCTGTCACCCAGGCTGGAGTCCAATGCTGTGATCTTGGCTCACTGCAACCACTGCCTCCCAGTTTCAAGCAATTATCTGCCTCAGTCTCCCGAGTACCTGGAACTGCAGGCATGCACCCCCACACCCTGCTAATTTTTGTATTTTTAGTAGAGACACGGTTTCACCATGTTGGTCAGGCTGGTCTCGAACTCCTGATCTCAAGTGATCCACCTGCCTTGGCCTCCCAAAGTGCTGGGATTATAGGTGTGAGCCACTGAATCTGGCCTGCACTGAGTTTTGAGCACACGCAGCTGTAGCCCTCCTGGCTGCTGGCAACCCCAGGATGAGTCCAGTCTCCTGAGCCTGGTCAGAGAGGCTAAGGCCCCTTGGGGATGCCCACATTCCCCCGTCTGAGGGCAAAGGGGTCTCCCTCCCAAGCACTGTGAAGGCTGGGAGGATGGGGTGTGAGGCCATGGGCAGATGTGTGGCCCGTCCAGCCTTGCTGGCCCCCCAGCCCTGTCACCAGCAGAGTGAACTCTATTCCCTCTGCCTTTATTCTGCTCCTGCTTCTCTCAGCCTTCGACTCTGGCTCAGCTTCCAGCCTCCACCATGCATTGCTGCCTCCCCTGGGCCCAGCACAGAGGGTAAGGGGCTCTCCTCTCCCCCAGCGGCCCCCCACGGCATTGGGGGACCACTGTCATGTTTGACCCTTCCTGCTTGGAAAGATGCTCCCTGAAGTACCGGGTGCTGCCAGGCTGGGACACAGTTGCCTTTGCTGAACACGCCTGCTACTGACCCTGGCGCTTAGATATTTCCCACATTTTCAAAAACTTGTTCTGCCAGTGCCTGGGCTAGTCTCTGCTCACAGATTAGATGCTGTGGCCATGTATGTGGGCCTGGGCACTCCTCAGGAGTGGGCTTGGGCCTGACAGGCCAGGCTAGGATGCAGCTCAGATGTTTGAGGCACCTCGAGTTTCATCACCAGGTACAGACAGGGACTCTTCTCCAGGCTCAGGTAAATGGGAGGCAGGAATGAATGCCTCGGAAGATCAGAGCCATTGTGAAAGTAATATGTTTACATATGCTTTTTTTTTTTTGAGACAGTCACCCAGTGACAGTCTCACAGTCACCCAGGCTGGAGTCTAGTGCTACAATCACAGCACACTGGAGCCTCAAGCCTTAGCCTCCCAAGCAACTGGGACTGTAGGCACACACCACCGTGCCTAAGTTTTAAACATTTTTTTAGAGACAGGGTCATGCTATGTTGCATGGTGGTCTCAATCTCCTGGGGTCAAGTGATCCTGCCATCTCAGCAAGTAGTACCAAGTAGCTGGAAGCACAGGCACGAGCCACACGCCTGGCTACAGATACATTTTTAAAAGTGAAATCTATCTTGCCAAGACTTCAAGAAATATAAAGCTTGGGCCCAAGGCCGAAGCTTCCTTTGTGGCTTCAAGCATTTAACTAAAGCACTTATTTCAATCCTACCCTTTCCTGAGAAGCCTAAGGCCTCAGTGTCTTGCTTAAATATCAGGATCTACAAAGACCTTGAAATGTCTGTGTGAGCCCCTGGTCCCACTGCGCTCCTTGTAGACAGGAGGCAGACCATTGCGGTGAGTGATATCCAGCCCGCAACAAGTCCAGTGTTCAACCTGTTGCTACTGGGAACGTGTCCTCCCAGGCCTACCAGAGGCACCAGACAGATGTAAGGCATCTCCCGCTGAAGTGGCCCCTTTTTGGGTGGTAAGCATTTTAAAAATATCAATTTCACATTAAAGTAAATTTGGACATATTACTTGCATGAAAGCAAAATTTACATGAATTTGTCAAAGTAAACTGGAGATTCTAAAGCTGTGTTGGCAGACTCTGGCCCCAGGGCCACGTGGCCCCTCACCTGTTTTTATAAATAAAGTTTTACTGGAACACAGCCACGCCTCTTCATTTATGAGTTGGGTCATTTTTGTGCTACAACAGCAGGTTGAATAGTTGCAACAGAGACCATGTGGCCCACAAAGCTGTAACATTAACTGTGGGGGTGCCAAAGGAATATTTGCTACCAGGCTCTGCAGAAATCTACTTGCTTAGTGCCTGCCTTGAGTTATGATGGCCCCAGGCCTCCAAAGTTAGCATGTATCTTTCACTACATCAGTGAAGGTGGGTGTACATATTAGGGAAATACTGAGCATACTGCACTGCTCAGACCCCAGCCCACCCCCCACGCTAGCCTTGTCAGCTCAAAGGACCAGTGAGGTTACTTTGGGGATTTTAAAGGATAGAATGAGCTGCTCTTAACCGCTGTAGAACAGCAGAGCAGGAGGAGCAGGTTTCTGGGCATGCAGAATAGTCTCTTCTGCCTGCTTAACTGCTTGTGTTCTGGGAGAATGCCTGAGCCCCAAAGCGTCTCTTCTGCTGAGGGCAGATGCGCTCCTAGCCCAATGGAGAACATGGAATCCAAGGGTCTTCTGTGCCTTCAATCAAGGCTATAACATTTGACCCCTCCCAGCATGAGAACATTCTCTATACAGTACGTTCTTCAACAGTTTTTTGTTTTTTTTGTTTTTGAATGATTTCTCTCTGTGCCAGGATTCAGATATTTTTCCTCTTTTCTCTTCTAATTTAATCCAGAAATTGGCCTGGACTTACCAAAGCCTTGCCAGGGTTTGCAAACAATCAGAAGGCATATGGGCTCAATTTCTCACCAACTTTCAAGAGTGTTGAGACCGCATGGTGGCGATGGGGAAGGCAGTGGCCGGACAGGAATGTTTTCAGCTGGTTGTGGCAGAAATCTTGTAAACTGGCTGCGGAGCTGAAAACCAGCCAGGCGGAGGCGTCGCCCCAAGTCATAGTTCACGTGTCTCTGACTCTGGTTCTGGGAAAGAGAAAAATATCTCTGAAACTGGGCATGGAGACATGGTTCCCTTAAGTGGGGGAAGGCAAGCAAGGTTCACGGTCTGCTAGTGGTGCCATGGCCCCGGGGGTGTTGCTGGTACTGTTTCTGTTCCTCATGCTTGTCCCGCTGGCCTTAGAGCCTGGCCCTGTGCGCCACCAGGAGATACAGCCATGAGGGCCAGTGATGTGTGTGAGGCTGCATGCAGGGCTCAGAAGGGGGCAGTGCCCTCACGTGCTCACAGGAGCCAGGCAGGAGGGGCCCAGGTGGCTGAAAGCTGTCGGGAGTGGTGGGGACTGGGGCGACAGAGAGGCCGTGCTCCCCCGCAGAGCTCCTCCTGGTTCCACTCACTTGTGTTTCTGTAGAAATAAGCAGACCACTGGTGCCAGCTCTTTCTTCCACAAGAAGCTGGAGATCTCATTTTTATGGGAAATCTAATTATTTTTCAATGTGGGCCACAAATTGAAATTAAGAACCCACACTGCACAGGTGAAGCAGAGCACGGCCGCAGGACAAGTCTGACATGCGGGTGGTCCGAGTATTCTTTCCAGCCTAGAAGGAAGGAGGCAACTGCCTGTCTGCTGTGCCCTGTGCTGGCCAGTGCCAACTCCCAGGGCTGTCGGGACCACCACTCGAGTTGAACACCAGGAAAGTGCTCAGCAGAGCACGGACATGGAGGAGCAAGCCGAGATTGAGAGCTGTCCTCAGTCACGTTCATGTTCAACACTCCCTGAACCCCTGGCTTCTGCCTCCCTGCACTGGGGGAGCTCAGAGCACAGGAGGATGGGGGAGCAGGATCAGGACAAGGGATTATACCTCAGTTCGTACTTGTCTGATCTCACCAGGGGAAGGGTGCCTGCGGCGTCTGGTCAGGGGAAGGCTCCTCAGACAAGGGTCACTGAGGGCTCTGGGTGGCGACACAGCACGTG
Source organism: Ateles fusciceps (assembly GCA_036589455.1). NCBI lineage: Eukaryota > Metazoa > Chordata > Mammalia > Primates > Atelidae > Ateles > Ateles fusciceps. The sequence continues at coordinate 340,691 of JAZHEH010002583.1, forward strand.
CGAAGGCCGGTCCGCATTGTGGATCACAGTGCGCAGATTGGGCCCTGCTGGACCATAGGGGGCTTGCAGGGCAGCTGCGAGGTTGCTTCGCAGTCTACAAAGATGGACTTATCTCTCTTAGGAGGTTTGAGACTTAGGCTTTCTATCCTTGGAAGCACCTCTCCCCCACCTGAGGAGGAGGAGACTCACATTTGCTGTTTTTGCACGTGATGGCCCTGTGCAAGAAGGCATGTCTGTGACTTCGCTACCTTGCCCCAGCGGCCCTGTGAGGTTCCCCCTGCCTGCATCAGGTCACTGAGATGCAGAGAGATGTGGCCAGAGCAAGGTGTCACATACTTGCAGGAAGGTGGCCCCTCGGTGGTCCTCCCACACTGTTCTGGCCTGAAGATGGAGAGCTCCAAATCCCCTAGGACGCTCCACGGGTTCTCACCCCAGGCGTCACTGACCTCGCCACAGCATTTGGAATCCCTGGCCACGCCTGCATCTCCCCCAAAGACCCTCCGCTCTTCCTCTTGCTTTGCCTTGGCTTCTGCGTCTACAGTGTCCTCCCATTCTGAGGCTTGCCCGCCCGCCCACTCGCTCCTTTAGCACACACAGATAGAGCAGCCCTGGGCACTGCGAATATCGTGGTGAGCACAGGGTCCGGCCCGCAGGGAGCGTATGTCTCAGCAGGGCTGGGGGAGGCCGACAGACCAGTGACAGCGAGCAGGTGGGGAACATGGATGGGGGTCCTGTGGGTAGGTCTCAGCTCTGCATCCTCCTGAATACATAGCACCCTCCTCCCAAGTGGGCCTCTCCCCCACCTCCTCCCTCCTCCGCAAGCCTCCTGACAGCTGATGCAGAAGCCTTCCAGCAGCCTGTCCTTGGCGTCCCATGGGGAGCTGACGGTTGTCAAAGTGGGAGTTAGAGTCCCTGTGGACAAGGAGGGCCAGCCATCCACAGTCCTGCTGACAGCTTGAGGCAGCCTCAGAGCTTGTCTTGTCTAGGCTCCAGCAAGGAAGTGACAGCTGAACCACAAGAACAGAGGCAATGTGCCGCGCCAGGCTCCCGGGCTGGCCTGGCATGGGCTATCACTCCCCAAGGCCCCTCCCAGGTGCCTCCTGAGCTGACTTGGAGTCAGACAGTCCTGGGTCTTGCTCCCCAACCCAGGGGTCTCCTTGAGGGTGTGTCTCAGGAGGGTTAGGGGCTCCCACAAAGGTGACTTTGTATCAAGCCCAGAGAGGGTCTGCCCACCTGATTTTTCACTGAGTACATAGAAAAGGCCTGGCACATAGTAGGTGATCAGTAAATCTATTTCGAATGAGTAAGTGAGTAAATGAATTCCCACAAAGCAACTGTGATCTCAGAGACTCCCACAAAAAATGAACCCTGTCTGTGGGTATAGAAGTCCTGGTGGCTTGTGCCCTTGTGCGTTCTCTTCTATGCCAGAGGCTGTGCTGTGTTTCCCTCGTTGATGCTGATGTCTGAGTGGCCAGGTCCTAGGATACGGTTTCTAGTTGCAGCAGATTTGCCAAATTACTCTCGAGAGCCTCTGTGCTGCCTCCGACGCCCACTCCTGTGAGCCTCTCCATCTCTCTGCCCCTCGGCTTCCTCACTGGCACAGTGGGGGATAATAACACTCACTTGCAGGGTATAGGAGTCCTCGGCACAGGCAGAGAAGACCAGAGCTCACCAGCGAGGCGAGCAGTTGTTCACTCACCCATGACGTCTGGGAACAGCCCCAGCCAGCTCCTGTCCTGGACAAGCTTTTTCTCATGGGGGCCACCTGCTTTCCTTGGCACAGCAAGGGCAGGGCCTTGGCAGCCAAAGGAGACAGACAGCTGTCTTCACCTAGTTAGGGAGATAGTCACAGTGGTGTGATCCTTGAGCTGGTTTTGGTCACAGAGTTGGTGTTTCCCAAGTGGAAAGTGGGGGATAGCATCACTGCACACAGAGAGGGCCACTTGTGCAAGAGAGGTGCCAGCCCTTGGCCACCCTGGGGGAGCCTACTGGGGCAGGAAGGAGAAGGCGCATGCAGCTGAGCTTGGTTTTGTTTCTGAAGCCTGGGAAGCCACGAGAGTACTGGGCACTCACGATGCATCGGCAAGGATACAGAAGAGCTCCCTGCCTAGTGGAGATGGACAGGCAGCTAACAAAGGTGATTTGAGATCACAGTGGTGCCAGGAAGTGACCAGGATGGGACAGCATCCAAGGCAGCACACGGTGCCTGTGGGAATGCTCACAGGGTGGGGAAGTGCACGCATGGGAAAGTTCACAGCAGCCAGACAGGAGGAAGGAAGTCTGAGTGCAGCCCCCACGACCTCCTGCCCGTGCCTGGTGGTGAGCCTGGCCTGTGGGCTGCCCATGCTGGCCCTTCCGAGCCTGAGCAGAAATGGTTAGGGACATTTGTGCATAATTCAGCCCCCTCTTCCTTTGGTTCTGGGTTTCCCAGATAGCCAGGGGGCAGGATTTCACTCCCTCTTCCCATCTGTCAGGGTCTGGCAAGGGAACTAAGCCACCTAAACAGACTCTGATGGTGCAGGGGGACGTGGGACCTGCTGCACAGACGGGCAAAGCCGTTTCCCCACCAAGCCTGAGAGGCGCCATAACATCTACACTCTGGGTGTTGGAAGCACCCTGCATGATTGCACTTTCAGCGGGGGATATGCCTGCAGCAGACAACCCTTGCCGTGAGTTTGTAATGCTGCGAGCAGGGTCCTGCCAAAGCTTCTTGATCTTGCCCTGTCCTCTGAGTGCCTCGGGAGCCCCTGCCTGGGTCAAGGGGCACAGTGCAAGGTGATGGCCTGCAGGCCCCTGTCGTGGCTTCTCAGTCTCAGAGGGGTTCATACCTGCTCTGCCAGGGCCTCTCCCTTCTTCCTCATCATGCATGGATGCATGGGGAGGAGGGAGGCTGGCCTGAGTCCTCCTCAGTTTTGCTTTGAGGTGGTCAGGTCTGGCACCTGGGCCACTTAGGTATCCTGGATCCCTGCCCAGTCCAAGCCCTGTGCCTCGGTGAGTATCCATTCCGCAGCCTCTGGAGCCGCCGCAGCTACCCACTCCCCGGCCCTCATCAAGAGAGCTGTTGCAACCCATACTCACCCCTCCAGAGTTGGGGGACATTCACATGCTGTCTGAGACCCATTCATTAACATGAGATTCCTCCCAGTTCTAACCACCTGCCCAGTCACCATGTGGATTGGCCTCCACCCTCAGGAGAGGGTCTCATCTCAGTGGGAAGCAGAGCCCAGAGCCCCAGGGACTATCTGCATCTCACCCTAAGGCAGGGACAGCAGTAGGGATAGGGCTCCAAGCCTGGTCCGACCTCAGCACCCTGCCCCTGCCCCAGCAGCACGCTTACTGCCCACCTCCCCCTCACCGTTCCTGTCGCCTGGTGCCATGGCCCTCTCCTCCCAAAATGCATTTTTCTTCCCTCTTGCCTTGGGCCAGACAAGTGACAGAGCAGCAGCAGAATATGATGTGCAGGGGAATAAAACTGCACTGTCTGACCCAACTGACCGAGCTCAGTCACAGGGGATGGGTCATGCCGCACAGGCTCTGAGACGGGCGTGGGGGGATGCCAGGGCGGGGGTAGTACGAGGCCTGGCCACTTGGGGCCCCTCTTGAAAGGAAACTCCACGCTAAGCCCTCCAGGGCTCTGTTGAGGGAGAGCCAACTAGCTCAGCAGAGTTCCAGGGAGGCAGGGAGGTCCCGCAGCCACTGCCAGAAAGAATCAGAATCCCTGACTTTTCTCGGCCTTTCCCTGTCAGTGGCTCACAGCGGTCGAGAGGCCCCTGGGGGACACTGGGCTCTGGCCTGCAGGTTTGGTCATGTCCTTCTGTGTCCTGTGGCCTCAGCAGCACTGATCCTTCCCTGTTCTGCAGCATTACCTTTTCTGATGAGGCGTCCAGTCAGCGAGTGGCAAGGTCAGGCCCTAAGTGGTGGCATGGCTGTCATTTCCCCAAGGGGACTCAGCCAGCAGGGAGAGCTCCAGAGCTGGGTCACCCTCACAGACGTGCCTGGGCACAGCAGCTCCTCCAGCCCTGGAAAACACAGGGCACGCGCAAGCTGTTCCCTCAGACCCCTCCCAATGGTGATGGCCAGGAGGAGAGCCAGGGTGAATGTAAGAACGAACTTTGGATGGACCACTCTGCACATGCCAGAACCAGCTCAGGCTATTGGACCCTCTTGTAATTTGATGACAATTTCATTGAGCCTGTTCTAGGTGCTGGGATTTCACTTTCATTGTTGCTTCAACCTGAAACAGTCCTGAGACACAGGGACAATTATTATCTCCATTTCACAGATAAGGAAACTGACGCCCAGACAGGTTAAGTAACTGGCCCCAAGTCACATGGCAGAATTGTGGCAGCCCATGCTGGCACCCATGCAATCTGACCTCAGAGTGGGAATATCCCCCCCACGCCCTGCTAATCTCCCAAATTCAGGAGAGGGGGAGGGGCAGCCTCTTGCAGTTGTTAGTACAAACCCAAGAAGGTTTGTAATGCAACCTGTCTTCTCAGCGTCCCTGCCGGAGTGCCACACTGAGGGGCGCAGCACGTATCTGTTGAGCCTCTGCTGGGCTCTGTGCATTGATCAGCTGGCCTAGGAGTGGAGGAGCCCCATGCCCAGCCTGAGGCACCTGCAGAGGTATCAGCAGGGTGTGGACCAGCACAGGAGATGTCATCTGAGGAGTAAGGGAGTGATCCTGGGCAGCGTGTGCTTGCATTGGTTATTGAAGGAGGGAGGGGCTCTGACCGCCTCACTCTTTGACGTACGACCTGACTCTGGTAATTCTGATCCTGGCCATTTCCATTTCATGATAGTTTGATATTCTGAGCAAGAGTCATGTTTCTTCTCGAATTGCCTCTGAAACATTTGCTGAAAAGCCAGAGGGTGAAGATCTGCAGCGGGCATGTTTATTCTCATGATGAGCCCAGGCGCTGGCAGCTCGGTTTCGGCACCATGCAATGTGCACAGATGAAGACGTTCCTCCTCAGAGGCCGGCAGACCTGTCTCCCCCGGCTTCTGGCTGCACTCTCTTCTCTGCCTCTACCCTGGTGGTCCAAGCCTGGCCTCCGAAGGGGACACAGAGAGAACAGCCTTGCGCCCGCTTGTTTCAGGGGGTCCCAGAGAAGCCACAGAGCAGCAGGTCCCTGTCCCCCAGGCCTCTGACAGACTTTTCAGGCCCGGCTTGCTCCTGGACATGGTTGTGCCAGGCGAGCCACAGGCTGCCTCTGGTGGCCCAAAGTCCAGCCCAGAAGAGGAGATGGGAACTTCCTTCAAGGTTGGGGTGGCCCCTGTTCCAGGGCTCCTGCCTGTCCCTTCTGTGGCTGGTGGGCCAGCAGGCCTCCCCTAGTAGAGAGCCTGATCCTGGACCCGTTTCCCCTTTCTGCACCCTTCCCCCACCTTGGCAGAGGACAAAGTCACCTCTGCTCAGCAGCCTCAGGCCAGGGCTCACCATCCCCCGGGTGGAACTCTGCCACCAGCAAGGCAAACTTTTACATTGTCATGCAGAGCCGCTCCTTCCTCATTGTCTATTCCAGAACAGAAACTTGGCTGTGTCTTTGCATAAGCAAAAGGTGCATTACAATGTATTTCCCCAAACAAGAGAGCCCTTGGCCTCTCTCTGCATAGAGATGGCTGCGCTTTGAACATTTCCCCACAAGGTTTAAAGATTCCAGGATCAATTTCTCAGACAGGACTCAAGGACATTGTCCCTGGGCTTCCCCTCCCCCCTGAAACCTGGGAAAGAAGAGCCGCTTCTACCCAGCACACACAGGCTTTGGGGAGGGTGAATGTGGAGGAGAGCCCTCAGCGTTGCTGGAGGTATGGGAGGGGGAGGTCCTTAGCTGGAAGCCTCCCCCATGACAGGGATCACAGGCCTATGTGGGTCATACATTTTGCCCATTTCCTGTTACTCCATATCTCCAAAGTGATTCACTCCATTTATTCAACAACTGTAATGGAGCACCTACTATGGGCTAGACACTGCTGGGAGCAGTCGCACTGTAAGTACAAAGACCCTGAGTTGGAGACAGGCTCCCTGTGCAAGGAACAGCCAGGCCAGCTGCTAGAGCACAGGGGGCAGGGCCAGGGCAGCCCCTCCTGGCCTGGAGGTCATACCAGGAACTGCAATCTTATGTCTTGGGGTAGCAAGGGTTTAAGCAAGGCCATCACTGCCTCCTTCCTTTGAAATATAATTTTTACGATGAGCGTTTTTTTCAAACACTCTTCAGATATCTAAAGAATTCAGGGACTGGACAGGGAGAGTGGGAATTCCAGGCCTGAACCAATGCACTGGCAGTAAAAGATGGCAGCCAGGCTCTGGAGAAGGCTTGCTGGGCTGTCAGGAGCAAGGATGCCATGTGGGAAAGTGTCTGAAGTGGAGCATAAGAGAAGCCAGCCAGCGCCAGTGTGGAGAGGGCTCTGACTGCCAGGCAGGGTGGCTGGGCCCTGCTTCTGAAGGCACTAGAGAGCCATTGAGGGTTTTAGACAGAGGAAGGTGAAGGTGAGATCTGTTCCACGTGGTGATCATAGTGAAGAATGGTGTGTGTGGGTGGGAGGTGGTGAGGTCAGGAGGGAAGCCGTTGAGATGAGAGCTGCCACCTTCAGCCGCAGGGGCAGGGCTAGGGGAGCAGGAAGATCCTGTGTCCTGAGGGGCAGGCCTGGCCAGGAGCCAGGAGAGGCCAGCCCTCATCTCCTCTGCACCTCAAGGGAGCAGCCGGCACACCCTTCCCAGAGACCCAGCCTCCTCCTGGGGGTTGATGACCCCCATTCCAATCCACATCATCCCTCACACCTGTCCCTTCTCTGCACTCATCCCCAGAGCTGAACCCCACATTCCCACATCTTGACCTCTTTCATCTACTTTTCATCAGGCACCTGGAGTAAGCTTCTTAAATCCACCGCCGTCCTCCTTCCTCCGTGTCCACCCATTGCTCTTGGAGTGGATTTGGAATCCTGCTCCTGACTTCGTGGTCTGGCCTCAGTGCTCCCCTCCCACCTCCTCTGCTGGGGCGTCCCTTCCGCATCCCTTCTGTGCTTGGAAGGTGCCTCGATGCTCCAACCGCAGGAGTTCTGCGTGGGCTGCCTCTCCTGCCACGAGCGACATCCCCGCTTTGCTGAGCTAACCTGGTCTGTATCTCAGGTCTCATAACATGCCACATCTGTAGAGGGACCTAGGCCCCAGTGGGCAGATTCCCACTAATATGTCCTCGGGTTCCCTGTCTTCCCTCGAGGCCCATGATCCTGGAGCTGATCTTGTGGCATCTGAGTGGCCCTCTCTCCCTCCTGGCAAGCGGGCCAACTTTGTACTGGTTCTGATGCATTCAGAGCCGCAATTCGCAGTGAGGCAGTGGCTCTACCGGGTCTGCTGGGCATCAGCCTCAGGCCAGTGGGAAGGAGAGACTAGGCAAGGCTCACCCAGTCCATTCTGGGCCCCAGGGTGTGGTGGGCGGCACGAGAGGCCAGGGTCAATTCAGTTTGAGAAGGTCCATTGAGAACCTGTGAGAGCCCGTGGCTGTGCTGAGTGTCTGTGTGGAAGGTGGAGTCAACATTTACACACCTAGGCTCAAACATGGGGAAAAATCCAACTTTCTTTTATTCTATTCTTTTTTTTTTTTTTTTTTTGAGAGGTGGAGCTCTCTCTATCATCCAGGCTGCAGTGCAATGACATGATCTTGGCTCACTGCAACCTCTGCCTCCCAGGTTCAAGTGATTCTCCTGCCTCAGCCTCCCAAGCAGCTGGGATTACAAGCACCTGCCACCATGCCCAGCTAATTTTGTATTTTTATTAGGGACAGCGTTTCACCATGTTGGCCAGGTCAGTCTCGAACTCTGACCTGGGGTGATCCACCTGCCTCGGCCTCCCAAAGTGCTGGGATTACAGGTGTGAGCCACCGCGCCAGCTGGGGCTTTCTTTCATTCTAATATGTGGTGCTGCCCTCATCCCAGGCACTCAGCCTCAGGATAGAAGGAAGGCTGCAGTCTGGCCTGCGGAAGGTGAATTTGTCTCTTCCCCATAAAGCCTTTGTCTCATTCCGATTGGGCTGGTATAACAAGCTCCATAGATGCAGGGGCCTGAATCACAGGAATTTATTTCCCACAGTTCTGGAGATGGAATTTCAAGATCACGGTGCCAGCTGCATCATTCCCCCAGTGAGGACCCTCTTCCTGGTTTGCAGACAGCCACCTTCTTGCTGGGTCCTCCCATGGCAGAGAGAGAGGACTCAGGCTCTCTGGTGTCTGTTCCTGTAGGATACCAACCCCATCATGAGGGTCCCACCCGCATGAACTATCTACCCCTAATTACCTCCCCAAAGCCCCATTTGCAGGCAGGACTGGTGGGGGCAGTAGGGGCGTGTCCTCTCTGCAGGGGCCTGGCAAGCAGGCCTGCTCTTCTCTCTTGTAGGCCAGCACCCCCTGGGCTTCCTCTGAAGCCTGGTGGTGCCCCCTAGAGCCAGGTAAACCTGCAAGCCAGTCCCCAGCTTTCTCGCCCCTGTGTCCCCGGGGTGCAGGGGACCCTGGCGTCTGCTACGCACAGCTGGGAGCTGGGTCACCCTCTCAGGCCTGAGCAGGCTGGACCTCCACTCCGGCCCCTGAAGCCACTCCTACTGTTAGGAACCGGTCCCCTCCCAGGTCCCAGGCGGCAGCCAGGATCCAGCTCTCTCGCTTTTCCTTCCTTCTTGAATGTCAGGGCTGTTCTGTATGACCCATGAGGATGGGGCTGGGGATGAGGAGAAGCCTGTCCCCCTCACCCCTGGCCTTTCTCCTCTCCTCTATCCTGCTCCCTTCAGCTGTAGTGGGACCTTCTCTCAGTCAAGGCCTTCATTTCTACAGTCAGACTCCATGAGCCAAGCTGCCCAGGCTTTGTCGTGGTAGAGAAAGCAACACTGTGGACAATTAAAGAAACCCCTTCTCTCTTACCAAAAAACTGGCTTTGACTGGCCTTTAAGGCTGATGTGCCAGCATGGACTAAAAAATCTAGTCTGACCCTCCAAGCTGGGCAAGGACGTCTGTGGTTTAGGGGTGCATACCCACCCCCAGGATCTCACCAGTGCAGGGCACTATGGTTTACCAGCAATGAAAAATAAACCATTTTGTTGTTTGTGCAAGCGCCATTCCATTTACCTGCATGGAGATTTCATCCCCCACAACAGCTTTGTGCTGTGGGGACTGCAATGGTCATTTTACAGAGGAAATGCAGGGCGATGGTCGAATGGCCAAGGCCTCTCAGGGACCTGGCTGCCCTCTCCGGAGCTCCACCTTGTCAGCCACAGGGGCGAGGTGGGTCCCTGGGGGTCTAGAGGACGGCCCTCAGCGCCCACAGGGGTTGCCGATCCACCCTCCCCAGACGCCCACCCAGAGCCATGGTGATCAGCCACGCCCCTGTGGGTCTGATGAGTCGTCCCTTGCCTATAGGAAAGTGAGGTGGGAGTTGTAGGGAGCGCAGTTATAATCAGACGTAGATTTGCCAGGCAGCAGTTTCTGTGAGGAGCTGCGTTTGGATGGTGCCCTCAGCAGGGGCCCACATGCTCACAAACTCTGCCCCGACGATTGGTGCTGTCTTTGTTCCCAGCACCGATGACAGCTGGCCCCGGGATCCTTGTCTTGCATGCCCTGTGTGCCTGTCCACCCATCCATCCTGATGTGATTCTCCTTGTTAACCCTCAGCTATACCTGAGGTGCCTTCCTACTGTTTCGAGGTAGCAATTACCGTTGCTCAGATGGAGGCTCTACAGATTGGAGTGCAGGGAGTGTGTGCTGGCCTGATGTGGCCGCAGGCTCTGGGAAGTGTGGTTTGGCCATGTCTAGAGCCTGTCAGCAGCCCCTGGGCTCAGTCTGCACATGGGAAGGGGTGGTGGCCAGTCCCTGCTTCTCCACTTCCTGATGGTGCCAATGCCTTGAGCCTTTCAGCAGGTATCCCTGAGTACCTGCCAGGCGCCGCTCAGCCTAGCCTGGGAATGCAAGGAGGGAGGATGCAGGTGGCTGCCCAGCCCACAGGGGCACACAGAGGGCTCCAGGAGTAACACACCTGGTGCTTGATGAGGGGCAGATTAGGCCTGCGAGGGGCCTTCCAGGGGGAGGTGATCGCTGAGCTGGCCTCGAGGAGGAGTAGGGTTGGGTCAACAAACAAAAGAGGTGACAGTGAGGGGCTGTGCTAGGGAGGGTCCTGGGTGTGTGTGGGGGGGATGCTGGAGGGTGGGGACTCACTTCGAAGGAAGCCCCTAACAGCCTCAAACCTGGGGTAACCTGACCAATGTTTCTGGAGGGTCTTGCTGGCTGCGTTCTGTGGAAGAGAAGCTCATCCCCCCTGTTTTTGTGCCATGGATCCCTTTGACATCTGCTGAAGCCCATTGGCACCTGCTCAGAAAAATGGTTTTAAATGTAAAGAACAAAACACATGTAAGAGTATGACTGTGATAAATACGAAGGAAGGCAATTGCAAGAGCTCCAGCCATCAAAACAGAACAGGGAGAGCACATTGGTGATGCAGTGCTATGAGCTTTTTATTAATACGTTAAAAAGCATTAGATCTGGTGGGCCTAAAACTGCCCCCATTTCCAAGTAGCAATGCTCGTAGGTAACCCCCACACCCACCAGCAACGGCTTGGAGTGACTTCTGCCAGGGCCAGCCCCAGCTCTGACGGTGTCTCAGGGGTCCGTTGCCCACATTCACTGTGGAAGGAAAGATCGTGTTTCAGTTGCAGGCCACAGCAGGTGTAGGGTTGCTTTCTCTGTCCACGTTCCACGTTCAGGCCCCAGGTGAGGAATCCCTGGGCTGGTGGGTGGCGTTGCTCAGGAAGGAGCTGCAGTGATCCCAACAGGCGGTGGTGGCAGCCTGGAGGGGCAGGGTGCAGGGGGGCAATGAGGGAGAGGTCACAAGGCGGATCCCAGTTGACAGTGATGCCTGGGTGGAAAGCACGAGAAAAGGAAGGAGCAGGTGGGGGTCCCAGGCCTGGGTGCCAGTTGGGGGTCGTCCCACTGGCAGAGCCAGAGCCAGACCGAGGGCCTATGGTTCCCGCTGATGCCTCCCTGTTTCTTTCAGGTCAATGAAATCTACCATGACGAGTCCTTGGGGGCCCACATCAATGTGGTCCTGGTGCGGATCATCCTCCTCAGCTACGGGAAGGTGAGTGCACCGGCCGGGCCTGCCTCCACTCACCAGAGTGGGGGGCCCAGGAGTGAGGCGTGGGGATCTTACAGAGTGTTTGCGTTTGTCAGAACCACCCTGCCTCTCCCTGGCTGCCCTGAGGGTCTTACAAGAAACAAGAAACTCAGGAGCCGCCCCTAGATCCCTGCTCCCATTCAGTCCTAGTTTTAAAACGTGGCCGTTACTATTGTTGATTGAAAAAGAGTCGTTACCCACAGATCCCAAGAGGAAGCGCCATACCAGACCACCGGGGCCACACAGGGAGGCACCGGGGTTGGTCAGGAGGCAGAGGGGAGCTGGGTTAACAGCGGCCTGAGCCCATGTTGTTTCTGCAGGAAGGACCGACAGGGGCAGGGTGAGCTGTCTTCAGATTGACCAGTTTGAGTAATTCCAGCGGGCTCTGGGGGAGCAGAGTGGTCCTGAGTTTCCTGGCACCTGACCCTGGGTAATGAGGGGCAGGCGGATAGTGGCCCAGAGTGTGAAGTCTGATAAAGGAAGTGGCTGGGGACATGGGCGCTGGCTTGGTTGCTTTGTATCTGAAAATTGTGGTCATGGATGAGTTGTTTCCTAGCTTTAAGAACTGGCTACCACTAGAAGGGGCAGTCCCTCCAGAATTAGCAAGGCTTGGATGTCAAAGCGTCAGAAACACGTGGTTTATAACACCCTCCCTTGGACTCCTGCCCCTGTATTAAATCTGTGGCCTCCCCCTCCTCAGGCCTCAGCTGCTGCCCCAGCTGGGCCCTCTTGCTCGTCCCACTTCCTCTTGCAGTCAAACCTGGAACGCCCTTTCCTAGCAGTGTGCATGGGTGTGTAGGCGCCAGGGACAGTGACCTGGGATGGAAACATGAGATGCTGTGCAGACAGAGATAGAGGAAGAGAGGAGCCCCATGGTGCTGCCAGTGTGGACTGCAAAGTGCCTGTACCAGCTGTGCTGGAAGCACTTTGCATGGATGAATGCACTTAATCTACAGGGACGATGGAGAGGTGCATGCCGTGACCCTGCCCATTTCACAGATAAGAACACTGAGGCTTAATGTGACTTAGTGGCATGCCCAGGTAAGCGACCAGGGCCATCCAGCGCCTGAGGAGTCAGGCTTCTCACTCAGAGAGCTCAATTCCAGTCTGTGGTCTAACTGTGCATGGAAAATCAAATCACAATAGGATTAAACACATCTGGTAATTACATAAAGGTTGAACTCTGTTCAAAGAGAATCTCAGTCTCAAAAAATAAAATCAAACTGCATCCAGCTTACAAGGCATACAATGTAAAAATGACGACAAAGGGTTCCGGTGGCAGAGGACACCCCAAGACCACTCAGTAGACTTGGGGCCCACTCCCCTACACCCACCAAACACCTCATTCCACAGTGACCAAAGGCACCCACAGGACAGACGCCAGTTACGGGCCTTCACCCCCACCCCCCGCCAAAGAGAACACAAAACCTCCCAAAGCAAATCCTTGGAAAGAAGGGGAAATTGGCAAAAACCTAACTATGAGAGTCTTTAATAACCTTTTCAAAGCCTTTCACAGATTAGTGCTAATAAGGCATAGAATTTTTGAATGGCACAGTGAGTAAAGTTAAATTAGCAGTTATGTCACTGTTTCCCCGTGCCCTACAGAAAAAAAGATGTACCTACTTTTTGAGGAATCATAGAACACTTAAAAATTACAGAAGTATTTTGAGACATAAAGAAAACGTTGTGAATTTTATATGGCAAAAACGATTTAGTCTATGTTCTCTGATGAAATGCCTAAAACTAGGGGTGGGGGCAGCAGAATTTATAAACCTAAAAAAATCTAATTCATTTGAAAACTTGGAAAACAAAAACCTACTAGGGGCTGGACACGGTGGCTCATGCCTGTAATCCTAGCACTTTGGAAGGCCAAGGTGGGTGGATCACTTGAGGTCAGGAGTTCAAGACCAGCCTGGCCAACTTGGTAAAACTCTGTCTCTACCAAAAAAATACAAAAGTTAGCCAAGCGTGGTGGTGGGCGCCTATAGTCCCAGCTACTTGGGAGGCTGAGGTGGGTGAATTGCTTGAACCTGGGAGGTGGAGGTTGCAGTGAGCTGAGGTCACGCCACTGAACTCCAGCCTGGGCAACAGAGCAAGGAAGGAGAATATTAGAACTGGAGTTACAGACTATTTGGAACACTAATAAAAACAAGAGCACTACTGTTAAATCTTATGGAATGTGGTTAAAGCTGTATTCAGAGGCAAATTCACAGATGTTTTCCAAAAGCTTCTCCCTTATGTGATGTGTTTGACACACATTAGCCTTGCCTTCAACTCAATACATTTGAATGGATTTCAATAGCCACAAAACCAAAAACCTAAGGAAAGCAAAAATAAGGAAATAGTTCAGAAAAACAGAAATCAACAAATTAGAAAATAGAAGCAACACGTAGAATCAATGAAGAAGAGCTTTGGAAAAAGCCACCCTCTGACCTATTTAATCTGGAAAAAAGAGAGAAGGCACAAACTAAAGATCAGAAAGAGTATATGTAATGTGAGCACACCGAAATGCTTTTCCTGGCAGAATGGAAAGCACCCAGGGCCATCCGCCCACTGGGAAGCTGTTTGGAGGCTCTCTGCCGCCAGCCACCTTGGATGCCCAGGGGTGATCAGTGGAGGATGTGCAGGGTCCCCCTCTGCCGGTGAATGCCGGCTAGGAGAGCAGAGAGAGGCTTGCTGAGCCCTCTAGCCCAGGTTTGTGGCAGTGGGCTTTGGACCACACAGATGCAAGGCCTGGGGGGTGGGCCCCAGCCCAGCCATCTGGTTCCAGCTCTCTATTCATAGGCAGGGGATCTTAAGACTATCCCCCTGTGGCTCTCCGCCTGCGTCCAGTGTTCTCTGTTCCAGCCTTCCCCAGGCCGGGTCCTTCCAACACGTTTGTTCCTGGCCAGGATCCTCTGGTGTTTTAGGAATTCTCAAGCCTTTGGCCTGAGAGATGGGCAGAGTTATATCCCCTTTTGGAAATTTCCAAAAATGTGAAACTCCTGATCCTGGGGCTAGAAAGGGGGGGAAAAGACCATCCCAGTGATTGGGCTGGGTGCCAGGTGGCAGCTGGCATCTCCCCCCAGGTTGCTCCTTTATTAGTTGAAAAGAAAAATTTTGAAATTGTCTAGGGTTAATTGCTTACCAGTGCTGGCCAAGCTTTGGATCTTATTTGGCCTGAAAAGTGTCTGCTCCTTCCCAGTCTTGATTACTTAATGGAGTAAAGCGTCCTTTATTAACTACTCCTTGGCAGGCCCTATGCTAAATTGTCCTGACCCTAAGCCTTTTCTTTTTCCTTTTTTTTCTTAACTGCTGCAGATAGGTAGGAGTATGTGACCCCAGTCAGAACATTTGCAGAAGAGAGTCAAACCTTGAAGGTGAGAATTTGAGGATCTCTGTGTCAGGGACTTGGAGATCCTGGGGGAAATTGAGGATTTCCTGGGGAGATGTGAATAGTTAAAGCTAACTTCAAAAAGTGGAGAATACATCATAAGTCCCATAACCATGGAGGAAACTCAAGTTCTTCACCTTTTCCAGAGTTCTGCCAGTGAGTTCATACTCATTTGCAAGCACTTATCAAGCAAGGCTAATACAATACCCCGTAAACTCACATATTCTGAAATCCACCCAATGTACCTTTCATAGTCAATGTGACCCTTATACCCAAAGCTGCCAAAGGTAGCCCATCAAGACAAAGTACAAACCTGTCTCACTTCTAAAAATAGAGGTAAAAATCCTAAGGCATTAAGAGTGTAATTGAATAATGCAGAAAGAGGAGCTTCCACTGTGATCAACTAGGGCTTATCCTAGGAATGTGGAGATTGTTTAATATCAGTAAATCTATTCATTCAGTTCATCACATCCGTTTCCAAATGACAGAACTCATCCTCTAACAAATACTGTTTGAAGGGCTTCTGTGTGGGAAGTGCTGTGCTGGGAACATTCACTGGCATGGTCCCTGTCCTCAGGGGACCGCTTCCAGAAGGGAGATCTAGACGGAAACAATGGTACTGGGGCTCAGGGCTGGATGGAGGAGACACGGGGCAGGCAGTCTTTCCTTACAAGGTCAAGGAAAGCAGCGGGGAGGAAGTGACGGTTCTGCCCAGACCCAAAGACGGTTCTGGTTTTCAGGGGAAGTTACCAGCATAGGGATGCTCTGAGTTCACAGGCTGGGAGGGGGAGGGGGGTCAGCTGAACCTAGAGGAAAGAGCACAGGGACAGGAACAGCAGATCCAATGCCAAAGACGCCCGAAGGAGCAGATCGCAAGGAGCAGAGCAGATCTGCGTCTCTCGCCGAGGGGTTTGGCTTACCCATCACGGCAGCCTTAAGCAGAGTGACAGGATCCCATTCGCATTTCTAAGAAGATTGCTGACTCCTTTGTGCAGACGCAGAGGTAGCAGGTGGGAGCAGTGGCTTAGGAGACTGTCACTGCCATCAAATGGGGAATGATGGCAGCTGGACAGGGACCACACATGGCCCCAGAGAGGCAGACAGCAGGACAAAAGAGGCCACTTCTAGAGGAGGTGGCACTAGGTGGGTGAAGGTGGAGAGACACTCAGCCGGGTAGATGATGGTGTCAACCCCTGAGATGGGGGAGCACAGGAGGGAAGCTGTAGAGGTCAGTTGAGACGTGCAGTTAGAGGTGACTGGTCCTTCCCAGGTCTGGAGCTGGGGGTAAGAGAAGCTTGCTGCCGCAGGGGCACCTAGGAGAGAGGCCCCAGGGTTTTCCTGTGTTGAAGGCTCCAGCAGGGCAAGGGCGTCATGGCCCCATAGCCCCTCACAGGGCACTCCTCCTTTCCAAAAATCCCGGAAAACTAGTAACAGAGGGCAACAGGACAACCAAGATTGTATTTAAAGGTGGAAAAGGGCCAGGTGCAGTGGCTCATGCCTGTAATCCCAGCACTTTGGGAGGCCGAGGCTGGAGGATCACGAGGTCAGGAGTTCGAGACCATCCTGGCCAACATGATAAAACTCTGTCTTTACTAAAAAAAGTACAAAACCCAGCCGGGTGTGGTGGTGCCCACCTGTAATCCCAGTAGGCTTAGGCTGGAGACGCACTTGAACCTGGGAGGCAGAAGTTGCAGTAAGCTAAGATCACACCATTGCACTCCAGCCTGGGCAATGGAGAGAGACTCCATCTCAAAAAAAAAAAAAAAAAAAAAAAAAAAAAAGGTGGAAAAAGAAGCAGATTTCCCTAAATGTGTTCTGTACAGCAAATACTAAGAATATGATTAGATGTTACAGAGGAATACAGAGGGGTCCCAAGGTCAAAGAAGTCTGGAAAATGCTGGTAAAACAAAGGAAAATGGGCACTCCTGAGGGTGAAATCTCCCTGAGACTTTCCTATGGAGACACGTGCGTGGTGCACCTCCGAGAGTCAGAGAAGAACAGGTGGTCTCTGAAAACCTTCTCCACAGAGGCTTCTTCCTCACCAGATCCACAGCCTACCGAAACTGCTTTGCAAAGCACTACCCTGGAGATAGTCTTAGAAACAAAAAAACAGACTCATAAACTTATTACTGTGGTTCTGAAAATCCTAGATAGTTTTACGTGACATGAAACTAGTATTGGAAAATAGCAGACAAATTACCATTGTTTGCTATTAATCACGTGTCTGGAAAACCTAAAAGAATCCATGTAGAGTTAGGTGAGGAATTTGGTGACATGGCCAAATATAAGACCATTGTTTAAGAAATCAATAGTTTCTGTGTGAAACCAACAATACCTTGGCAGTAGAGAAAACAGGGTGAGAAAAATTTCCATTATGATAGTAACTAAAAATGTACAATACCTGAAATAGTCCTTACAACAAGGCAGACAAAGGACCCATAGGAAGAAAATTGTACATGGTTAATGATAGGAAGAATGTGAACATCAATGAAGAGACAAATGCTGTCCTCATGGGAAACTGGGTATACCTGGGAGGTTGATCTTTCCCAGACTAATAGTTGGAAATGTTATGAAATGATTCTAAGCTCCACCTAGGAACATGAACAGTCAAGAATGGCTGAGGAAGCTGCGGAAAACAAGCAAGTAAGAGACTTCCTCCAAATATCTTGTAAAGTGAAGACAATTAAAATAGTGCCATATTTGCATAAATTTTCATGGACAGTTCAGTTGAATAAAGTAGTTGAAAATACCCCTCCTACAAATAACCTAATGCGATAAAATCAGAATGGTTATTATGTTATAAATAAATAGATGATAACATAAATGTAATAAATGGGAAATTAAATTATCGTATGATGAGTATAAGCCAATATAACATTCAACTATTTAAATCACACAAATCAAGAAGAAAATATTGGTTGCCAAGAGCTTTCTAAGCATAAAGCCAACTGAAGGAAGTGTAAACGGGAATATAGATATATCTGAATAAGTATAATACAAAATTTCTGTCAAAAAAACACAATGAAAAGGCAAATGACAAGCAGGAGAAACAATTGCCATGTGACAAATATATCCTAATATATAAAGACCTCCTCTAAATCATAGGGAAGCAAAATTGGCAATGAATAGAAACCAAGAAAAAATTCCAAGTGGCTAAAAGAAAACTCATATGGAAAAATATCTAACTTTACTATTAAAGAAATAAATCATATGCCATTTGTAAAGCACCAACCCTGTTAAGATGAAGAGGGATTTATGGCTGGGTGAATGAAGCAGGCATGCTCTTCTGGTATGAGTACAAACGTGGACGCGCCTCTCCAAGGAAGTGCAGCAGTATTTATCACTGCCCTTAAAAATGTTCTTAATGGGAGTGGCATAGTGGCTCACGCCTGTAATCCCAACACTCTGGGAGGCCGAGGAGGGTGGATCATGAAGTCAGGAGTTTGAGACCAGCCTGGCTAACCTGGTGAAAGTCCTCTCTACTAAAAATAACAAAAATTAGGTGGGCATGGTGGCGCACGGCTGTAATCCCAGCTACTCTGGAGGTGGAGGCAGGAGAATCCCTTGAACCCAGGAGGCAGAGGTTGTGGTGAGCAGAGATCATGCAATTGCACCCCAGCCTGGGAGACAGAGCAAGACTCTATCTCAAAAAAAAAAAAAAAAAAAAAAAAGAAAGAAAGAAAAATTTCTTGAAGTTTGCCCCCAGACATTCATTTCTACAACCCTGGACATTCATTTCTACAACTCTGTTCCAAAGCAGTGACCCCAGCTGTGGACCAAGTTTTAGGAACAAGACAGGGTCACGGCATGATCGCTCATGTAAACAACAGCAAGCAACCCATATTGTCCAATAATAGGAGTCTAGTTAAGTAAATGATAAACCTACGTGGTAGAATATTAGGCTGCCACAAAATTGTGTCCTCAAAGCACGTTTAATGCCATTGGGAAACAGTTACAGTCTAAAGTTGTTTGTTGTTTAAAATATAAGTTTTCAGTGTGATCTCAATTTTGTGTATAAATGTATTACAGAAAAGACTGGAAGGCCATCAAATATGGACAGGATTTATCTCTGGGCAGTAGGCTGATGAATTTTCATTTTCTTCTTTGTACATTACTGAGTTTTTTAACTCAATATGAAGCACTTTTTTTTAAATTATTATTTTTAAGAGATGGGGTCTTGCTCTGTTGCCCAGGCTAAAGTGGAGTGGTGCAATCATAACTCACCACACCCTGGGCTCAAGGGATCCTCCCATCTCAGCCTCCCAAGTAGCTGGGACTACAGGCACGCACCACCACACTCGACTAATTTGTTTTTATTTTTTGTAGAGACAGAGTCTCACTCTGTTGCCCAGGCTGGTCTTGAACTCCTGGCCTCAAATGATTCTCCTGCCTCTGCCTCCCATAGCATTGGGATTACAAGTATGAGCAACTGAGCCTGGCACAGCATTTATCTTTTATAAACAAAACAGTGCATTTTAAATTTATGAAACACTAGTTTACACTTTTTAAAAAATCATTTAGAAATGGTAGGATCCATGACACCATTTAACTGACTCCAGCGCTCTGGAGAAAGGTCTCCGACGGCATGCCGCAGGGCTCTGTCATGCTCAGTCCTTTATTTCTGATTTGAATGAAGACATCAAAGAGAATCCATGCTTTCTCTTGGCATCTCATCTCTGCAGTTAGCTGGGATGATTAATGAGGCATCCGTGTTCTACTCTACGGGCACCATCTCTCATTTCCTGTAGCTGGGCCAGGGGACCCACCTGCAGCAGGTCCACCTGAAGGAAATGGGAAATCTTGGAGTGAGGACACAGGCTGCCAGAGGTACGTGGTCTCCCTGCATGGGAAGCCCACATCCCCGGGTTAGCAGGCACCGCCCTCCTGGTCAGGGCCTCCCTGGCCCCTGCTCCTCACACGCCATGCCTGCAGAGGCTCTGCTTTGCCGGGGCCATTCTGGTGCCCCGTTTCCCCTGTTGGCAGAGTCAGGAATGGGGCAGTGGGCAGGGACCGGTTGTCAGGTGCAGCCTGCTGTTCCTAGGGACAACATGGGGACATGTGCAAGCCCTGGGGGTGCTGAGATCCATAGCCAGCAAAGCAGGGGCAGCCCAAGCCCATGGTGGGCACCCAACAACTTCTGCGACACCAGGGACTTGTACAAAGAGAACAGGGAGGACGAAAGTGAACTGAGGCTGGCCTTGCTTCTGCCTCCTGCTGGGAAGGGGCTTGAGAACTGATGGTAGTGAGGGACAGGAAGACAGAACCAGAAGCTGGACACACGCTTCCAGAGCTAACTCCATACGGAGCCTGCTCACACCCAGTCCCGAGGGCTCAGTGGACCAGCAGCTGAGGAGGCAGGGGAGAGGCAATGCCAGGATGTGAGGAGTGCAGGGCCCAGGCCGCCCCAGTACCTGTCCCCAGGCCCCTCAGCCTAGCTTGGAGGACAATGCACAGCTGCCCCTCTGCCAGACCCTGGGGATTCAGTGATGACTGGTATACTGGAATGTTCTGGAACATTCCAGCACTCTGGGGCTTTTTTTCTGCTCCCGACTCCTGCCTGCCCAGAGTGGGCCTCAGCAAAGCTCACCCCATACTCTGCCACCTCTTTCTGCCTGGCCGTACCCCACCGGCCTCCTAGAAGCCTCCCAGTTGAGCCCGGGAGACAGTGATGGGGGTAGGGGATGCCAGTGCCCATGGGGTCCTCTGTGTCCGGAGGATCCCAGGAACCACCGGTCGGTCAGCTGAGTGTGGACTGTCAGAACAGCCGAGGCCTGCCCGCTGCTCTGCCCTCCTTTGGGGATTTCTGGGCTGTGAGAGGGGATGTGAGCCCAGGCTGTGAATTCTGATTGCTTTAGGTTGGACCCACTGCATAAGTGCAGGAAATAGCCAAGCAGAGGACACGGCACTGCTGGGGATGGGGCTGAAGGCAGAGACCTGCTCGGGGTAGAGGGCATGGCGGCCGGGGAAAACAGGTGCTGGTCGTGGGCCCTGGCTGACTAGCGAGTGAGCTGTGGGCTACTGGGCTTGGGAGTAGCGTCTGTGGGACAGGAGGAGCCATCTTCCAGGTGGCCCAGGAGAGGCCATCCTGGGGGAGCAGCAGCACGTGGGGCACCTCAACGCCAGAGACCTGGCTCTTTTCTTTTCCTATTTCAAATCCATCACAGACCAATACTTCTGTCCATACATTTAAAATGAATTACTGGGAAAAGCAAATGTGACAAAAACCAAGGTATACAAGAACCCTAGCTCTGGATATTTATTATTAAATTCTGTGGCCATAAACTCAACCCATCCAATTGCTATAAAAGTTTCTAGTTTCTGTACTTACCTTACTGTGGACTGGAACAGTTTGTGTCTATCAGGCACAGACTTCCTTACATAGCACTGGGGGAGGCCCGGTTTTCAGATCTCTAAGGTGTGTGGTGGTCACGGGAGGAGATGTATCCTGGTGCCCCCAAAGCATCCAGCCAGCCCAGAGCCTCTGGCCTTCCGAGCAGCTGGCGTTTAATCCAGGGAGGTGCATGAACGAGGAGGGGGAGAGGAGCCTTGTGTCCAGACAGCAGAGCAGTAGACAAGATAGTGGCAGAGTGGTGAGCATCAGCAAGGAATACAGCAGGGTGGCAGGCGATAGGGGACCGTGGAATGAGTGGCCAGGAGGGGGACTTCCCAGCCAAGATCTCCGGGGCAAAAGGCCCAGCATCTGTGGCCAAGGGAATGGGCTCTGCTTTCGCACAGAGAAGCACAGCCAGGGTTTCTCGATGGGGCTCTGGGGATGAAGTTTGGCACATGGTGAGGATGAATTCTGATGAGCTGCTCTTCAAGGAAACACAGGCTTCCTGTCGAGGAATGAGGCCCCCATCTCTGGAGGAATTTTAGCAAGGCAAAACCAAGGAGATTGTAGCCAGGAGGGGGCTGAGCTGTGCCTCCCAAGGTTTTGTGAGACCATGACCCAGACTTGGGCAGAAAGTGGCCCAGGTATTCAGTTTCTGTTATTCATCCCAAATTGTGACAGAAATAGACCAGCTCCCCGCCTGCGGCTCCCCCACTGCTTGTCCCCCAGGCCTTACCAGGCTCCAGTGGGGATAAAATTGGTAGCACTTCTTTGAGTGACATGTTGTTTGTCTTCTAGCTTATGAGAAGGCTCTGAGTTATCTCAAGTTTTTCCTAAAACAACATTTTTCTCCATTTCTCAAAAAAAAAAAAAAGCAGAAGAAAAGAGATGATCTTATTTTATACAATATGCCACCAGCCAGGGAGCAGAGCATCGGCAACACTGGAGGTTGCATAGCAACTGGCTTTTCAATTGATTTTTTGAGAAGGTACCAAAGCTACTCAACTGTTCTCATTTTAAATATTTCCTAGGATGATGAAAATCAAAGTAAATGGAAATCAGAGACCTGGGGACCATCAGAAAAGGACATAAGGTGTCTCGTTATAAAATACCAGGTCAAGACAAAGTGTGGAATACTTGTTGGAATTTTTCAGCATTGGAGTGAACGGTCTGAGAAATTCTGCATGTGAGTCTCTTAGTGGAAAGCAAGAAAGAGAGGTGCTGGGTGCAAGGTCTTGATGGTGCCCACCCACCCACCGGTAGGGGAGGGGATTTAGAGTGGCCTAGCCATGGTGTAGGAAGGCCAGGGAGTGAGGGTCTGGGGAGGATATATCAGGACCCTGGTAGGCAGCCCTGAGATCTGGCACAGGGGTGAGGGGGGAAGCATACTCCCTACCTCACCCTAGGGACAGCCCCCTATCCTCCTGAGCATCTGGGTCCCAACCCCCAACCTGATAGGGGTTCAAGGCATGATGGCCCACCCACATCATCCTCAGTCCACCTCCTGACCCGGAACTACCTCAGTCCAGAGAACTAGTAGGTACTAGGGCTGGACACTGCCACTGGGAGGTGTCTTAGTCTGTTTGGGCTGAAGTAACAACAATACCTTAGCTGAGTAATTTATAACCAATGGAAATGTATTCCTCACTGTTCTGGGGACTGGAAAGTCCAAGAGCAGGACACCAGCAGAACTGATGTGTAATAAAGACCCATTCCTCCTAGACGGCGACTTCTAGCTATGCCGTTGCATGATGGAAGGGTGAACAGGCTCCCTCAGGCTTCTTTCTAAGGGTGCTAATCTCATTTATGGGGACTCCACTCTCATGGCTTAATGACCTCCCAAAGGCCACAATTCCTAATACTGTAACACTGGCTGTCAGGTTTCAACCTTTCAAATGTGGGGAACACAACATTCAGATTCTAGCAGAGGCCCCTCTGCTGGCTCCCCCACAGGCCTGCGCTGGCTCATGCCTGGGAAGGCTCAAGTTGAGATCCTGTTCTGGCAGCTTGGCTCTCTCTGGGAATAGCTTCCCAGGCTTTGGGGAGGATGGCTGGAAACAAAATGCTGGAACGATATGGGAGTTCTGGCAGAGAAATGAAGCGTGCACCTCCTGCCCCCACTCTTGTTGTGGTTCCCTGACGTGATAAGATTTGATCTGTAAGCCCTGCCTGGAACAGAAGACCTCCAGCCTTGGGGGAGCCCACGTTGCACTCAGCTGGGTGACATGGTAGAACATGTGCTCACGGAGCAGGGATGCTGGGACCCCATCCCCGCCATTCTTTCTGGTTTTGTCCATACTTGTGGGACCTTTGGTGAGCTATTTAACATCATGGAGGCTTAGTTTCCCCAGTAAGCGGAGGTCTGTGAAACCCCAGCACACAACAGAAATGACGACAACCATAAAGGCGTTCATGCAAGTGACTGGAGAGCCTCTTCTGGGACAGGCACTGTCTGAAGCCCTTTACGTGACTTTATGCCTCACTCCCACAGCATCTCTGTGGAGTAGTCGCTGTGATCATCCCCATTTAACAGAGAGGACCCTGACCCCAGGGTGTGAGCGGCCTGCCTGGGGCCACATGGTGGTGGGGCCATATGGTGGTGGGGCCACACTGCTCTGGGAGGAGGGGCTAGACTCAGGTCAGGAGCACCAGCTTCAGGTTCCTTGCCCTGCTCCCTTAAGGGTCAGTCGCTCCCAACCCAGAGTGACTTTGCCACCCCTCCCCCCACCCAGGGGACATTTGGCAGTGTCTGGAGAGACTTTTGGTTGTCACGATTAGGGGGGAGGGTTCCACTGGGTTCTGGCAAGGAGAGCCCAGGGTTGCGCTCAACATCTTACCATGCACAGCACACCCGCCCGACCCAACAGAGAATTATCTGGCCCCAAATATCTGGAGTGCTGAGGTTGAGAAATGTGTTCTGCCCACCTGAACCCAACCCCCCCACCCCCGTCCTGTCCTGTACCTATTTGGGAGGTTGATCTGATGCAGGGGCCCCCCTCTGGGATGGGGACAGTTGAGAAGCTTTGCTGAAGCCACATTCCCTTGGGGCTGGCTGCCGGTAGGCCAGCGCCCCAGGGACTGATGTCATGCTCCATAGGTATCAGCACGGCAGAGACAAGGACAAGGAACATTTGTGGGCGCTGACTGCACCCTGCCTGAACTGTCATGCGCGGAAGCCCCCCCCAGCTCCAAGCTTGGAGCGGCAGTTGTGCCTGTTTTGTAGGTAGGACAGGTAAGGTCGCTTGTCCAGGAACAGAGCAGATGAGATGTTTGGACCGGGCCCAGAGCCACCCGGGTGACCTCACCTGCCACCTGCGGTGGCCCGGGTGAGCCTTGGTCGGGTAGCGGCCTGCGGGGCTGGTTAGCGCGCCTTGCCCAGCAGGCAGAACCTCCCGGCAGGCGCGGTTGATTCCAGCGGAGACGGCCTCCAGGCTGCCGATCCCCCAGACCGGTTTCCTCCCACGTCTCCTTGACTGAAGGAGGGAAGAACATAAATAATTCAGCTCATTCCAGAGCAAACAATGGAAATGTCGAAGAGCAACGACTGGAACAGAACTTTTTGCTTAGGTCCTGATGGATTTATTTAGGGTGAGACCCCAGAGGCTGTCTTGGGACCGCTGGGGTTCGCGGAGCCCCGGTGCGGCCGCCCAGCCTGGGCGCAGGGCGCGTCCCCTGCCTGGGTCACCGTTCTCGCTGCAGCAGCGCCACCTGATGGCCTCCTGGACCCCGCCCTTCCTTTGCCTTGCGCCCCCGCGCAGAGGGCGGCTACCTACTTCTTTCTAGCTATGGGACTTCGGCGAGTCCCTTCAGTTATCTGAAACGCAATTTGTCATCCGGAAGGTAGGAAAATAAAGTTGACGTTATGTGCCAAGCCTGAGCCCAGTGGGGCTCTCCCTGCAGACAGTAACTTATTATTGGGATCAGCACCTGCCGGGACAGCCCTTTTCGCTCACCTCCCCAGGTCTCCTGGGAACGCCCCCCACAGCCGGCCCCCCTCCCGCCCTGTCCAGCCTGGCTCCGGAGGGTGCTCGTGTTCATTCGTTCATTCCTGCGTTCCCTCCCGGTCACAGCAGCCAGGGCCCTCTGGCCTCATTCGCTGCCTCATCTTGGCATGGAGAGCAGAAGCTAGGATTGCTCTGTGAAGGGAGGAGCGGGGCTACTGAGGGCAGGCATGGGCCAGAGCTGGGGCACAGACTTGGCCCGGCATCCACCTGGCCCTCAAGGAACTTGGGTTTTAGTGACTCCGAGGCCAGCAACAGCAACGGGCCCATCCCCAGTAGGTGCCCCATCTGACAGGTCACTGACCACACCAAGGAGAGGGGGACCAGGCAGGCAGCTCAGAGCGAGGGTCACGCAGCAAGGATAGGGACTGGGGCTTGGAGCTGGACACAGCCCACCTACCCACCCAACCCCCCCCCCATAGCTCCCCTAAGCTCCTGGCTGTTCCCTGAGGCCGTTGAGGCTACCCAGAGCCCTGCAGGCTGGGCCTGAGATTCAGGGACCCGCATTGTTCACTCATCCTTGCCCTGACCAGAAATCCTGTTCAACAGTGACTTCCTGACCCAAGGTGAGGCCATCAAGCCCTTGCCTCCTTAAGGCCCTCAGATTTGCCCTCTCCACCTCATGGTGGGATCACCGGGCCTTTCGTGCATGTCCTCAGATCCCTTCTGGCCCAGGCCAGGGGGAGCCAAAAAGGTTAAACCTGGGGGAACACTATCCTTCTTGAGACCAACCCCCTCCCGCCACCTGCTGCTCTGTGAGGGCCCCAGAGACCCAGACAAGTGTCTGCCTCCTGCATCTGGGCAGGTCGGTGAACCAGCATAGCAAGGAGGGTCTCCATGTGGACCTAGGTGGGTGCTCATGATGGCCAAGGAGGACCCTGCACAAGGGAGGGGCCAGCCTGGGCCAGGGCCCCAAACCACTCAGGCAGTGGAGCCCTGCTGAGAGCCCAGGTCTGCAGCGGTAGATGTCACATCTAAACAGGGGTGTCACTGCCCTCCTTGAGGGATGACCACTGTCCTGGGGCCCCTGTGGAGGGCCCAGTCAGCCTCCTAGGAAGTCCCATCTGTTTCCATGCTTCCAGACAGGGTCAGCCCACACAGGACTCCTCCTGCCTCCTGGGCTGGGTGGGCCCCTGGACTCCATCCACAGCCCCAGACTGCAGGCTTCTCAGGCCTGGCTCTTCTGGGCCTGGCTCTTCCAGCCTGGAGCTGGGAGTTCTGGGAGCTGCTCCCATGGTGAAGAGTCTGTCCCCAGAGGCCCTGTCTCACTCAGGAGGTGAACCCTGCAGCTACCACGCAGCCCTAGGGTCTAGAAATGTCCGTCCACGGTCATGCAGCACCATCCACTGCCCCCTGCTCTGGAGGGCGGGTGCCCATGGCTGCCTCTGGGAGAGTACTGGCTGCCCTATGAAGTCTCTGGCTGGTCCGGCAGCCACTCCCTTGCAGAGCCTGGGGTGCCTCTCCCCAGGAACCCTATGGCCCAAGGGGCTCACTCCTGGTCCCCACCTCAGCACAGCCAGGAGCAGGGGGTCACACAGACAGACTTTCCTAGAGGAGCCATGCAGAGCTGACCTCAAGCAGGCAGCTGGGAGTCAGGTGCATTCAGGACCAGGAGGGACACAGATGACCAGGGTGAGCTGGTGTAAGAATCCTCAGTTGAAACAAGCAATGCCACCTCCCTCACTTCTGGAGGAGATCCATATATGAGAAATAGATGTGTTTCCTCCTCCTCGCTAAGAGGAAGCACAGTTCTCACGCTTGATATATAGCAAGGGGTCGGGATGGTGGGGTGCTGGGGTGCCCCAGGCAACAGGGACCCATCTGGCCTCCTGCAAGGAGGCCAGGTGGCAGAGGAGCAAAGGAGGTCACATCCCAGCGGGTGGTCCCGCTGGAGCCCCGAATGACCCACAGGGGAATCTGCCTGCATGTCAGGACAGTATCCTATGCTAGAGGTCTCAGCAGAGAGGCCTGAGCTTGGCTCTTCCCTTGGGTTCTGACTTCCTCTAGTAGCGAGGGCCTTGCCCTGTCCACAGCCAACCCAGACTTCTCTCCTGGGCCCTAGACCTGTCCAGCCGCCCCAGTGTCTCTGCCTGGACATCAGTTTCTGTGAGGAGTCCTTAGAGGCATGCAGAACCCAAGGGAAGGCTGCCAGTAGCTCTCATGGGGTGGGAGAAGTGGGTGGAGGGAAGGGGGTTCTGGGGTGTGTGAGCAGGAGCTTGTGGGTGGTTGTTTTGGGTGCTGCCACCAAGCAAACCCACTTCAGCTGGATTTCAGTCCTTTCATACCAGTGCTTCATGGGCCTAACTTGGATCCCAGCCAAGGCTTGGGCCTTGGAACAGAGCACTTGGACTGAACACCCACTAGGGCTGTACCCCTAGAAGCGGGAGAGCTCCCAAGGCAAAACTGCCTAGCTCTTTCAAATGAGCAAGCTGGCCAGGAAAGACATGGCCGCGACCATGTTTCATGCGCTACGGACCCCACACTCTTCCTCTGGAGCTTGCAGTCCCCTTCCCAGACCTCCTCCTCTGCCTTGCCACCAACCCCCAAAGCCAGAGACTGGTGCCATTTCTGTTTCATTGTTCCCCACGCTGCAGCCCTGATACCTCTCAGCTCCTGCCACCAGGTCCTGACCCTCCTGACACAGTACCAGCCACGCCTCCATGGATCTCAGCGCCACGCTGTCTGCTTCCTTCCCCCACTCCCTCCTCACTGACCCAAAGGGCTTTTTAAAGAATACACATGGACCCTGCCCTGGCCACTGGGCACGAGGTCAATGTCTGGGCGTCATGGGTACCCAGAGCCTTTGAATGCTCCAGACCCAGCAAGGACAAGATCTCTGCCCCTGGGCTCCTCTGTGCCCATCAGAGATAGGCTGGGACCTTGGAACTATGGGGGATATTGGCAGAGAGAGAGGAATACAAGCAGCTCCGTGGCTTGTCAGTTCAGATCGCAGTGGCAGGTTGAGTCCCAGGTTGCCTGGACACTGACGTAAACCTCTTCTCTGCTCCTCAGGGTGCCCCTGCCGGGACCCAGGCTCCCAGGGTCTAGCACACTGTCATGTCTTCCGAAGTCCTGCCTCCAGGCCGCCCCTGGCCTCAGTGCAGCTTCCTCTCCCTGTGCCCATACCCCGAAGCCCTCCCCTCTGCCCCCTCCCTCAGGGAGTTGCCTCAAAACCCCAAAGCCAGAAGGGGGTCCTAGATCCCTTTAGCTCTGGACCCTGCAGCACCACCCCCTTGGGGCTGGAGAATGAGGGGTGGCAGGCTGCCTCCTTGGAATGGGCCAAGAACAAAGCGAGGCAAGAACAAAAACACAAATCAATATTTCAATAAATTATCTTGCCGCAGCAGCAAGATCACTTTGGCTGCTAAGAGGGGCTGGGAACCCGGGCTGAACCACAGAAGCCAGCATCTGGGAGGAGAGAGGTGATCAGCCAGCATGGATTCAGTCTGCAGGGACGTGGAGAAGAAGAGCCCACCGCAGGGCTCTCACTCCAGGGTTCTGGAATAAGGCTGTGATGTGGGATGCATTGTTTTGTCTGCGTGACTAATTTTAATTCGAGCCAGTGTTTATTATGAGGTAGGTGTCTGTAAAATCCAGACTTCACAATTGACCTGAGAAATCCGATCCGGCAGCTCCAGGCCTCTGTTCCTGCCGGCACTGGGTGGATGTCGCTCCCTCCAGCTGTGTGTGGCACCTGGGTTTGCCACAGTCCTCACCACTCCTTATCACCGCCCCCCCCATTTTATATTAATAAGGAAATATTCCTCTGTACCCTTTCTCCTTCAAAACTGGGAACACTGAGGATGGAGTTACTTTTCCTACAAGCAGCCTGCCTCATTGGCTTGTCACCTGCCTTGTTCCTATAGGCGCTTGGGCTTCTAGCATCATCCCAGCACTCCCCACGAGCCCACGCACTAGGACAGGGGACCTCCCTACACACCCCCAGTCTGCCTGCTCCCAGCCTGCCTCAGCCTGGCTCCTGCCTACAGCTCTGTCCTACCTGATGGCCTCATTCCTTCCTCTGGTACTGATACTGGCATGTGTCTTTCTGGCTGGACTCCTGACTCCTCCTCAAAGACTTGGCCAGGACGGTCTTCTTAGTCCTGACGTCTAAATGAGAGTGCCTGCTGATATCATAAAGCAGAGAGAGTGTGCAGGACACTCAGTCCCGAGGCCACCCTGGCTGTTAGGAGTGCGTCATGACACAAAATGGAATGGGATGGTTCCCAGTGGCTTCCCATGCATGGTTCCTGTGGGAATCTCTGTGTATGCCCCTGTTCTTGATACAGCTGTTTATCTATTAGGCTGGTGCAAAAGTCATCACCATATTTTAATGGCAAAAACCGTGATGACTTTTGCACTAACCTAATGTCAGTTGCAGTTTCTTTTCCTCCATTGTGTTGGTTTCTGCAAGTACCTTACATGGGGGGTCATGTAGGGTGATCTCCCGCCTCTGGGCTTGCACACCACACTGGGACTTCCGTCTCCCCTGCCACAGGCCCTCCCAGAACTGTGAGCTCTTTGGGGTGAGGTCGACATGGCATTTGCCTTCTGTCAAGGACTTGCACAGAACAGGTGCCCCATAGAACAAACACAGGGACTTCTGGAAATGGGGTAGACTGAGGGACTATGCGGGGCCTTAGATGACCTAGAGCTTGGCTTCCATATCTCACCTGAAAACTGCAGTGATTTTGTGTGGAAAGTCACACAGGTGAGTGTGACTGGGGAACCTTTTCTTCCATGTAGAAGAATGGAGCCCAGTGGGAGCAGGTCCTGAGAGGGACCTGGAAGAGCCTTTGTGCCACCTCGACCAGGTTCCCAGTGGATGGTGCTGTCAACACTCCAGCCTGCTCAGCCCCCCACTAGCCCACCAGGCACCAACCTCTCTCTTCCATTTCTCTCCATCCCCCTGCAGTCCATGAGCCTCATCGAGATTGGGAACCCCTCTCAGAGCCTGGAGAATGTCTGCCGCTGGGCCTACCTCCAGCAGAAGCCGGACACGGACCATGATGAATACCACGATCATGCCATCTTCCTCACACGGCAGGACTTTGGGCCTTCCGGCATGCAAGGTGAGTCTCACCGCTGCAGGGCCACAGAGAGGCATGAAGCTGGAAATGAGCACCTGGTCGTGCAAGGGGCCCCCGGCAGCCTTGGCCCAGCACAGGGAAGAGTGTCAGGGCAGGGAAGGCTGTGGCCACCTCAGCTGGGCGGGGGTGTGGGTCAGTGCACGGACTGACAAATGCATTATTAGAACGGAATACAGTGTCCCAAATTGAACCTATGAACGGAATACAGTGTCCCAAATTGAACCTATGTGTACAGGGGTACTTGACTCATGTGTCACAAAAGTGACATTTCAGAGAAGAGGAGGAAAACAGTCTAACAGATGGTATGAAACCAATTTGGAAAGAAAGGAGGCCTGTCACCTCCACTCACTCTAGACAGAGGGCATCTCACATGGATTTTAGATCTAAATAAGAAATGCAAACCAATGAAAGGAGGTAACACAGGCAGAAAGCTCCATGTTCTTGGAGCAAGAGACTTTTTCTTTTAAAAGAAAAAATACAAACACAATGGAAAAAACTGATAAATAGTAGCACATTTTTAAAGCTTGTACATTAAAGGCACTACTAATCCACTGGGGGGAAATATTTATTATACATATATCTAAAAAAGGACTTGTATCTGAGGTATATGAAGAACTCCTACAAATAATAGCAAGGTTAATAAAGACAATCCAGTCAGAAAATGGGCAGGAGACTTTACCAGGCTCTTAACAAAATATGAATGAGCAATAAACATATGAAAAGGCACTCAACCTCAGCTGACATTAGAAAAATGCAACCGAAACAATGAGGCTGGGCGTGGTGGCGTGGTGGCGTGCGCCTGTAGTCCCGGACACTTGGGAGGCTGAGGTGGGAGGATTGCTTGAATCCAGGAGGTGAGCTATGATCACACCACTGCACTCCAGCCTGGGCGACAGAGCGAAGCCTTGTCTTAAAAATAAAAAAAAAAAAAAAAAAAAAAAAAAAGGAAAGAAAAAGAAACCACAATGAGATATCAAAACACACGTGATTGCATAAAGTTAAAAAGACTGGACTGGAAGTACTATGTCTGGGTGAGTCTGGATAGCTCCCTGTCAAATGCAGTGCAGCCAGGTTCTGCCCCCAGCATGTGGTGAGAGCGCTCTTGGCTCTTTTGGCTTGGGGAGGGCACTAATGGGGAGCAGAGCTATCCCCTAGGAGAGGAAACCCACACAGCTTTTATATTAAGTGGCCCGATCCCTCATTTAAAAATGTGAAAGGGGCTGGGTGCGGTGGCTCATGCCTGTAATCTCAGCACTTTGGGAGGCCGAGGCAGGCGGATCACCTGAGGTCAGGAGTTCGAGACCAGCCTGGCCAACATGGTAAAACCCCGTCTCTACTAAAAATATAAAAATTAGCCGGGTGTAGTGGCAGGCGCCTGTAATCCCAGCTACCCAGGAGACGGAGGCAAGAGAATTGCTTGAACCTGGGAGGCGGAGGTTGCAGTGAGCCAAGATCGCGCCACTGTACTTCAGCCTGGGCAGCAGAGCGAGACTTTGTCTCAAAAAAAAAAAATTTTTTTTGAAAGAACAGCCAAAGGTTACCAGATATTTTTAAAAATCAAAACACAAAAAAATCCTTACAGCATGAAAAAGACGGATCAAAATGTAGAACAAAATAAAAAGTTTGAAAACTGGCTCTAGGGGAAAATAAAGAGAATTTAGAGACGAGAGAAGCATGCTTTTGAAAGTCGCATTCCCAGAATGTTTGAGAAAATATATCCATCAACCCAGAAGAGGTTGCTATGAAGAATTAGAGAACAACAAAGCATTTGTGTAAAATTATGGATAGGATGGGGGAAAGTAAAACATTCGAAAGCCGAAATAAAAAGTCAAGGGCATCTCCCAATAGAAGCAAAAGACAAAAAGATTAACATGAGAGAAAAGTTAGGAGACATATGGTCCATCCGGAAGGTGTACTCTCTCCAGTAAGATTCGGATAGAGAAAACAGTCACAAAATAAGAGGGAAAGAAACATAGAAAAACATAAAGATATGCTTTCAAATCTCGCAGGCTCCTGTAGTGCTAAGTAGGATGAATGGAAAACCCTCCCACAGAGGCAGATGCCTATGCCAACGTTGCATGCAAAGGACAAAGAGGAGATCTTAGCGTTCTATTCTGGCACACAGAATCAACACTTGCCTCAAAATCTGCAGAGCAAAAACTGCAGATTTTCCTGTTTATTACACAGGAAAAGACAAGGGCTAGATCACCATGGTTCTGTTGAGAAGCGTAGACCGCCAGCTCACCCCGGGTCCCAGTGGCCCTCCTTCCCTTCTCTATGGAACACCTGGCCTCAGGGTCTCTCAATGGGGCACGGCAGGAGTGAGGGCATGTTGGGATTCTGAAAGTCGGGGGCTCCATGCTTGGCAAGCATCTCGGAAGACTCCCAGTGGTACAAGCAGAGACCTTGTGTGGCACCCACAGCCCCATATACACTTCCCAATCTTGTCCAAGCCGCCTCCTTCTGCTGAGACAAGAGCTGGGGGAAATGAATAGGTCTCATTCTCTCTCTCTTCCTCAGTTTGATGTGGGGTCTCAGCATCGTGAACTTCTGCCACCCTCCCACTGGCCCTGGGCTGTCATGGGCCACTGGCCTCACCTTCTGCAGCAGTTCTGACTTCTCAGTTCACACCAGCCAGTGCCCTGCTGGGAGATTTTGCAGAGTGGTATGGCACATCGGCTGAACAGCTTTGCAGCCTCCTGTGGCATTATGAAACAGGTCTAGCTGTCTAGCTAGGGTCTCAAGGAACCCAGAGAAACAAGGGGAGACCCAGGAAACCCCTATCCGGAGGAAATGGGCTTGGAGGGTGTGATGCTGGGCAGACGAGGGGCAGGATGCCTCTAGCAGAGAGGTATGGAAGCAGGTGCTGCTCGGGGCCACTCAGTGAGGCAGACTGGGAGAAAGAACATCGGGCAGGAAACTACTGAGGTGCCAGGCAAGCCATGGCAGGTGACGTCTGACTAAGCAGAGGCCTCCAGCTGCAGTGTGGCCATTACAGGCAGAACGGCCATGGGGCTTGGGTGGGGATGGGCTGGGGGCCTGCGTCCAGTCAGATGTCACAGGCCTATCTGCTATGGTAGTTGCCTCTTGGACGGGGGCTACTGGGGCCTTGAGGAGAAGCAGCGCCTGGGAGGTATGCCAGGCCTCACCTTCCCATCCATGCTATGGCAGCATCTGGAGCCATCCCTTGTCTTCTCCCAGGCTATGCTCCCGTCACTGGCATGTGCCATCCAGTCCGCAGCTGCACTCTGAACCACGAGGACGGCTTCTCCTCAGCGTTTGTGGTGGCCCATGAGACTGGCCACGTGTAAGTGGCCTGGGGAAGGGTGGGGTGCAGAGGGGCCACCCTAGGCTCCCCAACTCTGGCTGCCCACTTTCCCTCTGTGCCTTAAGAGGGGACACACCCTGTGTGAAGGCCACTTGGGGCGTGGTCTTCTGTGTTCCCAGCGCTGGGCAGTACTGGCCCGAGGCCCACTTTCTGCAGAAGGAACCAATCAAAGGAGGAAGGGCTCACCTGCAGACTGAGCAGGGCTCTGGGCCAGCCAGAGCTGGGGACCTTGCTCCTTTAATCCCATCCAAGCCCCCCGGCAGGTGGGCTCTACCCCATGTTATAGAGGAGGCTCGGAGATTTGGAGGGTGGCTCTCCCTGGGTTAGAAAGCTGGAGGCAGGGAAGCCACGGTTCCACCAGGTGTGCATGTCCCTCTTGGGGACAGGATAGCTAGGGGACTGCCCACTGGCCGCTGTCTTCCCAGAGTGCCTTGGCTTTCAAAGTGCAGCAGGTAGACAGTCGATGCCACCTGGCTCAGGGGGTCTAAGATCAGGTGAGGCCCATGGAGGAGGGATGGAGCACCCTCCTATCATCGGGGCTGGGTGGGGATTCAGCGAGCTGCCTCGCCTCTTGCAGGCTGGGCATGGAGCACGACGGACAGGGCAACCGCTGCGGCGATGAGGTGCGGCTGGGCAGCATCATGGCGCCCCTGGTGCAGGCCGCCTTCCACCGCTTCCACTGGTCCCGCTGCAGCCAACAGGAGCTGAGCCGCTACCTGCAGTGAGTATTGCCCACGTCCCCCGAGGGCAGTCCCTGGGCTCAGCTCTGGGAGGGTGCAAGTCCCCGTGCACCAGGGTCCAGCCAGAGCCCTCCAACCTTGGGTCCTCTAGCCTGTGTGCAGGGGAGGAGAGAGGGCACACCTGTGAGAGGAGCCTGGTGTCTGGAGGAGAACCCATCATCAGGGGTCTGTCCTTGAATGGCAGGTGGGCAAGGCAGCCACCCTGGGGTCTGCGCAAGCCAGGTCCTGGTATCTTACACCATGCAGCAGGGAAACGGAGGCGGCACAGCCAGGGGCCGGGATATGCAGGTAGGGCTGCTGTGGCAGCTCCAGCAGGGGCCTCAGCTGCCTTCAGGAATGGGTGGTCAGCCATGCTAAAGGCTGCTGTGTGTCCCCCACAGCTCCTATGACTGCCTGCGGGGATGACCCCTTCGCCCACGACTGGCCGGCACTGCCCCAGCTCCCCGGGGCTGCACTACTCCATGAACGAGCAGTGCCGCTTTGACTTCGGCCTGGGCTACATGATGTGCACGGCGGTGAGTGTGGCAGTCCTGCATCGGGGACCCCCTCCCAGGCCTGGGGGGGAGGCTGGCTGGTGTAGGGGCAGCTCCTGGGACATTGTGAAGATGGGCCCAGCATAGGGAGGATGGAGCAGCCTGCCAGCCCACCAGAGTGGCAGCCTCTCCCTCAGGACCCACCACTCCTCACCCCCTAGGCACCCTGGGCCCACCCGGCAGGCCCAGATGTGGTCCTGGGCAGGAGGTACACGGGTGACAGGCCTGTGACCAGGGTGTCAGCCAGGGGCAGTGAGAGCCTGGCAAGGCCTTTGTGTCAGCCTGCAGAGGTCAAGAGGGCTTCTAAGGAAGAAGGGAGGCCTGCAGGCTAAGTGGAAGGAGAGGGCATTCAGGAAGGGAGGGCCACCGACGCAGAGGCCTGGAGAGAGCACGGCATGCATAGAAGTGCTCGCTGCCCTCCAGGGCCGAATGCCAGGGCCGAGCCGTCAGAGGAACCAGGCATCAGCACGGAGGCCGTGCAGCGGAGCTTCAGTGTCTGTGAGCGTCTGAATGAGCCCCTCTGCTGCATGAAGGAAGGAAGCAAAGGAATCCCATTTTACAGATGAGGAAATGGAGGCCCAGAGAGGCTAGTTAACCTGCCTAAATCCACACAGCAAGCAAGTGGTGGACTCGAGTACCATACAGGAGGACTAACTCCTTCCGTGACTGCCTAAGGAGCTCAGTGGACTCGATTCTCATGGCGATGGGGAGCTCTGGAAGTGGGGGAGCCTCAGGACCACGCCTGAGTTTCAGCCGGTCCCTCACAGACATCCTGCAGGAAGTGCTCTCAGGACAGGAAGTAGAAAGGCCAGGGAAGAGGACTGTGAAGTCCAGGGGACAGAGGCTGCAGAGAGGGTGGGCCTGTGGGGGCTGGGGAAGGGCTTTGCCAGGGTTTAAGAGGGGAATCCACAGCAAAGGGTCCGTAGGTACCCACCTAGCCTCAGGCTGGCACCCAGGGCCCAGCTGCCTGCCAGGCTCCCTGAGGAGTGCAACCTCCAAAGCCTAGAGGCGAGGAGGCCCGGCCATGTTCAGGGACACTGCCACCCCCCACACTGTACGGGCAAGGTCCTAACTGCCCCAGAATCACGACACCCACCGGCCACATAGGCCAGTCATGGGCCAGTCCCACTGGGGCATCTCAGGTTACAGGACACGGGGGCGTGCGGGTGGCACCCCAGGAGGTCCCTGAGGTGGGAGGTCCCTGGCAAGCTGTGGTGCTGTCTTCCAGTTCCGGACCTTCGACCCCTGCAAGCAGCTGTGGTGCAGCCACCCTGACAACCCATACTTTTGCAAGACCAAGAAGGGGCCCCCCTTGGACGGGACCATGTGTGCGCCTGGCAAGGTGAGGCAGGATGAAGGGCTCTTCGAGGGCAACAGGGCAGAGGACTGGAATCTTAGGTGCCCAGGTCACCAGGGCCAGGCCCTGAAGTGGTGGCAGGGGGCCCTCTCAGGGACCTCTGCTGCCCTCTCCTTTCCCATTTCAAATTACCCCTCATACTCCATACACCAGAGTTTCCTCCACCCTGTGCTTCTGATGCTGGAGCATATCTGGCATGTGAGAGATTCTCACAGTGCTTCAAGCCCTACACTCAGGACTCCTCCTCTGAGGAGCAGTTTCTGGGGTCCTGGCAGCCTTCGGTCACCCCTGGGCACTGTGGGTCACCTCACCTTGAAGCCAGCATTAGGGTCCTCAGGCCCAGCATGAGGCTTAGCCTCTCTATCCCCAGGACCTCAGTGTTTGTCCTTTGTTGGGCACACTTGCGCTTCAAGGTCACTGGATGGCTGCCCAGGCCCATTTCATACCTTCTGGGGACCCTTGAAAGAAGGGCTTCTTCCCTGTGGTCATCCCTGAACTCCAGACCTGATTCTCATTGGTTCAGATGAAATTACACACCCACTTCTCAGCCAGTCACTTGCTAGGGGGCTGGGATATGCAGATGAGCTAAGCCTGGATAGCTGCCTAGGAGGGCTCAGCCCCATGGAGACTGCACTGGCCCTGCAGGGCAGGGAGGGAGTGGGGGAGTGGACACTGCGCACATCCCAGCCAGGCCTAGAACGCCCCTACATTGTCTGGACCTGTGGCTCCTTGATGGAAGTCTTTGGCTCAGGACTGGGCCAGCTGCCTAATTTTAGTCCGTGGTGGAGCTTCTGAAAGAAACAAATTCCCAGGCCCATCCCTGAAGATGTTTGTTTGGGGTAGGATCCAATAATTGGTTTGGGTTTTCTTTTTAAAACTATGATAAAATTCACATAACATAAAATTCACTATCTGAACCATTTTAAAGTGCAAATTCAGGCCGGGCATGGTGGCTCATGCCTATGTTATCCCAGCACTTTGGGAGGCCGAGGCGAGTCAATTGCCAGAGGTCAGGAGTTCAAGACCAGCCCAGTTAACATGGCGAAAACCTGTCTCTACTAAAAATGCAAAAATTAGCTGGGTGTGGTGGCAGGAGCCTGTAATCACAGCTACTTGGGAGGCTGAGGCATGAGAATCGCTTGAGCCAGAGGCGGAGGTTGCAATGAGCCTAGATCACATCACTGCACTCCAACCTGGGGGACAGAGCAAGACCCTGTCTCAAAAAATAAAAAGAACAGTGAAGTGCACAATTCAGTGGCATTTAGTACATTCACAATATTGGGCGACCATCGCCACTATCCAGTCCCAGAGCTTTTCATCGCTGCAAAAAGGACACCTCATTTATCAGTCACTCCTTCCTTCCCTCCTCACTCCATCCCCTAACAAGTACCAATCTGCTTTCTGTCTCTGTGGAGTCACCTATTCCAGAATTTCATATAAATGGAATCATATATATGTGGCCTTTTGTGTCCGACTCACTTCATTCAGCAGAATGTTTCCGAGGGTCATCCTGTGCGGCCTCTATACTCGCTGCCTTCCTCTCAATCGCTGAATAACCTCCCATCGTGTGGATGTGCACATATGGTGTATCTGTTCCTCCGCAGAGGGACATTTGTGTAGTTTTCACCTTTTGGCCATTGTGATTCATGCTGCTGTGAACATTTGTGTATAAGGTTTGTTTGAAGACCTGGGAATTGGTGTTTTTAAGATGTGCCCAGACTTAATGAAGGGTTAGAAGTCAGAAATGGGTTGTTGCTGGTAACTCGCTGGGGGCCTGGTGAGGCCAGAACCACCTAGCTAGCCCCCTTCCCACAGGAGCTCAGCAGAAGGAGCGGGGCAGAACATCTGCTGTGACCCCAGGGGAGCTCAGGAAAAGCTGAGTTGGAGAATGAGACCAGTTAAGCATGGCTCCCTGCCTGCCCCACCCACCATAGTCAGGGAGGAGGCAGAGGGAATGGGATGAGGGCCCCACACAGGCACGCTGGTCCGGGGGAGCAGGAGCAGGTGGGGGCTCCCACATGTGGGTGTATGGCTGGCGGGCATCCCAGCTGATTGCCTCCTGCTTCTCCTGCAAGGCAGAAGTGGTTGGGGGGGGAATCTGGTGAGGGCAGTGGACAGATGCGACCGAAGTGTCCCCTCCTCACAGAGACCACTGACCTGGCCGCAGCCCTTCACTCTTTTTGGTGGTAGGATCCTCTGCATTTAGCCCAGTAAATGAAATTGCCTTTTATGCATTAAAGAATAGTCATGCTGACTGAGGGGGCAGAGCTGGGGCTCTGCTCAGCCTCCCCTGGTACCTGAAGAGCACAGGTTGAAACTGACCCAGATCAGGATTCGGTGTCGGGGTGTTAGGGAAACATGGAAGAGGGGGCTCCTCCTGGGCAGCTGTCAGAATCCCTGAATGTGGGTCTGTATGTTTCCATGTCCTATGCATCACTATTTCCTTGTGTTGCAATTTTATATCTGGAAAGCAATCATCCTCTCTCCCACCCTTTCCTGCAAGGGAAGCCAAAGGGGCAAGGAGAGAGGGGGAGAGCAAGGCAAAGCCTGACTGGGCTGGAGAAGTGGCAGGTCGCCTGCTGAAAGTGGCTCTGGGAGAGGGCTCTCCCTCGGCATCCCCAGACACCAGGCAGGGGACTGTGGAGAGCTCAGGCTCCACAGGAGGCGGCTGACTGGGAGCTCCTGCTGGGCTGCAGCACCTCCCCTCTTGGCCTCCCTCACCTACAGTTTCCTGCTGCCACCATTTCCTAGAGAGAGACCTGTCTAGATTCTCAACACGGAGGTGACTGAGAGATAAGCCTCAGAGCCTGCAGGCGAGCCGCCCCCACCCTCTGCTGTGGGGCCGCACCGTCCATCCACTGCCCGCCCTGGGCCTGTGGGCACGGGAAGGTGGGGGATGCTACAATGCCTCTGGGTTCAGAGCCTTGGCCTCCGTGAGTTGAAGCAGAGGACCAGGGTAGTGAGAGATGGGGCCAGGGTGCTCAGCAGGAGGGGGCAGGGTGGGGCGGGGACGAGGGGGACCCTTCCCATGGAACCCAGTGTGTTAGGCGGGCTGGTTTGGCGGAGGGAGGGGGAGAAGTGGGCTTGTTCCCCTTGGATTAAAAAAAATGGGCAATAGGCCACAGAATTAGGCAGAGGAAGCTCCACATCACCTCAGCACTAGATTCATTCGCTCATTCATTCATTTCCCCATATGATGGGCTCCAAATTCATTCAGCATACATGACTTTTCCCTTTAAATGTTGAAGTCTCTCTAGTGGATGGAATATTTGTAAGCATTTAAGCATATGTTTATAAAACATGTTAATAACATTAAATATGTTTCTTTTCTGATAACGGGTGAGAGTAGAGGATGAAAGTCTTCATTCAGGGTAATCACACTGTTCAGTGCTCATAGTTGTCCAGGAGGAAGAAAGCCAACACATTAGAGGAGTGACATCTGTGGCGGAACTGAGGGTGACTTTTTCTCTTTCTGCACTGTTTTGTCTTCCTGTTCCTTTCTACACATTTGTATCCAGGTCCGCCCCAGGGGTGGTCCCCTACACTGCAGACCCTGGGGGGGCACCGTGAGTGGTCATGCTCAGCCTCCATTTCCAGGTTAGGCACCGGCTTACCCAGCTGGGACAGGGGGGACCACAGTGTGACCCCTTTCATCCTCCTGGCTCCTGGTTCCTGTGGCCACCAGTGACTTAGAGTCTGCCCCAGGCTGCAGCCTTCAGCGGTGCCAGGACGGCACACCCACTCTGTCTTCCTCAGCTTCGGCTGCTCTAACAGAAGTACCACAGACTGGGTGGCTTACACAACACAGCTTTGCTCCTCCCAGTCCTGAAGGCTAGGAAGTCCAAGGTCGGGGTGCCAGCAAGGTTGGTTTCTGGGGAGAACCCTCTTCCTGGCCTGCAGATGGCCATCTTCTCATGGTCTCCTCACATGGCAGGGAGAGAGGGCATCTCTCTCTCTCGGGTCTCTTCTTATTCGGACATCAATCCCACTCATGAGGGAAATGACCTAACACTTTTCAAAGGCCCCAGTTTCTAATACCATCACATTGGGGGTTTGGGCTTCGCCATATGAATTTGGGGGACATACACTCAGGCCACTGCACCTCCTTACCTGGGTCCCTCTTCACCTGCAAGCCCCGCCTGCACCACCCACTGAGGGGGTCACCAACCAGCATTTCTGTGGGTTCTTCCCCTCCCCTCCATGGTTGAATGAAAGGAGCTTTTGGGGCAAGAGATGAGGTAACCATCCCCAAGAAGGAAATGGCCAAGATCCCCCGGTGGCAGGGAGCCAGGCCTGCCTGACCCAGCCAGTTCCTGTTGGCCCAGCCTGAGGGGGAGGAGCCCTTGACCACCTGTCCACAGTACCTCTTTCCCTCTGGGAGGGAGAATCCACAGAGTGGCGGCCCTGCAGTCCCCCACGTGGCTCAGGCTACCACAAAGGCAGGTCTGGGAGAGTTTTAGTAAGGCATGAGGGTGAGGGGCCTTTGCTGGAAAGGAAGGGAAGATGTGGGCAGAGGTGGGCCCTAGGCGAGGCTTGCCCGAGTGAGGAGAACCAGGAAGGAAGCACAGGAGGGGGAGCAGCTCAGCCATGGACACAGGAGCACAGCTCCCCCAGAAACGACCTCCGACACAGAGATGGGATTGCAGGAATTCCGGAGTGTGCTCTGGGATTGCAGGGCCAGCACGATGGGGAGAGTAAGGGGTTGCACAGGGATGTGACCTCAGCAGAGGGCTCAGCCAACCCCACATGCAGCTCCGGAGCTGGGCTGGCCTTTCAGAGTTGGCCCAGTCGAAGCAATGTTTAAACCCCAACCCTGACCAGTCACTGGCTATGGCCGTTCCCTGGGAAAGGGGCATGACTCTGGTCTGTGGGCTCAGCTTAAGCCACGAGCAGCCAACACACTCCACAGCTTGAGGAATAAATGACTTGGTTCTGAAGAGGGGTCTGGGGGTCACAGCACGGGGTCCACTGCGCCAGGTGTGTGTTGAGAAGGAGGTGGAGGCGTGCACAGGAGCAGTGGGGAAAGAGAGTGGGGTCCTTTCAGAGCGATTAGCGCTGCAGTGCTGGTGTCCTGGGGGGGAGGTGACACTGAGGGATAAGTAGAGGCCAGTCATACCGAGTCTTTGACCCCAGCCACAGGGCTTGTTCTCATCCTGCTGCAGCGGGGGAGCCATGGAGGGGCTTTGAGGGGGTAGCAGAAGTCAGTTTATCTTCTGATGCTGAAGTCGAAGTAGCTTCTGATGCTTACGCTTCGGGGGCCCCTTGCTCACATAAGCCCCTTCCAAGGCCCTGGGAGGGGCCGGGCCATGTGTTCACATGGTCACATGTTTTTGTAAATTTTGTGAAAATAAGCTATTTTAACCATATTTGATTAAGACCACTTCTCTTTTCATTCCTACCTCTCACATTAGAATGGCCATGGGCATTTTGCTGCTTTGGCTACAGAGAAAATGGATTGGGGGCATATTTTTTGGCTTATTGCCATGATTCTGTCTCTTACGAGTAGAGTTAAATTATTGTGTCTGTCCAGGTATAATAATAGCTTCCAGAAATAGTTGCCACACTGCTGTTCCAACTCACCTAGGGTCATTGCAGAATACGGGCTGTGTGCTGGCCGTTCCCCTCAGATCTTTGGAGGAAAAAGTGCGTCATCAGTACCTGAGGTTGTGACTACTTCTGTATGGGCAGTAGTCTGTTTTCATTTTAGGTTTGTTTTATGTATGGAGTACTTTAAACGCAGATCCAGCATGGATATTTCTTTAGAAAGCCCAAGTGTAACAGGATGGTCTGCTTGTTTAAAAGCTGGGCTATACCGGGCATGGTGGCTCACACCTATAATCCCAGCATTTTGGGAGACCAACGTGGGCAGATCACTTGAGGTCAGGAGTTCGAGACCAGCCTGGCCAACATGGTGAAACCCCGTCTCTACTAAAAATACAAAATCAGCCAGGCGTGGTGGCGCATGGTTGTAGTCCCAGCTACTGGGGAGACTGAGGCAAGAGAATCACTTGAACCCGGGAGGTGGAGGTTGCAAGGAGTCAAGATCACACCACTGCACTCCAGCCTGGGTGACAGTGAGACTCCGTCTCAAAAAAATAAATAAAATAAATAAAACATAAATAAATAAAAGCTGGCCTAGTCTCACAACATATGGATGACCATAAATGATGGGCTCTGAAAAATTTCAGAGACAGAAGAGAAACCTCAATGAAAACGAGATGCAAAAATGTTGATTAAGTCTTAGTGCACTGTTTTCACTGCCATTTTGAAAGTGGCTTGGGAATGTTTCGACAAAATAAGGGAGAAATGACAGACTCTGATTTGGGTATATGT
This sequence comes from Ateles fusciceps, assembly GCA_036589455.1. Classification (NCBI taxonomy): domain Eukaryota; kingdom Metazoa; phylum Chordata; class Mammalia; order Primates; family Atelidae; genus Ateles; species Ateles fusciceps. The sequence continues at coordinate 382,923 of JAZHEH010002583.1, forward strand.
ATAAAATATACCTTTTATCATTTTCAAATTTATTTATTAAAGAAAGGAAAGAAAATGCAGATGAAAATTAATGGCATATGAAACTAAAGTAGTAGAAAATGAGCAAGGACATAAAAATAAAATAAAATAAAAAAACTGACTTCAAAAAGCTCCTTGTCACCAAAAAAGAAAGGTTTTATATCAAACCAAAAGCAGTCACTCATTAGGAGGAAGAGACACATATCAAAGAAGTTAACAGGCTTTGGAGCATTTGACAGTCTCATTAATGAAGAGGAGTGAATCTGATGAACACAGGAAAATGGTTCCGACATCTTTCTGATTTGACATGAAATGTTGACAACATCAAAGACGCCAGGAAGCTGCAAATGCTTCCACTGCAGAGAGGGCATCCACGGCAACTGTTACTGAGTGTTGCTCATCCAAAGAGTGTCTTAAAGCCAAGCTCCTGCGGAGAAAACTTAAAATGTTCTGAAATCCACATCAAGGACGGAAATCAGAGAGCGTCTTCTCCAAATCCTGATCATCCTAAGTGTTCAGATGATGTCACCCATAGCTTCTTTAAAGTACTGATAATTTTTTTAAAAAAAAAGAAAAAAAGAATTTCCTTGAATATGCCAGGGCAGGTGCTGGCCAACTCCATCTGCTGCCTGTTCGTTTGGTTTTGGTTTTTCCTCCCCCCCCAATAGCTTTAATAAGGTGAGGTTTATATTTAAATTCAGCCCTTTAAAGTGTACAGGCTGGGCGCTCGCGCTCACGCCTGTAATACCAGCACTTTGGGAGGCCGAGGAGGGTGAGGTGAGGCGCTTGAGACCAGCTTGGCCAACATAGTGAAACCCCATCTCTACTAAGAATATAAAAAATTAGCCAGGTGTGATGGCGGGCGCCTGTAATCCCAGCCACTCAGGAGGCTGAGGCAGGAGAATCACTTGAACCGGGAAGTAGAGGTTGCAGTGAGGCAAGATCGTGCCATTGCACTCCAGCCTGGGCAGCAAGAGTAAAACTTCATCTCAAAAATAAATAAATAAAATGTACATAAATAAAATAAATAAATAAAATGCAAGTAAAGTGTACAATTCAGTGATTTTCAGTGTATTCATAGAGTTGTATTCATACAACCATCACAACAAGCAAATTTTGGAACACTCTTGTCACTCTGAAAAGTTCCACACCCCTTACTGGTCACCCCAATCCATCTTACCCTTGCCCAGCACCAGATAGCCACTCATCCTCTTGCTGTCTTTATAGATTTTCCAATTCTGGACATGTTGCATCAGTGGAATCATACAACATGTGAGCTTTTGTGCCTGGCCTCTTTCACTTGGCGTAAGGTTCACAGGGCTCATCCCCGTGGTAGCGTGCATCAGCACTGCATTCCTTCCCGTTGCTGAGTAATAATCCGCTGTGTGGGTATCATCATTTATTAGTTGATGGGCATTTGGCATTTCAGCTCTGATAGGAAATACCAAATGAACATTTGTGTACAAAGGATTGTGTGCATGTAGCATTTTCTTAGACGCAGAAATGGAATCATTGGATTTTATGGTAACTCCGTGTTTTGAGAAACTGCCAGTTTCCCAAAGCAGCCCATTTTACATTCCAACTAGCAATGATGCTTCAGATTTCTGTATATCCTCTCCAAAACTTGTTGTTGCGTTCGTTATACCAATCCTAGTGGATGTGAAGTGATATCTCATTGGGGTTTTGATGTGCATTTCCCTAGTGACCTATGGTGATCTTTATATATATACATCTTCATATATTTTTTGTATAAATGTCTATTTAGATCCTTTGCTTATTTTTCATTATTTATATTTTTATTATTGAATTGTAAGAGTTCTTAATTTATTCTAGATACAAGTCCCTTATCACCCTCACCAGATACATGGTCTGCAAATATTTCCTCCCATTCTGTGGGTTGTCTTTTCACTTTCATGACAGCATCATTGATGTGCAAAAGTTTTTAATTTTGATGAAGTCTAATTTATCTATTTTCGCTTTTCTCACTTGTGCTTTTGGCATTGTATCTGAGACACCATTACTTTTAGGTCAAGAAGATTTACTCCTATGTTTAATTCTCAGAATTTCAGCTCTTCTGTTGACATCTGTGATCCATTTTTGAGTTAATTTTTGTGTAAGTGTACGGAAAAGGTCCAGCGTCGCTCTTTTGCATATGGATATCCAGTTGTCTCAGAACCATTCATTGAAGAGACTGTTCTTTTTCTATTGAATTGTCAAAAATTAACGGATCAAATGTAAAGGCTTAGTTCTAGACTTTTATTCTATTCCATTGGTATCTTTGTCCTTATGCCAGGGCTATGCTGTCTTGATTATTGTAGTTTTATAGCAAGCTTCAAAATGGTGAAGTGTCTTTCCACTTTACTCTTCTTTCAGTATTGTTTTGGCTATTCTACATCCTATGACTTTCCATACGAATTTTAGGAGCAGCTTCTCAATTTTGCAAAATTCTAGTCTGCATTTGAACAGGAATTATGTTGAACCTATAGATCAATGTGGAAGTATTTCCATTTTAACAGTCTGATCCATGAATGTTGAGATATCTTTCCATTTACTTAGATTTTTAACTTCTTTCAACGATGTATTGTACTTTTTTAGTGGACCTGTTTTGCATTTCTTTTGTTTGATTTATTCCTAAGGTTCTTTTCTTCTTTTTTGCTGCTATTGTAAATTGAGTTATTTTCTTAATTTCATTTTTAAGTCATTTATTACTAGTTCATAGAAGTGCAATTGATTTTTGTATATTGGTCTTGTTTCCTGCAGCCTCACTTAATTTGTTTGTTAGCTCTAAGTTTTTTAGGGGATTCTTTAGGATTTTCTGTATAGGAGTTCACTGTGTCTGAAAATAAAGATAATACAGTGTTTTAACTTTTGAAAGTGGTTCCAGAATGTTTTGATAAATCAAGGAGAAATGACAGATTCTGATTTAAAAGTACCTTCTTTTATTATTTTCAAATTCATTTGTTAAAGAAAGAAAAGAAAATTCAGATAAAAGTTAATGGGATATGAAACTAAAGTAATAAAAAATGGGCAATGAAATCAAGAGAAATAACTCTGACTTCAAAAAGTTCATTGTCATTAAAAAAAAATCATTCCATTGCTTTTCATGTGCTTAATGGCAATGTGTCCTCAAGTCAGAAGGAACTAAAGGGCACAAAGGGGCCTAGCTAGCTCCCTCTGGCCCTTTTATAAGGCCACTAATCCCATCCAAGATGATGGAGCCCTCATGGCCTAACAACCTACTTAAGGCTTCACCTCTTAAAACTGTCTCATTAGGAATCAAGTTTCAACACAAATTTTGGAGGGGACACAAACTTTCAAACCATAGCCCCCTATGATCAGAAACAAGACAAGGATGTTTGCTCATGCTACTTCTATTCAACATTGTCATAGAAGTTCTAACCAGGACAAGTAGGCAAGAAAAGGAAGTAAAAGACATCCGTATTGGAAAGGAAAACATCCATATTGGAAGATGCTCTTGGATTCTGTTTGCTGGCATTTTGTTAAGAATTTTTATGTTTATAGTCATAAGAGGTATTTGTCTGTAATTTTCTTTTTTTGTGTGTGAGATGTCTTTGTCTGATTTTGGTATCAAGGAATTAGTTGGGAATTCTTTTCTGTTTTTTGGAAGAGTGTCTGAAGGATTGGTATTAATTTTTTTTAAATGCTTAGGTTTCTTTACATTCTAATTGGTAGAATTCACTAGTGAAGCCATCTGAGCCTGGGCTTTTGTTTGTGGAGTTTTTACATTACTCAATCAATCTCTTCAGACTTTCTATACCTTCTTAATTCAGTTTTTGTAGTTTGTGTCTTTCTAGAAGTTTGTCCATTTTCAGTGCTTTTTTTTTTTCCATAGGGATTTGAATTATCATCTGGTGTTACTTGCTTTCAGCCTGAAGAAATTCCTTCAGTATTTCTTACATGGCAGGTCTGCTAGCAATGAATTCTTTCAGTTTTTGTTTATCTGGGAATATCTTTATTTCATTTTCATTTTTGAGAGATAGTTTTGCTGGGTTAAATCTTCTTGGTTGACTCTACTGCCTCTGGCCTTCATTATTTCTGATTAAAAGTGAGTTGTTAATTTTATTTGGATTTCCCTGTATATGGTGAATTGTTCAATATTCAATATTTTCTCTTTGTCTTTGTCTAATTTCAACATTTTGACTATGATGTGTCTGTGTGTGGACCACTTTGTATTTACCCCACTGAATTTAATTGCATTTCTCAGATGTGTAAGTTTATGTTTTTCATCAAATTTGGGATGTTTTCAGCCTATTTAAAAAAGTATTTTCTGCTTCTTTCTCTGTATTCTTCTTATACTTCTACTATGCATTTTTTATTGTACTCAGTGATCTTCCATGTTTCTCAGAGGCTTTGTTCATTATTCTTCATTCTTTTTTTCTCTCTGCTCTTTAGATTGCACAGTTTTGATTAATCTATATTCAAGTTCACCAATTTCATTTTCTGCCAGCTCAAATCTACCATTGAGCCTGCTAATTAATTTATCTTTTAAGTTTTTGTACTGTTCAACTCCAGAATTTCTTTCTTTCTTTTTTTTTTTTTTTTTTTGGCAGAGTCTCTCTCTGTTGCCCAGGCTGGAGTGCAGTGGCATGATCTCAGCTCACTGCAACCTCCACCTCCTGGGTTCCAGTGATTCTCCTGTCTCAGACTCCTGAGTAGCTGGGATCGTAGGATGCACCACCACGCCCAGTTAATTTTTGTATTTTTAGTAGAGACAGGGTTGCACCATGTTGGCCAGGCTGGTTTCAAACTCCTGACCTCAGGTGATCTGCCCACCTCGGCCTCCCGAAGTGCTGGGATTACAGGCATGAGTCATCACTCCTGGCCTCTATTTGGTTCTTTTTATAATTTCTATCTCTTTACTGAGATTCTCCATTTGATGAAACATCATTCCTGTAGTCTCCTTTAGTTCTTTAGACATGGTTTCCTTTTGTTCTTTAAACACATTTATAATAGCTGCTTTGAAATCTTTATCTGCTAAGTCAGACATCTGGGCCTCCTCAAAGGTAGTTTCTATCACCTGCTTAATTTCCTATGTATGGGTTACACTTTCCTGTTTCTTTTCATGGCTCAGAATGTTTTGTTGAAAACTGGAAACTTCAGATGATACATTGAAGAAACTGTGGATAATGATACCCCTGGGCCGTGTTGTTGCTACTGTTTGCTTGTTTATGTTAGTGATCTGGTCCTGCTTTTCAATGAAGCTTATTTCCCCTGCAGTGTGCAGCTACTGATATCGCTCCCCAGAGGTCACAGCCTTGGGCATATGTACAGTCACTCTGACTGCACCCTTATTCCTAACCTCCTGGGACAGTGGCATTAGCCAGGCTCTCTTTGACTATCTCTTTCCCAGATCTTTCCATCAAGCTTCTGGTCATTCTGCCTCTATTGCTGTCATACCCAACTGTTAGCCTTCACTAACTGCTAGCTGCTACTAACTGCTAGTACAACTGATTGTGTATTGTTTATGACAATGTCCTGGGGTATATAGCTTGCTCTCAGTATGACCTAATTAAATTCTAGACCTTTCACAGGGGCAGAGTGTTGCCAGTTAAGGTGTATTGAGACCTTCAGGAGGGCTCTTAGCTGTCTTTGTCCCTGGTTCTGTCTGTTTAACTTCTACAGGTTGAGAACCCTTCATCTGAAAATCTGAAATCCCAAACACTTCTGGTTCCCAGCATTTCAGATAAGGGATACTCAACCTGTAGTTGGTTTAACATTTTGTTGCTGTTAGGAACACCGGCCTCCTCTTAATTGCTCACTGCTAAGACTGTTGTTGTTTTTGACAATGCCCTTAGACATGAACATCCTCTATGCTCTGTTTCAGATCAAAATCAGTCCCCTGAGGGAGAGCTATGAAGCTGTCTGTTCTGACTCTCCGTCTGGGTAGACCCCTGCACCACTGCAGGAGAGCTAGGAGCAGGGACAGTGACCTGCTTCTCCCAGAGTGACACTCCTGGCCTACAAGCTATTCACTAGACGGCAATGGTAGCCCCTAGTCTTCTGGGCTTGCCTTTTTCAACATGGAACCTCTACCCTACAAGCAAGCTGGAGAGGGGGCTATTAGGTCCACTATTCTTGGCCCAGTGCACCTGGAACAGAGCTCTGCACTATGAGTGGGGCCTGGGTAGGGAAAAGGGGCCCCAGGCCTCTTGTCCACCCCACCAGGAATAGACTGTGCAACAGAATTGAGAGGGATGACACCTGTGGTCTGGCTTTCTCAGTATGAAACTATAGCCTCAGACTGGGAGCTTGGAGTAGAGGGAGCCTCGTCTTCTTGGCAGTAAAGCTTCTGTCACACAGAGCTAGGGAAGGAATGAAGGAAGGCTGTGGCTCAAATGCCATAGACTTTTGCTTTTCTTACCAAGATTTAATAGATTTTCTTTAAAAAAAAATCCTTCTTCATTTATTGTATAGACCTTAGGACAATTTCCAGAGACTTTAAATGGTTGCTTTTTATTTTTTTTTGTTTTTTGGTTTTTTTGTTTGTTTGTTTTTTGAGATGGAGTCTTGCTCTGTCGCTCAGGCTGGAGTGCAGTGGCAGATCTCAACTCACTGCAACCTCGGCCTCCTGGGTTCAAGCAATTCTCCTGCCTCAGCCTCCCCAGTAGGTGGCATTACAGGCACCCACCACGACACCCAGATAATTTTTGTATTTTTAGTAGAGATGGCGTTTCACCATATTGGCCAGGCTGGTTTCGAACCCCTGACCTCAAGTGATCCACCCGCCTTGGCCTCCCAAAGTGCTGGGATTACAGGAATGGTTGCTTTTTAAAAACTAATTTTCATTAGTTACTGGGGAAGGTTCACCAGCCTCCTCACACTTCCATTCAAAGTTTCTATTTGTTGCCTGTTTTGCAAATAAAGTTTTATTGGAACACAGCCATGTCCATTCATTTATAGGTTGTCTGTAGCTGCTTTCAAGTTCTGATGGCAGAACTGATTAATTGCAACAGAGATTGTATAGCCTGCAAAGTTTACAGTAGTTACTCACCGGCCCTTTTACAGAAAGAGTTTGCCGAGGAATGATTTGCTGTGAAGAGTTTGCTGAGGAACGGCTGTGTTCTCTTTCTGTTCTCCCCTGTGGAAACAGTGCTACAAAATTAAGTCATACGAGGAAGGGTTAAAGAGTGGGCAGTCAGAACAGAAAGAAAACTTCTAGCCGTCAATCTATTAGAAATCATTGTTCTCTGTGTTTGGCTGTTTGTGGTCATTGACAGTTTTAAAATGTTTTTGTGTGATGTATTTTCTCATTTCAAGTCAATAATCCATTTTGCATATAATTTAATTCTTTAATTTAGCAATCTTCTTCTTAAAGTGGGTCCCCTAAATTGTAGACTTTTTCTCTCCCCTAAAGGAATGAGAGCATGTGACCAGTTTAAGTTGTGGAACTGTGTTTCCTACATGCTTCCTACATGCTAGCTTTGGACTTTATTCCTGGTTTTTACCATGTCGCCATATTACCTGTCCCTCTTTTCCATAGTATTTTCTCTAAATTGCCTTTTTTTACTTAAATAAACCTTGTATGTCTTTCAGTCACTGGCCTGTTACGCCAGTGGTGTCTTTATAAACAGGCTGTGTGTGGGCCCTGGAGGGCATCTATCCTGGTGATGTGGTGTGGTGCAGGCTCTGGCAGAGGGGACCTGGTAGACCAGACACAGAGCGGCTGGAGGGCAGGAGGGTGGGTCGGCAAGCAGGAGGAGGGCCGGGCCAGCCCCTCATTGTGCCTCTTATTGCTTCTGGTGGATAAGGCTTGTCTTCCAGGGGCTCTGAGCATCTAGGGGCTAGCAGGGTAAACTCCCCCTGTGCCCCGGAGCCGGGCCAGGACATATGTGTCCCAGGCACTGCAGGCTGCAGAGTGCAGGAGTATCCCCCCACTGCCTGGTGTGAGGGTGAGTAGAGGGACTGGCTTCCTGTCTTTCAGCATTGCTTTAAAGGACACTGCATCTGGCTGACACCTGACATCCTCAAACGGGATGGCAACTGGGGCGCTTGGAGCCCGTTTGGCTCCTGCTCACGTACCTGTGGCACCGGCGTGAAGTTCAGGACCCGCCAGTGCGACAACCCACAGTGAGTTGGCCCCATGTTCCCCAGCCTTCCTGAGTGGCACCTGAGTGGCACAAATTTCCAGCTTCCAAATTGGGCATCACAGATGCACAGCTGGGCCCAGTTACCGGCTGGCGGGCAGGCCTCCAGGGTACGTCCTGGCTGCTGGGCTCCCGCCTCTGCGGCCGCTCCTGGGTCCTGCTCAGTGGGCTCCAGCCTCTGCAGCTATTCCTGGGTCCTGCTGGGTGGGCTCCGGCCTCTACAGCCACTCCTGGGTCCTGCTAACTCGGGCCTCTGCTTACTCTGGCCAGGCCTGAACTGGCCCTAGGGGAGCCAGAGAGGACCAGCAGTCATGGCTCTGGGAGGGAGTCCAGACCGTGTCAGCAGGGCATGGGGACCCACGGGACCCTGCAGTGGAACAGCCTTCCTCAGCAGCACATGTGAACACGCGTGTGCATGGAGCCCTCTCCTATCCCTGCTGTCCTCCTGCCCCAGGCTCCAGGCTGTCTTCCTGGCCAGGAGCAGATATAGACAGGGAACCCAGTGGTCCCTCCTCAGGCCCCCTTGGGTCTTTTACACCGAACTCCAGAAAAGATTGCTGGGCATTTAGGACCTCAAGAGGCAGTGTGGGAGTTGGTGCTGTTCTAAGTGAAGTAAAAACGTTACAGAAGCGTAGCCCAACTTCTCTGCAGGGAGAAAACCCAGCGGCCGTGGTGCGTCCGCCTTGTGCCAGACACTTGCTAAGAACAGCAGCACCGCGACTCTGGGGCCTCAGCATGCCTCTTTCTGTGCCAGGCTTGGTACCTGGGGCAGGCTGCAGAGGAGACTCACTCAGCGCCTGCCCTGCTAGGGTTTTGGCCCCGTGGGGAACACAGAACCTAAACACCTAATCACAGCTCCCTGTTCATTTACAAGCCCAGGCATCAGTGCTGGGGGCAGTGGGGTGGTGCCGGGGCTGTGAGCAGATGCTGCCTCCCAGCAGGGGCCACATGAGAGAAGGACGCGGCCATCCCTATCCTGTCCTTGAAGCTCTGAGGCCTGATAGACTGGAGAACTGCCCAGGTCTTACAGCTGGGACATGGCACGGCAAGGTCCCTTTGTTCAGCAGAGTGGCCCCCTGACACCTGAGACTTAGGGATCCCCCTCTAAAAAGATCTCACATGTGGCACCTGGGTGCTGCCTCTTCCAATGGTACCAAGCAGCAAGTCCTTTGCTTTCCCCCTCCAGCCCGGCCAACGGGGGCCGCACCTGCTCGGGCCTTGCCTACGACTTCCAGCTCTGCAGCCGCCAGGACTGCCCTGACTCCTTGGCTGACTTCCGCGAGGAGCAGTGCCGCCAGTGGGACCTGTACTTCGAGCATGGTGATGCCCAGCACCACTGGCTGCCCCATGAGCACCGGGATGGTGAGCCCCTCGGGGAGGCAGCAGTGGGGCTCAGCAGGCAGGCCCCAGGGTGGGCAGGTGGGTGCTTGCCTTGGCCTGTCCCTCTGATCCTGCATGGGGCAAGACTGCCGCGACCCTGGGCCAGCAGGAGAGCCCACCCTGGCTGGTGTGGCTGCCCTGGCCCATTCCTGGACAGGACCCTTAGGGTTCCTAGCAGGGCTGCAATCCCAGAGCAGCCAGAACACCCGGAGTGGCCAAGGACGCGGAAGAGACAGCTGGGCTGCGGGCTCGACAGGGGCCAGGCTCCTGCAGTCTGAGATCGGTGGACAAGGCTTGAGCTGTGTGGTCATCTCAGGGCTGAAGCCAGGGCTGACCCTGCAAGGAATCTGATGACCTCTGACCCTATTAGTCAGGACTCTCAGTTGCAAGTGTCAGAAAGGTGACTCCAACTGGTTCAACATTAGAAGGCATTAATTGGTTCAGGGACCTCAGGAGTCTGGTGGTCTTGGGCATGACGGTGCTTGTGTAGCAGCTGGGGACCCCTCCTGCGATGGATCGTAAACATACAGTCTCTGTTTCTCCTCCATGGCTGTTGCCCTAGCCCAACACCTGCTGCCCCATGTGGGCCAGTGCAGGGCTGGAGGTGACAGAGTAGACAGGGTCCCCCTCTGGTGGAGGCTACAGTATGGGGGCCCAGCATTTTAGTTGCCTCTGAGATAAAGGGGCTGAGAAGAGAAGGTACCAAGAACCTGAGTCTGAATCAAATTGGGCTGGTCTCATTCTGGATTTCAGAGATTGACTGAAAAGTGTTCTGTATTTATTTACTTTTTTTTTTTTTTTAGATGGAGTCTTGCTCCATCACCCAGGCTGGAGTGCAGTGGCGCAATCTTGGCTCACTGCAACCTCCGCCTCCCGGGTTCAAGCAATTCTCCTGCCTCAGCCTCCCAAGTATATGGGATTACAGGCACCCACCACCACACCCGGCTAACTTTTGTATTTTTAGTAGAGAAGGGGTTTTACCATGTTGGCCAGGCTGGTCTCAAACTCCTGACCTTAAGTGATCTGCCCACCTCAGCCTCCCAAAGTGTTGGGATTACAAGCATGAGCCACCGCTCCTGGCCTGAAAAGGGTTATTTATATGATGACCCAGCAAACAGCCATTTGCAGCCTCGGGGGTCTCCAGGCAGAGCCTTGGGGATATGAGAGCCGGGCTGCACCAACAGCCTGACTGGCTCGGTTGGGGAAAAGCTCTTCCAAAGTCCACGACCACCACGGTCAAAGGCTCAGGAGACCTGGAGACAGGAAGGGAGCTGGTGTCACCCACCCCTTTCCCTTTCTGTCTGCCATGGAGGGTGGGCCACATGAGGGCAGGTAAGTCCTAAGACCCTCATGGGAATTTCTCCCTGCGTGGTGCCTCCTTTGCACACACCTGGGGGGAACCATCAGGGCTCCTTGCAGACCCCCAGCTGCTTCCCTTCCAGCCAAGGAGAGATGCCACCTGTACTGTGAGTCCAAGGAGACTGGGGGAGGTGGTGTCCATGAAGCGCATGGTGCATGATGGGACGCGCTGCTCCTACAAGGACGCCTTCAGCCTCTGCGTGCGCGGGGGACTGCAGGGTGAGTACACAGAGGCCAGCACGGGGGGGCTACCATGGGTAGTGTCAGCTTCCTGGGTATTGACTTCCCCTTCTTGGGCTATTGGGAAAATGCCTGAGGTTAAGCACACAAAGTGTCAGAAACAGTGCCTGGACCAGGGCAAGCCCTTCGCAATGTCTGCTTACCCCTTCCCTGTGCTGGGAGCCTCAGATGTGAGTGTGCCTAGGATTCACCGGGGGAGTTTGGACTCCACCTCAGGCATCCTGATTCCACAGGTCAGGATAGCGGTGGCCTGGGAGCTTGAATTTTTGCGAGCATTCTGGGTGATTTCCAATGCATATGACCTGCAGGGGACCCTTGTGAAGCAGGCCCCATCCTTAAATCCTGCAGGGCACTGGGCAGCTTTTTGCTGGATCTGGGTAGCCACTGTGAGGATCACTGCTTTGGTGCTTTGTATAAATCCCCTGCCCTGTTTTCTTTGATTATGATATCTTTGGCTTCAATCTTAAGGAAAAATAATCATGTGTCACCTCGGCATGTGACAGTGACATGACATAGACTTGTCCCTGCCAAACTCTCCCGCAAACAACTGGAAGCCTCTGCTTAGGGCTTGTGCAGACAGGACTGACTGCAGGAGTCGTGGAGGCTGACTCTGGTTTTATCTTCCTGCGAAATAGCAGTGTCTGCAGGAAGGCACCTCTAGGGGAGTGGGCACAGGCGCAGTGGTTTGGGGCTGGAGGCTGGGAGCTGGAAGCTGGGAGCTGGAGCAGGGGAGCTGGGAGCTGGAAGCTGGGAGCTGGAGCAGGGAGCTGGGAGCTGAAGTTGGAGCTGGAGCAGGGAGCTGGAGCTGGGAGCTGGAGTAGGGAGCTGGGAACTGGAGCTGGAGCTGGGAGCTGGGAGCTGGAGCTGGAAGCTGGGAGCTGGAGCTGGGAGCTGGGGAGCTGGAGCTGGAGCTGGGAGCTGGAGCTGGGAGCTGGGAGCTGGAGCTGGAGCTGGGAGCTGGAGCTGGGAGCTGGAGCTGGAGCTGGGAGCTGGGGAGCTGGGAGCTGGAGCTGGAGCTGGAGCTGGAGCTGGAGCTGGGAGGGTGTTCGAGGGGCTGCTTTGAGTTTGCTCCTGTGGCTTCGGCAGGGCAGGGAGGCTGGCTCAGTCAGATCAGCCAGAGCATGGCAGGAAGGCCAGGCTATACAGCTGGCTCAGAGATGGTGACACCAAACACTCCAAAACAAGCACAGGCAGTGTCTGCTTCGTACCCTTGGGATTTTAACTTACTGAGGTGACCCAGTGAGGATGTGGGGAGGCCAGTGTCACTGAAGGGCCTTCTCAGGAAGGTAGGGCAGTGCAGGGGAACAGCTCAGGAATAGCTGGTTTGAATCATTCCACTGGGCTCTGGAGTTTAGGGCAGTCCCCAGTTGTCTGGTAGCTGACCCTGGGATCATTTAGGGTGAAGGAATCTTGGTTTGGTATGTGAGGCTTGGATAAAGGGGGTGCTTGGGGTACAGACAGGACTGGCTGGTTTGCATATGAAAGGTGTGTCCCCAGCTCAGTGCTTTGCTGTCCCTTAGAATTAGGTGTTCCTGGGAGGTGTAGTCTCTCCCTGGCCAGGAGGATTTTTAAGATGTCAAAATATCAACACATAGGAAAATTTTAAAAACAAAAACAAAATTAATACAGGCAGCAAGCATGGGAAACAGTTATAGTACAAGTAGCTGAAGACAGCAGCTGTGAATATGATTGTAAACCTAATGGGGTGGGAAGGTCACTAATCCGCTATCTCCATGGGTGTGGCTGTCACTTCATTCCTGACGTTGATATTAAAGAAGGATAGGGGCTGGGTGCGGTGGCTCACGCCTGTAATCCCAGCACTTTGGTAGGCCAAGGTGGGCAAGATTTGAGGTCTGGAATTTGAGACTAGACTGACCAACATGGTGAAACCCCATCTCAACTAAAAATACAAAAAAAAAAAAACGTTAGCCGGGTGTGGTGGTGCATGCCTGTAGTCTCAGATGCTCGGGAGGCTGAGGCAGGAGAGTCACTTGAACTGGGGAGGCAGAGGTTGCAGTGAGCCAAGATCATGCCACCGCACTCCAGCTTAGGCAACAAAGCGACACTCCATCTCGGAAAAAAAAAAAAAAAAGAAGAAGGATAGGTTAAATATTTTATTAATGTTGATTTTGACAGGTAATAGCAGGTTGCTCGATTTTACATAAATGGAAAACATAAATACTTATATACAGTCATGCATCACTTACCAACAGGGATACGTTCTGAGAAATGTATTAGGTGATTTCGTCATGTGAACATCATAGAGTGCACTCACACAAACCTCGCTGGCACAGCCTGCTACACACCCAGGCTGCACGGTACAGGTCCTGGGCTGCAAACCTAACAGCATGTTCTCACTACAGTAGGCAGTTGTAACAGAATAGTAGGTACCTGTATATCCAGACGTATCTAAACCTAGAAGAGGAACAGTAAAATGTGTATTCTCATCTTTTGGAACCACTGGCATATGTGTGGTCCACCCCTGACTGAAATGTCACTATATGGCGCACAGTCGTGTGTCCTACAATGACATTTGCATACGATCGTATTGCAAAAGATAAAAAACAAAGGCGACAAAAAGGAAAAGTTAAAAACACAGAGGAAACGGCAGTCATAAGATGAAATCTATCAGTCTGAATGATACACGTGAATGTGAAACTCTTCTTTTGAAAGAACCTAATACTGGTTCAAAAAATAATATCCAAGTAGATTCTGTCTATTAAAGAATATCAAAATTCTGTGACTCAGAAAGGTTACAAGTAAAATGACAGCGAAGATGTGTCAGGAGATCAAAGAAACATTTGCGCTTGCAGAGCACGGAGTTGAGAGAGAAAGTGTGAAATGAGCCAGCAGGGTCACTTCCACCAAATCAAGGGCACAAGCTACTACCTTGAGAAAGTCCTAACGGGCCGTCAGATGTGTCATCTAAGCGATGACGCTGTAAAAGGGAGACATGGGAATGAGCCCGCACATCTCCGACTCTGCTACCTCAGTGGCACGACTGCCTGGTGGGCAGCCAGGAAGGAAAGCAGCACCTCGTTAGCCATGCGCCCTCCGCAGAATGCATCCACCCCAGTCACGACCAGGGCCTTCTACTCTTGTAGTGAAGAGGCTTGCACTGAAGCGGAATCCAAGCCGTCAGCTCTTGGGCCTCTGATGGTGGCGGGCGGTTGTGCAGAGCCACTCAGGGACCTGTGGCCGTTCCTGGCTTAAACTTTCACTGGCCCTGTTATAAAGCAAGATTCAGGGCCAACAGAAGGACCCGGGCCTCCTTGGTCTCTCCACTTAGTTAAAGTGGTAGCATCGTTCCCACCTTAGTTCAGGTTCAGAACGCTGGACATTAAACAGTGTCTCCAGGCCAGGCGTGGTAGCTCAGGCCTGTAATCCCAGCACTTTGGGAGACTGAGGCGGGCGGATCACCTGAGGTCAGGAGTTTGAGACCAGCCTGGCCAACGTGGTAAAACTCCATTTCTACTGAAAATACAAAAAAAAAAAAAAAAAAAAAAAAAATAGCTGGGTGTGGTGGTGGGCGCCTGTAATTCCAGCTACTCAGGAGGCTGAGGCAGAAGAATCGCTTGAACCCGGGAGGCAGAGGTTTCAGTGAGCTGAGATCACACCACTGTACTCCAGCCTGAGCAACAGAGCGAGATTGTGTCTCAAAAAATAATTAAATAAATAAACGACATCTTCTGCTTGCCAAACATAAATGGTCACCAAGCCAGGGATGGTGCCTGCCTGGGCCTCTATGGGTCACCTGCCCAAAATGAGCCACATGCACGGGGGCCCAGGCGGGAACTGCCAGGTTGAGATACCCCTGTAGGTGGCTGATGACTAGACACATTCTGATTGCGGAGATAATAAAAGATGAGGCCAGGCAAGGTGGTTCACACCTGTAATCCCAATGCTTTGGGAGGCCAAGGCAGGAGGATCGATTGAGGCCAGGAGTTTGAGACTGGGGGCAACATAGTAAGACCCTGACTCTACAATAAAAGGTTTAAAAACTATCCAGACGTCTCAAGTGCTCACTGGCTTCCCCCGCCCCCCGACAGAAGGTGGGCTGTGACGGCGTGATTGGCTCTAGCAAGCAGGAAGACAAGTGTGGCGTGTGCGGAGGGGGACAACAGCCACTGCAAAGTGGTCAAGGGGCACGTTCACACGGTCACCCAAGAAGCACGGTGAGTGAGTCCCTGCCCTCTGCCCTGGAGCCTGGGTGCCTGCAGCAGCTCATGCCCCGGCAGCTGTGGGCCTGACTCATCCTGGGGCTGTCCAGGCTTATGACTATTCTGGGGAGAGGGAGAGGTCTGTGACAATGAGGGAGAGGGAGAATCCTAAGTCGGGGACAGCCCCAGCCGGGTGCCAGGATGGGTGGGGAAGAGGAGAGTGGGGGCCCAGGTCACAGGAGTCAGAGCGGAGAATGCCAGTATATGGGGGTGCCCAGGTTGGGCTTTAGAGACTAGCCCAGAGGCAACAGCTTTCCTGGTGACCCCTCTCAGGTGGGTGCTCAAAGACTGAGAACTACCAGGGTCCTGGGAGAGCCCCCAAGGGAACTGCCTTCAACGGCGAGGCCCCTCCTTGCATTGTGCGAATTCGAGCGGCCCCTTCCCTTCTCAGTTTGCTGTGTCTTTCCACATCAAACAAAGGTTACATCAAGATGTTTGAGATCCCTGCGGGAGCCAGGCACCTGCTTATTCAGGAGCTAGACGCCACCAGCCACCATCTAGGTGAGTCTCAGAGCCAGACTCCTCTCGGGTCAGTGGGAGAGTGCCATGGTCAGGGGCCCGGGTTGTGTGGCCATGACCTGGGCCAGGGCAGCCCCTCCTCCACCTATCTCTCTGCTCAGCCCACTTGGGCCCTTTCCTTATGGAGAGGCCAAAGTTTGGGATCAGAGGACTCCGCTTGGCAGCAGCTGTGGAAGGACATGTATCCAAATCATGTGTCCCTCAGCCTACAGGATGACTCCCTGTCCCCTGTTCTCACGGTCGGGTGGGAAGGCCCCTGCCCTGTGGAAGGCAGGCAAGGTCCTGGAGAGCCCTGCCATCCCCACAGTGAGGCCAGCCATCCGGTGGGTGCTCACAGTGCATTTACATATTTTCAATTGGCTTAATTTTAAATTCAAAAGATTCCAGTTAAAATAGGGATTCTGGCATCTCCTGAAAATGTGGATGTTCTCACACCTCTGAGTGCCCCTTTCCACGAGGCAGCCCTGCCTGGGAGACCACGCCCTCCCAGGCCGCCGGGGAGGCTCTCAGGACCGGTCCACCCTCCCCTTGAAAGTTCCTGGGGCTCCACCTTCTGGGGACTCGTGGGCCAAGGTCAGAAGTGATGCCCCGGACTGCCAGGGCCCCTGCACAAGTCCCTTCCCAAATCTGAGCCGCACATTCATCCCCATCCCCAGGAGGCTGGACAGAGTCAGGGCTCCCACGCTGCCATGGACCGGCACCCACGCTGCCTGACAAACACACTGGGCCCTTTTATTTTATCTCTCTTTTGTTTTGTTTTATTTTGTTTTTATTTACAGACAGGGTCTCACTCTCTCGATACTCTTTTTTTTCTTACTTAAGAGGAAATTTTAGACTGCTACCCTAAATACAAAACCCATACCACCTGCCTTAAGCAGAAGGTGAACAGAAAAGTCAGTTCCTGAACAAAAAGACGTTTCTGTCCCAACATTGCTTCCTGCCACCGCCTCTTGGGCTGAGTCTGGTCTCTGTGGAAAGGGAGCAAAGGCCAGAGAGAAGTCAGGGACCTGTGGCACCAAGCAGAGGCTTCCTTTGTGAGTGGACAGAACGACAGGGGGCTTGCAGGGAATGATTCTCTCACTGGTGCCCTGTCTGCGGCCCACTAACCTCACCCAGCTCCCCTGAAGTAGCCACCCCCAACATTGTAAGAAGCATGGGGCTTCCTGGCCAGCCATGTCCTCTGCTCCTAGATGACCTGAGTGTCACCCAATCAGGCCAGACCTCTTCTGGGGCTGTGAGGAGCTGCTGGGGCCTCAGCTGGGCCACCGTTACTGATGGGGTGGGGGCCCTGCTGTTTCAGCCCAACATCTGCTCACCCCATGGCAGGAAGCCCCCACCCCAGAAGGGTCCCATGCTTGCCCATCCAGCAGATGCCCTGCACCAGGTGGAGACCCCTCCCAGCCATCCTGCCCCAATTGGCCTCTAAGTGCCCACTGAGTGACCCCAATAGGCTGTGGGTAGCCAGCCTTGACAGCTGCTGAGTGGCTTCCAAGGAGAGCCAGCACCCCCAGGGCTGGTGGGTGCAGAGGGTGCGAGTTGAGGGTATTCTGGTCCCAAGGGAGCAGTGACGGGCAGGCGAGGCTCCCAGAGTCATTTGGGCTGTCGGTGGCACAGAGGAAACTGGCAGGGGGCAGCCAGAGAGACGAGAGGTTCAGCTGCCCACCACTCCCCACCTGCCCAAACCAGCAGACGTCGCCAGGCCTCCTCCCAGTGGGCCTGGTCCTGCCCTTGGGTGACCACGACACTGTGCTTGGTCTTGCCATTCTCAGCCATCAAGAACCTGGAGACAGGCAAGTTCATCTTAAATGAAGAGAATGATGTGGATGCCAGTTCCAAAACCTTCATTGCCATGGGCGTGGAGTGGGAGTACAGGGACGAGGATGGCCGGGAGACGCTGCAGACCATGGGCCCCCTCCATGGCACCATCACCGTTCTCGTGAGTTCAGGCAGGGCTGGGCCCAGGCAGGGGTGCAGGTGGCCCTGGGGGGAGGGATAGGGGTGCCTGGGACGCTGAGCCTCCTGACCCTTCAGGTCTCACCCTGCCCTTGGCACCAACAGGCTCTGACTTGGGCAGAGCCAGGAACTACCATGCACCCATTAGTCAGGGCTCTGGGCCCCACATGACCCTGGGCTTGAGCACCCTCTCCCCTTTTCAGGGTTTCGGTTTAGCCATCTGAAGGACGTTCACAGCTGCCATCAGCATGCTCGTTTGAGCGTGCTGTTACACTGAAACCTGGTAACACTGGAAAGTGGCAGTCAGGACCCAGGAAGCTAGACGCCCAGACCTAGGTTGCACTGGAATGTGTCTCTAAGCATGACTGGACCCCATATCTTCTGGGTCTGGGCCCACAGTCTGCTCCTGTTACAGGAAAGTACCAAGGGGGTTGGATTTTCAAATCACTTTTTTTTTACTTGGTTTGAAGGAAGCCAGATCACTTTTTAAAATTTAATTTTAACTGCATAGGGATGTATTTTATTTGTCAAAAAATGTACCATCACAAATAAGGCTCCCCTGCCCTGGAGCCCCTCCCCTAAGGTGGACATGCTGGCCTTGGGATTAATTAGGCAGCCCCCTGTACTCCACATGTGGGTGCACCTGTGAGCAGGTGCAGCAGTGGGCCAGGCGTGCCCCGTGTACCCCATGCCACCCTGCCCACCTTGCCTGCAGTGACTTCTTGCCCCCTGGAAGTGCCTTTGGTGACCTGCCTGCGTCAGTGCGTAAGCAGTCAGCCCTCAGTATTCACGGTTTCTGTATTTGCAAATTCACCTGCTCAGTAAAATTGACTTGTGACCCCCAAATGGGCATGCACAGAGTAGTGAAAAGTGTGAGTTGTCTGACACACATGTTCCCAGCAGAGGTGGGAGCAGCTTGACACGCCGCCTGCTTGTTTCTGCTCTCATCCCACAAACAAAGGTCCTTTCTGCAGTCTGCTGAGTGCCACATACTTCCCATTTTGTGCTGCTTTGGGGGCAATTTCGCTATTTAAAATGGCCCCGAGCCTATTGCTGAAGGGCTGTCCAGTGATCCTAAGCCTAGGAAGCAGTGGTGTCTTGAGAAGAAATACATGTGTTGGATAAGCTTCATTCAGACATGGGTTGCAGTGCTATTGACTGTGAGTTCAATGCTAATGAATCACAGTAAATATTAAATAAAGTGTCTTTAAACAGACTCACACCTAGGCCAGGTGCAGGGGCTCACGCCTGTAATCCCCACACTTTGGGAGGCCGAGCAGGTGTACTGCCTGAGGTCAGGAGTTTGAGGTCAGCCTGACCAACATGGTGAAACCCCGTCTCTACTAAAAATACGAAAATTAGCTGGGTGTGGTTTTGGGTTCCTGTAGTCCCAACTACTCGGGAGGCTGAGGTGGGAGAATCACTTGAACCCAGGAGGCCAAAGTTGCAGTGAGCAGAGATCACACCACTGCACTCCAGCTCAGGAACAAGAGTGCAACTCCATTCTCAAAAACAAAAACAAAAATGAACAGACTCACACATAAAACAAGGTTATATATTGATCAGGTAACAAAAATGTTGAGACAGAGGCTCACGGGAACCTAACCCTGTGCCCCCTGGGGTAATGGTTGCGTATTCATGAATTTGGTGCTAGAGGTGACTTCGTGGATGTAACTGCCATGAATAATGAGACTCCTCTGGAGTCTGCCTCAGCTGCTTTTCCTGAGCTGGCTGGGGGAGGAAGCGTGGAGGGCAGGGCAGGCACATCACGGCATCTTGGGCTGGTGACAGGTCATCCCGGCGGGAGACACACGGATCTCACTGACGTACAAATACATGATCCACGAGGACTCGCTCAACGTGGACGACAACAACGTCCTGGAAGATGACTCTGTGGTCTACGAGTGGGCCCTGAAGAAGTGGTCTCCGTGCTCCAAACCCTGTGGCGGAGGTGAGGGGTTCTTGGAGTTGGGGACCTGGGTGACATGAGGGTGATCACGAGAAGGTGGGGGTATCCTGGGGTGGGGCCCAGCGTGAGCAGGGGCTGAGGAGGCACAGCAGGGACCTTTGCCTGGGTGGACAAGAGCTTAGCGGCACTGGAGGAGCCAGTGGGTGGGCAGGAAGGGTGGGTGCTGGGCGTTGGGTCAAAGGTGGCCAAGGGGCATGTGTGGGGCACGGACCATGTCTTTGTGGGTCTGCTTCAGTGTGGGGGTGACAGGCTGGCCTGGCAGGAGGTTGATGTGTGGCAGCTCAGAAGGGTCATGCCTGGCATTGGTAGGATGGCACAGGCAAGACTCCAGCAGTACAGATGACACCTCAGAGGGCCCCTCCCTCTGTTCACTGGGAAAAGCCTCCCAGATGTTCCTGGACCAGGGCTGGGCACAGAGGAGTCCTACCCACCCTGGACCCAGACAGTCTGCAGTTGATGGACATAGGACACAGAGGTGGCCAGGAGGTGTGACCTGTCCTGCGTACTCACTGCTCCTAGGGGCTGGGCGATATGAGGCAGGTGGCCCGGACAGACCTCCCTGAACGCCATGTCGGGCCCACACCTAGAGGACAAGGAGCTAACCAAGAGAAGGGGTAACTCCCTGGCCCAGGCAGGTGGAAGGATCCTCTTGCAGGACCCCTGTGCACCCCCAGCCCCAAACCCAGCCTGGATATCATCAGCACACCCACCCCTGGTGATTCCTGCAAATCTCCTGGGCCTGTCTACTATTCCCATCTTTGCAGCCATCCCCTGGTCTGAGCACCTTCCTCTGGACTGGCCCTTGTGTGTCTACTCTCACCCCCAAAGTACCTTTTGAGGGGACACACCAGACGTCATAGTCTTCAGCAGCTTCCTCTGCTCTTAGGATAAAAAACAAAATTCTCATGTCCTCCGCGGTTGGGGCAACTTGTTAGCCTTTCCCGGTATATTTCAACTCTGTCCCTCGCCCCGAGATCCTGGCCACACTGGCCTTGTGGGCTTTCCCAGACACGCTGTGGTCCCCCTTGGGGCCTCTGCGCAGGCTTCTCCTCCCCTGAGCCCCTCCACCACCTTCCCACCACATCAGCCTCCCCAGCCTCTGCTTCCTGGGGTGCCTCCAGGCACCCAGAGGAGGTCAGGCTTTGTCTCCCTGCTTTCTTCGGTCTCACCCAGCAAGCCGTGGTTTCCCAGCTTGGGCATCACTGAGAGTTTGTGCTCCATCACTCTCCACCGTGGGGGCTGTCCCGCACACTCTGAGGTGCCAGGCAGCATCCCTGGCCTCTGCACGCCAATGCCATAGCACCCCCTCCCCCAATGGTGACAACAAAAGTGTCCTAGACATGACCAGATGTCCCCCCGCTGGAGAACATGGCCCCGTTTGAGAAGGGCTGCACCGGGACTGTGGGAGGAAGCATGCCGGCTGCAGGCCCCGTGCTTGCCCAGCTCCTGGCTTGCACCAGGCCCACTGGGCATGTGAGGTCAAGGTGGAATCAGTGCCCTAGCAGTGGAGAGGAAATGGGGCCTCCACTCTGACCCAGGAGCCTAGTGAGGGGAGAAGCAGCCGAGGGGAGAAGGTGACCTCTCTCCTGTCCTCTCACCCCCTCTGCCTGCGGCACACCAAGTCCTCCCCCACAGCCAGCTGCAGGCTTGGGGTCCTGCCCACCCTTATTGTCATCACAAGGGTGAGCAGGAGAATGAGGCCAGCACTGCTGGTGAAGCCCACCCCCTCCCTGCCCCCTTGGGCGGGGCGTGCCACCCCACTGAGCCCCTTCAAGCTCTCTGTCTTCAGGGTCCCAGTTCACCAAGTATGGCTGCCGCCGGAGGCTGGACCACAAGATGGTGCACCGCGGCTTCTGCACCGCCCTCTCAAAGCCCAAAGCCATCCGCAGAGCGTGCAACCCACAGGAGTGCTCCCAGCCAGTGTGAGTGCCCCCAGCTCGGGCTCCCACTAGAAGGGAGAGGCCAGGGACCACCAGAGGCTGCCGTGCATGGAGGTGTGGGGCTTGAGCCTGGCATCATCCAAGGCATTCAACGAGGTCTTTCTTACCACATTTCATGGAATCTAACAAGCTGCAGGGCAGAAGGTACCCCAGCTTCAGACCCGCCAAACTGAACAGTTATGTGCATCTTAAAGATGACGATAAACAGAGATGCCCAGATGGGGGAAACAGAGGCTCAGTGGGCCCAGGGCTTGCCTCCTGGCCCTGTGGTAGATGTTGCTTAAGCAGTGGCTTTGATGCTCAGGCCCTGGGGCGGGGGTAGGGGGTGGGGAGCTGCATTTCTGGGCCCAGGGACCTCAGTGGGGGAAGACAGTTGGTAAACGGGGGAGGTGGGGGCCACATAGGACAGGGTGCTGAGGGAATCCACACTGCTCTTGAGCTCTGCCCAGAAGAGTTGCGACGTCAGCAGAAGGTGAGACCAGGTAGCTGGACCCTAAGGAGGCTGGGAAACTGCTTCAGGCTGGGGTCCTCCACAGCCACCCACCCCGCCAGGGTCTCCCAGTGGTGACATGCATGGGACTCATCATCAGTAGGACCTGGAGCAGCCAAGCCTCAGTCCCCGCACTGTGCAAGCCTGGATGGCCAGCACTGTAGAGAGAATAAGCGAAAATGCACCGGGGAGGGGGAGCAGGCTGCCCTCTGTTCCTGCTA
This sequence comes from Ateles fusciceps, assembly GCA_036589455.1. Classification (NCBI taxonomy): domain Eukaryota; kingdom Metazoa; phylum Chordata; class Mammalia; order Primates; family Atelidae; genus Ateles; species Ateles fusciceps. The sequence goes on from JAZHEH010002583.1 coordinate 405,337, forward strand.
TCCACCTGGGCTGCTATCCAGTGGCACTGGAGCTCAGCCAGGCAGGTTCTCCAGGTCTTGCAGAGGCCTGACCATGCACCGCTCTGCCCTGGCAGGTGGGTCACAGGCGAATGGGAGCCGTGCAGCCAGAGCTGTGGGCGGACAGGCATGCAGGTGCGCTCCGTGCGCTGCGTTCAGCCCCTACACGACAACATCACCCGCTCCGTGCACACCAAGCACTGCAATGACGCCCGGCCTGAGAGCCGCCGGGCCTGCAACCGCGAGCTCTGCCCTGGCCGGTGGCGAGCCGGGCCCTGGTCCCAGGTAAGCAATCTCGCGACCCCATGTCCTCAGCTCCCAAACTGAGTTTGGGTGGGACTGAGGTGGCCAGAACATTCCCCTTTGGCATGTGGGGCTGGATGTAGCTCCTGTCCTGAGCCACATCTCGTGGGTTTCAGGGCACCAATAGGTGCCACGTGGTCAGTGCTGTGCTAAGAAACCAGTGGAATGTGTGTCTGCATAGGCAGAGGCTTCTGTGTGGCACAGGGTCTGGAATCCCAGGAAACTGAGGGTATCCTGGGCTCCAAGGCCCAGTGGGATGTTCAGGGCTCCAGGATCAGAGGGGAGGTCTGGTGTCTCATGCAGAGGTGGGAGGGGTGTCTAGGAGGCCAGCCAAAGGAGGGGGAGATAAGCAGGGAGTGCTTAGGCTTGTGCTGGGAGGAAAAATGAGGATGGACTGAAGGGCAGGTCCTAGGTGGTCCTAAGGGCAGGGCCTGAGAGCCAGTCGAGGCCAGGCCAGAGCTGACATGAGCTCTGACAGCCCACTCACAGACCTGGTGTGTCAGGGGTTCCCCAAGACCACCTTCAGGCTCAGTAATCCACCAGGAGGACTCACAGACTCAGAAGTGGGACTCACAGTTGCAGTGTCTTACAGTGAAAAGATACAGAGTAGAATCGGGTAAAAGGGAGACGTCATGGGCGAGGAGGTTGGGGAGGAATCCAGGCGCCAGCTCCCCGTTGTCCCTTCCGGTGGGGATCACAGAGCTGCACTGAATTTTCCCCATACCCATGTGTGGCAATGCACATGAAATGCTGCCAACCAGGGAAGCCCACCAGAGCCTGGGAGTCCGGGGTTTTCACTGGGGTCAGCCACATGCATAGATGTGACCTCAGGCTTTAGAGGAAAAGCAGTGTTCCCCATCCATCATTGTTGGTATGCACTACCCGGACCAACTGGTACAGCGTGACTCAAGGCCTCACTCAAAGCCTCAAGCATGCAAAGGCACCTTTAATAGGTGGAACGTTCCATGAGTTTGGTTCCCAGGAGCTGCACAAGCGCCAAGCTTCACAAGGCACAAGCCTTGAAAACGTGTTGGCTGGACCCAGTGGTTCATGCCTGTAATCCCAGCACTTTGGGAGGCTGAAGTGGGCAGATAGCTTGAGCCCAGGAGTTAGAGAACAGCCTGGGCAACATGGTGAGACCCTGTCTTTAAAAAAAAAAAAAAAAAAATTAGCCAGGTGTGGTGGTGTGTGCCTGCACTCCCTGTTCCTCAGGAGGCAAAGGTGGGAGAATTGCTTGAGCCTGGGAGGTGGAGGTTGCAGTGAGCTGACATCATGCCACTGCACTCCAGCCTGGGCCACAGATCGAGATCCTGTCTCAAAAACAACAAAAGAAAAAAGAAAACAGACCTTTACTGGGAATGTGCAGGGTTTGAACAATCCAGGTCTGCTGAGTCAGCCCGTTCCTGCACATATGATGAGGACTGGAGAGTTTTCCTTGGACAGGGCTGGGCGTGACTGCTCCTTCTGGCACCTCCTTGGTCAGTGTGGTGGAGCAGTGGGGGTATTGGGGGCTGGAAGAGCTAGTGAGGGCACTAGTGGTACAGCCTTGTGTCCAGGATTGTGGGGAGCCTACTGGAGCCTCCTAGGCTGGGTCAGAGCTTTCCCAGGGGCCCCACCTCAAAGCCTGCCAAGTGCACAGCAGGTTTTCCTGGGCCTTGGACCTCTTCCAGCCAGAGAAGGGAGGCTGTCATTGAGAGCCCAGCAACGCCAAGACTATGCTGGTCTGTATATGGGCACTGTCTCACAACAGCTCAGAGAGACCGGCATGCGGGTCCCTTCTTAGAGCCCCGGGAGATTGGGGCAGCCTCCGAGGGTGAAGCAAGGCAGCCTCTCCCCACTCTTCCCACTGCCCCACACCTCCCGAGCACATGGGTCACACACCTGGGGACCGTGGGCTCCTCCAGCTCTGCCAGTGTGGGCCCTGCATGAGAGGTGAACCCCTGTCGACTTTCCCCCTGCAGTGCTCAGTAACCTGTGGCAACGGCACCCAGGAGCGGCCAGTGCTCTGCCGCACTGCGGACGACAGCTTCGGCATCTGCCAGGAGGAGCGGCCTGAGACAGCGAGGATCTGCAGGCTGGGCCCCTGTCCCCGTAAGCCCTCTGCAGCCCCTGCCCCTGCCCCTGCCCCTGCCCCTGCTCCCAAAATGCAGCAGCCCAGGGCGACAGGGGTCGAAGACTTGGTTCGGGCAAATCTGGCTCTTCCCTGAGAGTAGCGGCACTCAACATCTGTGAGCATGGAGAAGCGGACCACTGCAGGCCAGGGCTGGGACCTTTGCCTGGCAGGACACGGAGGGAGCTGTGGGCAGCTGACTCGCCACTCCCCTGCTTTCAGGGCACTTCAGACTCACGGTGACAAGAGGACTCTGCCAGCTAGGGGGTGCCTGGTGCCTAAGGTGTAGGGGGTGCCTGCATGAATAGGGGGATGCCTGTGCCAGTAGAGAGTGTGCTCTGTGCCCTTCAAGGAGAACCTACTGCACACAGATGCCTGGCCAAATGCTATGCAGGTGTCAACTCCGAGGTCTCCACACAGCCTCCTAGGCTGGGTCAAAGCTTTCCTAGTACCCCACCTCAAGACTAGAGTCTGCCTGCCACAGTTTCCTTCTATAGAGTAGGGAGATCAGTGGGCTCTAGGCACCTGCCCCTAGCTGGGGGAGGGTGGATCCAGGATCTCTCATTCCCAACACACTGCTCTGTCCAGGTGTTCTGGGAGCTCAGAGATTGAGACAGTGGGTGGAACCCGGGGGAGCAGGGAAGGGCACAGGGACAGAGGAGCCTGCACAGAAAAGGAGGCGACAGGGCCCACATGCCAGGGCAGTAAGAGACGGGATAGATGAGACCCGGGATGCTGTCGGAGACACAGGAGGTGGGCATCGACTTGGCAGCAGAGGACAGTTTGTCTAGGGGGAGGGCCTTGAATGATGCTTCCCCATGACCCCAGGAGACCCAGAGCCTCTCTGTCTAGGGTAGGGGCCCCAGCCTGGTGCCCTGCAACCCCAGCACCTCTCTCCTTTCTCTAGGAAACATCTCCGATCCCTCCAAGAAGAGCTACGTGGTTCAGTGGCTGTCCCGCCCCGACCCCGACTCGCCCATCCAGAAGATCTCGTCAAGTAACCGACCCGTTTATAACTCTGCCTCTGCCCTCCAGTGCATGCCCTGCGCCCTGTGGAGCTTGCCTTGGGCCCCCCTCTCTCTCTCTATGGAAAGCTCCCTGACTCTCTGGGCGCGCTCTGGGGTGACCGTTTTCTCCCGGGCCTCTGAGCTCGGCGTCTGCTCCGGGCCGCGCGGCCTGCTGGCGGAGCCAGCCTCGCCGAGGCGTGGCAGGGGCTCGGGCCTCTGCCGGGGCGGAACCTGGTTGGTGATGGCTTGTAAAGGGGCAAAGATCTGTCGTGGTTGCAGGAGGGGCCGGTGGCCAAAGGGCGACCCTCCGGGCCGAACCCGCCCCCAGCCCCGCCCACCCTTGAGGCGTGGCCTTGGGAGTCTCGGGGGCGCGGTCTTGCGTCGCCGTGCGGGGACGCCACCTCGAGTTTCCAGCGCTGCCAGGGGCTTCCCGGCTGCCACCGCTGTCGCTGCTGCTGCTGACCCTTTGCTGAGCGTGTCCTTCTGACTCGTGAAACTATGGCCTGCTTCCACCCGGCCTTCCGCAACTCACAGCCCCGCCCGGCCCTGTCCTGCAGGGATCGGTCACGGAGGCGGCAGAGGGACACGTCCCTCCGGGGCGGGGCGTGGGGACACTCCCCACCTCCATTGTCCGCCCTTTAGCCCCAATGGCCTTTTCTCATCTCGCGCACAGTACCCCCTCCGTAGGGCTGAGAGAGTGACTGGTGCGGGCGTGCCTCGCCTACCAGTGTGAACAACTACAGAATTACCTCAATTTTTATTGCTTTTTTGCTTAGAAAAACTATGTAGAAAATGCCTTAAAGTTGAAAGGTAACAGGATTGGCTGCTAACTCCAGCTTCAGAGGGGGACCGTGGTACAGATAGGAGGCAGGGAAGGTGTAGGGGAGCTGGTCCGTTCATCCACCTTTTGCCAAGGTTACGGTTTCCAAGTGCAGATGGCTTTGCGCCTTGGGCTGAGCGGTGCGCGCGGTCCATCTCTGCGGACTGGAGTCTGCCCTGATGCCCACCTGGCCAGTCGGCGCTGACTGTTGCATGGAGCCCCGAGGGTGCTCCACAGCGCGGCCTTACACCCAGGGGGCGACCCCCCTGGGCCCTGAGCCGCGACCCATGTAGCACTCCACCCTGCCCCTCCACCCCAGCCACCGCCTCTGTTCACACTGCATCCCTGCCGGGGCGGCCGGCCCCTACCCCTGCGGCTCTGATCACTGTTCTGTAAATAACCAGTGTGCAACTGCGTACTAATCTCACGACTGTTAACTTCCAACTTTGATGAGGCCATGCAAGCACGCGCGCGACTGGGGAAAGGTGCAGTGCTGTCCTGGGCATATGCACTTTGGTTTATCAGGGATATTTTATTAGTGTTTTGTATGTATTTAATGACGCATTCTATAGGTTCCATTGTCGTTGCTTTTCTGGTTTTTTTTTTTTTTTTTTTTATGAGACGTTAGCGTGTGCCAAAGTGACTGTGAAAATGACCTTTTCTTCTTACTAATGATGGAAAGACCTCCTGTCATGCATCCCACAAATAAACTCAATAAAAGTTCCGTAAAACTGGGTGCGTGGGTTTGGCAAGCTGATGGCTCCTTCTCTTCTTCATGGCCCAGAGTAGCATTAATGAGCACTGTTTCTGATTCCAGTGACTTTACTGCCCCACTCCCCACTGCCTAACATAGATATTTAGGGCCCATTCCCCTGGAAAGTTTGTCTCCCCCTCCCCAGGCATTTTCCAAAATCTGATAGCAAACGGTTGAGACACTCCACTGTGATTCTGGGTTTTGAATCGTGTCAAATGAGCACCCTGCAAGAATATCTAGGTTCTATATGGAGATCTCCTCGTCAGGAAAAGAACCCGAGATGATTTCTCCTCATCCTGGGATCAGAGCCTGTGGAGTGGGAATGCGGGGTCAGTGGCCCAGACATTGCTGGTCCAGGCCACCTGCCGTGAGCCACCAGCAGGTCACTGCCATGGCTCTCAGCCTTGGGCTACTTGTTCAGGAAGGGGAGAGGCGCCCATGTGGCTCAGGTTGGGGGGTGGGCCAGCCCCGGAAAAGCCTGGGTCGGGAGACAGGCAGGGTAGCGGTGGCTCTCTGGGCAGCCGACCTGCCCGTGTCTTCCAAGGTCTTCCCAGGCAGCCACAGGGCCTGTGTTCTCTCACATTGCTAACAATGACCAGAAAGAGGGTCTGGGTTCTACAGGGACCTCCTGATCTGGGACCTGGGCTGTGTCCTGCCCATGGGAATCTCACTCTTCCCTTTTTGTACCACTGAGGAGTCCCACCAGGGAGGGGGGAAGAAAGCATGGGAGGCCAAGAGAAAAAACAGTGGGGGAGCAGCCCAGCATCATGGGGACAGGCCTCAGGCACAGGGCCAGGCCCAGGAGCTAACCTGGGGAGGGAGCAACCATGGTAGCAATGGCTGAGTTCAGCCTGCCCAGAGCTCAGATCTTTATCAGAAGGAATCACAGCTTAAGGGAGATAAGGAGCATCAGGGGAAAATCGGGTCTGACAGTACTTCCCTTCACTCAGTCTCCCTTCCCAGAGATGGGTCAGGAGCAATGCCCCCTAAGGGACTCCTAGGCCGGAACTGGAGACACTGCCTATAGCACAGGTACCGAGCAGGGCACGTCTGAAGGACGGTGCCTCACTTTTTAAACTAGCTGCATGACCTTTTGAATGTTGGTATGGATGTCTGAGCCCACCACTCCTTTACTGAGAAATGAGAATGATATATTCTCCATCCAGCATTTTCCAAAGCATGGGAGATGGAAGGTGAGCCAGTGGTGCATAAACATAGCCGGGGGCCGCACTGTGCTGAGCGGTCCCTTCCTAGTTCCTTGCATGCTTTGCGGTGACCTCAGGGAGAAAGCCTCACTTGATGCCAGCTTCAGCCTCTCTCACATTTGCTCATTTCTCTCCAACTCAGAGCTTGGCAGGCAGGCATCTCTCTCTAGAATGTGATGAGTTAAAGTTTGACTTTGAAACTGACTTAGGACTTAAAACATTTTTTTTTTTGTATTCATATTTAGGGTTACCTTTGTTCATTGCAGTAGTTTTCCATGAGTGGTGGTAGTATAAGGTTTTCTTCTAAAACAAATTTTAAGTTTAAGAAGGAGTTAATTTAAAGGATATAACTAAGCAAGTAATAACACAGGTGCTGTTCAGATGTAGCCAAGATTGTGAGAGTAGCCCACAGTGACTTAGTTAATGAAAACTGTGTTTACTCTCAATGGTTGATTGTCATTCATTGGAAGACAATACGTCTTCCTACTTAATTGCTGCTGGAAACAGCTGAAGATCACGTATTATAAAACCACAGTGATCATCTTGGCAGAGAGGCATGCCAGCCATTGCCTCAGGACACATCACTCATCTCTGTGGTCCGAGATAACACTTAAAAATACACAAACCCTGGGGTACCTTTAAGATCAGCTGGTCATGATTTCTTTGAAATTTTTCTAGGCTATTTTGAAATCTTGGTAGGACATTTGCATAATCAAGCTCTTGGCCAGGATTTTATTTCAACTTTATATTTATTCATTGACACTGTTATTTTTAAAAACTAACAGCAATGCTGCCCACTGTTGAGAGAAAATCAGACATAGGAGTCTAATATGTAGACCAGGCGGAAGGGGGACCCGAGCTGGGGCTGCCGCTCCTCACGCAGTGGACATTTACGGAGCACTTTCTTGTGCCTGGCTCTGACCTGGACGTGCACTTGAGCCAGGGTCAGTCAACTTCTTCTGTAAAGGGCCAGTTAGTAAATATTTTGGGCACTGGAGCCCACATGGTATCTGTCATGGGACTCAGCTCTGCCTTTATAGTGGGAAAGCAGCCACAGAAATGTATGGGCATGGCCCTGATCCAATAAAACTTTATTTACAAAACCAGGTGGAGGGAGGGACTTGGCACCCTTGGCCCATTGCCGTACCAGGCTGATGTGATACCTGCTTTTCAGGGATCCCAGCCTAGTAGGGAAGACAGTGAGGGAAGTGGAGATGTCAAAACTGTGTAATACCAGCCCTGGAAAAGCCACAGGCAACAGGAGAGGGGGCATTGTGTGGCCAGGGTGTCCTTCCCAGTACCACCAGGGCCAGGCTCCCTCCTTTGTCAAAGCATATGGGATGGGGGGGTGGGGAGGTCGTCATCAGCTCTTATGCAGACCTCCCTGTGTCTCCCTGAGGCTGGGGATCAGTGGTTTCACACCTTCAGCCTTCCAGGCTGCTGGAGATGATGGGGTGGGGCAGGGACAGGAGTCCTGTGTCTCCTCCACCCATCTTCAAATAGCATTATCACCAGCGTCTGATTCTATCTGTTTCATATATTGGGCATCTGTGTAAGATTTTTATCTGAGAAAAGCCTTCTGTCAGTTTCAAAATCCTGACAGCTACATCTCAAGATCTTTCGATTTGATTTCTAGTATCTCCTCTGGCACCAGGCTCTCCCCTTTTCCCCTCGGCATCATGAGCATGGGTTCTTGGCTCACTGTCAGGGGAGAGACCCCTGCTTCTCCTGATGGCCGATGGGTTTTAACTCCCTTTTCACAGTGGACCCTGCAGCCAGTCCTGTGTTCTCCTTGTTTGGCCACCTAGAAGCTCAGGGCCAAAGTTGGGTGCCCCTCTGACGCATGGCCTCCCTATGTTCTTCTTGCCTAGAGCTTTGCTATTTTAAGATTCAAAATTTCCCTGTTTTGAACTTCCTCAGTTACTCACCTTTATCTTTTTTGGTTCACTGTTCTAGGCTCTGGGGCTCTGCCCTTTGGAGCTTTCAGGATAATGAAAAAGCCTGGCACTAGTCAGTTCTCTGACATCAGATGTGAGTTTGGCTGGGAAGGCACAGCTGCTGAGACCTTGTGCTGCAGAGACCTTACCTGTTCAAGGAAGTCTCTGCAGAGATCTTACCTGTTCAAGGCGATGCCTGCCTGAGGAAGATGTGCTCCAGCTGCTCCTGAAGGAGGCTGGGTGGTAGCTGGAGGCAGGAGATAGGCATTGCATGTGCAAAGGCCCTGTGGCCAGAGGAGATCCATGCAGAGCAAAGAGTCTAAGGCCAGAAGGAGGCGGGGAGAGGGGAAGGGGACAGGTCATAGGCTTCAAGTGAGGGTGGGGTGTGTGCCATGGTCACATCTTCAGTGAGAAAACAGCACTCTGACTGGAGCAGGATAGCTAGATGACATGGGTAAAGAATGGACACAGACCCCTCCCATGGCACAGCCAAGAGGCAGCTCAGCCAGGGTGAAGGTGGGACAGGGGGAGGAACAAGGGCATATCTGATAGTGTCTAGGAGGGGGACACACAGGGGTTTGGCTTGTGGGCCTGAAACACCATGCACTGAGATGGGGGGTTGCAGCAGAAGCCCTGAACTCAGGCTGCATGGGTTGAGTCTCAGGGGCTTTTGGGACCCACAGGCACTTGGTGGATGTGGCTTGTAGCAAGTCTGAAGCTTCAGGGGCTTGGGGCTGGTGATCTGTCACCAGCTTCTAAGGGAAAATTACAGGCTGAAGCAGTGGCCATTAAGAAGCAGGAGGACATCAGAACCACTGGCCCTCGACGGGAGGAGGGGGGTCTTGTCTGTTATTGTGGGAAGTTTCAGTGGGTTGGACAGCTTCAGATGTAGATAGTGCCATATGTCGGTGTATGGAATAACTGTGTCAGATGCGGCTCCCCTCCAATGCCTGCCCCTTTTCCCCTCCCTCCGTTTCTTCCTCCCTTGTCTCCTTGTGTCTGTCCCTCCCTTTCCTTTTTTCCTTCCTTTCCTTCCTTCAATTCCTCCTTCCTTTCACTTCTCCCTCCTTCCTTCCTTTCTTTCAATAGTAGATGAGTTCAACCAAGGAGAGTGAGGGGAAAAGGAGGCCACATCAAGGGTCTGCGTGGGAAAAGTCTGAAGTCATCACTGTGGAGAGTAGAGAGCGGCTGAGCAGAGACCGTAACAGGCAGTGTTGGGCTCACCGAGGTTAGTGATTCGGAATTTATAGTGAATCAGATGTCTCCTGTAACATAACGTAATCTTTCATCTTCAGTGAATTTTTAAAAATCATCTCAATTTGGCCGGGTGCAGTGGCTCACGCCTGTAACCCCAGCACTTTGGGTGGACGAGGCGGCTGGATCACAAGGTCAAGAGATCGAGAGCCTCCTGGCCAACATGGTGAAATCCCATCTCTACTAAAAATACAAAAATTAGCCGGGCATGGTGGCATGTGCCTTTAGTCCCAGCTACTCAGGAGGCTGAGGCAGGAGAATTGCTTGAACCTCAGGACGGGCAGAGAGGTTGCAGTGAGCCAAGATGGTGCCTCTGCACTCTGGCCTGGCAACAGAGCAAGACTTGGTCTCCAAAAAAGAAAATCATCTCAATTTTTGTGTTGTGGAATGAGCGGGTGGGGAGAGGGGAGGGGTGAAAATTTGGGAAGAAGACAGCGAGTAAAGAGAGAGTGAGAGCAGGAAGAGTTGATGGGCTGAAAGAACATAGCTGCAGACGAGGTGGAGATGGGCCAGAGAGAAGACGGCTAGGTGGAAAGTGAGAGATAATGGTGGGACTCTCCATGAAAGCTGGACCACAGTTGACCAGTTTCTTGGGTGGAAAGGAAAGAGAAACGTGCAGTGTGGAAGGATTAATGTATGTGAGGGTAGCATGTTTCTTCAGGAAATGGCTGGATGCTCAAGGTGGCAGTGCCATAGAGGGGATGGAGCAGAGGCTGGACATGAGGTTGTCAGGAAGGAGGCAAGTGTAGGAAAGCCCATGCAAGTTTGGGTGATTTTTGACTTTCCTTTAGGCACTGTTCAGTTAAAAGATCATCTGGGATCTGGGGCATTTGGGTAAGAATGGGAGCAACATCTGGGAGTTGTGGAGTGCAGTGGGGCCACAGCAGCGCTGGGATTTGCTATATTGAGTCTTAGGAATTGGCTCTTTTAGGTTTAATTTTGTTATCGTTACCACTTATAGATTATTGTAGAGTCAAGCCTTGCCACAGAATTTCATTGGGGTTACCACTGGGATGTCAAATGTGAAGATGTGATGAAGTCCTTTTCTTGAAGATGAGCTTAGAATCGCTCTGTAAGAACAAACAGGCCTCATTTCTTTCTCAAACGTTAAGAGATACTGAAACATCCAGGTTCAGCTGGCGCCTGCTTGGAGGAAGGAAGCCTTGCTCACAGCTTGTGTGTCAGCACTTCGGGGCAGGGCTCCCTAGATGCTGCCTGCTCTGGGGATGCTTGACACTGAACCCACACAGACTTTCTGCCTGGGCTCACTTGCCTCTGTGCTGTCTCTGGGCTCTTCCATACGCCTCCTCCAGCAAGCTGCACCCTGTGGGGGAACAAAGCCCCCCTTACCTTGTCCTTTGGTTATTTGTCCCACTTTTCTCTTCAGAGGGCCACTGCCAAGGCGACAAGTCAATATTCTGTAGGATGGAAGTCTTGTCTCGCTATTGCTCCATCCCAGGCTACAACAAGCTGTGCTGCAAGTCCTGTAACCTGCACAACAACCTCAGCAACGTGGAGGACAGGATAGAGCCACCGCTCGGGAAGCACAATGACATCGACGTGTTCATGCCCACCCTCCCAGTGCCCACTCTCATCATGGAGGTGCAGCCGTCGCCAGGCACCCCCCTGGAGGTCCCTCTCAATGCCTCCAACACAAATGCCACAGAGGATCACCCGGAAACCAATGCTTTAGATGAACCCTACAAAATCCATGGCCTGGAAGATGAAGTCCAGACACCCAATTTAATTCCTCGACGACCGAGCCCATATGAAAAGACCAGAAACCAAAGAATCCAAGAGCTCATTGACGAGATGCGGAAGAAAGAGATGCTCGGAAAGTTCTAATAAAATGGAAAGATAGCATCACTAGCACTTTTTCTTGCTTATAGACATATTCCATGGGATAGCAAATCCTGTGTCATGGAGATGAAGTCAAAATTCCTGATTCCAAAAGGTTTTGAGAAAACGAAGAGGGGTTCGGAATGATGTAAGAAAGACAGGCGTGAGCATGTGGTAACTAGGTTAGCACGTGTGCTTCCCAGCCAAGGAGCGAGCAAATCCTGCGGTGGTGTCGGGTGTGGAGTGGAGAGGAATATAAAGGCTGTACAGCCTCCATCAGTGAGGGCAGGGCAGGAGGGATCACTCAGAGAAAAAAAAATTGGCCCCAAGTTGCTAAGCAGTGATTGGGAATCTTCCTTTCCTTGGTGGTGACGTATGACATTTCCTACCAATCCCCAGACACAGCCTGTGGGACTGTTAGGAGAAATGGTGATTTACTGCATAACTGATCAGTTGCCAAGATTGTCTTCCAGGGCCAGGCAGGTGACCAGGGTGAGTGTAGCGGTCTGCTGGGCACCATGACCACCCCCGACAGCCACACCCACCTAGAGCTGATTGTTGGGTCTGGCCATTGCTGCCACTGTGAAGTCTGTATATCTCTTCATCTCTGCTCCGCTATCCCTGGTCTTGCCAGACAGTGTCCTTTTTTGGAAGAGGTCTAGATTTTCACATGAAAAAAACTCAATCTTTAAAGGTCAACTCAGAATATTTTAAGGAGGCCTCCAGTCTTCTTGGCCTGATGCAGTCTTGCTAATTAAGAGCTAAAGGGCATCTGACCTATTTGGTGCTCATGTTGTACTGCGCCTGAATGTCTTGACTGAGTCTGAGCTGTGCAGCTGTCCTCTTCACCTGGGAAAGTAATGAGAATTCTATAACAGGACGTAAGGATAGGTCTAAACAGGGTCCATGCCAAGAAAACAGTGGGGTGCCCTCCCAGGTCTCTCCCCCTGTCCACTAACCCTGGCCTTGCTGGCTACCTTCCAGGCTCTAGTGGAACAGCTCCTGCATTCTTCCCTGGCCACCTTGGCCCCAGGGCTCCCCAGAGCCTCTTCTCTCCCCAAGTACCTGAGAAGGATGGGGGAGGCACGTGCTCTACGGGGAAGGTTCAGTGAGCAGTTCAAGGGCCTGGAATCTCCCTACAGCCAGGCCTAAGGATTCTGGGATCCTGGGCTTTGTGGGCTTTGCTTGCTTACTGGGAATGGGCTTTCCCTGTCCAGCCCTGCCCCACTCTTGCCTCTGTCCCTTAGAAGCCCCAGAACCCAGGAGTGACCTGCAAAATATGGCCTCCGACGGGGATATAGAGTGGGAGATGGGGAGAGCCTACATTATCTTTTGCTCCTTGAAAACTTTAATAGCTCCTATTTTCCAGATAATGGTGCTTTGTGAGCAAGATGCGAAAGAGAGAAAAATGAGGAAGGGAGTGGGGGGTGGATGGGAGAAGGGTGGCTCGTTTTATCTGTCACTGCATTGATATTTTGTGAACATGAAGCTTAAACTTTCCAGAATTATAAGACCCAGGGGCACGTTAGCTCCTTAGCTGGGCTTAGCGTGACACATAATTCTAAGTTTTTCCTGTTTAAGAAACTTCTAGAGGTTGTGTACTCTTGCCAATCCTCACTCTTTGAGAACTTGTTGTTGTTGATTTCCCCCATTATATGGATGAGGCTCAGGATCATAGCATAGTGGCTACCTTCTACTGATTTTTGAGGTGCTAAGTATCTGAGGCTGCACATATGTGGGTGAGTCTGTGTGTATGGTCCAAGGGACAAAATGACGATGTAGGAACCAGCAAGAACGGAATCGGGGCTGACGCTTCAATCTCCACCTGGGCGATGGCTAGCCTTCCTCCCTCCGCCTCCGCCTCCGCATCCCACACATGTTGCGTGTTGTCCTCGTGTCTCCTAAAGAACCAAACTGGAGAAAACCTTCCTGATTATCTCTCATAGTACCCCTTCCTTATGAAGATGTGTGCAATCCTGCCTCAGTAATTAGGAAATGGAGCCTGAGGCTTTCCATTGTTGGTTGAACCCAGGACAGCTGGTGTTATTCAACTGGGCGGTTCTTACTTGGGTCTGTCCTAGGATGTGGAGGAAGTTCAGGACTAATGCTAGGCAGAGAGCATGACTCGGTTTACCCAGCCTAGGGACCTCTGGATGGGAATGCTCATTCCCAGATCCCAGCAGAGCCGGGCTTCCTGGCTTGAGGCTGGAAGCCCTTGGGAAGAGGCCCAGGTGGGACATTCCCTAGGCACCTGTCTTCTGCTGACAGGAGCAAGGTGCCCTCTGGGAACTGGCGGCCAGCATGGCCATGATCTATGTGCCATCCTCAATCCTTGAACCATATATCAAAAGAGTCCTCTAGAGCCACCTGGTCCTCAGAAGTCTCTCTGTCTAAGGAATGCAACATTCACCAGGCTCTGAGAAACGACGCAAACCTCCACTGAGCTGGGGACCACTTGGAGAACTGGCTTAGTAACAGTCCCAATCTTTGCAAGCCAGCTTCTGCATCTGGGGAGCTCCTGGCACCTGGAGAAGGCACCACAGATGTCTTCTAGCTGAGTTTCTAACCCCATGATGAGACTCAGGCCTTCCGCTGCGCTAGAAAATCTGCTACAGTGTCCCTGCGTCACTTCTCATTAGTGGACAGACTCGTGTTAGATTTGTGGGACCCAGCTCTCCGATTTACTCCTTTTGGAAAACCCATGGAATTTCATGTATAAGCCTCTCATGTGTATTTTAAGGTTTTCCTGTTTGTTTTGAGTATATAAATGGTGCTCAATAGCAACATCTTAGCAGATGAAGCATTATGGTTCTACTCCCTCCTATATGACAGGTAGCCACCATACTGAATCAAGGTGCTGAACTCAAATCACAAAATTCTGGCTTACTGATACAGCAATCAATACATTTTTGTTCTGTAATGTAAAATTTGACTCTTACTTTCATAACTTATTAAAGTTAAAATTTCTGTGTTTTTGCAAATCATGCCTGCGTTTGTTGGTGTCTTGTTTACACTGGTGCCCGTGCCTGGCTGGAACGTGAGTGGAATGGAAGGATGTGCTGCCTTCACCGGGCTGAGAGGTCGGGGTGCTGGGGAGCACTGAGCCACGGCTGCTCAAGGAAGGAACTGCAAAGAGCCAAGGCACCCCGAAAAAGGTTCCCTTTCCCAGCTCCCCCAAGGGTCAGCTCTCCAAGTCACATGACTGAGCCAGCAGTCCCAACCAAATCTTTAGTTCAGGGAAGAGATGAAGAGTCTCTGGACATCTCCTCCCAGGTGACAGTCCCTTCTCTCCTATGATTAGGGTTTCCAGAAAAAATACCAGATGGAGAGTTACATTTGAATTTTAGAGAAACAACACACACATTTTTTAGTATGAAATGGGAGATATTTATATGAAGAAATTATTTGCTATTTCTCTGAAATTCAATTTTTAACTGAAAATCCTGTGTTGTTATTTATTAAATTTGGTCACACAACCTATACTTTGTGTACCACTTCTAAAGAAAACTCCCTTATCTCTGACCCTTGTTGCTCTCAGCAGGTACAGGGAAAAGCAGGGGTAGAGGGAAGAGGAGATTTCTCTGTCCCAATTTTTGTAAGTATTCCTATGCATTCTAAAAGAACACGGAATTGGTGGTTGTTGGGGATAGTATCTATACAGGCCCATGATGTCAAATTTGTTAATTTGCTATTGAAATATTTTTTATCTTGATTTTGTTGTCTCCTTGTTCTATCGGTTTGATAGAAAGTTGGGTTTTGGGGGATTTTGTTTGTTTGTTTTTGCTGATGTTTGTTTGTTTTTCTGAAACAGAGTTTCGCTCTTGTCGCCCAGGCTGGAGTGCAATGGCACAATCTCGGCTCACTGCAACCTCCACCTCCCAGGTTCAAGTGATTCTCCTGCCTCAGCCTCCTGAGTAGCTGGGATTACAGGCACCTGCCATGATGCCCAGATAGTTTTTGTATTTTTAGTAGAGACAGGGTTTCGCCACGTTAGCCAGGGGGTCTTGAACTCGACCTCAGGTGATCTGCCCACCTAGACCTCCCAAAGTGCTGGGATTACAGGCATGAGCCACTGCACCCAGCCCATATTTACCCTTCTTTTAAGAGCAAGCTTTTTCACTATTTTGAAGCCACATTTAGAACATGCACATTCCTGCTGGGCGCAGTGGCTCACGGCTGTAATCCCAGCACTTTGGGAGGCCGAGGCAGGCGGATCACAAGGTCAAGAGATCGAGACCATCCTGGCCAACATGGTGAAACCCCGTCTCTACTAAAAACACAAAAATTAGCTGGGCGTGGTGGTGCGTGCCTGTAGTCCCAGCTACTCGGGAGGCTGAGGCAGAATTGCTTGAACCCGGGAGGTGGAGGTTGCAGTGAGCCGAGATCCTGCCACTACACTCCAGCCTGGTGCCTGACGACAAAACAAGACTGTGTCTCAAAAAAAAATAAAAAAGAACATGCACATTTTTAATTGTTATTTTCTTGGTGACATCATTCTTTTATCTTTATGAATTGGCTGATTTTATTCCCAGAAATAACTTGTCTTGAAAATTTCCCCCAATGCTAGCCCAGTATAGCTAAATCAGTTTTCTTTTAGTTAAAGGTTGCATGCTATAACTTCTCCTTTACTTTCCAGTTTTCTGTATCCTATGTGCTGTATTTGAGCTTTGTAGACATAGCATTTTTAATATAGCCCACCATTTTAATCCTTTAATTGGATCATTTAGTTTATTACATCTAATGCCGTCACTGCGGCCAGCACCCTCTGGCTGCCTTCTGTTCCTCCTGACCGTTCTGTGTCTCTTTCTCCACTTCTTTCTCACCTTCCTTTTGGATTGGGTGTCTTTTTTCCCCCATTCCATTTTAACCTTCTGTTAGTTTTGAAGCCACGTACTGTTTTTCTCTTATTTTAATGAGTATTCAAAAAACTTCAGCCTGTTTTCTTATCAAAATCTTTTATTGCTCTTAAATCTACTCTCTTTACAACAATGCAAATTTCTATAACAATGTACTCAAGCTGTGCTCTCAAACTATAAATTTTTATTTATTCATGGATGAATAAAAATAATTTATAGAAAAATGAAATAAAGAAGCAAAGATAGATAAAATGCATACCCAATCTTTAAAAATAGTCTTGAGGTATAATTGATATCTAATAAGCCACATATTTGGTTGTATACATTGACAAGTTTGGAAACATGTATATAAGTAGGAAATCATCACTGCAATCAAGACAGTTAACCAGCCGGGTGCTGTGGCTCACGCCTGTAATCCCAGCAGTTGGGAGGCCGAAGCGGGCAGATCACTTGAGGCCAGGAGTTTGAGACTAGCCTGGTTAACATGGTGAAACCTCATCTCTACTAAAAGTACAAAAATTAGTTGGGTGTGGTGGCAGGTGCCTCTAATGCCAGCTACTCAGGAGGCTAAGGCAAGGAGAATTGCTCGAATCCGAGAGGCAGAAGTTGCAGTGAGCTGAGATCACACCACTACATTCCAGGCTGAGTGACAGAGCAAGATTCCATCTCAAAAAAAAAAAAAAAAAAAGACAGAGAACCTATCCATTGCGCCCCAAATTTCTTTCTCCTCCTTTGTAATCTCCCCTTCACTACTATCCCCAGGCAGCCACTGGTCTCTTTTGTATCACTACAGATTTGTTGGCGATTCATAAAATGAAATTAAACAGTATCTACTCTGCTTCCAGTCAGTATAATTTTTTAGATTCATATGTGTTATTGAGTACATCAGTAGCTCATTACCTTTTATTACCGAATAGTATTCCATTGTACAGATATATTTACTTTGTTTATTTAGCAGTTGATGGACAGGTCTTTTTATGCCCTTATTTGTATGTATATGTGCATATATGGTGAGGCATCTGTGAAACCTTGCCGAATTTTTATTAGGTTTTTTTGTTTTCTTATTTCGTTTGGAGAGTTCTTTATATATTATGAGTATGAGTAATTTATCAAAAATATGCTTTGCAAATGTTTCTCCCAGTTTGTGGCTTGTATTTTTATTCTCTTACAGTGTCTTCTGAAGAGCAGAAGTTTTTAATTTTAATAGAGTTCAGTTTATCAATTTGTTCTATTATGGATTGTATGTTTCATATTATATCTAAGAAATTTTCACCCAACCTAAGGTCACAAAGATTTTCTTCTATGTTTTGTTCTGGAAGTTTTATATTCCTAAGTTTTACATTCCTGTCTATATTTTGAGTTAATTTTTGTACATAAGGTGAAGTTTGGATGCAGGTTGATCTTTTCGTATCTGGATATCCAAACGTGGTAGTGCCGTATGTTGAAAAAGCTACCCTTTCCCCACTAAATTGCTGAAGGCCATGAAGATTTTTTTTTCTAAAAGTGTAATAGTTTTAGCTTTTCTGTTTAGGCCAATGGTCCATCTTGATTTAATTTTTGTGCATGATGTGACATGAAGGTCTAAATTCATCTTTTTGTATGTAGATATCCGATGGTCATTTTGTTGCATAATTTCTTGAAAACAAACATTTGTTGAAAAGGCCGTCTTTTCCCTATAAAATTTCCTTGGTATGTGGGTAAAAATCAAGCAATCATAAATGAAGAATTTTTTTGTATCAATTCTGTCCCATTGATCTACATGTTTCCTTGCATTAGGGTCACAGCTATCTTGCTTACTGTAACTTTTAGTAAGCTTTGAAATCAGGGAGTATGCAGTCCTTTAACTTTGTTATTTCTCAAAATTGTTTTGCCTCATCAGGGTCTTTTGCACTTCCGTGTAAGTATTTAAGTCAGCTTGTCAATTCTGCAAGAAGGCCAACTGGAATGTGAGAAAAGTCACACTGAATTTACAGAGAACTGGCACCTAACAATATTGTGTCTTCCAGTCTGTGAACATGAAATGTCTTTCCACTTATTTGGATCTTCTTTAATACCTCTCAGGCAGTGTTTTGTAGTTTTCAACATACATGCCTTACACATTTTTGTTGAGTTTATTCCTAAGCATTTTATTCTCTTTGGTGGACTAGTTTTATTAATTTCATTTTCATATTGCTCATTCCTCATATCGTAAAGTAGAGTTGCTTTTTGTATCTTAATCCTAGGTCCTCAAATGTATTCAGCATGTTTATTAGTTCTGGTAGCTTTTTTTGGTATGGATTCCTTAGTATTTTCTTTCCTTTTTGAGACAGGGTCTCACTCTGTTGCCCAGGCTGAAATAAAGACAGTTGTATTTGTCCTTTTTCAATCTGGATTGCTGTCTTCTTTATTATTGGACTGGCCAGAGCATCCCTATAATGCTGAATAGAAATGGCAAGAGCCAACGTGCTTGCCTTATTCCTCATCTTATCGGAAAAGCACCGGTATTCCACCGTTAAGTGTGATGTTAGCTGTTAGCTTCTTATAGATGCATTTTATTTTTATTTATTTATTTATTGTTTGAGATGGAGTCACTCTGTCACCCAGGCTGGAGTGCAGTGGTGTGATCTCGGCTCACTGCAACCTCCGGGTCCCGGGTTCAATTGATTCTCCTGCCTCAGCCTCCTGAGTAGCAGGGATTACAGGCATGCACCACCACACCCGGCTAATTTTTGTATTTTTAGTAGAGACGGGGTTTCACCATGTTGGTCAGGCTGGTCTCGAACTCCTGACCTTGTGATCTGCCTGCCTCAGCCTCCCAACGTGCTGGGATTACAGGCATGAGCCACCATGCCAGGCCTATAGATGCACTTTATTAGCTTGAGGAAAGTGCCTTCTATTCCTAATTTATTGAGAGTTTTTATTATGAATGGGTATTGGATTTTATCAAATACCTTTTTTGTATCTACTGAGGTAATCACATAAATTTTGTCCTTTATCCTATTAATATTGCCTATTATATATTATATTCATTGATTTTCAAATGTTAAATCAACTTCGCATTCCACAGATACATCCCACTTGGTCATGGTATGTAATGCTTTTTCTCTGTTCCTAAAGTTGTTTTGCTATGATTTTGTTAAGGGCATTTGCACCTATATTCTGTAGTTTTCATGTGACGTCTTTGGCTTTGGTTTCATGGTAATACTGGCCTCATAGAATAAATTGGGAAGTGGTCCTTCCTATTCTTTCTACTCAAAGAGTTGGTGAAGAACTGATATTACTTCTGTCTTAAATGTTTGATGGAATTCACCAGTGAAAACTTCTGGGCCAAGCTTTTCTTTGTGGCCAGATTTTATATTATGAATTCAATTTTTTTTGCTTATTATAAGTCTATTAAGATCTATATTTCTTCTTCTTGAATCACTTTTGGTAGTTTGTATCTTTCTAGAAACTTCCATTTCATCTGAGTTGCCTAATTTTTGGTCATATAATTATTCGTGTATGACATGAATAATTCTTTCAACTGTTGTAGGGTCAGTAATGACATCCCCCTCTTTCACTCATTATTTATGCATTTGTGTTTTTTCACCTTTTTCTTATTTTCACCAAAGGATTTTCAATCTAATTGGTCTTTTCAAAGAAGTAACTTTTTGTTTCACTGATTTTTCTCTCCTGTTTTTCTATTTTCTACTGCACTGATTTTTTTTTTTTTTTTTTTTTAGAGTCTTGTTCTGTTGCCAGGCTGGAGTGTAGTGGTGTGATCTCAGCTCACTGCAACCTCTGACTCCCTGGTTCAAGTGATGCTCCTGCCTCAGCTTCCAAGCTGGGATTACAGGCACACGCCACCATGCCCAGCTAATTTTTTGTATTTTTAGTAGAGACAGGGTTTCACCATATTGGCCAGAATGGTATCGATCTCCTGACCTCATGATCTGCCCACCTTGGCCTCCCAAAGTGCTGAGATTACAGGTGTAAGCCACCGCACCAGGCCTGCACTGACTTTCATTTGAATCCTTAATAATTTCTTCTTGCTTTGGGTTAGTTTGGTCTTCTACTCATGGATTATTTAAAAATCATTTTTAATTTTCAAAATACTTGGGTATCTCCCAATTTTATTTATTTAGTTATTTATTTGATTTTGAGACAGAGTCTCACTCTGTCACCAACCTGGAGTGCAGTAGTGTGATCTCGGCTCACTGCAACCTTGGCCTCTCAGGTTCAAGCAATTCTCCTGCCTCAGCCTCCCAAGTAGCTGGGATTACAGGCGTGTGCCACCACACCAGGCTAATTTTTTGCATTTTTGGTAGAGACAGGTGTCACCATGTTGGCCAGGCTGGTCTCAAACTCTTGACCTCAAGTGATTTCACCCGCCTCAGCCTCCCAAAATGCTGGTATTACAGGCATGAGCCACCATGCCCAGCCCCTAGTTTTATTCCTGTTTTTGATTTAATATCACTGTGGCCAGAAAAGCATACTTTGTGTTATTTCAATCCTTTTAAATGTATTGAGACTTTGTAAATGGCCTGGTATATGGTTCATGTGTGTTTGAAAATAATGCATATTCTGCTGTTGTTGGCTAAGGTGTTCTGTGAGCGTCAGTTAGGTCAAGTTGGTTCATATGACTGTTTCAGTTTTCCAGTGGCTATGGCTTGCCTCTGTGAATTCCAATCCCCTCCCTGATGTTGGCTGAGAATTTCCAACTCACCTTTCAGCTATTTGATGCTTTCAAGAGTTTGGTTTTCTTCCTCAGCCTTTTGCCTTTTTAGCGTTTTCAGCAGGATGTTTGGCCTGAACTATCAAATCAGAAATTTCTGGGACCTATATTTCAACTTTTAGTATAAAATTGTCTATTTCTAACAATTGGAATTAGACTAAGTACCATTTCCAATAATGTGTGACAAACCCGTAATACAAAGTTTTAGTGGTGAAAGAGAATAAGCCTTTAAATTCCTAGCAAAGTTCCCAAATATGGCAGTTCCTTCCTTAATTCTAAAGCAATTTAAACTACAGTGATTCTAATATAAATTACCAGAATTCTACATAGATAGGGCTTTTGACTTTCAGGCAAAAAAAACCTTACTGGATAGACAAGGGTCACCAAATAAATATTATAAAGATATAAAAATTCAATTAACCTGGTTAATATATGAAAAGTGGACATGTGACTCCTTAACCTCAAGGAGAAATTGACAAAGCCTCCATCCTAGGGAAAAAGTTTAACATGTCTCTCAGTAATTGATAGCTCAGCAGAAAAAAAATAATATATGGATAATTTGAATAATACAACAAACAAGCTTGATCTAAGGAACACACATATATCTCTGAGCCTCCAACAATTGAACAACTCACATTTTTTTCAAACACATATGAAATGTTTATGACAACTGACAACATATTAGGCAAATAAAGAATAATAGTAAGTAAAAATGATTTTTTACTTAATGTAACTTAAGGACATGTAATTAAATTAGAAATCAGTATCTAAAAATTCAGCTCAAAATATATATTTGAAATTTAAAAATCATACCTCTAAATAAATCATAGGTTAAAAAAAACATTGAAAATTAGAAAATCAGAAAATTCTGTTCACCAAGGTTGCAGAATAGAAGGTAACCTGCTCAAATCTCCACACAACAACAAGAATTCTGCCCCTATCCACAATCAAAAGTCTCTCTGCCTCAGGATTCAGACAGGAGTTTGTGAAATCTTGGTGGAGCCCAAGATCTTGGAGGATTATTTTGAGAATGCAGACTGACACCCAGTTGGCTCATCCCCGAATCTTGTTCCTGGTTCAAGGGGCTTTGGCTACCACCCTGTTTGACTTTGAACCTGCAACCAAAACCATCTGTTAAAGGATCCAGAAGGAATTGTGTACACTAGGGCCTCGGTGGAAAGGCATCTGCCTGCTCACATCGATCTTAGAAATAAACTTCAAAGTTGACTTGTGGCTTGGCTCCAGCCTCCACCACTCCTACCTAGGTTCTAGCTCAGAGTTGCTCACATGAGAACCCAGAGGGAGACTCACCCATACCTCAAGTCTAGGAGTCTGAGCCTCTCTGATAGGCTTGCCAACCTTATCCCACAGCAGATCCTGAGGAGAACCAGTCTCAGCTCCAGCCCCTCCCACTGCAATCAGGGAACTATCCCATCTGTACTGAGATCTGCTGGGAGATGCTTACCTATCTGGGCAAACATAATGGGCTCTCCAGTCTCTGTCCCATGGCAGATTACAAGGGTACCCAGTCTCAACTCCAGCCCTCTTGCTGCAATCAATCAGGAACCCATACCACCTATGCAAAGACTTGCTAGGAGGCACACACCCATCTGGGCCTACAGTACAGTATTCTAGACTCAGGTTCCTGGCTAGCATTCCCACACAGGCCTAGTATACCCATTCCCTGGGTCTTCCCCAGGTCCATGTGGGACACAAAACTGCTTCAACCTGAAAGTCCTCATGAGACTCATAGCAAGCCTGGGCTTAGAGCATCTTCCAGTGCCAAGATGGCTACAGTGGTTACAGGCTCAGGGAACTCAATAGTCAGTCTACTTAGAATCCCTGGAAGGCCCTCTGAAGAAAGACAGGCATAAATGAGGCCAGACTGTGAAGACTAAAATAAATATTCAGTCCCTCAATGCACAGACATTGTTGCACATCTACAAGGTCAAAAACATTCAGGGAAATATGACCTAACCAAACAGAGAAAGCAAGGTGCCAGAGGCAGACCCTAAAGTGATAAAGATGTATAATGTCTCAGATAAAGAATTTCAAATAGTTGTTTTAAATTGCTCAGCAAACTTCAGGAAAACATAGAGGATTAATTCAGAAATGTACTAGAAAATTTAACAGAAAGATTAAAACACTAATTTTTTTTTTTTAATGTGAAATTGGCCAGGCACAGTGGCTCATGCCTGTAATCCCAGCACTTTGGGAGGCCAAGGCAGGCAGATTACCTGAGATCAGGAGTTCGACCAACCTGGGTAACATGGTGAACCCTGTCTCTACTAAATAATTAGCTGGATGTGGTGGCACATGCCTGTAGTCCCAGCTACTCAGGCTGCTGAGGCAGGAGAATCACTTCAACCTGCGAAGTGGAGGTTGCAGTGAACCAAGATCGTACCATTGGACTCCAGCCTGGGCAACAAAGCAAGATTCTGTCTCAAAAAACAAAAAAAAAAAAAAAAAAAAAAAAAAAAAAAGCAAAATTCTGAAGTTGAAAAATACTATGAAAAAAATTTCAGTAGTGAACATCAACAGCAGAATTGGTCAAACACAGGAAAGAATCAGTGAGCTCAAATACAGACTATTTGAAAATACATAGTCAGAAGAGAGAAAGAAAACATAATGAAAAGGCATAAAGAAAGGTTGGGGATCTACAAGAGAACATGAAAGCAGCAGATATTCAGATTATTGGGCTTAAAGAGGGAACTGAGGAAGAAAAAGAGGTAGAAGAGTTATTTAAAGAAATAATAATAGGAAACTTTCCAAACATGGAGAAAGATATAAATATCCAGGTACAGGAAGACCAAAGGTTAGCAATCAGATTAAATCCAAATAAGAATACTCCTGGCTGGGCACAGTGGCTCATGCCTGTAATCCCAGCACTTTGGGAGGCTGAGGCAGGCAGATTACCTGAGTTTAGGAGTTCGAGATCAGCCTGGCCAACATAGTGAAACTCCATCTCTACTAAAAATACAAAAAACAGCTGGGCATGGTGGCATGTGCCTATAATCCCAGCTACTCAGGAGGCTGAGACAGGAAAATCACTTGAACCCAAGAGGCAGAGGTTTTAGTAAGCTGAGATCGCACCACTGTACTCCAGCCTGGGCAATAAAGAGTGAAACTCCATCTCAAAAAAAAAAAAAAAAAAAAAAGAATACTCCAAGACATATAATCAGACTCTCAAAGGTTCAACATAGAGAGGGGATTCTAAAAGTAGCTAGAGAAAAGAAGCAAATAACGTATAAGGGAGATCAAATATTCCTGGCAGAAGACTTCTCAGTAGAAACTTGACAGGCCAGGATGGAGTAGGAAGATATATTTCCACTCTGAAGGGGGAAAAAAAAATCTGTCAAGCAAGAATACAATACCCAGAAAAGCGATCTTTCAGAAATGAAGGAGAGATACTTTCCCAGACAAACAAAAGCTGGGGCAATTGATTCCTACTAGACTGAATCTATAAAAAATGCTAAAGGGATTCTTCAAACCAAAAGAAAAGGACACTAACATGACTGTTATACTAATGTAGTAATAATGACATGTAAACTACTTATATATTTACTAAGAAGACTAAAAGACAAAACTATTTACAATAATAATAACTACAGTTTGTTAAGAGATAGGCAATATAAAAATGCAAATTGTGACGTCAAAAATTCAAAATGGGGCGGAGAGAGTTAATGTGTACAGGGTTTTACTTTGCTTCTTTCCTTTTTGTGTGATTAGAGAGAAGTTAGTACCTACTTAAAATAACTTGTAATCTATAGGATGTTTTCTGTAAGCCACACAGGGGAAAAACTGAAATTCTTTCCATTAAGATATGGAATAAGACAAGGATGCCCACTTTCACCACTTTTATTCAATATAGTACTAGAAATTATAGCTAGAGCAATTAGGCAAGAGAAAGAAATAAAAGGCATCCAAATTAGAAAGGAAGGAGTCAAATTACCCTTGTTTGCAGATGATGTGATTTTATATTTTAAAAAACATGAAGATTTCAACAAAAAAACCTCTTAGAACTTATATAAGAACTCAGTAAAGTTGCAGTGTACAAAATCAACATACAAACATCAGTATGCTACAGCAACCAATCTGAAAAAGATATCAAGAAAGAATCCCACTTACAATAGCTACAAAAAATAAAATACCTAGGAATAAATTTAACCAAACAAGTGACAGATCTCTCCAAGGAAAACTATAAAACACTGATGAAAGGAATTGAAGAGGACACAAAAAAATGGAAAGATATTTCATGTTCATGAATTGGAAGAATTAACATTGTTAAAATGTCTTTACTACCCAAAGCGACCACAGATGTGATCCTTATCAAAATACCAAGTACATTCTCCCCAGAAACAGAAAAAGCAATTCTAAAATTTATATGAAACCACAAAAGACCCTGAATAGCTAAGATAGTCCTGAGCCAGAACAAAGCTGGAGGCATCACACTAGCTAATTTCAAATTATACTACAAAGCAGTAGTAAACAAAACAGCATGATACTAACATAAAAACAGACCATAAACCAGTCAAACAGAATAAAGAACCAGAAATAAATCCACATGCCTACAGTCAACTGCTTTTCAATAAAGAAGCCAAGAACACACATTGTGGAAAGGACCAGTCTCTTTAGCAAATGGTACTGGGAAAAGTGGATATCCACACGTAGAAGAATAAAACTAGATCCTCATATTTTACCATGTACAAAACTCAAAATGGATTACAGATTTAAACATAATGCCTAAAACTGTGAAACAACTAAAAGAAAACACTGAGAAAACATTATAGGACACTGGTCTGGGAAAAATTTTTTGGGTAAGACTTCAAAATCATAGGCAACTGGCTGGGCATGGTGGCTCATGGTGGCTTGGCATGGTGGCCTGTAATGCCAGCACTTTGGGAGGCCAAGGCGGGCAGATCACTTGAGGTCAGGAGTTAGAGACCAGCCTGGCCAACATGGTAAAACCCTGTCTCTACTAAAAATACAAAAATTAGCCAGGTGTTATGGTGGGTACCTATAATCCAAACTTCTCAGGAGGCTGAGGCAGGAGAGTTGCTTGAACCTGGGAGGCAGAGGTGGCAATGAGCCAAGATTGCACCATGACACTCCAGCCTGGGCGACAAAATGAGACTCTGTCTCAAAAATAAAAATAAAAAAACCACAGGCAACCAGAACAAAAATGGGATTACATCAAGCTAAAAGATTTCTGCACAGTAAAGGAAATAATAAAGTGAAGAGACCTACAGAATGGGAGAAAATATTTGCAAACTATCCATCAGATAAAGGATTAATAACAAGAATAATAAAAAAATTCAAACAACTCAATAGAAAAAAAAGAAACAAATAATCTGATTGAATGATGAGAAAATGCCATCACAGAGAAGATGAGGGAAAATTTAAATTAAATTAAATTTTAAAAATGGACAAAAGACCTGAATAGAAATTTCTCAAAAGAAGACATACGAATGGCTAACAGGTATATGAAAAAATGTTCAACCTCACTAATCATCAGGGAAATGCAAATCAAAAGCACATGAGATATCATCTCATTCCAGTTAGAATAACTATTATCAAGAAGACAGAAAAAAATAATTTTAGTGAAGATGCAGAAAGAGGGGAATGCTCATATACTGTTGGTAAGAATGTAAAGTAGTACAGCCATTATGGTAAATGGGATGGAGTTTCCTCAAAAAACTAAAAATAGAACTACCATATGATCCAGCAATACCACTGCTGGATATGTATTCAAAAGAAAAGAAATCTCTATATGGAAAAGATATCCGCATGCCCATGTTTATTGCAACACTATTTGCAATAGCCAAGATATGAAATCAACCTAACCTAATGGATGAACAGATAAAGAAAATATGGTACATATACACAATGGGATATTATTCAGCCATAAAAGAGAACAAAATCCTATCATTTCCAGCAACATGTATGGAACTGGAGGTCATTATGTCAAGTAAAATAAACCAGGCACAAAAAGACAAATATCACATTCTCACTATGTGGGAACTAAAAAAAGTGGATCTCATGGAAGTATAGATTAGAATGGTGGTTACCAGATGCTGGGAAAGGAAGTGGATAGGAAAAGATGAAGAGAAGCTAGTTACAGGTATAAAAATACAGTTAAATAGAAGGAATAAACTCTAGTATTCAAATAGTATAGCAGGAAAATTATAGTTAATAATAACGTGTTGTACATTTCAAAATAGGTAGAAGAGAAGAATTCCATTGTTTCCAACAGAAAGAAAAGATAATAAGTGTTTGAGGTGATGGATATCCTAATTTCCCTGATTTGATCATTGCATATCATGTACAGGTATCAAAATATCACATGTAGCCCCAAAATATGTATAATTATTACATACCAATTAAAAATTGTGAAATAAAAATAAATAACAGTGCATTATTAAAGAAAAATGAAATGGAAAACAAAAATATGCTCAATTTTTTCCAAACTTTTATTATATGCAGGTATAAAATGACATTTCAACAAATATAAGGAAAGCAAGTAAACATAGGAAAAATTAAAGACTTACAAATATATCACATTGGGAAATGTTGTTATACTCATAATTCTTTATCTCTTTGTAATTGTAATGAAATAACATTTATGAGAGAAATTATATTCCTCATATTAAATGCCTATATGCACACCTTGAACAAACTAAGTTTAATGTGACCAAAGTTTTTAATGTGACCAAAACAAAATAAAAAATACTCGTAACTGAATAGCATATAGCAAAACTTGTGATTCAATCTGAGAAAGCTCACTGAAACATAAAATGGTATGAAATTTCGTCACGGAGGTGCTTGGAAGTACTTATAGTCTTGATACAAAAATCAGAAAAAAAAGTTTGAAAATTAACAAATGAGCTATGTAATGAAACAAAACCAAAGAAATTAGAAGGAAATAAAATGCCAAGTTTATTAAGCATGGAATTTAATTATTTAAAAAAACTTATAAAGGATTAACAAAGCCAAAAGTTGACTTAATATTTACAAACTTTGGTAATATTGATGAAGAATAAAAGACACATGAATACATGAAAAACTTTAAGAAACAGAATTTAACTATTGAAAGAGCAGAAACTGGAAGGTTAATGAAAAAAAAATATGAACAAATTCATGCCAAAAAATGGAAATAAGTAAAATGAACAAATTTTTAGAAAACAAAATTTACACAAGGAAATATAGAAAACCTGATTAGAATTATAATCATAAAAAGAATCAAATTTGAAATTCAAAATATTTCCACAAAGAAAATACCAGGCTCAGAATGTTTGTAGACAAATGCTACCATTCATGAAGTATATAATTCTGTTATACAAACTCTTCTAGATAATAGAGGGAAAGGAAGCATTCTTCAGTGTATTTCATGATGTCATAACTCTAATGTCAAAATTAGATAAGGACCAGAAAGGAAAACACACAAAAAAATTGCATGGATGCAAAATTCCCAACCCCAATATCAGTTGACTATATCCATTTGTGGGTAAAAAGATGATGTGCCAACACTAAGTTAGATTTATTCTCAAAAATCAAGGAAGGCTTAATTTTAAACTTCTTGGTTTCCATACAAGATGGTGAATTAGCATGAGTTTCTTTTCCCCACAATAACTCTGGAGAACCTCCCAAAATGAGGTGAGATTATTGATATGATGAATCAACATAACTACTATGAGAAAGCCTGAGAAAGCAGATTTGAACTGGTGCAAGTTGGCCTGTGGCAAAATATTTTGGGGTGTGTGTGTGTGTGTTGTCTCTTTTGTTTTGTTTTTTACAAAACTCAGGTTTGGAGCAGCCAGACATTGCAATGAGAAGATGGCGTTGGAGAATAGTTTATAGCTTATACTTTTCTTCCTCCCATACGTTGTTTTGGAATGATCTCTGTCTGCCACATTTACCCATACATGCTCACCAAAAGCCCAGGCTAGATGATGTCAGCTGTGTCTAGCAGTACAGCATTTAAGCCAATTACAAGAAGTTGACAGAAAGACGTGCAGACTGATCAGATATCCCCCCTTTACCACTTCCAAACCCTCAGCAAAGGAGAGATGCTTCCAGCTTCAGCTTAGATACACGTAGAGAGCATGGAAGTCATCACTCACGTCCTCACAATAAGCAAAAAGCTAAACAAACTGAAAACCAGTGATTCCTCTTAGATCTATCAGATAGCTGAGGTCACAGGACACATTGCCACCCTGAAAACTGGAGAGGCAGGTGGATACAGAGAATCACAGGCAAGACCAGCTAACCAGGAGCAGAAGCTTCTGGAGCCAGTAACTGGTAGGAACACTTACATGGTGATTGACACATTGTGGGAGGCAGATCATGGACTGGCTTAAGAGTAAGACTGGGGCCACAGTTTTAGGGAGGTTTACCTCCAGGAACCCCACCAGGTTCTTACAGTGAAATCAGAGAAAAATCCCTTTGTGCTTCTGGCAGAGGTAGGAGAAAAGTAACCATTTTGAAATATGCCTGGGGAAAGTTACTATTTTGAAATATGCCCAGAGTGTTCTCTGAAACAAAGGCTTGCCTTCAAGAGCAATGCTTTACTAAAAATTTTTCTGACTTAGAAGAAAGGCAATTAGACAACTCCACCCCCTCACCTAGGAATGGGGAAAAAAGCTAAGAAATGCCTCTGAAGATTGCATCCCAGGGACTGAAACCCATTAAAAACTTGAAATTTAATTATAATATTATAGATTATTATATACCTTCTCTCCTCAACATGTACTACTATATCAATAGGACTCCAGAAGAATGACAGTGGATTGCAACTAAGAGAGCTGCAGGACTCCCTTTAAGAAGGAATTCTTCTTAGACATACTCTACTTAAAAAGAAATTCTTAGGGATCCCAAAGACAACAGGGAAGCAATAAATAAAACAAAACAAAACATAACACACACACACACACACACACACACACACACACACACACACACACAGAAACTAGAGGAAATTGAACCCTAGGGGCACCTGCAGCTACAACAAACATTAAGCACAGCCTAGCTCCTAGAGATTAACATGAAAGCTTGCAGTAAAAGTCTGATTACCTCAGTTCCTATTACCAGATACAGCATGTTCAGTTTTCAACAAAAAATTATACAACATGCTAAAAGGCAAAAAAAAAATACAGTCTGAAGAGATAAAGCAAGCATCTGAATCAGACTCAGATATGACAGATTTTGGAGTCATCAGAGAGCAAAGTTAAAATAACAATAATTAACATATTAAGGGCTCTAATTGAATACATAGACAACATGCAAGAATTGATGGGTAATATAAAGAGAGATGGAAACTCTAAAAAGAAAAGAAAATGCTGGAAATGAAAAATGCTCGCAAAAATGAAGAAAGCCTTTGATGGGCTCATCAGTAGACTAGACAAGAACAAGGAAAGAATCAGTGAGCCTGAAGATAGGTCAGTAGAAACTGACATGCAAAGGTGAAAAAGAATGAGAAAAAAGAAACAGGGCCTTCTTATGCACTCTTTTGTCTGCCTGCAACAAGTCCTGTTTCTCAACTGCCCAAGATCTCTGCCTAATGATTCTTACTCAGAAAAGCACGTTCTGACCTCATACCATGCTCTGGAGTAGATACAAGTCTCTGTTGAATGTTTTTATAATAGTCTGTAGTTTTCCTTAATAGCATTTAACAAAATTGTAATTTAAGGATTATTTTTGTGTATGTACACTACCATCTATGATTGAGAAACTGATACTAGACTAGCCTATCCAAGAGAAAAGAAATCGTACATCTAGAAAAAATATTTTTTCCAGATGATGGACAGCAGGCAATACAGAACTCTAATCCCCAAGTGAAGGGAAACAAAAGTGAGCCCTCAATACCCCACTTTCTATCTGGAGGCACTTTCCAGACAAGTGACATTAGTCGTTTGAAGAGTTGAGAACATTGCAAGCAATGTCGATAGTCAAATAATATGTCAAATGATTTTAAGTGGTTTTCCTT
Source organism: Ateles fusciceps (assembly GCA_036589455.1). Classification (NCBI taxonomy): domain Eukaryota; kingdom Metazoa; phylum Chordata; class Mammalia; order Primates; family Atelidae; genus Ateles; species Ateles fusciceps. The sequence goes on from JAZHEH010002583.1 coordinate 436,115, forward strand.
GGCTCTTGATGAGTCAATGATGATGTTAGTGATACTACTCAGTTGTTGTTGATGAGTTAATATCATTTGAAATGACTGAATAATTGGCCTCTATAAATAGATTGTGTGGAACCAAACACAAGCAAGAACATTTTCAAAGAAAATACTAATTTAGTAAACCCAAAGGGAAATCTACAAAAATGTGTTCCAACTGCTGGTAGTAAAAATATGTAAAGAACTTTTTTTTTGAGACACAGTCTCACTCTGTCACCCAGGCTGGAGTGCAGTGGCATGATCTCGGCTCACTCCAATTATCTGCCTCCTGGGTTCAAGTGATTCTTATGCCTCAGCCTCCCAAGTTGCTGTAATTACAGGCACATGCCACCATGCCCAGATAATTTTTGTATTTTTGGTAGAGACAGGGTTTTGCCATTTTGGCCAGGCTGGTCTTGAACTCCTGACCTCAAGTGATCCACATGCTTTGGCCTTCCAAAGTGCTGGGATTACAGGCATTAGCCACCACACCTGGCCTAAAGAGCTTTTACTGAGGCTTGGTTAGACAAGTTTACCAAGCTTGCATAAATTTAAGGTTTAAAACCTGTGGTATTCATCAGCAGGTAGTATGCTGGAAATATGTAAGTCTGTCTTATCTGAACAAGTAATGTCAAAAGTGAACTCCATTTGCTCTTATGGACTTAACTATTGTCAGCTCTGTGATTTCTTTCCCCAGAAATAGAAGCCAAATATCCTGACTAGCTCTGTCACACAGCAGTTTAATGACTTAGCAGTAATAAAGTTTGACTGCAATTTTTTAAGCTCAGGGCTGGGAGTGAAATTTTTCTGAATAAGAACTTTGTTCAACCACTATTATTAAACATGGGATGGCTAGAAACTAGCTTTTGCTGCAAAGTTTATGTTTCTTAATGAATTCAACCTAACATTTCAAGGCAAATCAGAGCTTATATGCAAGGCTTATTCTGCTGCAAAGTCATTTCAATGACAACTAATATTTGAATCACAAGTAATGTGAAAATGCTTTACATATTTCACATGCTGTCCAAGTTTAAAATAAGAAGTGATATCTCCATTCTCACAAATATTTTCCACACATATGGATTCTGAGCACAAACTCCAGTTCCAACAGCATTTTTTAGATCATAATGCAAATGCAAAAAATGCAAATGCAAAAGAAATATCCATATTTCAAAATTCACTTAACAGTACAACTGAGGAGCGTCCACCCAACCCTTCTGATTAGTCTGCAATGTAACACTGTGCCGAAAGGCAAACACCCAAAGAATCTGATGAAATTCTGTAAATGACTTCCAAGTCATGAATATACCCAGTTGAATAATATGCTTATGGACAGATATCAGCATTAGACAATGCCTATCAGGGTAAAAGAACATTTCCAAAGATGAAATACATAAAATTTTTATTACAGATTGGCATTAAAAGATAAGCATTTGCAATAGGTTGTTTACAACAAACTTTATTGAGATAGAATCCACATATCATGCAATTCACCCATATAAACTGTACAATCTTTATATAAATTCACATACCATGCAATTCACCCATATAAAGCCTTGTGGTATATTCAGAGTTGTGGAATAATTAGCATGATTTTAGAACATTTTCATCATTCCAAAAAGAAACTCCACATCCATTAGCCATTGGCCCACATTTCCTCCAATTCTCTAAAGCCCTTGGAGATCGATAATCTACTTTGTCTCTACAGATGTGCTTATTCTGAAAATCACATATAAATGGAACCATACAATATGTGGTCCTTTGTTACTGGCTTCCTTCACTCAGCATGTTTTCAAGGTTGACCCATGTTGTAGCATTTATTTATTCAGTGTTTTATTTCTTTTTATTGACAAACAACGTTTCATTATACAAATATGCCACATTTCACCTATTCATTAATCAGTTGATGAACACTGGGTTGTCTCCACTTTCTATTATGAATAATGCTGCTATGAACACTCATGTACACATATAAATGTTTGTTTTCATTCTCTTGGGTATAAATTTAGGAGTGGAATTGCTAAGTCACATGATCATACTGTATTTAATCTTTGAAGTAAATTCCAGTCTGTGTTCCAAAGAGGCTGCACCATTTTATACTCCCACCATCACTGTGTGAGGGTTCCAATTTTTCCACATCCTTGTCAATTCTTATTAATTTTTATTAAATATTATAATGAGCTTCATCATTGGAGGGTGTTTTCCAGGAAATTCTCTAAATCTGATCTTAGCTCAGAAGTAATTTCTTAATTTTAGCATATCCTGTTGTTTTGATGAGACTATCTCCAAAACCATCAAGTCCTGGATCCTTTTTGTTTAATGGTCTTTCCTATAGTTTTTAATCTCTCCTCATATTTTACTATAATCAAGAAGCCAGATGGCACCTTCAACACTCTGCCAGGAAATCTCTCTAGTGAGATCATTAGGCACATGTTTTACTTTCAGTCTGCCACTACGTAAGTTCTTCCTTCCTCCAGCTTTCCAATAACACTTACCTTACTTTTCTAAAAGTCCTCATCTACAGCCTTGTCAAAGACTATGATGCTTCTAAAGTAGTTTCTTCAAAGCACTTTAGGTTTTTACCAGCACATGCCTACTTAACACCCACTGCCAAGTTCCAAATCCACTCCCATATTTTGGGTTTTCATTATGGCAACTGCCTACCTCTAAGTACCAAGTTCTGTATTAGTTATCTATTGCTGCATAATAAATTACCCCAAAACCTACCGGTTAAAACATTTACTAACCCAGAGTTTCTGGGGGTTAAGAAGCCAGAAGTGAGTGGTTTAGCTAGGTCTTTCTGGCTCAGCATCTCACATGAGGTTATGGGCAAGTAGTTGGCTGTGGCTGCAGTCTTATTTGAAGGCTCAGGTGAAGGATCTACTTCTAAGCTCACTCACATGGTAGCTAGAAGGCCACAGTTTCTTGCTGGCTGTTGGCCATGAGCTTCAGTTACTTACTACATGGAACTCTCCATAGGCTAAGTGTCCTCACAATATGGCAACTGGCTTCCCAAAGGTCAAGTAATTCAAGAGAGCGCATGCCCATGCAGAAGCCACAGTCTTTTCATAACCAAATCTTTTAAGTGACATAGCCTCACTTCTATCATATTCTATCAGAAATGAGTTAAATTATTTTCCTGCTGAAACAATTGACATCTCCACCCATTTCTGGAATGGTCACACTTTCTGAAACATTGTTATAATATCTGCTTTAAAGTCTTTCTCATAATTCCAACATCTGTGTCATCTTGGGGTTACTGTCTGTTGTGTCTTTCCTTTGAATTGTTGAAAATTTCCTGATTCATATATTTCATGTGATTCTGCATTGCATCTTGGATGTTTTGAATATTATGAGCCTCTGGGTATTTAATTCTTCGGAAAATGTTGGAGTATTTTTTCCAGCAGTCAATTTAACTGGTTGGTCTTGGTCACCAGTTCCAATCCATCTCCTGTGGGCTGTGGTTCTAATGTCAGTCCAGTTTTCTAAGTATTTTCAGTGCTATTTGGATCTATCTTATATGCCCAATGTCAGACCTGAACAATTATCGGGTCAGACCTACACATATATAGAACAGATCACATAAACAACTGTGTGAGATCACCTTCTTGAGCTTCCCTATCTTTCACCAACTTGATGCCTTCCAGATCTCAGGAGCCACTTCCTCTTCCTGGTGTTCAAGTTAGAAACCCAAGGGTTTAGGTTCTCCTCTCTGCTAATACACCTCATGGATACATCACCTCCAGGTCCAAGTAGCAGGAAGATAGTGAGGGAAGAAAAGCAATGGGGATTCTCCTAACCCTTTTTGGCCCACAGATCCTCTAACCAGAGTGAAGGGTTCCTAACTCTGAGGTGTAGATGCCTGCTCAGCCATCACTGTCCTCACCACAGGAATGCCCAGGAGTGCCACGAAGATCTTGTTTCAAATTACAGCCTGTTATCATTACTTTTGAGGGTTCCCAGACAGCTGCTCCATGCATTAGTTACATTTAGCATGAGAGATAAAGTGGGGCATGCTCATTCCATTTAAAGTGGAACCAGTACCACCCAAAGTTACTTTCTTTCCATTGATTACATCCCTGGAAGATAAACTCTCAAACAGGAACTTCCTAAGAATATAAACGGAGAATTCTGATTGAAAGATTAATATTCATTACTTTATCCAATCACTTTTTGCATTTTTATTAAAAATTTACACATATAGAAAATTTTTTTAAATGACCAATGAACATCTCTACATCCACCACAAATAAACAGTTGACTAATTTTGTACATATTTATTTGAAAATATGCTGCAGACATCGTGACCTTACAAACCTAAAAAAACTTCTGCATGCATCTCCTAAGATTTAGAACATTATCCTATATAACTCAATTATCACTTCTAGAAAAATCAAACATACCACATTTTCTAATACCCATTCCATCTTCATATTTCCCCAAATATCCCCCCCACATGTCTTTTATAAGTTGTTTTTTTTTTTTTATGAATCAGAAGCTAACAAAGGATCACACTTTCCATTTGGTTATGTCTCTTGTCTTAATTTAGAAGAGACCACCTTTTGTTTTACTACATTTGCTTTTTGAAAAGTTTAGACCAGTTGTTCTGTACCAGCTCTGGATTTGTCTATGTCCATACTGTGTAATTTAACTTGTTCCTCTATTCCTTGCATTTCTTTAAACAGGAAGATAAGTCTAGATAAGAGATTTAATTAAATTTGGGGTAAACATTTTTGGCAGTACATCAAGGATGATCACACATGCTTCATACTGAATCCCATCAGGAGCCACATAATGTTAGCTTATTCCAGAAGGAGTGAAATGCAGTTTGACAGCCAAATCTCATTGTAAAGGCAATTCTTTTGCAATAGGTATCTGTGATCTTCTGAAATTTTTTAAACCAAGTTCCTTAAAACTTTTTTCACCTAATGGGTTTTATGATAGATTTTTGCCAGATTTAATTTTTTAATTACATTAAGGGTTGTAAAATGGTAATATTTCCAAATCTATCATTCTGTGTACATTTAAAAGAAGACACATTTCAAATAATTTTATAAAGTTTTCTTTTTTCTCTACTTTCATCATTATGAACTTCTTTTCCTTCTTAATATTATTAGCAATATCAGTGATTATTCTTTTTTATTTTAAGTTGTCCTATATTTGGCCAGTTGGCACCTGTCCCCTTCTGACATTACCCCATTAGTCTTCAAATACTATCTTGCTTTTTATTTTCTTAATAAAAAAATATTTTAGTCACACCACCCACTTCCCCTGCTCCAAATATGGAATCAGCTGTTTCTCCAAGGAACCCTGGTTCCTTTTAGTGGGGAATGGCACTTAGAAACCAAAATTTGGATACTAAGCAAGCTCACCAATATTGGGACAATGTTAAATACTGAGGTCTGTTTAAACACCTCATTTTCTTTGTAATGTATTTAAATACATAAAACAATTACTTTCTGATAAGCTAAAACCAGCCAATTAAGAAATATACTATACTGAATGCTTGAGTTTAATTCTGTATCTTTCTCAGAAAGTCTAGCTAATTGTATTAGAATAATTTTTTTAATGATACCAACTGTGAATCCAACGAAAGTCAAATATAAAATTGGAGGAAAAAGGCCTGGAGGGGAATTAAACATTTAAAATGATTAAAAGAATGCTTAATAATAAATTCTTCATATATAACTTTACACAAAATAATTCCTAAAATATGTGTAATAAGAAGGCAACCTTATAGGTGAAGCCTTCAAAAACACACTATCTGGAGCTCAGCTAGCTTTAAGAATTTAAGTACAATTATAATAAAAGCAAGCATAATTAGGGACTCATAAGAAAAAAGAATATAGTTGTGAGTCAATTATTAAGATTAAGGTGAGAGGAAACCCTTACAGATAAAACAGTAACTTTAAATGACTGCAACTATGTCTAACTAGGCTATAAAACAAATAGTTCTCTTGGAACTTGAGGTTGGAAATGAGCCTATAATTGTCTCAAAACACCAGAACCAAATACCTAGATTCTAGTCTTGACTCTGTTCATTAAGTTCAAATTCTTCATTAGTACAATGAAAGGTTATAATTAAATGAAAATCTCTCCTGGCTCTAATGAGCTACCAGACACGTAGCCTGAGATTCTGCCAAATATATACCTTCTGCAACAGACAACAAAGTATGTGCATGACAGTCTTTCCAACTGCTTCAGTTAATGCACCTTCTACAGTACTGTAATAGTACTCTGTTCAGTTATATAAAACCACATCAAATTAACAAATAACAGAAGAAAGTAAAAGAAACAGAGTCTACCTTTGGGCATAATTCTAAGAACGAAATTCTAAATTAATAAAACTACATTTTTTAATAATAAAGGACTTTTGAAAAAATGTTTCCCAAAGCTGCATGTGTATGTGTATCTACACACACACACAAACACACACACGCACACGTGTATGTTTACACATATAAGTTGCTGGTAGGAAAGCTCATAAAAACAGCATTATTATTTCCACGTTAAGAGTTAAATTTAAAGAATTTCCTTTTTATGTTCAGCTTCTCTTTATGAAAAGGAGCACTTCCTATGTTGGCCCACGATTTTAAAAAAAGGCCTTGCACTTATTTGCATTATTAATAACTCAGTGACTGTTTTTAAAAGAAATTTCACATATTGAAGCTTACTCTTATAAAGGGAATATGGTCTTATGAGAGAAACAATATGTATATTCAACTATTTTTCATGATTTTTTAAAAAGTTAGGCCTTTTACAATTTTTCTATGAATTAAAAAATCATTTATAGGATTTTAGAAACCTTAGAATTTATGGTTCTTTTTTTTTTCTTTTTTTTTTTTAACCCCATCAAAACTGGCAAGCATGGCCATAAACCACAATATGGTTCTTTTAAAACTTAACAAGTCAGTGCTCTTCATAATTTCACTAATCAATTTTACCATTACTTAGTGGCAACTAACATATTTCCTTCAGGAGAAGTAAAAAGACTTAAATCTATTAGGAGTTTGTACCCTACTTATTATTCTCCTTCTTCCCCAGTGAGAAGTCTTGGATTATTTGCAAGATGAACTAAACCTCACAGGCCTTATCTCCTCTAAGAAATCTCTGATACTGAGTAAGTGAGGAGCTGCAGATGGAAGGTTTCCCATATTCCTTCCATTTATAGAGTTTCTCTTTAGTGTGAACTTTTTTGTGTCTGCAAAGGTTTGATCTGTAACTGTAGGCTTTCCCACATTCCATACATTTATACAGTTTCTCTCCAGTATGGATCCTCTCATGTTCAGTTAAAAATGAATACTGGCTGAAGGCCTTTCCACACTGATTACACTGATACGGTTTCTCTCCAGTATGAATTCTCTGATGCCTATAAAGGTTAGATTTGCAACCGAAGGCTTTCCCACATTCCTCACATGTATAAAGTTTTTCCCCCAGTATGAATTTTTCGATGCTCATTAAAGGACGAATACTGGTTGAAGGCTTTCTCACATTCATTGCATTGATAAGGTTTTTGTCCAGTGTGAATTCGCTCATGTTCAATAAGGGTTGCAATACGTGTGAAGGTTCTCCCACATTCCAGGCATTTATACAGTTGTTCTCCAGAATGAAATCTCTGATGTTCAGCTAGAGATGTAAACTGGCTGTAACCTTTCCCACATTCGCTACATTTGTAGGGTTTCTCGCCTGTATGGATTCTTTGATGCCTGTGAAGTTTTGCTCTACAGTTGAAGGCCTTCTCACATGCACCACATTTATAGAGTTTCTCTCCAGTATGAATTCTCTGATGTACAGTGAGGGTTGAACACTGGCTAAAGGCTTTACCACATTCTCTGCAACGATACGGTTTCTCTCCAGTATGCACTCTCAGATGTTTAATAAGGGTTGAACTGTTGCTAAATGCTTTCTCACATTCACTACACTTGTAAGGTTTCTCTCCAGTATGAATTCTCTGATGAGACAGAAGGGATGATCTGTGGCTGAAGGTTTTTTCACACTCATTACATTTGTAGGGTTTCTCACCTGTATGAATTCTCTGGTGTTCAATAAGATGAAGATTCTGCTTGAAGCTCTTCCCACATTCATTACAGATGTGAGGTTTTCCTCCTGGGTAAATTTGGAAGCATTTCATGAGATCAATATTCTGTTTAAAATCTTTCCCAAATGTATAATACATATTGGGTATCCTTTCTACAGGAACACTCTGTTGTGTAACGAGAGCTGTATTTATAAGTAAGTTTTTCTCCAATTCAACATTTGTATGGTTTCCATCTTCACTGATGGTTTTCTCATGCAAGACTATCATTTGCCTAAGAGGTTTCTTTTCTTGCTCCTCTTCTACCCTGCTCTCAAATTCCACAGCTTCTTCAAAGTTAATGTCCCAATGACCATACTTAATGAATTCTTTCTTCAACATTCCCTGCAATGTTTCTTCTTTAAAAATAACCTGCCGATGAGGCAATGCTTCTGTTTCAGGCCAAGTCTTGAAATCTAAAATGCATCAGAAGAATTAATGCCTCCACTGCTGGAAGAAACAAACTGATGTATCAGTGGGACAATAAGATTGGTAACAGTATATATAATAGAAAAGTGATATAATCAGATCTCAAATGCTGACTTGAATCTTGGGAAGAACAGGATGGGATATAGGAAAGAGGGATAAATAGGTTAAGGAGTGGCTTGGGAGAATACACTGGACAAATTAACAATGAAAATGAAGAGATTCCACCCAGGGTGTAGTAAAGTTAGACACAGAAGAACAGGCTGAGTAGAAGATACGAGGATACAGAAAAATGTCAAATGATAAGCCCAAGTTGAGTACCATGGGATACTCCATTCTATCATCATTTTCCACTCTGCATATACCAGGCTATGAAGCAGGCAGCTTGTCTACTTGCTCCTTCTTACTTACATGTCCCTTTCATTATATTTTCTCCTCATGCTCTCTCTGAACTCTATACCCAATAATTTTTTAAATATTTGAATTGGTTTTCTTAAATTTCTTTATTTCATGTGACTGTGATTTTATATCATAGTCTGCAAAGGGGGAAACAGTTTGTTAAAAAGAGGACAGGCTGGGTGCGGTGGCTCACACCTGTAATCCCAGCACTTTGGGAGGCTGAAGCAGGCAGATTGCTTGAGCTCAGGAGTTTGAGACCAGCCTGGACAACATGGCAAAACCCCATCTCTACAAAAAATACAAAATATTAGCTAGGCATGGTGGCACATACCTGTGGTCCCAGCTACTCAGAAGGCTGAAGTAGAAGGATCACTTGAGCCTGGGAGGCAGAGAGTGCAGTGAACTGTGATCACACCACTGCACTCCAGCCTGAGTGACAGAGACTCATCTCAAAAAAAAAAAAAAAAAAAAATAGGAGTCGGGGGACATTCAGGTTTTGAAAATTACAACAGCTCTGCAGCATGACTGTGATGATTATATGTGATTTAAGTTTAGGATGCTCATTATAAAAAAGAGGAAAATATGGAGTAAATCACCCATGTGCAACAATCTAATCCCTGGTGATTGGAAGAATAACAATTTGTTTCATATTACCTTTTTTTTTTTTTTTTTTTTGAGATGGAGCTTTGCTCTGTCACCAGGCTAAAGTGCAGTGGTGTGATCTCAGCTCACTACAACCTCCGCCTCCCTGGTTCAAGCGATTCTCCTGCCTCATCCTCCCAAGTAGCTGGGACTATAGGCACACACCACCATACCCAGCTAATTCTTGTATTTTTAGTAGAGATGGGGTTTCACCATGTTGGCCAGGATGGTCTCAATCTCCTGACCTCGTGATCTGCCCACCTCAGCCTCCCAAAGTGCTGGGATTATAGGCATGAGCCACTGCGTCCGACCTATATTACCTTTCTTTTTATTTTCCCCTTTTTATTTTATCACAAAGAGAGACATATTCATTTCGTCTAATAAGCTGCAACCAAAAAACTGCACTCTCTTTGTAGGAATCTTGAGAATAATGAAAATCTGAAGGAGATTTGAAGTCAATATGTCTTAAAGTCCTGAAATATGCCCAAGCCCCAAGCTCAGCTTTGATTCTCAGTGAACTATTCTCTGTTAAAACCTGATTTCCTTTCATCAATCCATGATAGAAAATAGGTTAACATTAGATAATTGCAATTAGGTAATTGTGTGTACTTTAACCTATACAACTCAAATAAAATACAACTAACCCTGAGCATCTCAATATGGCTCCATATTTCCAAGATTTTCCCAAGAACTGCCTCTTAGTGACCTGCTCATCTATAAAGACTCTCTTGTGCCCATTTCCCAGCCTCTCACTTACCTAGACAGGTATTGGAAGGAACTTCTCCTTCCACCATGCAGGGATCTTGTCCTTGTTGCAACTGATGAATCATCTTTGGCATTGAAAATGGAATCCCTGCTCATAAGGAAGGAAACGAAGTTTGAACAAATAGCATGAAGAGCAATCCAAGAACTCACAGACCACTCACTCTGAACTTACACGGCAAAGAAAGCAAGCCCTGAGAGGCAGAGAAGGCAGCACAAGCACTTCTCAGGGGTACTGGAGCTGCCAATGGGTGAGGAAGGTCTCCGTTCACAAACATTATAGGGCCCTTGCAATGAATGCCTCTAAGATGGGGGGTTCCTAAGTGTTTCTCAGAATCTAAAGTGGGATCTAGTCATTGGCCTACTCCAAGGAGGAAACTTTGATTGGCGGTGGGATGTGAGGGACAGCAGAGGAAGGAGAAACAAATAGCGAGAAGGGCATCACAACAAAATGTACAGTTTCAACTCCACAGCAATTCAACCTTTCCCAGGGGCTCAATATGGTAAAAAAAAAAAAAAAAAAAGTACAGGCTCAGAACCCCAGATAGACCCGTGAGGCGTTCCTATAACAGATTCTTCATTATAGGCAGTAATTCTTACCCAGTGAGACCAGAGTGCTGTAGTTCTCCAACATCACCTCCCGGTACAAGGCTCTCTGGGCAGAGTCCAGGTGCAACCACTCATCCTGGCTGAAGAACACAGCCACATCCCTGAATGTCATGGACTCCTGTAATGGCAAACCCATTCCTGTTCATCCAGGACCATCTTCTTCAATGGAAGACGCAGTAAGAAAGTGACAGTGGGAAGTATAGCAAGCAATTCAGAAAATCTCAGGATTCTAAGTATTTCATATCAACCATTTATGTAATTTTTGGAACCACCCATTAACTATTTAAACAGGTATTTATTAAGTACTCATTAGGAACAATGGCACATGCTATATGCAGTGGGAGTAGGGGAAATAAGGCAAAGTCCCTGCCAACAAGGAATTTAAATACCAGCCTGGGACTCTTTCTCAAGAGAAGGCAGTGTGATGACGGAAGCAAAGACTGGAGTGCTATGCTTGGAAGATGGATGAAAGGGCCACGAGCCAAGGGCTGCAAGGAAACACTAGAAGGTGAAAAGGGCAAGGAAACAGATTTTCCCCTGAGAGCCTCTAGAAGGAACCAGCCCTGTTGACAGCCTGACCTCAAACCAGGAAAACTGATTTCAGACTTCTGACTTCCAGAACCACAAAAGAAGAAATTTATATTGTTTTAAGATGCTGAGTTTGTGGTAATTTTTTACAGCAGCAATAAGAAAGAAATGCAACGTGAACAATTAAAGACAACCTACATATCTATCAATAAGGAAAGGGATAAGCAGATTACAGTACGTTTATTCCATGAAATGTTATGCAGCCTTTAATAGAATTAGGTAGATCTGTATGACATTGGAATTCGACCTTGACATATTGTTGATTCATATGAAAAAGCCAGCCACAAAACAATCTATATTTGTTGAAAATTCTACATCTGTATATACATATGTATGATGCATACAAAACTCTCTGGAAGAATATAAGCTGTCACCCTCATTATTCTTTGATATTTGTGGAGAGGGGCAGAAAAGCAATCGTTCACTTATTGCTTTATACCCTACCATTAGGCTTACAATGTTTTACAGTTAGGGAGATTGTGTGTATGTATGTGTGTGTCTTCCTTTGCTTTGAATTTTCTTAATTCCATTTTAACTTGTATGTTGACTTTTTAGTTAGACCTCTTTGTATTTTTAGTGGTTACTCTAATAATTATAATAGTTTTGGTTACTCATCATCTATTTAGAGCTAATATATCATTTCACATTGAATGCAAGAACCTTGCAAGTATCACCACCACCCTTCTTTATGCTACAGTTGTTACAAAGATTTTCCCAGTTCATAGAGTTGACAGTACTTAACCAAATTTCACTAAGCATATTCATGTTAAGATTTACATTTAAAGGCAAAGGGTACAACACAGCAAGAGAAAGAGAGTCCAGGGAAGCACTGGAAAGCCAAGAGATACTCCATGTGCAGTCTCCCTTTATTTGTACAGACCACACTACATCTCCAGATCTGTGTGAAGAATCTTGGTGTGGGAGAGCTCAAAGGAGGAACTCTTAGCAGGGGTCTTCTATGTAATCAAGCAAGCCCTGTCAAATCATTTAGGCCAGTTGCAAGCCATCAGTAAGGAAGCTTAAGGGAGTAGCCAGTGGCATTGGGATCTTAAAAATACACAAGCCAGGCAGGGTGCAGTGGCTCACGCTTATAATCCCAGCACTTTGGGAGGCGGAGGCAGGGGGGATCACCTGAGGTCAAGAGTTCGAGACCTGCCTGGCCAACATGGTGAAACCCCGTCTCTACCTAAAAAAAAAAAAAAAAAAAAAGGTACAAAAATTAGCTGGGTGTGGTGGCGTGTACCTGTAATCCCAGCTACTCGGGAGGCTGAAGCAGGAGAATCACTTGAACCAGGAAGGCAGAGGTTGCAGTGAGGCAAGATCACACCACTGCACTCCAGCCTAGGTGACAGTGGGATACTCAGTCTCAAAAAACAAACAAACAACAATAACAAAAACCCACACAAGCTGATGGCCAGGTTCAGTGGCTCACACCTATAACCCTAGCACTTTGGGAACCCAAGCTGGGGGGACTGCCTGAGCTCAGGAGTTCAAGACCAGCCCTGGCAACATGGTGAAACCCCATCTCTACTGAAAATAAAAAAAATTAGCCAGGCGTGGTTGCATGCGCCTGTAGTCCTAGCTACTCAGGAGGCTGAGGCATGATAATTGTTTGTACCCAGGGAAGCTGTAGTGAGCCAAGATCACACCAGTTCACTCCGGCCTGGGCAACAGAGGGAGACTCTGTCTCAAAAAAAAAAAAAAAAAAAAAAAAAAATGCTGCCTTTATCTTGTTTTGGCCAAGAGTCAAAAAAAAAATCCAAGAATCCCCAGAGATAAAAATAGAGCTTTTCCAGAGAAAAAAGAGAGCGCTTTCCCAGTCCAGGTATGTAGGTATGTATGATGCATACAAAGCTTTTATGCTATGTTTACATTACCAGATGTAAATAAATTCTATCTTCACAGTTGTTATTTGCGCTATAGCTACCTACGTTGTAAACCCTCTACTATAATACAATAGTATTATTTTGCTTTAAGCAGTCAGCTACATTTTAAAGAAATCAAGAGGAAAAAAAAGTATTTTATATTTATCTAGATAGCTACCATTTCTAATGCTCTTCATTCTTCCTAAAATCAGAGTTCCCATCTGGTATATTTTTCCTTTAACTTGCATAACTTCCTTTAGCATATCTTGTAGTGCAGGCCTGCTGGCAGTGAATTAGCTTAATTTTATTTTACTTGAAAATGCCTTTATTTCATCTTCGTTCTTGGAGAGTATTTTCATTGGATGTAGAATTCTGGGTTGATTTTTTTTTCCTCTTTCAGCATGTAAAATGTCATTCTATTGCTTCCTGGTCGTCGTTGTTTCTGATGAGAAGCTGTTGGTCATTCAAATATTGATTCTCTGCATGCAATACAATTTTTTTTCTGCCTGCTTTCAAATCTTTGGTTTTTGTGATTTTTCTGACTTTTCCCAATATGGTAGAGACCAGCTAGCTACATGTGGCTACTGAATACGTGAAATGTGGCTCTTCTGAATTGAGATATGTTATCAGTGTAAAATACATGCCAGATGATTTACTTAAAAGTATATACACACACACATACAACACATACATACATACGCAAACATATATGAAAGTTATCTCAATAACAATTTTATATGGATTACCTGTGGAAATAATATTTGGATATACTGGGTCAAATAAAATACATTATTAAAGTTAATTTATTTGCTTCTGTTTAGTTTTTTAATGTGGCTGGTGGAAAATTTTATATTAGGTATGTGGCTTGCATTCTTGGTTCACACTATATTTCTACTGCATGCCACTGGTCAATGATGGGTGTAGCTATGACTTCCTTTGTATTTATCCTGCTTGAGATTCATCAAATGTTATAAATTGTAAATTTATGTTTTTTACCAAATTTGAGAAACTTAGGCCATTATTTCCTTTTAATACATTTTGCCCCAGTCTCTGTCCCCTCTCCTTCTAGAACTCTAATTTCATGTGTATTAGATCTTTTAATACCATTCAGTTGGTAACTGAGGCTCTTTTTCTCTGTTTTTCAGGTAGGATAATTTCTATCAATCTATCTTCAAGTGTCACTGACTTCTCCTTATGTTCATTTCCAAAAGTTAAGCCTATACAGTGATTTTTTTTTTTATTTTACGTTTCAGGTATCTTATTTTTCAGTTCTAAAATTACATAGTCTAGAATTACTTTTTTTCACAGTCTCTATTTCTCTGCTTGCATTTTGTATTGTTTCATTCTTTACATGTATATTTTCCACTAAGTCCTTGAGCACAGTTATAATAGCCATTTTAAAATCTTTACCTGTGAATTCCAACATCTGGGTCATCTGAGTCATGGTCTCTATTTATTATCTTCCTCTTGAATTTTGGTTGTACTTTCCCATTTCTACACACGCCTACCTTATCCTGGAAGTTGTATAGTACACAATGTAGAAACTCTGGATTTTGTTAGGTTCCTTTGAAGAGTACTGATTTTTTTAAGCAGGTAGTCAATTTAGCTGGACTTAAATTCCAAACCTGGACACCCACCTCTCTAGTGGGCAGCATTGAATATCTCTGTTCAATTCTTATTTGGGCTACTTTGAGTCTCTCCTGTGCATGTATGGTTCAGGGGTCAACTAGAGATTTAGGCAGAGGTTGTGCACAGAATTTGGGGGCTCCCATTCTCTGCCTCTCTCCTTTCCAAAATTCCTCCTCTCATGTTCCAATTGCTAAGTTTGTCTCAAACTCTATCTTGTGATTCTTCACACCAGTAAGACTACAGGTTTGTGACCAAGTTTTGATCATTCTGTTGGTGCTGACTGTGGCCTACTCATGGGCAAAAAGCTGTAAAAACCAGAAAGTTTATCTGGTGACAATTTCTTCTTTCGAATATACACAGGTGTCCAGTATCTGTCTGCTTCTGATTTCTCTCTACTACCTTCAGGTTTCTTATATTTTATCCAGAGTGTAGTAGTTATCCACAGATGAATTAGTCTGTAAGGAGCTATTTCTCTGTTACCAGAAGCTGGAAGCCCATGTATTTTCTTGAAAATATATTTTAAAAACTCAGTGAGCCTAGCAAAGCTCATTAAATATTAAGAAATAATAAAATGACAGACTCCTAGAACTACAGACCTCATAGACATCTCATCAATCATCTCACCCAGTTGTTCTCATGGGTGTGTTGTATCTCCCCCTATCTCCCCAGAATGAGTAGAAATGTGTGAGGGTGTTTCATTTCTCACAGTGACTAAGGGGGTCCTACTGGCATTTAAAAAAAGAGATCAAGGCTGCTAATCATCTGGAAATGGACAAGAAAGTACTGCATAATGAAAGATAGCTCCACCCAAAATGCTTATCATCTTCTCACTTAGAAACATTTGTTGTCTCAACTGTATTTTAAAAATGCAAGATGAGAATCTAGGTTGTGGCAGGTGGCTTTATAAGAAAGTTTATAAGAAATGTGGTTTCTTAGGTTTCTAGCAATAAACTGACTTTGGCTCATTTACACAAAGGACCAGGTAGCTCCAGGAAAACTGATAGTCACAGAACTAGGCTTGGAAAATGAACAGAAACTAGGGCAGCAACATTCTGGACCACAGCCAGGATCACACTAGGAAACCAGACTTGTGAGAATACTGCTGTCATGGAAAAGTAGATGGTACAGCCTCACCAGCATGAGAGAGCCACTGCTTTTGCTCTGCTGCTTCTCCTTCCTCCAAAACTCAATGTTACTGATGCTGCCACAAATTACCAGAGTACGTGCTACATTAGAGGTCCTCAACCTGTTTGGCACCAGGGACGGGTTTCGTGGAAGACAATTTTTTCCACAGACAGCAGGGTTGGGGGAATGGTCTCAGGATGAAACTATTCCATCTCAGATCACCAGGCATTTGATTCTCATAAGGAGCGCACAAACTAGGTCCCTCACATGCACAGTTCACAATAAGATTCACGCTCCTATTGAATCTAATGCTGCTGCCGATCTGACAGGAGGCGGAGCTCACGTGGTAACGCTCGCTCACCTGCTGTTCACTTCCTGCTGTGCAGCCAGGTTCCTAATAGGCCAGGGGCTGGTACCAGTTTGTAACCCCCCGGGATTGGAGACCTTTGTTCTATTCCTGTTTTCCTTGTATCTCTAGTTCCTCACTGAAGTAGGTCAGGCTTGGGTCACAAGCCTATACCTTATCTATAAATAAAGCTAGGAAAGTAAGTATACCTCAATATATACATAAGTATCTGGTGATTTTTTTTTTTTTTTTTTTTTTTGGAGACAAGAGTGTCACTCTGTCACCTAGGCTGAAGTGCAGTGACACAATCTCAGTTCACTGCAACCTCTGCCTCCTCAGTTCGTGATTCTCCTGCCTCAGTCTCCTGAGTAGCTGGGATTATAGGTGTGTGCCACCATACCCTGCTAATTTTTGTATTTTTTTGTAAACATATTCTGATTGGCAATTGGTTGAAAGAGTTATCATCGGTAGAAAGGAATGTCTGGGTCATGACAAGGGGTTGTGGAGACCTAGGTTTTGTCAGGCAGATGAAGTCTCAAAGTAGCAGGCTTTAGAGAGAATAATGGGTAAATGTTTCTTATCAGACTTGAGGTTTGTGGTGGAGGGGTATAATGAGGCACGTCCAACCCCTACTTTCTGTCACGGCCTGAACCAGTCTTTCAGGTGAAATTTCGAGGGCCCTGGCCAAGGAGGAAGTCCATTCGGATGGCTGCAGGGGGTCCTCTAATTTTATTTTCAGCTTATACCCCTATACCTCAGAATGTAACAGTATTTGGAAACAAGATCTTTAAAGAGGTAATTAAGTTAAAATGAAGTCTTTAGGCTGGATCCTAATCTAATATGGCATGTGCTTATAAGTAGAGGAGATCAGGACACAGACATGCCCATGCACTGGAGAGAACACGTGGCAGGAAGCAGCAAGAAGGTGGCCATCGACCAGCCAAGGAGGCCTCAGGAGAAGCCAGACTTGCCCACACCTTCATCTTGGACTTCTAGCCACCAGAACTGCAAGAAAACACATTTCCATTGTTGAAGCCATCTTGTCTCTAGTATTTTGTTATGGTGCCTTGGCACGCTAACATAGCTCCGTGTTGCTGTAAGCAGGGTACTCACAGCAAACCCATCTTCTGTCTTTACTGCTAATCCCATTCCCCTAGGCCTTAGAACACTTCCAGCGGGGGAAAAAAAAAAAGCATTCTTTTTCTTTAAAAATTTCATTTGTTTTTTTAAAAAAATGTAAATTAAACACAGTCACTTCAGGAAAAATGTTTAAATTGAAAACAAAACAAGGTAAATCAGACTAAATTACTCAAGACAACTTTTGTTCCATTTTTAGAATTACATTCCAGAATGTATATCCAATTACACATACATTTGACTATTTTTAAAACAACATGAAAATAGACACATGAAAAAGACTAGAAAGAATACAAAAGAACATGCAGTGCAAAGTGAAGTATTCCCTTCCAGCTCCAATTAGCAGTCTCATTCTACAGGGAACTGGCAGTACTTTACACATGTATCCTTTAATGGAAAAACTCTCAATCCTGCTTTACTCGCATTTCATGGATCTTTATCACATCCACATATGAATTTTTTTTTTTTTAAGAGACAGGGTCTCACTCTGTCACCTAGGCTGGAGTGCAGTAGTGAAATAAATCACAGCTCACTACAGCCTTGAACTCCTGGGCTCAAGTGATCTTCCCACCTCAGCCTCCCAAACAGCTGGGACTAAAGATGTGTACCACTACGCCCAGGTAATTCTCTTTGTTTTTCTGTAGAGCCAGGGTCTTGCTATGTTGCCCAGGCTGGTCTTAAACTACTGGCCTTAAGCGATTCTTCCTTCTTTCTTTCTTTTTTTTTTTTTTTTTTTTTGAGATGGAGTCTTGCTCTGTTGCCCAGGCTGGAGTGCGATGGCATGATCTCAGCTCATTGCAACCTCTGCCTCCCGGGTTCAAGCAATTCTCCTGCCTCAGCCTCCCAACCTGGGACTACAGGTGCATACCACCATGGCTAGCTAATTTTTTTTTTAATATTTTTAGTAGAGACAGGTTTCACCGTGTTAACCAGGATGGTCTCAATCTCCTGACCTTGTGATATGCCTGCCTTGGCCTCCCAAAGTGCTGGGATTACAGGCGTGAGCCACCGTGCCCAGCCAAACCTCATTCTTTTTGATTACTGAATGATATATTCCACTGTATAAATACCATAACTATTTTCACCATTTTCGTTATTTAGTATTATGTAGATGGTTTCTGTTTTTTGCTGTCACAATGCACAATGACCAATCTTATATAGATATCTCTGGGTACACTTATGTTTATAAGATAAACTGCTAGACACTGAAGTATTGGATCAAAGTCGATGTATATTTTTTTATTATGTTTTATTTTTTGAGATGGAGTATTGCTCTGTCACCCAGGCTGGAGTGCAGTGGCACGATCTCAGCTTACTGCAACCTCCACCTCCCGGGTTCAAGCAATTCTCCTGCCTCAATCTCATAAGTAGCTGGGATTACAGGCGCACACCACCATACCCAGCTAATTTTTGTATTTTTAGTAGAGATGAAGTTTCACCACGTTGGCCAGGCTGGTCTCAAACTCCAGACCTCAGGGTAATCTGCCTGCCTTGGCCTCCCAAAGTGCTGGGATTACAGGCTATGCATATTTTTAATTCTGACAGATGTGGAAGATTATACTTTCCCAAGATGACCACACCAATTTCTCTCCCATCTCACATGCTCTTTGTATAATGTGACACTGACATATCTCCCACCAGGAAATGAGTTCTGTGTTTACTTCCTTTGAAGCTATCCAGTGGAATTCAATGGAAATGATGCAAGTAACTTCCAAGAAAAAGTAGTAAAATAATACACCTTTCGCCTGGCTCACTGCATGCTCATTTTTGGAGCCTAGTCACCATGTTGTTAGCCCAAGACTCATGGAGAGATTATGGGTAGATGTTTCATCCAATAGCCCTATCTATGATCTTAGCAACGAGCCAAGAGCCAGCATCAATTACCAGACACGTGAATGACTGAGGCCTCCAGTGATTCTAGCCCCCAGTCTTTAGATCTTTCAGCTGAGACACCACACTTTGTACGGTAAGCTGTTTCTCCCACACGGTCTGCATTCCTAACCCAGGGAAACTGTGAGAAATGACAAATGATTACTGTTGTTTCAGATCCCTAATTTTCTTACTATATAGCATGTATATCCTTCCATGTTAAAAAGACAGTTCTACTTGATCATTTAAAATTACAATGTAATTGGAATGCCATAAGGAGAAGAGAGACTAGAGCAGAGTGAATATCCAAAGAAATAATGGCTGAGAGTTTTCCAAAATTAGTAGCAGACATCAAACCTCAAATCCAGAAAGGTCAGAGAAGGCTAAGCAGGATAACTACCAAAATATCTACACTAGGCGTATCATATTAAAACTGCAGAACACCAAAGTCCAAGAGAAAATCTTGAAAGAAGACGGGGAAAAATCTTACCTATAGAGACACAAGGATAAGAATGACAGTGGATTTTCTCATTAGCAACATGTAAACAAGAAGAGAGTGAAACAAAATATTTAAAGTGCTGAGGAAAAAAGAATCATCAATGTAGAATTCAATATCCAGAAACATTATCCTTCAAAAAGGATGAGAAACAAAGCTTTCTCAGACAAACAAAAACCGAGGGGAATTCATTACCAGCAGTCCTGCATTGCAAGTAATAATACAAGAAGTTCTTCACGGGGAAGGAAAGTAACATAAGTCAGAAACTTGAATCTGCATAAGACAGGAGGGAAGACTTTGAAGGAACAAATGATGATAAAATAACATCTTTTGTTTTTCTTACTCTTGATTTAAATGATAACTATTTGCTTAAATTTATAATAGTAACAGTGTATTGGGTGATAATAGCATATGGATGAGTGAAATGAATGGCAGCAATGCCATAAGGAAGTGGGGGAGGAAGGGAATATTCTGCTATAAGACACCTGCACTGCCCATGATGCAGTATAATGTTATTTCAAGGTGGACTTCCATTAGTTGTAAATTTATATTAAAAACTACAGGGTAACCACTAAAAAAAAGTTTTTTAAAGCGTAATTGACATGTACAGACAGCAGACAGGCCCATGGTTGCCATACTGATATAAATAAATGTTTGAATAAATAAATAAATGGAGAGATGCTGGGAAAAGAACTGACGCATGACCTGCTTATCCGGCACAGGATGGGAGTTAATTGAAGACCATGCTCCGTGCTCAAAGGAAGGAAGACCTCTTCGAAGCACCAGAACGTGGCCAGACTTGCTGGCTCTAGCTACAGCCTTTTCTCTATCTGTTTACTGATTGTATCTAAAGTGGAACGTACTCTATACCTTCAAAGGAAATGCCAGACTGCCACAGGTATAGATCATCTGCTTGACGCTTTGCTTCTTTTTCACCCCCCCACATCCCTGAGCACATGCTTCTTTGTTTAAACACTCAATAAATAGTGTGGGTCTCCAGTGCTCAGGGCCTTCGCATCCTCCTACTTGTGTTGGCCCCCTGGGAGCCTATCTTTATGCACTCTTACTCTTGTCTCTTAATTTCTTTGTCTCCACCGACCCTCATTACTTCCTAGGTTGTGTCTGGGCTGGTCCCCGACAGAGAGAAGCCACAATCCTCCACACAGATTTCCAAATAATGTATGTCGATTCTTCACCTCTAGAAGTGGTGCCTACCTTGCCACGTCATAAGTGTGGACTACACATAGTGTCTTTTTTCCAAGGAATACAGTATGGGAAGGCAAAAAAGAAAGTAACTGTATAGTGGAGAAACTTGACAAACACTGCCTCAGTCAGGTGATGAAGGTGAACAGCAGCAGAGATAAGTCATGTTATTAGTATGCAATTGTAGTGTGACTGACACTTCATCTCTGTGACCTTCCTCCCCAAAACCCAAACCCCAGTCTAATAATGGGAAAAAACATCACACAAATAATAATGGAGGGGCATTCTACAGAATACCTAAACAGGGCCGAGTGTGATGGCTCACGCCTGTAATCCCAGCACTTTGGGAAGCCAAGGCAGGTGGATCACTTGAAGCCAGGAGCTCGAGACCAGCCTGGCCAACATGGTGAAACCCATCTCTATCAAAAATACAAAAATTAGCAGGACGTGGTGGCACATGCCTGTAATCCCAGCTACTCGGAGGCGGAGGTAGGAGAATTGCTTGAACCCAGGAGGCAGAAGTTGCAGTGAACCAATATCACATCACTGCACTCCAGCCTGGGCAACAGAGTGAAACTCCACTGGACGAAAAACAAAACACCTAACCAGTACTCCTCAAAACTATTATGATCATTACATACAAGGAAAGTCTGAGAAAGCACCAAACCACAGGAGCCTAAGACGATATGAAACTGAACATAATGTGGAATCCTGGGTGGGGTCCTGGCACAGAAAAAGGACAGCAGGTTAAAAACTAAAGAAATGGGCTGGGTGCAGTGGCTTATGCCTGTAATCCCAGCACTTTGGGAGGCCGAGGCGGGTGGATCACAAGGTCAAGAGATGGAGACCATCCTGGCCAAGATGGTGAAACTCCATCTCTACTAAATATACAAAACTTAGCTGGGCGTGGTGGCACGAGCCTGTAGTCCCAGCTACTCAGGGGGCTGAGATGGGAGAATTGCTTTAACCCAGAAGGCAGAGGTTGCCGTGAGCCGAGATCACGCCACTGCACTCCAGCCTGGCGCCTGACGACAGAGTAAGACTCTGTCTCAAAAAAAAAAAAAAAAAAAAAAAACCTCAAGAAACGTGAATAAAGTATAGACTTCAGTTAATAATAATATATCAATAGTGGCTTGTTAACTGTAACAAATATACCATGCTAACGTAGGATATGAATAACAGGGGGAAGCTGCATATAGGGTATGCTAACTATGTAATTCTTCTTTCATCAAAATTGTTACAAAAAATAAAGATTATTCCTTTTAAAACTACTGAGAATATCAAAAAAGTACTTATTTACTGCAGAAAAATATGTATTTAACAAATTATGACTGTTAAGCAATCACTACCAAATTCCATGTGCCTTTTCCCCAGACAATAAATTATTTATTACACGGAAATACGTAACATGGCAAAGAACCAATTTTCTTCCAAAAAATATGCTTGTTTGCTGTTTTCCTAACAGATCAGAGAAATGTGTCGCTTGGTACCCTTAATGAGGGCAGAATGTGATATTGGACATTACCATTGCACTGACTTAAATGGGGTAATGAAACCTGGGATTGCAACACTCTGGGTGCCCAGGAAACTTGATCAAATGGGTTAGATATTGGCCAGGTGCAGTTGCTCACACCTGTAATCCCAGCACTTTGGGAAGCCAAGGTGGGAGGATCGCAGGAGCCCAAGCATTCCTTCGAGCCTCCAGTGAGCCAAGATCTCACCACTGCACTCCAGCCTGGGCGACAAAGCAAAGCTCTATCTCTAAACAAAGCAACAACAACAACAAAAACCCACAAAAGGGTTAGATATTGGATTAGCTATCCCCCCCTCCAAAACAAAACAAAACTGGCTCTCAGGTGCAAACAAACCTAACTCTGCCCTTGGCTAAAATGCGTTAAGTCTCTCCAGCTTGTGGGTGTGGGAGAGCTCAGAGAGTGAAGAACCCTACTTTGGGCAGCGGATAGCCCAGGTAATAGCTGGATATTCCTGTGCACTGAATTGTGCTGGTCTTTACATCTTGGTTTCCTGAAACATCCATCTGCTTAATTAAAGAATCAGCCTAGCCTAGTGAGGCAAAGCTCACCAAATCTGGCAGGTCCTAAAATAATGCTGCTGCTGCTGTTACTGATACTGATCCACAGTAACAGCTGGAATTCATGGAAGTCTTCATATGTCCCATGCAACACTCTCAGCATTTTAAATGTACTTTTTCAGAGCATGATGCTAACAGTATAGACTGTCTCACTGGGATCAAAAGCCAGCTGTGTGACCTTGATCAAGTGACTTGCTTCTTTCTCTGTGCCTCAGCTTCCTCATCTGTAAAATTCAGATATTAACAGTCCTCTTGTAAGGATTAAATGACTTACTATATGAAAGGAATAGATATTTTTATACATAGTAATACATAGACCTGGCACACAGTAAATATGCTGTTTGGGTTTTTTGTTTTTTGTTTTGAGATAAGATCTCACACTCTGTTGCCCAGGTTGGGGCACAGTGGCACAACCATATCATAGCTCACTGCAGCCTCGAATTCCTGGGCTCAAGTGATCCTCCTACCTCAGCCTTCTTAGTATCTGGGACTATAGGTGCTGTCACACCCAGCTATTTTATTTTTAATTTTTTGTGGAGACAAGTCTGCACTATGTTGCTTAGGTTGGTCTCAAACTTCTGGGCTCAGGCAATCCTTCTGGCCTCCCAAAGTGCTGGGATTATAGGGGTGAGCCACTGTGCCCAGCTACTACTGTTACTAATGCTCACATCAATTCAATGAGGTCTGTATATTATTAACCCCACTGAAATTGAGGAAATAGGGTACAGGGAGATAAAATAACTTGCTCAGGGCCACATCCCTAGCTTGGATCTGAAGCCATGAAGTCAAGTTCCAGAGTCCACATTTCTAGCCTACAGGCTACCAACTACTTTTTGGAAAAGCAGTCAATGAAGAACAGGCTTTGGGGTATGGCAGAAAAGAAAATGCACAGAAGGGAGGGGGACTAGGAAAAGGGGCTGGTGTTGATGGAAAGGTGGGGACTTCCACATGGGAATGACAGATGGAAATGCTACGAAAAAGGTCAGGCCTGAGGACAGATTTGGGGAAGGTATTTAGAAAGCTGAAAGTTAAAGTAATGAAAACGGATCTCAAATGGAGAAAGAACAACAAAAAAGAGCCCAGGTAAGGAGGCTAAACTAGCAGAGAAAAAAGAAAAGAATCAGAGAAGGAAACAGAGGCATCAATTAGACAGCTGAGAGGGACATTTGGACGGCTTAACATCCTTGCTGAGCTAGAAGGAAAAGGCCCCAGGCCTGCGTCCTCCCCAGCTCTGGGTTTCAAAGCCCAAGCCACACTGAACTCCTGGGATGCCCTTAGTCTTCTCTAGCCACCAATATCAAGTCTTGGCATCCAGTATCAACTCAGAATGCCCCCCACTTCTGGGCTATTTTCCCTGAACATTTAATCATGTTTCCTAAGATCAATACCACGAACTCCCCAAAGATGAAAATGACAGCTTTCCTCTTTCTATCCCCCGGGTGCTGCACAGCATCCTGTACACAGGGGTCAATAATGCTGTGGAGGGTGTCTTCTGGGCCTTCCCGTCTTTGCCCCAAGTGTGACTATATCCTCTGTAAAGTCAAAGACTGCTTCATATCCCATTCTCCCCACTAAGCACCTACTGTACCAGGAAGTATATGTTCAGAGCTGCCTCCAATATTGATCGCAAAGTGAGTGGGGGTGAATTAAGAGTAGTCTGGGGATAGAAAAGGCGCATTCCTCAGCAGCCCCACGCTAAGCCCAACACTGGGAAAAACTTTTGGGGTTCCAGATTCTTCATTGTTTTAGTTGGACCAAAAAGTACCTGGACAAAGTCTGGAAACATGCCTGCCATCTGTGAATCCAGAAGCCAACTGATGAGAAAGACAAACTTCATCACTCTCACCTGAGCGGGCAGCAGATCCACAGCCATCCCTTCCTCCTCAGTCTTCCTGTCCAGGGAGAGCAGAGTGTGGACAAGGTGGGTCTGCAGAGGAAAAGGCGTCAAGAGGAATTCTGGCGTCAGGAGAAGGCTTGGAGAGGAAGTCACAACCGCTCACAATGTCCATCAGGTCACCCCACTTAATGATACAAACCAAGAAGGGTGTTTACTAAGGCAACTTGCGAACCTCTATCCCTTCTCTGTATTAACCATACTTCTATTTCTGTACATTGATGCTTTAACATCCACCTTAGGGCCTTTCAGCTACCTCTAAGCAAACTGTGACTCACCCAAGGATGTCTGGAGTCCTCAGCTAACTTTAAACGGTAGGCCCTAACAGTTGCAATGAATATCCGGTTGCCTGGGGGTGCCACTTTCCAGCCTAGCTAGCTGATCCTAAGCCTGCCTGCCCTGCCTTGCTTTTTCCTCCCTGTAGAAGCTACGATAAAGAGGCTTCCCCCGCATCCCCACCCTCGTGACAGATCCCACTGTTTGCCCTGAGTGGCTCTTCCGTGGAGTGCTGTGCTCTCCCCAAGAAACTGTGAGCATAATCCAACCACTAAGCTTTCCCAGCCTCTTAGTAGATCTCTGTCGGGCCTTACCACACTTCACCCAAGGTAACAGGATTAACACACTGTCCCCACCCAAGACACATGCCAGCGTGTTGCCGTCCCTCCTAAATAATACTCCTTGGGTGCCGCCTCTAATGGCATCCACAATCGGAAACAGCCACACACCCCACACACACCCCAAGGGAGAGGGGTGGGGACCCTGCCTGCCCCACGGAGAGCAAGGGAAGAGGCTGCCTGGGACAGCCAGATAAGTGTCAGCACCTCCAGGCCTGCATCTACAGCGACTCCTCAGGGTGCCCCCTGGCATGGAGACAACCTGAGGCTCTGCCAGGCCAGCTCCAGCAGGCGCCTCGGCCAGCCCAGGAGAAGCTGCCATGCAAGGCCTCGGTTACTCGGCGACGCGCACCTCTTCCTAGAAGCGTTGAGTGCTTTCCAAGTAGTATTTTTAACTTCACATTTACAGATGAGACCAAGACTAGAACTAGGGGGTTGTGACCTGCCCAAAGTCACCAAAACGGAAAGTAGTAGAGCCAGGAAGGGAATCCTGATCCAAGCCCCAAACCCCAGTTATACTGGGCAATGACCTCGCCACTCTGCCTCGGTTTCCTCCTGGGAGACCGGGAGCAGCGTACCGCCACCCTATCTGTGTAGCGGGGGATGCGCGGAGTTCGTTCGGGCGAGGCGCTAGCCAAGTGTCTGGCACCCGCGCGCTCTCGGCAGGCTCTCGGCTGCTGCTTTTATTATTTCCGTTACTGAGAAGAAAATACACAGAAGAAAATCGCAGAATGAACAATGACAAAAGGCTGGCATCCCCCACCCCAGCGGCCCGGCGCACCCAGCTCACCTGGTGGGGCGCTCCCTCCCGCGGGTCTCCGGCCGCCCAGGCCGCTCGCGGACGGCGCCCCGGGACCCTGTGGCAAAGCGCCCCGAGCCGCGCAGGGCCGATCCCAGATGCCCCGACGAGGCTGCACGCCACCCACTCGTTGAAGAGGCGTGGATCCACCCCGGCGGAGAAGAGACAACTGAGAGCGCCTCAGCCCTAGGCCGGCAGTCCTAGCCAAGCCGGGATGGCCACAACCAGGAAAACCCCAGAAAGGCCGCGAGCTATCCCCGAAACCCCGCCAACCCCGCCAACCCCGGGAGAACTACCACTCCCGACATGCCTCGATCCCGTGCCGACTACACTTCCCAGGGGGCGCAGCGGTGAACGCGGCGACTTCCGGGAGAGGAACCGCCTCCACCAGCAAAAGCTCTCAAGGGCGACAGTCCGCGTGGGGGTTGCCGTGCGATTCAGTGCGCACCCCGCCGCACACGAGGCAGGAGGCCTCCCGCTGCTGGCCATGCTGCCTACAGCCCGCGCACTTGTTAGGCAAGCAGAATGGTTTGAAAAAACAAAACCCGAAATTAGATGCATTTAGGAGGATCAGAGTGCTGTAGCCCCCACCTCTGGTTGTGATTTTCTCTCTTTGTTGATACGAAATAATTTACATAATTTATAGGGTCCATGTGCTTGTTACGTGCATAGACTGTGTAATGATCAAGTCACAGTATTTGGGGTGCCCATCACCGTACGCATTTATCATTTTTATGCGTTGGTATCATTTCAAGCCCTCTCCTCTATTTACTTTGAAATATACATAATGTTATTGCTAAGTATACTCACCCTAGTCTGCTATTAAACATTAGAACTTATTTCTTCCGTCTAACTGTATGTTTGTACCCATAACCAATCTCTCTTCATGACCCTTCCTTTCCTTCCTTCCTGGCCTTTGGTATTTATCCTTCTATTGTCTGTGTTCATGAGATCACGTTTTTTAACTCCGGAATATAAGTGAGAACATGCAGTACTTGTCTTTCTGTGCCTGGCTTATTTCACTTAACATAATGACTTCCAGTTCCATCCATATTGCTGTAAATGCATTATTTCATTCATTTTTATGGCCGAATAGTATTCCATTATGTCTATGTAGGACATTTTTCTTTATCCATTCATCTATTGCTGGACACTTAGATTGAGTCCATATCTTGGCTATTGTGAATAGTGCAGTGACAAACATGAGTGCAGGTATCCTTTTCATATACTGGTTTCTTTCCTTTGGATAGATAACCAGTAGTAGGGTTGCTGGATTGTATGGTAGTTCCATTTTTAGTTTTTTGAAAAAAATCTCCCCACTGTTTTCCATAGTGGTTGTACTAATTTACATTCCCACTAACACTGTGTAAGAGTTCCCCTTTTCCCCAAATCCTCACCGGCATCTGTCATTTTTTGTCTTTTTAATAATAGTCATTCTAACTGAAGTGAGCTTATATTTAATTACAGGGTGTTAGTAATCAAACCAGCATGATGTTGGTATAAAAACAGACACACACACCCATGGAACAGAATAGAGAACCCAGAAATCACTGCACCCACTTATAACCAACTGATTTTCAACAAAGGTGCCAATAACACACACTGAGGAAAGGAATATGTCTTTAATAAATGGTTCTGGGAAAACTGGATAACAATAGGTGGAAGAATGAAATTGGACCCCTTCTCTCTCAACATATATGAAAGTCAACTCCAGATAGATTATAGACTTAAACATAAGACCCCAAAACTGATAAAGGAAACATAAGGTCATCAGGACATTGGTCTAGGCAAAGATTTTTCTTTTTGTTGCCTTTTTTCTTTTTGTTGTTCTTTTTGTTGTTTCTTTTTGTTTTAAGGTCTATGGCTAAGACCTCAAAAGCACAGACAACAAAAAGAAAAATAGACAAACACAACTATATTGAACTAAAAAGTG
Organism: Ateles fusciceps; assembly: GCA_036589455.1. Classification (NCBI taxonomy): domain Eukaryota; kingdom Metazoa; phylum Chordata; class Mammalia; order Primates; family Atelidae; genus Ateles; species Ateles fusciceps. Next base: position 464,629 of record JAZHEH010002583.1, read on the forward strand.
CAGAGCAAAAGAAACAATCAATAGAATGAAGTGACAACTTCTTGAGGGAAAATATTTGCAAATTACTCTTTCAACAAGGGACTAATACCAGTATATACAAAGAATTCAAATAACTCAACAGGTTCGTGACCAGCTGGGCCAATGTGACAAAACCCCATCACTACTAAAAATACAAAAATTAGCCAGCTGTGTGGTGCATGCCTGAAATCCCAGCTATATGGGAGGCTGAAGCAGAATTGCTTGAATCTGGGAGATGAAGGTTGCTGTGAGCCCAGATCATGTCACTGCACTCCAGCTGGGCGACAGAGTGAGACAACGTCTCAAAAAACAAAAAACAAAACAAAAACCCAACACCAAAACAACTCAACAGTATACAAACAAATAATTCCATTAAAAATGGGCAAAGGGCTGGGCACAATGGCTCATGCCTGTAATCCCAGCACTTTTAGAGGCAGAAGTGGGTGGATCACTTGTGCCCAGGAGTTTGAGACCAGCCTCAGCAACATAGTGAGATCTTATCTTTACAGAACATAAACAAAATTAGCCAGGCTTGCCAGTACAGGACTGTAGTCCCAGCTACTCAGGAGGCTGAGTGCAGAGGATTGCTTGAGCCCAGAGATTGAGACTGCAGTGAACAGTGATCTCACCACTGCACTCCAGCCAGGGTGACAGAGTGAGACTCTGCCTCAAAAAAAAAAAAAAAAAAAAAAATAGACAAAGGACATGAATAGACACTTCTCAAAAAGACATTCAAATGACCAACAGGTATATGAAAAAATGTTCAACATTACTAATCATCAGGGAAATGCAAATCAAAACCATAAGATAGTTACGTTATTTTAAATTATTTTAATGTGTACCATACACAGAAGATAATGTATGCATAGGCACAGTTTAATAATAAAACAAATACCCACATCCAACACTTGGGTTACAAAAGAGAAATTTACCCAGAATTTGGAATCCTTGTTCACAATGCTCCCAAGTCATTTTCCTGAGTTGCTTTCAGCATTCATTTTGTTTGATAATTACTCCACATGCATGTGTCCCTAAATATTGTTGACTTTTGCAACATTTTAAATATTTATATAAAGACAACCTGTTATATACATACAATATACAATATGTATATAAAGGTAATATGCTATATACATACATATACAATTGTATATTTTCAATTGTATATTGTATTCAATTTTCATACAGTATATAATATGTATGTATATAGCTGATTCTCTTTATATAAAAATTTATATACATATCTATATACATCTATCTGTATATATATGCATATATGTATCACGTGTATATATATGCATATATCACATGTATATATATATATATATTCTTCTATGACTTATGTGTTCAACACACTTTTAGATTAGTCTACCTTGATACATGCAAAGTTCATTCATTTTCATTGCTGTGTAGGATTTCATTATTCATTCAACAACAACAAAAATATATTGAACACTTATCCTGTGCCTGGCATTGAGCTAGATGCTAGAAATACACCAGTGGGCAAAACTGGCAAAACCTGTATACAAATGCAGCTTGAATTCTACTGGAGGAGAGGGAAGAAAGATAATAAGAGAATAAATATGTTTTGAGCTAGAGATGAGTGTGAATGTAATCAAAATACTTCATTCCAAAATATACTTCCCTGACATATCTTGAGATGGCTATTCAGAGAGCTAGCAGACAGGAATAGCCCTGAAAAGCTGTCTTTTGTGGAGGAGACTTGCCTCTGTAGAGGAAATGAAGTGACGTAAATAACAGATGTAAATAGGCTTTCTCTGAGGCTCTCCTTTGTCCAGATCTGGGAAAGATTAACTGGGAGTCTGACACCTTTGAAAATTTGGCGCAGAAACTTTAACCATGGGCTACCATCTATCCTTAGGCTGCCACCTGTGCAGCTTCATCTGCATAATAAGACTACCTTTTCTTCAGGTCTTTCTTCTTCTCTCCCTCACATAACCTGTCTTAGCCATGATCCAAGCCCCTGTTCTTCCTGTAACTTCAAGATGGTATAAAAACATCTACTATCTTGCCTTTCTTTTTCTATATTTTTTATCACTCCTGTGCTTATATTCACTTTAATAAAATTTGTATGCCTTGTTTTCCTGTTAAGCTGTGTATCAGTTGTTTCATAGACTCAAATTATCAAAACTTCAGGAGGAAAATTTAAACTTCCCTATAAGTGCAAATAAGAACTTAAAAAGGGAACAGGAACTTGGAGGGTGGGAGAGTTTGCAATTTTACACACAGTGGTTAGAAACATTTCATTAAGAAATGTTTCTTTGAAGAAAGACCTGCAGAAGATAAGGGATGAACCAAGTTAAGTATCTGTGGGTGAAGCAGGAGCGGCAGGGAACAAATCTCTTGAACACCGAACTGTGGAAGGAAGTGGCTTTTTATTCATCTGGGAGCTGCGGGGGGGTCTACAGCCTTATTCACTGAGCTCCCCAAGCTGCAGCTTCTCTCGCCTTTATAGACTTACAATGCTAAAAGGGAAACTGAGACAGAACTATGTCATTGTCCATTTGCTGGACATCTGACCTTACAATCTTTTGGATTCATTGATTTGCTAATTCATATGCAGTGCGAGCAGGGACGAGCAAGGGAGGGGAACTTACAGAGACAAGACAAAAGTAACAAGCTGCTGGTTGGCAGAGGTGTTAACAGGAGGGAGCCTGGTCCGTGGAGACTCGGGGGTGTGAACCAGTGCTGGGCTCTCACAATTGTTGAAAGGTGCAAACGATCCAAATATCAACCAATGAATGGATAAACAAAATGTGGTATATACATAAAATAAATATTATTCAGCCTTAAAAAAGAAAGAAATTCTGACATAGGCTGTGACATGAATGAACCTTGAAGACATATGGTATATGAAATAAGCCAGATATAAAAGAACAAATATTGTATTATTCCACTTATAAGAAATACCTAGAGTAATACAATTCATAAAGACAGAAGGCAGTATAGAAGGTACTAGGGTCTGGGAAGGAGGAAACGAGGAGTTACTGCTTAATGGGTACAGAGTTTCTGTTTGAGATAATGAAAACGATCTGGAAATAGATTGCACATTTAAAAATGGATGAAAGGGTAAATATGATGTGTATTTTATCACTTTCCAGTTTGATAAAGTACACACAGAATGTGAGGAGGCAGCACGGGAAGGTCATGGCTCTGGTGAAGTGCTAACAGAAAGGCAGAAGTAGGGAATCCATGCATTAGACAGACAAGCAGCAAGAGGAAGAAATGTAAGATCCTAGAGGAAAAACAGAGAAACCTCTAATTCCCACCTCCCCCACGACTCCCACGTCATCTAGCCAAAGAAATCATACTTTGCTTACACTGACAGAAGAATACTGGAATTACAAAATCTTGGGTATAATCCCAAGCTTGCTGTGACAGAAAGGACACAGAAATCAGCTCGAAGGGGCTCCCAAAGGCCAATCCTGGAACAATTTCAGCACCAAAATAAATAATTGATATTACCAGATTATAGGCCATTGAATAAAATAGAAAAACATGCTTCCAGAATCATAGAAACAAACATAGAATATAAAACTCTTCTTCAAAGTAGAAAGCCAATTAACAAGTTAGAAGAAACAACAGAATTATAAAATCTTCATTTGGAAGTGATTATAGTAAGTGATTAAAGCAAGTATCATCAATGAATGAAACTAGAGATTCAAGTTTTTTAAACACTGTTTTATAATTATTACCATTTATATTACGTGATTATTTTAAAAAGTATTTTTGGAGACAGGTTCTTTCTCTGTGGCCCAGGCTGCAGTGCAGTGGCATGAACACAGCTCAGGCTCAAATAGTCAACCCATTTCAGCCTCCTGAGTAGCTGGGACTGCAGGCACACACCACCATGCTTAGCTAATTTATTTTTTATTTTTTGTAGAGATGAGGTCTCACCATGTTGCCTATGGTCTCAAACTCTTGGCCTCAAGCGATTCTCCCACCTCAGCCTCCCAAAGTGCTAGGGATACAGGCATGAGCCACCATGTCTAGCCTTAGTAGATCAAGACTGACGAGTAAAAATACATATACATACACTCACAGGATTTCCTGTTAAGATACTGATGATTATAAAAGGAAAATTGTAACTTCACAGTGCAAAATCTGGCAGATACCATCTGAACCAAAGGGGAAAGTTTAAATGACCAGCAATTTGGGTAAGTCACAAGTCCCCTAGTAGGGTATGATGATGAACTCAGAATACAGTATTACTTCCATGGTTTCCTTACCAAAAAAGCATAGCATAAATGTAACATGAGGAAGCATCAGACAAGTCCAGTGAAGGGCCAGTCTAGAAAACAACTGGCCTGTTCATTTTCCACAGATCTATCCATGAGAAAATATCTGATAATGTGACAGCCAGTAATAGCCCCAAACCACATGAAAAAAAGGGCATTTTAAGTAATTTCTCTGAATAAAGTACATCAGGTATGTCAACCATATTGTAAAAGTTAAAGCATATTCTGCCTTTTTCAGGTTGCTTTGAAAATGACCTGTTAGGAAGCCACGAAAATGGACATTTTTCTTTTTGCCTAGATTCCGAACAAGTCTGTTGAGAAGTGTTGAGTCTGAACAAGAGAACTTAGGCAAAAAAAATGTGTTGACAACTTAAAAATGATACTCAATTCTTTGCCTATTTATCTTAAGGTACATGTAATTTATTGTGCACTTCCTTACTGGGGTTAGGAACCAATGTTCTCTTTATCTGGAGATCTAGGAAGATGAATGAGAAGGAAAGATGTAGACAGAAGAGAAAAGTGTTGATAGTTCTGTCAATGAGACACAGTCCTATTCAGCAATGGCCTGAAGAAGGCTCTGACCATGGCAAGGCTGTTAGGTACAACCTTTAAGCTCATTCCATATTAACCTTCATGTTTACATCACCCTGGGTGATCAGGCATCAGGATCTCTGTTTTATTCTTCCTCAATTCACCCAAGATTGAGTTGAACAAACAAAATTCTATTAGTCATTTTTACTGACATACACAATGGCTCTGGCTCGCTGCAGCAGCTTCCTTCCGGAAAACGGAGTCTCTCTCAAGCACCAAACAAGTCGAGGAAGACTGTGCTTCTCCCCAAGTCATCTCCTTGCCTCACACACACAGTTTTGTAAATCCCTGTCCCTTATGTTATGTGATAGCTAGTCTCCATACATAGTTCCCCAGTGAACCATGCCCTTGACATTCATAGTTCTATAAACTACTCTTGACTCTGGGCCAACTTTGTGACTCATTCCCGACCAATAGCATACAGCAGAATCAAAGTTGGCTTTTAAGAGCTGCAACTTCTACCTAGGTGTCTTGGAATGCTTGCTGTTGGGACACTCCCTCTCAGAAATCAACTCCCATTCTGTTAGAAGCCCAAGCCACATGGAGTAACCCAAGCCAGCTCTTACCAAGCAGTCACTAGCAACTGTCAGCTATCTTGAAGCCCAGATTAGCCTTCAGCCCTCGCTGCTCTATGACTGCACATCTATTAGCAAAAAAGAACTTCCCAGCTAAGCCCCCAAATGGGCTTATGATGGACAATAAATTGTCTAACACTAAATTTTGGGGTGATTTGTCTTACAGCAATGGATAACTAGAACATCTTCTCAATCATTTGATGTTTTTACTTAAATATCTTTATCACATGTGTGTGGTTTGTTGTTTTTTTTTTTGAGACAGAGTCTCGCTCTGTCGCCCAGGCTGGAGTGCAGTGACGCAATCTCGGCTCACTGCAACCTCTGCAACCTGGGTTCAAGCAATTCTCCTGCCTTAACCTCCCAAGTAGCTGGGACTACAGGCACGTGCCACCATGCCTGGCTAATTTTTTGTATTTTTAGTAGAGACAGCGTTTCACTGTGTTAGCCAGGATAGCTTCGATCTCCTGACCTCATGATCCACTCGCCTTGACCTCCCAAAATGCTGGGATCACAGGCATGTGCCACTGTGCCTGGCCAGTATGTATAATATATAATTTTGCAATAAAATGGTATCATACCCTATGTAGTTTCCCAATGACTTTTAAAAACTCAAAAATGTTTTTCAATCTATCCCTTTTTTTGTTATAGAGACATAGTCTTGCTGTTTCCCAGATTGGTCTTGGACACTTGGGCAATACAGTGATCCTCCTACCTCAGCAGAGTAGCTAGGACTACAGATGTGCTCCACCATGCCAGCTTCATCCACATTTTGCTTAGCTTTACTCATTTTCACTGCTGTTTCTACTGTGTTAATATTCCAAAATTTATTCATTCTCCTAATGGACATTCAGACTACTTACAATCATTTGGTATGATGATCAGTGCTGTTAAGAACATCTTTATGCATATCTTGATGCCAACATGCAATCATTTATCTAGTATATCTCTACTGATTAATAATCTCACTACTAATGAACTCCTATTCCACACACATTCCAAAGGTCAGTATTGTCACACATCCTAATTTTTCCTCATTTGTGGCTGTAAAATCATACATTATTGGTGGCTCTAATTTGCATTTTAACTACTAAGGAAGTTAATCATCTTTTCATGTTTCTGGAAATTTGTATTTTCTCTTCTGTAAATATTCATGTATTCAGCCCATATTCCTAGTGGTATTGATCTGTACAAATTAAAATTTCCAGATTATAATAGCTTGTTAGGCATAGTGTGGAAATAATATCTGTTTTGTGCCTCGACTTTTCACCTCCCTTTTGGTATACTTTGATAAGCAGTTCTTTAATGTGAACAAATACATCAAAAATTTTATATAGCTCATTTTTAGCCTGTTTAAGAAATCCTTCCCTAACACCACAAAATCATTCCTTACATATTCCTCCAAATTATTCCACTTTTGCCTTTCATATAACTGTTACGGTGAGGGTAGAGATCTAATTTTTTTTGTGTGAACCATTTCTGTCTCAGAGCCAATTTTGAACAGTTCATTCTTTTTGTTTTTTCAGATAGTCTCTCTGTTGCCCAGGCTGGAGTGCAGTGGCGTGATCTCAGCTCACTGCAACCTCTGCCTCCTGGGGTCAAGCAATTCTCCTGCCTCAGCCTCCTGAGTAGTGGGGACTACAGGCACAGGCCACGGCAACCGGCTAATTTTTGTAGTTTTCGTAGAGGTAGGGTTTTGCCATGTTGGCCAGGTTGGCCTCAAACTCCTGACCTCAGGTGATCCACCCACCTTGGTCTCCCAAAAGTGCTAGGATTACAGGCGTGAGCCACCACAACCAGCTACAGTTCATTCTTTCTCTGTATTTCTTGTCATGAATGCTTCCAACATCTTACCATTGTTTTTCAGTAGGCTTTCTATAAATAAACCTACATTTATCATGCTATTAACCATGCTTAGGTACTCTGGATTACATTTACTAATGCTTGCTTGGGATTTCTACATTTCTTGTTCATAGGTAATATTAGTCTACAGTGTTCATTTCTTGTACTTTACCTGACTTTGGCACTGGGTTATATTAGCAAAACTGTGCTTATACATTATCTCCTCCGGAAGATTTTGCATAAAACTTGAATGATCTATTTGTTGAAGTTTTGACAGATCTTGTCTTAAAAAATAACTGGGCTTAATGTTTTCATTGTAGGATTTTAATTCAGATTTAACTTTTTGATGATTTCAAAACTATTAATCCTTAGGGAAGTTATATTTTCCTAGGAATTTTCCCAACTTAGGTAGAGACAGAAAAACTGTTGTGGGAAGTGAGTATCAGAGATGAGGCATTCAATGGTCCTGAGAAGTCTGTTCTTCACAAGCTTGAAACAGTAAGACTGAGTAACCCAGGAGGCAAAAGCTGAATTCCATGATTTTTGCTATGTTCCCAATAACACTTTCCTGTTTTCTATCTTTTAAAGTTCCTTGGCAGAAAAATCACCTAGCACTTTATTAACTGGGTGGTTTCAGCCCTTAAGTGGTTGTCCCCCTTACTGATAAACTTGGCTAAACTAGATGTTAGCATCTGTAAAGCCCAACGATTTTAGTTTGACTTGTGAGGGAAGTATTTTTAGCTGGCTAATCTTATGGTTCACATTTTAGAAATGCTGAAATGGGTTAAATCACTTGTTAGAGGATCTAAGTCCATTTTCTGGAGAAAAGAGCATCTGAACTCAGAGCCTAAGTATTTGCCCAGTGACCTTCAGAGTGTGGGGGAGAAAACGAACATTGTCTGACAAAGGCAAAAAAGTAGGAAGTAATGGTGAAAGTCATCTGGTTCATTTTATGTCCAGGGATGATGACTTGAGTTCCACATGTTCCTGGGCCTTCTGGTGGGTGGTAACCAGAGAACTCACAGAAGCAGGCACAGCCTGGGGAGACAAGTTGTGCTCCCATATTGGCTACATTGTGAGATAAATACATTTCTGACATTTTTCAGTAAATTGCAAAAGCAGTGGTTGTCTGAATGACCTTTACTTACCAATTTAATACAGCAAAGGTAATCACTTTTTATGAGGAAAAACAAGTGAAATACCATGCGCTCTGACTTCAAGTGACTTTATATCTGACTCAGAACAAGTAGTCAAGAAGAAAACTCAAAGGACAGTATGTCGGCATAGTTTATGGAGTGATTTTCTTCTCAGGTGAATGGCTTAGAAAGCAGAGAAACAATTCAAAGTCTTACCATGAAGTACAGAATCTGCTTTAAGACTATTAAAAAACATGTTAGTGACAGTGAGGTAGCTACAGGTCACCTGTTCCTATTTCTTTTCTAAAACATTCTTTCTAGTACCACTGGCTTGCATAACAGTTTCAAAAAATAGAATCCTAGATTTATCTGAAGTCTGGATTTTATGGCTGTACTTTTACATAAACAGCAGGCTTCCCAGTGATGCTCATAAAGCTGGTAGCTGTTATCATACATCACTAGAAAATCAAATACTAACCCTGCAATCTTAAAAATTCTCAATTTCATAACTTAAGAATATATGAATAATCATTTTACAGAAGCTTTCCTAGTATTCTCAAGGTTACCCTGCATCATGAAGTCTCCAATGTTTGATGAGATCTAACTCTGAAGTTTTACCCACAATTAACTACTCTTCATCACTTTCTCCCCCAGAATGAATTCTTTGATATTCAGTATGGAATAAACTTCAGTTCCCACATGCATTTTATTTATACCATTTTTCTCAATTATGCGTCCTCTGATGATTAGTAAGAGATGAGCTCTGACTAAAAGCCTTCCCACATTCTTTACATTTATAAGGTTTTTCCCCCGTATGAATTCTCATGTGTGTCATAAGGGATGAACTCTGTCTGAAGGCTTTCCCACACACTTTACAGTTATATGGTTTCTCTCCAGTATGAATTCTCTGGTGCTGAATTAAAGCTGAGCTTTGGTTGAAGGCTTTCTCACAGTCATTACATTTATAAGGTTTTTCTCCAGTATGAATTTTTCTATGAGTATTAACACCTGAGTGGGAACTGAAAGCTTTTCCACATTCCTTACAATTATATGGTTTCTCTCCAGTGTGAATTCTGTGATGTATATTAAGCCGTGAAATCCAGGAGAAGGCTTTCCCACATTCATTACATTTGTAGGGTTTTTCTCCAGTGTGAATTCTTTGATGTTGTATGAGAGCTGAGCTTTGGCTAAAGGCTTTCCCACATTCTTTGCATGCATATGGTTTCTCACCAGTGTGAATTCTCTGATGTATAATAAGAGCTGAGTGATAACTGAATACTTTTCCACACTCATTACAATGAAAGGGTTTCTCTCCAGTATGAATTCGATGGTGCCTACTTAGCCGTGATATTGAAGTGAAGGCTTTACCACACTGAGTACATTCGTATGGCTTCTCCCCAGTATGAATTCTATGGTGCTGAATGAGAGATGAGCACTGACTGAAGGCCCTCCCACATTCATTACATTTATAGGGCTTCTCTCCTGTGTGAATTCGCTGGTGATTATTAAGAGAGGAACTACCTTTAAATGTTTTTCCACATTCCTTGCATTTATAAGGTCTCTCTCCAGTATGCATTCTCTGGTGTCCAATAAGAGATGTGGTGAAACTGAAGGCTTTTCCACATTCACTACATATATATGGTTTCTCTCCCGTATGAACCCTCAAGTGCTGAGTTAGGGATGAGCTTTGGCTGAAGGCTTTCCTACATTCCTTACATTTATAGAGCTTCTCTCCAGTATGGATTCTCTGGTGTTTACTCAGGGAGGAACTGTGGAGGAAGATTTTCCCACAGATATTACATTTATAACATTTACGCACTGTGTTGACTCCCAGTTGTTTAAAGAGAACTGAATACTGCTGTGAACGGGGTTTCCTTCCTCTGGAAACTATTCTGGGTTTTCTAATAAGTGACGATTTTAGACCAAGGTTTTTCCCAAGTTCAATACCTTTAAAGCTCCTCTCCTTCATGTAGACTTTTCTGATGTTAACTAACACTTTCCTGAAAAGTTTGTTCTTTTTGCCTTGTTGCTTCTCTAACTTATCTTCGTGTATGTAGTTTTTCTCCAACTTGAAGTCAAATGGGCCATCAATTATGAGTTTTTTCATGACTTCCTGATTTTCTTCTTCAGAAACTATGGTTTCAAACAAGCTCTCCCATCCTAAAATAGACAAAACAGTAAGTCTCTCTTGCACTAATTTTAAAAAGTGACATAAAAACATACAAGGATAGTTAAAAAATAGAGCCTTGAAATCTTAGGAAAGGATGGGAAAAAGAAGAGGAGGAAGGAAGCAGGTTGACATATGTGCGGGTGGGAAGGGTCTGAAGAAACCTACATGTAGGTGGGCTGAGGAGCTTGGGGGGGTCAACAGGAGGAGCCAGATTTGATCTATTAACAAAGCACAGCTCACTAGGGTATGAGGCCTTTCTGAGACAGCCTGTGTCACTACTCAGCTTCATCTCCCAGGGCAGCCACCAGTGCACTCAGGTAAATTCCAAGGGAAAACTGCAGAGAGGCTAAAAATAAACGAAAGGAATAGCTCTGCAAAACACAGGGTATCAAGCAGTGCTACTCTAGGACTCCTCAGAGGGCTGTAAATAATGGCATCCACTTAAGCAATATTTACTGAGTGCCTACTGTGCGCTACACGAAGGTAAAGAGTCTGGGAATGACAGGGCACAAGCCAGACAAGGGCAGACTCTCAAGGCTTACATTCTAGCAGTGTGGTACAGACAATGACCAAGTAACATATCAACAGAAGTACAAAGCAATGATGAAAACAGTAAGAAAACAAGAACAAAGTGCTGTGTAATAAGAGTGAATAGGCTGCTATTTTAAACCAGGTGATGAGAAAATGAAATTAAAGATGAGATCTAAATAACAAGGGCTGGCCAGGCAAAAATATAAATGTGGGTATAAAGGTGATTCCAGTCAGAAAGAACAGTAACACAAAGGTCCTAGGCAGGAATAAGCTTCCTGTGTTTCAGGACATACGGCAGTCCATGGTAGCTGAAGCAGAGTGAACAAGGGGAAAATGTCAGAGATGAGGAAAAGGGGTGGACCAGGCTGTATCATGGAGAGTTTTCTAGGATACAGGAAGATACTGGAATTTCATCAGCATTACTGAGGGCTTAGAAAGGACATGACACGACATGGTTTTGTTTAAAAAGGATCACTCTGGTTGCTGTATGGAAAACAAACTGTAAAGGGGCCGGGGGAGAGAGAGAACAAGGGTAGCTGTAGAACAGTACTCTTCCTGTGGTGATAAGAGATGGAAAGAGGTGGGCATATTTGGGATGCTCTGCAAGTAGCACTGGCAGGTATCTTCATCTATGAATAGAGCACAGAGGCAATGAAAAAGATGACTCAAGGATGACTCCTAGTTTTTGGTCTGGGCCACTCAACGGACACCAATGTCATTATCATGATATTGAGGAATAAAAGAACATTGTTGAGAATAATTTTTTGTCTACCTTTTTGGTTACTTAAGATACAGTATAAGAAATGGAATCATTGATTCAAAAGAAATGAATGTATTTCATAAAAGAGCTTTTATTTTCTTAACTACAAAATATGTAATCATTATAAGAAAAACAGAAAACTATAAAAATGAACATATAGCTTACCCATAAATACATCATGCAATTGTAATCACTATTATATGTGGGATGTAGCTCACCAGAATTTTCTGCATATAAAAAAATCACTTTTAATTAAAAAATAAAAATGGGTTGAAATTAAGCTTCCTTTACCCTCATTTCACTTAAAAATCATGAGCGTCTCTCCATGTCAATAAATGCAATCTTTTTTTTTTTTGAGACAGAGTCTCACACTGTCACCAGGCTGGAATGCAGTGGCACGATCTCGGCTCACTGCAATCTCCATCTCCCGGGTTCAAGCAATTCTCCTGCCTCAGCCTCCTGAGTAGCTGGGATTACAGGCACCCACTACCATGCCCAGCTAATTTTTGTATTTTTAGTAGAGATGGGGATTTTACCATTTGGCCAGCCTGGTCTTGAACTCCTGAGCTTAGGTGATCCACCCATCTCAGCCTCCCAAAGTGCTGGGATTAACAGGTGAGTCACCGCCATCTGGCCGAAATCATCATTATAACGGCTACATAGTATGTCCAATGCATGAACACATCATCATCTAATAAATCACTTTTTGAGAGTCATTTAGCCTCCTCCTTTTGTGGCAGTGATGCCATGTTATAATAAACATGTTTTTACAACATCATTGTAACTCTGCACAGTTATCTGTGCAGAAATTATCTTAAGATAAATTTCTAGACTGGGAATTTATTTTATTTTATTTATTTATTTTTTTTTTTTTTTGAGACAGAGTCTCACTCTGTTGCCTAGGCTGGAGTGCAGTGGCACAATCTGGGCTCACTGCAACCTCCACCTCCTGAGTTCAAGCAATTCTCTGCCTCAGCTTCCCAAGTAGTTGGGACCACAGGTGCCCACCACCACACCTGGCTAAATTTATGTATTTTTAGTAGAGACAGGGTTTCACCATCTTGCTGGTCTTGAACTCCCAACCTTGAGATCCACCTGTGCTGGGATTACAGGTGTGAGCCACCACGCCCAGCCAGAATTTATTTTAATAAAGCCAGACCATTTTCAGAAAGACTGTACCAGTTGCAGTCCCACTAATAATACTGCTTATCATCCACAGCAGGGGCAAAACATCGGATATATTCCTTAATCCTTGGTAATTTAATAAGGGAAAAATGGTAATTCGTGCTTTGTTTGAATTTCACTGACTTTAATTTAATGAAGTTGAATAGTGTTTCGAAAACTCCCTTGTGGAGTTTTAACCCACATGCCTTGCCTTTTCAGTCACAATACTCATGTGGTTTGTACTGTGATGACTTACTCTTGGCACCTTCGTCTCTTTATATTATGTCTTTGTAGTCCCATAACCATCTTAGCAATATCAGTAACAAAGAAAAACTGGAAACTAAAATTTCCAAAAGGAAGACTGTTTAATTGGCTTAACATACAATACAGTCCTTTCAATGAAGTAGGTCTCTATTCACTGAGGGCTGAATAACTGAAGGACATTCACAGTTAAAAACAGGCTCGAGAACAAACTCTATACCAATCTTTCTGTGTCTCTCCCTATGTCTGGTTCTCACACACAGACACATTTAAACAAATATTCACCCAGTTTGAATGGATAATAAACAATAATTGATCATAGTTGATAAATTCCAGGGGACTACTTCTTGCTCTTCTCTACTTTTACAATAGCATATAGAATTTGTACAAATTTAAAATAATTAATTTTTAAAAATGCTTGTAAAACAACACTGACAATTTGATAACGATGATTTATTTGCCAACCAGAAAGCTCAGAGTGAAATTTGAATCTCATTTATAGTTACCATTCTGGTCCTTACTACACATGTATTTATTTTCTAAATTTCTGACTGAATTTCTATTTTGTTATATCACTGCTCTTGCAGTCAATTACCTTGCATTGTTGGTGGAGTGTGGCAAAAACAAAAGATCCCTGAAATGAAAGAAAGGACTGAATCTTCAAAGCAAAGGGCCCAGTAAAATGCCAAATAACAAAGAAAAAAAATACCCTTTAATACAACCTTATGAAGAGTCTGAATTCCAAAGATAAAGAAGATCTCCTATAAGATTCCAAAGAGAAGACAGAAAAAAAAAACCAGTTACCGATACAGGAAATAGAATCGGACCAATGGGATTATTTGTCAGCAGTACTCCATGCCCAGAGAGTGGAGCAGTTTGGACAACACTAACATGGGAAAAAAAAAATGGATGCCAGAATTCTAGATCCAAAACACAAATCTCAGAGAGAAAAAAACAACTGATTTGAGACATGTACAGATATTGCATATATGAGCCTTTCTGAAATACATTACTCCAGAAAATATTCTAGTGAAACCAAAGGGAACAATATGAAGACAGAGCTGATGAACGGAAATGGAAAAGTGAACTGAGCCAGAAAGCCACGCCCTGCCCAGGTGAGAAATAAACACTAGGCAAGTGGTAAAGCCCAAGAGGCCTCCTCCACTGCCAGAAGCACACACAGAATTCACGGAGAATGAATAGGGAAGCTTATGATGCAGTCATCTAAGGGGTTAGAGGGACTCAGTGACATGCCTTAGGAGCCAGGATCTGGGACACGTTATTTTCTACATTTTCACAGAAAGAGAAGAATGGCATGATGAGTATCTGGAAGCTCACGTAAATTCCGTAACTGTTACCGTTTGTTACATCTTCTTTCCCTCTTTCATGTATGTAAATACATACACATATATCTCTTCTCTTTCCCCTGCTGAACCATGTATAGTAAGCTGTACACCAAAGAAATAAAAGCAAAAGATGGTTCCAGGATGAAACTATGAGGGTTGTGGTGATTAAAAAAAAAATGTAGTGTATGTTCAAGCCACTAAGGAAAATGGTTTAGGAAAAGAATCAATCCAGTAAAAGCAAAGAAAAAGGAAGATAAAAGAACTATAAACTTTTACACATGATATACTGTATTACATATTCTGCAAATTACAAGACATTTGAAAACAGTGCAACCCATGTTGGGAGAATTCAACCCTCCTCTGAACCTGATGGATCAAGTAATCAAAAAAGTAGAGAGAAAGGATCTGCCTTCCCAGCATTCCCAACCGG
This sequence comes from Ateles fusciceps, assembly GCA_036589455.1. NCBI lineage: Eukaryota > Metazoa > Chordata > Mammalia > Primates > Atelidae > Ateles > Ateles fusciceps. The sequence goes on from JAZHEH010002583.1 coordinate 479,709, forward strand.
CCTGGCACATCAGGGAGACCCTTAAGCACAGCCTCCTCATTGGCCCTGGCAGTCAGAAAATGTTATGCCCATCTCCCAATTACTCTGTCACTCACCCAGATGTGTGCTTTGGGGAACTCCACTCTCCACCATCCAGGGGTCTTCCCCTTGCTCTAAGTGGGAGATGACCTTTGGCTTGGAAAGAGAATCCCTGTTTATGAACAAGAAAGAAACATGAGTGGGCATCACGGCATGTGGGTCCAGCCCGAGAGTGTCCAGGGCAGAGGGGCAGTACCAGGAAGGAGGAGGTTTGTTCTGAGAGGGGCTTAAAATTGGGCTCCTAGAGGACAACCAGGAGGTGGTCTCAGGGAGAAAATTAGGCCTCTGGTTGTGCACTCCTCTCAGCAGGAACATCTTGTGGGGCTCAGGGAACAGAGCTCAGTGGGCAGAAGACAGGAAAAGCAGAGAAAAGATGCCCTTCATCAGCTCTACTAAGCCAAGGTCACTCAGTACACAAAAGGGAATGGCAATGGCCACACTTAGAGCCTACCTGTGGGCCGACTTGGCCAAGCTCTCCAAATGCTCCCCCTGGAGAGTGCTAAGGTGCTCTTGTGGCAGATTCTGCATCAGGAGGAAAGCTCCTTACCCAGTGAGACCAGGCTGCTGTAGTTCTCCAGCATCACCTCCCTGTACAAGGCTCTCTGGGCAGAGTCCAGGTGCAACCACTCGTCTGGGCTGAAGAACACAGCCACATCCCCCGAATGTCACAGACTCCTGGAAGGCAAACCCATTCCTGCTCACCCAGGACCATCCCCACAATGGGAAAACTGAGAAGCAACTCTGTCACAACTTAGGGTTCTAAGTATTTCAAGTATTTCTGGACAACTTTTCAGTTACCAAGCACATGTTTATCATTTACCTATGGTGAGTGAAACACTGTCCCCTCGGGGGAGCCTTAACACAGAGGCCAAGCAAGATAAGCCCTTGAAATCATGAACAAAATCAGAGTAAGAAAACACTGAACTTTAGATTTGGAAATGTCCAGTCACCTAGACCAAACTCTCATTTACAGGTGACACCTGAGAGTCAAGTTTTGGAAGGAGGCACGAGCACATTCACGTAGGGAGGTGTAGGTGGAACACCACCTGGCTTGCCTGAGGGCGGTCACTGAGTCCTAGTCTCTGCCTCAACTTAGGCCATCTCTGAGTCCTGGGAAAGAGGACACTGACATTCACAGTAAGGAAGGCTATGAGAATGTCTCAGGCATGGCTGTGCCAGGAGAGGTCCCAGGTGGTGGACCACATAACATTTCAAGCTAGAGGAGGCTATGGTCAGGAGTCTCCCTCCCCACCCAGAATCTCCTGTTCTTCTAACCTCTCTCCTTCAGTGGATGGCGTGTCACTGCTCTGAACTAGGGCCACCTCCCCCTTCTGTCCGTATTGAGAGTCATCTTGGCTGTGCACAGTGGCTCGTGCCTATAATCCCAGCACTCTGGAAGGTCAAAGCAGAAGGATTACTTGAGCCTAGGAGTTCAAGACCAGCCTGGGCAACATAGCGAGACCCCAACTCTGCACAAAATAAAATGTTTTTAATGAGTTGGGTGTGGTGGCATGTGCCTGTAGTCCCAGTTATTCAGAAGGCTGAGGCAGAAAGCTTGCCTGAGCCCAGGAGGTCGAGGCTGCAGTGACAAGTGATCACACCACTGCACTCCAGCCTGGGCAATAGAGTAAGATCCTGTCCCTTAAAAAACAAAACAAAAAAGAAGAATCATCTTCTTAAAAAAGCTTATTAGAAAATTATAAAAGATCAATAAGCAAAAGAACAAGAAGTGTTCATCTAACTTTCTACCACCAGAAAAAGTTAACTTTTTGCTATGTCTCTTCAGATGATTTCCATGCAAATATGGTTCTATATTTAAATAAAAATAAAACCACATTATACAAATAATTGCATCCTAGTCATCACTGTTTACATGCTGCCCAGTATTTCACTGTATGGATGATCTAGTTTCTTTAACTCACCTAGTAGTGGATGTTTACGTTGTTTCTACTTTGTTAATACTCTAAAAATGCTGAATTGCATATCCTGTACATCATCTGAAAGGCATACAAAGCTTATTTCCCTCAGACTCATTTCTAGAGGTGTAAGTGTTAGGTAACAGCTTCTTTCTCTTTACCATCTCCAAGGTTTGTCCCCATAAAACTCGGAAACGGATTGAAAGGCCAGGCACATTCCCTGACTTGTAAGGGCAAAGGCAAAGTAAAAATCAGAGGCTGGATTCTCCCTATTGGAAATAAAGGAAAAGACATCCCCCACCATCCTCTTTTCTTTCACAATTTCTTTCTTTTTCCTTTTGAAATGTATGTAAATCATTTTAATGGCTAGTCACTTGCCAGTCTTACAACTCAGGAAAATTTCCTCAAGAAACTGGTAGCCATCTCTTTGAATTTCATCATCAGGGAAGATGTTCAAATAACAGATGCCATTAGGTTGAGGTGGCTCTAACACCCTGGATTCCTAACAAATGAAACTAAAGCTCAGCCAATCAGAAGCACACTCACTGAGCACGAGTTACAGTATAGGAACTGTGTAAGAGACACAGTCCAAATCAAAAACTGCTCACACTTTCACCAGTCAAATAGTTTCTTTGCTCTACTTCCTCATTCACCCTATAAAAGCTTTCCCCTTTCCTCCTTTGGTCAGAGCCCAGAACCTCTTCTGGTTTAGAGCTGCCCAATGTCTGCCCAAATAAACTCTAACATTTTAATATACCAAAGTTTATCTCTTAACAAAGAAAAGAGCCAATCTCCCAGTTTCCTGGGAAGAGATGGACCTAACTTGTCACTGACTCCAAACTGCAAAACCTACCCAATGCACTGGATTGTATTCACTTAGATATCAAAGTTTTCTGTCTTTGCAATCTCTTTAGTGAATTGCCTGTGATGTGTATCACAATTGGGTTTAATAATTCTTCAATAACAAAATTTCTTTCTTTTCTACATTTGTAGAGAGGTTTTCTGGGTTGGAAGATTATGTTCTTAATTGTATTTCCCCAACAATCCATCAATGATACCGAGTAGGTGCCACAAAAAGGCACAGAATGGAAGAAACCACTGTGGTCCAGGAGGCTTCCCATCTCAGGGATGGCTCTCTTCCCCAAATCTGCCCCAACCATGGCCTAAGCTATGATTTCCTCTAGTTGCCTTCCATTCACCAGCTATACAAGCCTGGTGCTGCCATGTGAATCCAATATCACACACTATTAGTCAGTTTCTGAAACTACAACTGCTGATAAGGAAGTTTCTTTCTCTGATCTTTCTAGAAAATCACCTGGACCCTTATCATCCAACACAGCCATGCAGCACGTAACAACAGAGATACATTCTAAGAAATGTGGTGTTAGGCAATTTCATTGTGGTATAAACATCACATGGTGTTACTTACAGGATCCTAGACAGTACGGCCTATTGCTCCCAGGCTATAAACCTGTACTACATGTTACAGTACTGAATACTATAGGCAATTGTAACACAACGCTATGTGTGTATCTAAACACAGAAAAGGTAAAAATACAGTATAAAAATGGTACATCTTGTAAAAAGAAAATAACATTTCAGAACCTTCCCAATTTATGACACCAAGGGAAAAAAGTTAAGCCTGGAAACTGAGTTACATAATATGGCTGTTTGCCTTTGGTGCATGACGATTGCTTCCTGACCTTTGTGTTGAGACATTACACATTAATCTGACTTCCTGTGCTTTCCTCAAAAATAAATGATGTTGGTAACAGAGACCCTCATGATTGTTACCTCCTTACAATGTTAAGCAAGCCGGAGAGTGTAATCAGTAGCAGGCAATCAACCCCTACATCTGTATGCTAGCCTCTGTGTGGTAGCACCTGTATGCTAGCACCTCCGTTTTCGTCTATATAAATTATCCCTTTTCCCCACACCAGCACTGATCACTATTCTTTGGTGTCTGTGTGTGTCCCCTGACAGCTGCCTTCACACTTTGCTCTTAAATAAACTCTTAACTGGATCCTGAGCATTTTGATTATTTTAGGTTGACAATCTGTATAGGTAACTTGCCATGAATGGAGCCTGCAGGACTGGAATTTACTCTGGGTGAGTGAGTCAGTGGTGAGTGAAGGCCTAGGACATTTCTGTATACTCCTGTAGACTTTATAAACACCATACACTTAGGCTACACAAAATTTACCTTAAAAAATAAAGTAACTGTGCTACAATAACAGTTATTACATCATAAGGGATAAAAATGTTCAGCCCTATTATAATCTTATGGGACCACCCTCAATGCTCCCTGGACTGACTGTACTTCCATATTTTTATTAGTCCTCAGTTCCTTGAGGGCAATCTCGGCTCACTGCAACCTCTGCTTCCTGGGTTCAAGAGATTCTCCTGCCTCAGCCTCCTGAGTAACTGAGATTACAGGTGCGCACCACCATTTCCACCGCACCTGGCTTTTTTTTTTTTTTTCTTGAGTTGGAGTCTCACTGAGCCACCCAGGCTAGAGTGCAGTGGCATGATCTCCACTCAATGCAATCTCCACCTCCTGGGTTCAAGTGATTCTCCTGCCTCAGCCTCCAAAGTAGTTGGGATTATAGGCATGCATCACCATGCTCGACTAATTTTTGTATTCTTAGTAGAGATGAGGTTTTACTATGTTGGTCAGGCTGGTCTCTAACTCCCGACCTCAAGTGATCTCCCCCGCCTTGACCTCCCCAAGTGCTCGGAATACAAGGCCTCTCTTTTTCAAATTCCCAGTGTTAGAAAGGAATTATTTGACTCCTCCATGTCTTTGTCCTCCACAGGGCAAAAACATACCTGGATCTTTCACAAAGCTCTGGGAGTGGCAGTGGCATGGGGCTGGAGCTCCATTAAATTCTTTGTCAAAAAGTGTAAGACTGGGGGCTGGGTGCCGTGGCTCATGCCTGTAGTACCAACACTTTGGGAGTCTGAGGCTGGCGGACTGCCTGAGGTCAGGAGTTCAAGACCAGCCTGGCCAACATAGTGAAACCCAGTCTCTACTAAAAATATAAAAATTTGACAGGATAGTGGCACATGCCTGTTGTCCCACCTACTTGGGAGGCTAAGGTAGGAGAATCGCTTGAACCTGGGAGGTGAAGGTTGCAGTGAGCCGAGATCGCACCACTGCACTCCAGCCTGGGCAACAGAGCAAGACTCCATCTCAAAAAAAAAAAAAAAGGTATGAGACTGGGCAGGCACAGTGGCTCACGCCTGTAATCCCAGCACTTTGGGAGGCCAAGGAAGACAGACTGCTTGAACTCAGAAGTTTGAGAGCAGTCTGGGCAACATGGGGGAAACCCTGTCTCTACAAAAAGTAGAAAAATTAGCTAAGCATGGTGGTGTGCACCTGTAGTCCCAGCTACCCGGGAGGCTGAGGCTGCAGTGAGCCATGTTCATGCCAATGCATTCCAGCCTGGGTGATAAAGTGAGACCCTGTCTCAGAAAAAAAAAAAAAAATGTATGAGACTGGCTCTGAAGCAAGGGAAACCTCTTCCTCCCCGAGTTCCTCGGCTACCAAGGCCTCCGGTCCTTCCCCAAGATTCACTGGGTAGAGAAGCTCAACAACAGATAAACAAGTTTATCACCTCTATACCTTGAAGGCACTTCAAGCAAAAAGAAGCCTTCACTCACCTGTACCTGGGCTGGCAGCAACCTCCTTGCCATTTCTCCCTCCCTGCTGCCCCTCTTGGAGAAGGCACCTGGAATGGAGAAACAATCTGTGAGGTCTTTTCATCCCACCTGCAGTCCCACCCTCATTAGGTCAGACCAGGTCAGAAGCCACAAGCTGAGCAACTGCAGAGAAGGAGTCTGGCACTGCCCAGGGAAGAGAGGCCCTGAGCCCAGCCACCTAAACCAGTGTGGGCAGCAGACACACAGTCATTGGTCCTGCTACCTTTCTACCATGCTTTATGACAAAGACGAATGGAGCAAAGGGAATGAAGACCACCTGCCGTGCACTAACAGGGTCAAGGGCGAAATCAGGCAAGGCTCATCCAGATGCTGAAGTTAACAGGAAATGACACAATATTCCACACATTTGCAGTTGGATGTTGTTCAATAAGAAAAACAGTAGTTGAAGAACTGACGCCCTTTTTAGGAACAGCCAACCAAAAATTAGTCCTCTTTCTTCCTTTTGTAAGTTTTACTTTCTTTATCAAAAAGTTATCAAAGGTGCTTAAAGGAAACGTTACCCATTCTCACCACCCCCAAAAAACAAGGGCTCAAGAGAATAGTATGACTGGCTACAAATGGATTTAAAATTTAGAGAAATGGGAAGTAACTTAGCAAGTGGACAAGGTTATAGTAAATAAAAAAGGAAATAGTTAAATCACTCTAGGACTGACTGTAGGAAAACACTATCAAACGAGCAAGACTGCCAACAAGGAGTAAATGTAAAGTTTAAACTCCACGAAACGGAGTGGGGGGTAAGGTTAAACCCACAAACGCTAAGAGCGAAAAACCGCCCCGAGGGCTCCGGACCCTGAATCGAGGCGGCGTTCTGCAGTTTCTTTTCTGGGGTCGTTTCCCCCAGAGTCCGGCCCAGGCTGCAGCCCAGGCGCCCGGCGGCGGCGGCGCGCTCTCCCGGCCTCCGCAGGGCCCTTCCCAGGCGACGCCCCCTCCGTGACCAGGTTCACCTGCCGAGGCCGCCGCGGCTGGGACGCCTGGAGCCCAGGCTCGTCGGACACGCGCAGCGGCCAGCCCTCGTCCTGGTCCCGCCGCTGCAGCCGCATGCCACAAGCCCGCCCTCACCTGCAGCCTATGCCCCGGCCCGCCGCGGCGGGGGGGCGCAGCTGCACACCACACAGCAGGCAAGCGCAACACCTAGCTCCGAGACGTTTCCCGTCGCCGCCGCCAGCTGCCGGGCTCAACTGCGCCTGCGCGTCGGAGAGCCGAAGGGTTTCCCCGGCTGAACCGCAGCGCTTGTCCCTCTGGACTTCATTTCCCAGACGTCGCCGCGGCACCACCCTCTACGGTGTCCAAGAGGAAACTACAGCCCCAAGACCGGAGAACGCGGTCGGGCTGGAGTTCGAGAAGACTGAAGCCGAGTCCCCCACCTTGGGCTCCAACTACTTTCCCTCCGCTAAGGCACTCACTGTATTCGTAATTAGAATGACAACAGCAGTAAGACGGAAAAGTGAGTATGAATTTTTAAATCTGGAAGACTAGTTGCTGCTGATTATTCGCAGGTGGTGAGAGAACTATTACAGTCCCTCCTGCAATTTTAATTAAAAAGGAATTATGACTAAATTTTGTAATCTTTACATATTTACTGGCACTCAGAGTAAAACAAAAGCATAAACCCAGTATTTCTTTCATCATGACACTCACTTCTTTTGAAGTGACTTCTTTAAATCGTAAAATAAACCCCATCTCCCAGCGCTATCATCACAACTGCATCTTAAGTGACTGGCACTGTACACACCAAATACTATGTGCTCAGTAAGTGTTGGTTTTTAAAATAGCAAACATTAGGGTTTACAGAGACAAACCTAAACACAGAGGGTACTTGAAGACAGAAAATGCAGAGGTGAACTAAGAGATGTCAGGAAGATAATATGAAAAAGTAATCTTGCATCACGATGTTACAATAATACAAAGATCATTTCAAAGTAAAAATAATTAAATTGAACAAAATGGGACGTTTATATTGATAAAAGATAATAATGCACATCACTAATCATTAGGGAAATGCAGATGAAACCTCCACTGCGATTTCACACTCGTTAGGATGGCTATGATAAAATTTGGGGAAAAGACCAGAAAACAATCCTTGTGCATTAGTGGTGGGGAATGTAAAATGGCACGGCTGTGCTGGAAAACAGTATAGAAGTTCCTCAAAAAACTTAAATATAGAATTAACACATGGTCTGGCAATTCCACTTCTGGACCATGTGTTACTTCTATGTTTAAATATTTTTTTAAAATAAAAAAAGATATAACAGTTATAGATCATTACTGGCAAAACAACGTAGCATTGAGATTTACAAAATAAAAGTAAGGCGGCAAACCTCCCTTTTTCTCTTAATATTCCTTAAAGTAACCCCAAACACATACATATGTAATTTTCAAAGGAGCAAATTTCATACAACTCTAGAAAAATACCATCAGAATACCAGAAATTGAGAAAACATCTGGAAGACATGCAGGAGATAGGTGCTCTGAGATCCAAAATCTAATAAAAAGATTCAGAAGAAGAAAGCAGAGAAAATAGGGAGGGGGGGAAATGATAACAAATAGATTACATATAGAGATATAGCACAAAACACATTCAAGCTGAGGAAGGCCTGAGTCTTCGGATTAAATAAAATGTAAGGTGTTTAGCAAAATGAATGAGTGAGGGTAGGGATGGCCCATAAAAAATACATCCTCAATGAAATATCAGAACTCTGAAGATAAACAGAAACCGCTAAAAGTGACCAGAACAGATGGAATAAAAGGTTGCCATATGTTATTTGCTACAAGTAATAGAAGATGAAACTGCTCAAATTGGCTGAAATGAATAAGGCATAGCAAGAAATCACTGGAGCCAACTCCAGCTACAGAAGAATCAGTGGTTCTGTGATGTCATCAAAGACCAGGTTTGGCCGGGCACGGTGGCTCACACCTGTAATCCCAACACTTTGGGAGGCGAAGGCGGGCGGATCACTTGAGGTCAGGAGTTTGAGACCAGCCTGACCAACATGACGGAACCCCACCTCTACTAAAAATATAAAAATTAGCTGGGTGTGTGACGGGCGCCTGTAATCCCAGCTACTCGGGAGGTTAAAGCTGGTGAATTGCTTGAACCCAGGAGGCAGAGGTTACAGTGAACAGAGATTGCCTCACTGCACTCCAGCCTGAGGACAGAGCTAGACTCCATCTCAAAAAATCAAACAAAACAAAACAGAAAAACAGGTTTCTTCCTTTTCTCCACCCTGATCCTCAGGAGCTGGATGTGATGCAGATATGTAAATAAAATCAAGGTTCTGTTGAGAATTAGGAAAGGGAGAGGAAATTGAGAAAGGGGAGAAGCAAGAATGTCCACTATAGGCGAACCAAAGAAGGTGCCGCTGACATCAGACTTCTCAGCAACATGGATTCTAGAAGATGGTGTGGAGCAATGTCCTCAGATTTCAAACAAAATAATTTGAAATTTAAATAGAATACTGTCGATTCCGTCAATACTGTAACCTTCCAATCCTGCATTGGATTGTGTGTGAAGTAAAGGCATTTGGAAGATGAATGTATTTACATCGATTCCAATCCATAGAATATCTCTGATAGAATTAATTAATATAATTCATTTAAAAAAAAAGAAAGAAGAAGAATCCAGCTGGGCACAGTGGCTCACACCTGTAGTCCCAACACTTTGAGAGACCAAGGTGGGTGGATGGCTTGAGCTCAGGAGTTCGAGACCAGCGTGGGCAACATAGTGAAACCCCATCTCTCCCCCTGCCAAAAAAAAATTAGCCAGGTGTGGTGGTGCATGCCTGTGGTCCCAGCTACTGGGGGATGGGGGTGGGGTGCTGAGGTGGGAGAATCACTTGAGCCAGGGAGGTGGAAATAGCAGGGAGCCGAAAGTCCACCACTGCAGTCACAGAGTGAGACCGGTGAGCCAAAATCTCACCACTGCACTCCAGCCTGGGCAATAGAGTGAGACCCTGTCCAAAGAGAGAGAGGGAGGAAGGGAGGAAGGGAGGGAGGGAGGGCGGAGGGAGGAAGGAAGGGAGGAAGGGAGGGAGGAGAGGGAGGGAGGGCGGGGAGGGAGGGAGGAAGGAAGGAAGGAAAGAAGGAAGGAAGGAATCCAACATAGTAAAACTTGCATGGATGATTACAAGAAACTGTAGTAAGTAAATAAGTAAATTAACAATTAAAACGTATCTGAGTCAAAATAATTCTTAAGGCATATTGTGAAGGTAATTTAATAACACGATGAAAAACCCAGATGATTACAAAAGAGAGTGACAGTGAAGAAATAGAAAATATGATAGCATGCTAAGGTTCTTATCTTATTCAGGGGAATAGACATAGATACCAATTAACTTTACATGTCTGTCATTTTTATGTTTAAATATGTATGTTAAATATTTATAAGAAGGCACTGAGCAAATAGAAACCTGATATGACTTTGTAACCAGCCCTAGAGTAATCTTAAGCTACATTTGATATCCTTACTAATAGTAAAAGATTATTATTTTTAAAATATTTTTAATAATAAAAATTTTTTTTTTTTTTGAGACAGAATCTCACTCTGTCACCCAGGCTGGAGTGCAGTGGCTCAAACTTGGCTCATTGTAACCTCCGTCTCCCGAGTTAAAGCAATTCTCCTGCCTCAGCCTTCCCAGTAGCTGGGATTATAGGCACATGCCTCCACACTTGGCTAATTTTTGTATTTTTAGTAGATACAGGGTTTCACCGTGTTGACCAGGCTGGTCGTAATCTCCTGACCTCATGATCCCCGCCGCCTCAGCCTACCGAAGTGCTGGATTACAGGCGTGAGCCACCTCGCCTGGCCAAAAATATTATATTGATAAATTCAAATGTATATACATATTTCAGGATAAAGAAAATAAATAATTACATTCATGTCAATAGCCAAGATTTTCCAGATTAAGCAAGAAGAAATACAAAGAAAATTTATTAAAAGTTAAGTGAAAAGCCTACTGTTTAATATTTGAATTGAAAATATCAACAATCGATTTTTGGTTATTTCTTAAAAGAAAAAATGCCCCCTGTTCCTATTCACTGCAAAGCCTAGAAGGAATGAGAATCCAATAGTAATTAGCTACCAAACGATGGTCTCTAGATTAGCATTTAACACAAAAGGTTTATGATAAATCCAAGGAGGGAAGGCCCAAGTTAGGGATGGTGGCTGAAGGCAGGAAAACTATCATAAGGGTCATGTCAAAAGGACACAGGAACCAAGCTGAAGGGGTTCTGTTGGACAAAGATGGAAGAATTGACCACCAAAAAGAATAATAGCTACATCGGATTAAAATGTATCAAATGCCATAAAAATCTGTTTACTATTGCTGGCCAAGATGAAATAAAAGAGACTGGAATTACTCTCCCACCTTAAACAAACACTGCCAACACCACCAAGAGACAACATGTAACATGAGATGTCAGGCAATAAAGGACATTAGTTCCAGAGATCCAACGAGGTAAGCCCTACAACTGTCCCATCTTACTGTTTTGACAGAGTCTTCAGAAAAGGCACTTGAAAATGCAACAACCATTCCCAACAAAATCTGTCATCAAGCTAGAAATACAAAAGAACTTGTCTACAAAACCCTACACTAACACTATAATTTTTTATTTTTTTGAGACAGAGTCTCACACTGTCATCCAGGCTGGAGTGTGGTGATGCCACTGCCTCCCAGGTTCAAGCGATTCTCCTGCCTCAGCCTCCCAAGTAGCTGGGACTACAGGCACGCACCACCATGTTTAGCTACTTTTTGTATTCCTAGTAGAGATGGGGTTTCATCATGTCGACCAGGCTGATCTCAAAACACCTGACCTCAGGTGATCTGCCAGCCTCGACCTCCCAAAGTGTCGGGATTATAGGTGTGAACCACTGGGCCTGGCCGAATTTGTCCTTTGTCTGTCTAATTTGCTGGACCCCAGCTGGAGAACCCAGGAGGGCAGAGGGAAAAAGTTCTCCTTCCCTTTGTGTGAAATGCACTGGATGAATGTAAGATGTTCATAATGTGAGTGTGGGTTATAAGGTGACTGTACTCTTTTTGTAACTTTTCTATAAATTGGAAACTATTCTAAAATTCAATTTTTATTAAAAATGATGGCTGGGCATGGTGACTCACGCCTGTAATCCCAGCACTTTGTGAGGCCGAGGCAGGTGGATCACGAGGTCAGGAGATCAAGACCAGCCTGGCCAACATGGTGAAACCCTGTCTCTACTAAAATACGAAAAATTAGCAGAGCATGGTGACATGCACCTATAGTCCCAGCTACTCAGGAGGCTGAGGCAGGGGAATCACTTGAACCCGGGAGGCCAAGGTTGCAGTGAACTGAGATCACGCCACTGCACTCCAATTTGGGTGACAGAGCAAGACTGCATCTCAAAAAAATAAATAAACAAAATAAAAATAAAAATGAGATCTGGCACAATGTGAGGAGTTACTGTAATTTTAAACAAATAAGCATGTGTGTATGAATATTTTATACTATAATTAGCATTTCTTTGCTCCAACTTGCCAACAGTAGATCTTGGAACCTTTCATCCTCCACAACTGCATGAGCCAATTCCTTCTAATAAATCTATATAATATATCTGTCTATATGATAAATAAATAACTCTATGTACTTATGTAACTCTGTATGTTACATCTATCTATCTAATCTATCTATCTATCTATCTATTCTCTGTTGTCTCTGGAAAACCCTGACATAGTAAGCAATCATATAATCTGCATATGATGAAAGATGTGTATTTTCCAAATCAATAATTATACTTCGTTTTTTCTTGCACTGACTAGTGCTCCCTAGAGGGAATGATAATTGAAACTATTGTCTTGCTCTGATTTTAAAGGAAGTAGATACTTCAAATAATTCATCATGGAATGCAATATTTTCTGTAGGCTTTTAGTAGATAACTTCATCATTTTAAAGAAGATACTTAGATTATGAAACACTTAAAATTATGAATGAATATTAGATGTTATCAAATGCTTTTTCTGCATCCATTTAGATGATCATGTTTTTCCTTTAATCTGTTAATGCAGAGAATTACATTAATAGATTTCCTAAGTCATTAATCTGCTAAAGTGCATTTCAGGGACAAACCAGACTTGGTTATGACATTTATGTATTTCAGTTTGCAAATATTGGACTAGGATTTTTGTATCTATATTCCTTAGTTTGGCCTATAAATTTTATTTCTTGTACTAAGTATTAGCCTCATGAAAGGCATTGTCAAATGTTTTCTTTTTTCCTATTCTGAAATTGTTTGGTGAAAAAACATATTTTGTTCCAGTGCATTTCTGTACTGTGGATTAGTTTGATGGTATGTGGAAAGTGTCTTGGTTTGTGTGGGATTTCCCCCCCAGCACATTAATATTTTACACTCAAAGTAAGAGGATCTGAATTCAGGCAAAACAACACAGCTGAGAGAGTATAACTTGAGAATATGAGGCTGTGCCTGTTGTGGCTTTGACTCAGTCTCTCTCAGCTTAGTGTGGCCCCTTGTTCTCTCACAAACACTTCTGTTTGGTCTTTATAACTCAGTGGCATCAATCTTTCATCATATCCTTTCTCTCCAATATACTTTCATCTTTCTTAAAAGGTCAAGTTCTCAGTTTAATATAGTATGTATGTCTAGATATGCACATATGTATGTATGTTTGTAACAATTTATCATGCCCTTTTAACTTTGCTGTTATTTTTCATTAGGATTGTGGTTTTCATTAGTGTTCTGGTTCCAAACTTCCTTATGATTTGAATGGTCTGTTACAATCCTATTATTCCAATACGTCTGTTTATTTTTTGTCTGCAGTACAACACAATAATTTTCAGAAAAACCTATACTATGGTCTAGCAGAAACCCCTTATTCATTCCTTGATTGTTTTGTGGCATTCCTTGTTTGTTTTGTGGCATTTGTCTGCACCTGGATCTTCACTTGCTGTCCCCCTCTGCCCAAATATTTCCTACCATAAAGGCCTTTTATATACCAAACTTGGTATCCATATGCAAAAGGATGAAGTTGGACCCCTACCTCATACCATATACAAAAATGAACTCCACATGGAACAAAGACCTAAATATGAGAGCTAAAGCAATAGAAAACTATATAGGTGGTGGTTGCCCAACACTATGAATGCCCTGTGATTACAGAATGGAAAACTACAACAACCAATTAGGCAGGGCTACTCATGGCCAAGCTCCTTTAGGAATAAAAGTTGGGGTAGCCCCATCAGGTTAAGATCCACAACCAGCTGAGGTGTTTGCTGAGGGCAAAACGAATATGGAATGGGTAGTACATGACCAGTGATAGAAATGAGGACTGTACTTATGAGTATTTTTTCCTTGTTTGGTTATGAATACGTTTTGGTAATACTTCTTCCCTCTCTTATTCCTCATTATGTAATGTACAATGTGTTGACTTTATGTCATAGTATTTGTTAATTTTACATCTTAGTATTTAAGTTATGAGATATCAAGGAGAAGAGCAAACATCACCTAAACACTTTGCATCTTCTTCTGAGGAAAGGGTTAGTGCACTTTCAATTGTATTCAGGGGTTTATCATGTTAGGAAGAAGTATGACCTTGTTGTTGTCTTGGTTTGGAGATTAAGTATGGTTTAAGTAGATACATATGCATGCCAGCTTGACAAGTGGTAGACTTCTGATGGTTAATTCTATGTGTCAACTTGTCTAGCCCATAATACTGATATTTAGTTAAATATTATTTTAGTTGTGTCTGTGAGAGTGTTTTTGGATATTTACATATAGAACAGTGGACTTTGAGTAAAGCAGATTGCCTTCCATAATGTGGGTGGGCCTCATCCAGTCAGCTGAAGGCCTGAATAGAGCAGAAAGCACACCTCACCAGAGCAAGAAGAAATTCTGCCAGCAGATGGCCTTCAGACTTGAACTGCAACACTGACTCTTCTTGGGGCTCCAGATTGGAAGTCCACCCTGCAAGTTTTAGACTAGCTAGCCTCCGTAATCACACAAGTCAATTCCTTAAAACAAATCTCTCTCTCTCCTTCTCTTGTGTCTGTGTGTGTGTGTGTGTGTGTGTGTGTGTGTGTGTGTGTGTGTGTATAAGAGTTCTGCACAAATTTTAAATGTTAGACCCTTATCAGATGTGTAGAATGTATTGAATGTTTAAAAATATTTTCTACTGTTCCTGGTTTCCTTTATTTAGTTTCTTGATAGTTTTCTTTGATGGCCACAGTTTTAAATTTTGTTTTTAATTTACTTTGTTTAATTAAAAGTTTCCAATTTATTATTTCTTTGAGTGTTTGTGCTTTTTATACCATATCTAAGCAATTGTTGCCTAATCATACGCAAAAGGGCATAATGATTTACCTCTATATTTTATTCTAAGAGTTTTATGATTTTACATCTTACGTTGAGGTCTTTGAACCATTTTGATTAAATGTTGTGTATGATGTGAGGAAAGAGTCCAGAGTCATATTTTTGCATGTATATCCAGTTATCCCAGCACCGTTTGTTAAAAACCATTTTTTTCCACATTAAATGGTTTCACCACCCTTGTCAAAAATCAGTTTACCATAGGTTTTGATTCCTTCCTTGAAAATCAACTGACTGAAAATGTGTTAGAGTACCTTTTTGGACTCCTGATTTTATTCCCTTAATCTAGATATCCTTATGCCCACACCACACTGTTCTGATCAGGGCGTCTTGCAATTACATATATATGTAAGCATTGGCTTTGCCATTTCTGAAAAATATTAAATCTTTCAAGCCATGAACACAGGGTTTTTTCCATTTATTTTAAGTTTTCTTTAATTTATTTCAGCCTTATTTTATAGTTATTAGTGCCCAAGTCTCTCACTTTCTTGGTGAAATTTATTGCTAGATATTTTATTCTTTTGAATACTGTTGTGAAAGGTGTTTGATTTTAATTTACTTTTAAGATTGCTTATTGCTGGTGTATAGAAACATAACTTACTTTCATGTTGATTCCATATCCTGTAAATTTGATGAATTAATTTGTTAGCTATAGTAGGTTTTTTTGTACACTCTTTGTGATTTTCCAAATAAAAGGTCGTGTCATCTCTGAATAGAGAGTTTTCTTCTTTTCCAGTATACATGTCTTTTATTCTTTTTTCTTGCCTAGTTGCTCTGGCTAGAACTTCTGGTACAATATTGAATACCCGTGGTGAAGGTGGGCATTCTTGTGTTGCTCCTGATTTTAGGGGAAAGCTTTTCATCTTTTACCATTGAGTGTGTTAGCCATGGGTTTTTCATACATTTCCTTTACTGTGTTGAATGAGTCACTTTTTTATTCTTAGTTTTCTGAGTGTTTTTATTCTAAAAGTATGTTCAATTTTTTAAAATGCTTTTCCCCCATTGATTGAGATGCTCATGTGGCTTTTTCTCCTTCATTCTGTTAATGTGGTGAGTTATAGTGATTGATTTTCATATGTTGAACCACCTTTGCATTTCTGAGATTAATCCCACATGCTCGTGGTGCGTAATCTTTTTTATATGCTGCTGGATTCAGTTTTCTAGTATTTTGTGGAAGATTTTTTGTATTTTCAGTTCATAAATGGTATTGGTCTGTAGTTTACTTCTACATCTTTGTCTGACTTGGTACCAGGTTAATGCGGGCCTCATGTATAGAATGGTTGAGGAAGTGTTCTCTCCTCTTTTGTTGTTGTTCTGGTTGTTGTTTTTTTATTAAGAGTTTGAGAAGGATGGATGTTAATTCTTCTTTAACTGTGTGCTAGAACTCACCCAGTGAAACATAGATTTTTCCTTGTTGGGAGTTTTTTCATTACTGATAACAATATAGGTCTGTTCAAGATTTTCTATTTCTTCTTGAATCAGTTTTGGTAGGTTGTGTGTTCCCAGGAATTTGTTCATTTCATCTAGATTATCTAATTTGTTAGCATACAAATGTTTGTAGTACTCTCTTATAGCTTTTTAAAATTTCTCTAAGGTTGGTAATAATGTCCCCAGTTTTATTTCTAACTTTTAGCACTGGGTGAGCACTGAGTTAGGTAAAATAAAGACATACCTTTCAAGTAGGGTCTTCCAGGCAACACTCACATGCATCTGATCGTGACAACTTTGCAGCTTTATGTTTTAGGGGAGTCTCTTATAAGCAACATTAAACTAGATTTTGTTTCACAAAAACTTGAAATTTTTGTCTCAACTGAAACATTAAGCAGAATTACATTTATTTGAGTTACTAATTACTTCAATTTAGTTCTCACATCTTACATTTTGCTAATTGTCCTGCTTTTTATGTTTTAAAATATTTAAATTGTGAAAAGTAACACATACATTTTCAAAAATGCAAGACCATAAATGTTCAGTGTAGCAGAAGAGTGTAAATAAAACACCCGTATAATCCTTCACAATCCACAAGCACCCTCACAAGTCACCTCCCAGTCATGATCCTTCTTTGCATTTCTTTGTGCTTTTACTGCTGATGTGTGCATCTCTAAACACTGTGATTTACTTTGCCCATTTATGGATACTATGTAAAATGAAATTAAAGTATGTGTATTCAATTATATGGAAGATTAATCTGTGCTATTATGTATCACTTTGGCTCACTTCTTTTTCTATATAATATTCCATTCCAGTGCATGGAATACCACAGGTTATTTATTCGTTCTACAATGTACCTTTGATTTGTTCCATTTTTAAAAAATAAATAATGGTACCTTGAATGTTCTTATGCGTGTATCTGTGCATTCATTTCTCTAGGGAATAAACCTACAAATATAATTGCTGAGACCTAGGGCATGTATATCTTCAACTTTAGTAAATAATTCAAGATTGTGTTCTTGAGAATTGTGCCAATTTAGCCTCCTGCTGGCAGTGTATGAGGGTTCCTATTCTTCATCACCCTTAACACAGGGAATTTCAGTCTTTTCCATTTTAGCCTTTCTGCTGGAGAGCTCATTGTGGTTTTAATCTACATTTCCCTAATTTTTAATGAGGCTGAATTTTTTCATATTGTTATTGATATTTTGATACCCTTTTTTGTGAACTGACTGTTCAAATCTTTTGCCCGTTTTTCTAATGTGTAATTTGTGTTTTTATTATTGATTCATAGAAATTCAGTCTGCATTCTGAAGACGAGCGCTTTGTTAATTATATGAGTTGTAAATATCTTCTACCACTTGGTGGCTTGCCTTTCCACTCTCTTTATGGTGTCTTTTTCTCTTGTTTTGTTTTCTAGAAAAATAGTGTTATAAACTCTTATAAACCTATCATATAGCTTTGATCATTATCAACACTTCATCCTTATCTTTATTCTGTCTGCAAGAGAGGTCTTAATTTTAGGGTTGTGAAATTTATAGTTCCTTTATTTTACGGTTAGTGTTTTTTTGTGTTCAGTTTAAGGTATCTTTCCCTAAGGTCATGAAATACTCTCACATTACAATCTTTGATCTATTTTATTGCTTTGTGATTTGTGTCCCCACACAAATCTTATGTTGAATTGTGATCCTGAGGATTGGAGGTGGTGCTGAGTGGGAGGTGATTGGATCATGGGGGCAGACTTCCCCCTTGCTGTTCTCATGATAGTGAGTGAGCTCTCACTAGATCTGGTTATTTAAAAATGTGTAGCACTTCTCCCTTCTCTCTCTTCCTCCTGCTCTGGCCATGTGAAGACATGCCTACTTCTCCTTCCCCTTCTGCCATGATTGTAAGTTTCCTGAGGTCTCCCCAACCATGTTTCCTGTAGAGCGTGTGGAATTCTGAGTCAATTAAACCTTTTTTCTTCACAAATTACCTAATCTCAAGTAGTTATTTATAGCAGTGTGAGAACAAAGTAATAAAGTTTGCATTTCCCATTTAGGTAAATAATGCATCTGAATTGATTTTGGTGTGTGGAATGTGGTAGGGGTGTAGTTCCATTTATTTTCATAGGAGTACTCAATTTTCCCACTTCATTGATTGAAAAGACTGTCTTTTACCCACAACTCTGTAGTCTCACCATGCCCAGTCTCTTGCTCTCTCTCTCTCTCTCTGTGTCTCTGTGTCTGTCTGTGTGTGTGTGTGTGCTGCTGTGGCCTTCAGCGCCCCATCTCAGGCTTAGTGGTTGGGGTTGTGGAATGAGGTAGGGGTGTACTTCCATTTATTTTCATAGGAGCACCCAATTTTCCCACTTCATTGATTGAAAAGACTTCATTTTACCCACAACTCTGTAGCCTCACCATTCCCAGTCTCTTGCGTTCTCTCTCTCCCTCTCTCCTCTCTCTCTCTCTCTCTGTGTGTGTGTGTGTGTGTGTTGCTGTGGCCTCCAGCACTCCATCTCAGTGGTTGGGTCGTTGTGGATCCTGAGCTAAGCTGATGCTGATCATGAGAACCCTGGTCACACAACTGCCAACTGGCTTCCATCCCTGGTCGAGCCCACGAGGCTGACTCTGGCTATTGCCTGTGACAGTGTCTGTGCTACAGTGGCAGAGCTCAACAGTTATGTTAGGGGAGCAAAGCCAAAAATATTTACTATCTGGTTTTCTATTGCTGCTGTAACAAGTTAGCACAAACTTAGTTCATTCAAATGGCGCAAATTAATTCTCCCACAGTTCTGGAAGCCAGAAGTCTGAAACCAGTTTCACAGGGTGGAAATCAGGGTGTCAGCAGGACTACTGCCCTCCTGAGGCTCTAGAGGAGACTGCTTCCTTGCCTTTCCCAGGTTTCAGAGCTGCGTTCCTTCGCCCTTTAGCCTTCAAAGCGTACATTTAGCATCTTTGCATCCCTCCCTGCTTCTGTCTTCACGGCACCTTCTCTTACTCATAAGGGTCTGTGATTACATGGTGCCCACCTGACAATTCAGGATCTGAATTGTGACCTTAATCTGATCACATCTATAAAGTCCCCTTTTCCATATAAGGTAGCAGTCACAGGTTCTGAGAATCAGAACTTGGACAGAAGCAAGGGTATTATTCAGCCCACACATGGCTTTTTAGGAAAAAGTTTTCTTGGCTGGGAATGCTAGCTTCTGCCTATAAACCCAGCACTTTGGGAGGCTGAGGTGGAAGGACTGCTTGAGCCCAGGAGGTGGAAGCTGCAGTGAGCCATGATTGGGTCACGACACCATTGCCCTCCAGCCTGCGTGACAGAGCGAAACCCTGTCTCAAAAAAAAAAAAAAAAAAGCCACCAAAAAAGTCAAACAGAAAAAGTTTTCTGAGCCATCTTCTGAGTAGATGTTCACTGCATATCTGGGATGACTTCAAGATTTATTCTATGGCCTTGTTGTATAATACTTTGATTTCTGTAATTTTGAAGAAAATTTATGTTCTGGTTAAAGATTTTCTACTTAAAACAAAACAAAACAAAACAATATCACCTAACTAATGGGCTCCTTAAAAATGAAGTTTCTCAAATATATTTTATGCTTGAAATCCCTCACTGCCCTGTGGAAAGGCATCTTAACACACAGCCTTTATAAACAAGTCTGTGGTGCATTTAAACATTTTTGTTTCAAAACGAAGGCAGTTCCTCTGTTATCAAAACTCTGAGCCCAAATGTTGGTGTTCATACTGAACTTCAAGCCAATGTCAATTACAAGCAATAAAAATCATATGGACTGATATCCTGAAAGCTGATGGATTTTAAACCCCAATATGGTGCATTCAATTCCTTTGGAAAGCTGTTTGGGCCTTTTACTTATTATGAGATTCAGATTTGATCAAATTACTTTACGGTTTTCCTTTTGAAAGTATTCCCTCTTCATTTACATAATGTCACAAACAGGCAAAACTGTACCATGGGTTATTTAGGAACAGACACTTATTTTATTATGCATTTAAAATTAACCTACACTTGATACATTTATTCTCTTTTTTTTTTTTTGAGACAGAGTCTTGCTCCGTCACTTAGGCTGGAGTTCAGTGGTGTGATCTCGGCTCACTGCAACCTCTGCCTCCCAGGTTCAAGCGATTCTCCTGCCTCAGCCTCCCAAGTAGCTGAGACTATTGGCATGCACCACCACGTCCAGCTAGTTCTGCATTTTTAGTAGAGACGGGGTTTCACCATGTTGGTCAGGCTGGTCTCAAACTCCTGATCTCAAGTTATCCACCCAAGTCGGCCTCCCAAAGTGCTGGGATCACAGGTGTGGGCCATGTGCCTGGTCCACTTGATGCATTTCTACGTGCCACACTCATATAAGCTGTGAACCACCAGAGTTTTGCAGCAGCTGTTTCCAACCGAACTTTGCATTTCAGTAGCTACAGTACTTTGCAGTTGTCAGTCAGTTGGGAGGAACAGGCCCTGCTTCTTTGGGCTGCTCTGTGTGGTCGAAGGGTATACCAGGAGAAAGCCTTGGCTCAAGCAGGAGTGGAGCAGGCTAAGTTCATACCCGGTGCCTGCCCTGACCTCCGCTCACCTCAGAACCCCTGTGATAATTTATCGCTGTCTCAAGGCTAAGGCCTGGCAGCCTTGGGAGGGAATGCATCTGCAATGTCATTACGTGTGTTATAGGTGGAATTATGACCCGTCAACAATGCTGAAAAACATTCACGTTAAAGTCCTAACCTCCCCAGGACCTATATGGTTGTATATACAGAGAGCATCAAGTTTAACAGAAGTCACTGGGGTACACCCTAATCCAATATGACTGGTGTCCTTATAAGAAGAGGAACTCTGGGGCCGGGCGCAGTGGCTCACGCCTGTAATCCCAATATTTTGGGAGGCTGAGGTGGTTGGATCATTTGAGGTCTGGAGTTCGAGACCAGCCTGGCCAACATGGTGAAACCCTGTCTCTACTAAAAATACAAAAATTAGCAGGGTGTGGTGGTGCATGCCTGTAGTCCCAACTACTTGGGAGGCCAAGACAGGAGAATGGCTTGAACCCAGGAGGCGGAGTTTGCAGTGAGATGAGATTGCGCCACTGCACTCCAGCCTGGGCAACAGAGACACCATCTCAAAAAAAAAAAAAAAGGAACTTTGGGTGAGGTTTGGTAGCTGATACCTGCAATCCCAACATTTTGGGAGGCTTAGGCAGAAGGATCTCTTGAGGCCAGGAGTTCAAAACCAGCCTGGGCAAATAAAGAGATCTTGTCTCTAAAAAACTTTAAAAAGAGGAAATTTTGGACACAGACAGGTTCCAAGGTAATGTGGAGACTCAGGGAGAAGACAGTAATCTACACACCAAGGAGAAGGGCCTGGAACACATCCCTCCCTCCCAACCCTCGGAGGGAACCAACACTGCTGGCACTCTAATATGGGACTTCTAGGTTCTGAATTGCAAGACAAAAAAAAAATGTCTGTTGTTTAAGCCACCCAGTCTGTGGTACTTTGTTATGGAAATCATAGCAAACTAATAAGCAGGGTAAGAGACACCTGTTTCCAGAGGAATTCTGCAACTGGAATTCTCCTAGAACAAAAAACCACATGGTTCAAAATACACAAACTGCAATCTCTGGAGCTCTCTCAATTCCTTTTCTGTCCAGATTACATCTACAATAAATGGGAGAAAATGGGTAGAAAGTCTCTGTCCACGATATCATCTTTATAACCTAATGAGCAACAGCCGGGCTCAGGGATCAGCCAGGCGCGGCTCCACCAGCCCTGCCATGTTGTCGGATGTTTGCACCCTGGGCAGCCTGGTTCCTTACGTCTCTGTGCTCCTTGCCCTTCAGTTTCCTCATCTGCAATATGGGGGTAATACTAACACCTACTTCAGCAGGGTGTTGTGAGAATTAAGGAGAGAGATATATATGAGAGCTCTCATCACCTACTATAATAATTTCATTGCTACTCTGTTTCTAACCAGACTCTTAAGAGAAATATACAAAAGCCTAGACACTAGGATGAGAAACATCGAATGGAAATTTTAAAACACTAGAATTTGGCATATCAAGTTTTCCACTTAAAAGATGTGGACACTGATGGCCGGGCACGGTGGCTCACGCCTGTAATCCCAGCACTTTGGGAGGCCGAGGCAGGAGGATCATGAGATCAGGAGTTCGAGACCAGCCTGGCCAATATGATAAAACCCCGTCTCTACTAAAAACACAAAAATTAGCTGGGCATGGTGGCGTGTGCCTCTAATCCCAGCTACTCCAGAGCCTGAGGCAGAAGAATCACTTGAACCCGGGAAGCGGAAGTTGCAGCGAGCCGAGATCACATCACTGTACTCCAGCCTGGGCAACAGGAGACTTTGTCTCAAAAAAAAAAAAAAAAAAAAAAAGATGTGGACCCTAAAGCTAAATAAAGGTACAGAGCCTTCCTCAACTTCACCTTGATAAAAAGTGACTGGGCCAAGATCTAGACCTGGGCTCTGTAGCCCTGAGTGTGCACTAAACCACCACCCTGCAGTTCTGCTGGGTGCCCTTTGCTTTTTCCCGTGGATGCCTCAGGCCGAGTCAGAGGGATATAGACAAGTTGTGTTCCCCAAATTCTTATGCACAAGCCCTAACTGGCAATGTAAGTGTCTGTGAAAGCAAAACTTTAAAAGGTGATTAGGTTAGACGAGGTCATAAGGGTGGGGCCCTAATCTGATAGGACTAGTGGCCTCATGAGCAGAGGACAAGAGGACTCTCTCTCCTCCTGCACACACCAAGAAAAGGCCATGTGAGAACGCAAGGAGCAGAGGATGGTCTGCAAGCCAGGGAGAGGCCTGCCCAAGAACTCACCACACTGGCCCCATGATCTTGGACGCCCAACCTCCAGAGCTGTGGGAAGATAAATCTCTGTTCTGGGGCTTTGTTACGGCAGCCCAGCTGAGGAAGGCAGTCAGAGGGTCTGCAAAGCTGTGGGATCTGAGCACAGAGCAGTGCGTTGTGGCATCCAGACTCACACTTGCACAGTGGTGAAGTTCAATGAACAGAAGCTTGTGACAGGCTCCTTTGCCAACACTGTGGCTTGCTGGGAATACAGTTCCAGAGCCAGGACCCAGCACTTCCGCGGGCACACGGGGACAGTGTTTAGCGTGGACTACAATGATATCTTAGAGAGTGGCTCTGCAGACTTCACTGTGGAAAGATGGCCTTTATCTACTGGGGCATGCCTGAACACTCACTGGGCGCACGGCATGGGTCACCAAGGTAGTCTTGCAGAAGTGCAAAGTCAAGTCTCTCTTGCACAGCCCTGAAGACTACATCCTCTTAAGTGCAGACAAATATGAGATTAAGATTTGGCCAGTTGGGGAGAGAAATCAATTGTAAGTGCTTAAAGACATTGTCTCGTCTCTGAGGATAGAAGGATCTGCTTGCAGCCAAGACTTCATTTGGATGGCAAATACATTGTCTATAGCTCAGCACTCGGTCTCTACCAGCAACTTTGCCACCAGTTATGCTATTCTCAGGGTCATCAAGACTCCTGAGATAGCAAACTTGGCCTTGCTTGGCTTTGGAAATACTTTTGCTCTGCTGTTTGACAACCGCCACCTGTACATCACAGACTTGCAGACACAGAGCCTGATTAGTCACTGGCCTCTGCCAGAGTACAGGAAATCAAAGAGAGGCTCAAGCTTCCTGGCAGGTGAAGCATCCTGGTTGAATGGACCAGAGGGGCACAATGACATGGGCTTGGTCTCCGCCACCAGCATGCCTGACCACAGTATTCACCTGGTGTAGAAGGAACATGGCTAACACCGTGAGCCAGCACCGCTGACTGACTTTGGGTGCCAGGGCCATAGGCTTTGGGTGCAACCTCTACAGCAGCTGACTGCACGAACCAAAAGTTCTCACCTAATGGTATCATCACGCAGTGCACATCATTTATATCTATGTTTGCCAGGGGGCCAGGACCTGGGGTAGGAGAAGGCTTGCTTTATTGACTCACAATGCAGTATGCTATGCTAACGGGGTACACCATTGACTTCATTTGTACTTAGTTATGCTGGTGAGTGCAAGAGAATGCATTTTGGGTTCATCTTTCTTGAGTGGAATATTGGTTGTAAGTAAAGAAAGTTAAATGATTCATTAATCTGCTCATTGGTTGCCTATGAAATCAGATTGTCTGTTATTAAAGCTTTTCACCATAAAAAAAGAATCTCTGTTCTTTGACCAGCTGTCTGTGTGGAACTTTGCTACAGCAGCCCAGCTGAGAAAAACAGTCCCGGGGTTAGGGGGCAACAGGACTTCTTCTTGGAGCAACCTTTTAACTGATGTCCTGCGCATTTTGTAAAACTGCTGTGCAACTCCATTGAGCCCAAGCAGCTGTATCAGGATGCTGTAAGAGGGCCCTATGCCCTGTGGTTGGGTGTCCCCAGCAGGCATTCTCCCTGGCTAGGGAGGCTGGAGAGGTGACTGCTTGTCCTGGTACAGCTCTCAGGAGGTCTGGCAACATCTCTTCATCCAGACCCTGTTCCCTTTCTTCATCCTCGAAGTCCTAGCCCCAGGCTGCTTTTATTTTGGGCAGGGGACGCGGTGAGCAGAGGGGGGACAGAGTCTTGCTCTGTTGCCCAGGCTGGAGTGCAGTGGCACAATCCTAACTCACTGCATTTTTTGATCTCCTGGGCTCAGGGGATCCTCCCACCTCAGCCTCTTGAGTAGTTGAAACCACAGGCGTGCACCACCATGCCTGGCTAATTTTCGTATTTTTGGCAGAGACAAGGTCTTGCTATCTTGCACAGGCTGGTCTCAAACCCCCAAGCTCAAGCGATCTCCGCCTCGGCCTCCCACAGTGCTGGGACTACAGGCAGGAGCCACTGCACCTGGCCTGCTTCCTTCCCGGCCGATGGGTCTCCCAGCAGCCCCAGGCCTTGCAGTGGCAGCAGCGCCATTGGTGGTCGTGGCTGGAAAAGCTGGTCCTCGGGCAGTGCGTCATATGGCAGCTGAGCACTGAAGAGCGCAGTGAGGAGGCCAGGGGTCAACAGGGAAGGCTGGAGGGAGGTGACGCTGAGTCTTGGTGACAGCCGGTGCCTAAACTCGTGCCCTGCTGCCGTGAGGGCTTGTGGCTCCCCTTGGGAGTGTGAGGGCACTTGGGAGCGGCAGGCTAGTGGGACTTGCTTCTCAGACACACCCCACATTGCTCCACACAGGACATTCCGGGAGGGATCGGGGAGGGTTTCCAGGTACAGACCCCATGCTTTTCAACATCCCCGTGCCAGAGTCCATGCTAGATGCACTGGTTCACCCACAAAACATGTTCTCAACAAGAGAGAGAGTGAAATATGTCTAACATCCCAATCCTGGATCCGGAAGCTTTGAGTCTAACCATTAAACAAACCTGGGAACATAGAGCTTTAAACTAATTTTGCAATTGGAACCGCCTGGTTTTTAAATGTGGGGGCTGGTCTGGAGGAGATACTGAATGGCCCGGCTCTGGGTTTGGAAGTGTGGACACAAGCTGAAGGAAGCAGCCCAGCTTTTAGTTTCCTGTGTGCTTGTTAATTGCAGCAGCTGCAGCTGAAATCACAGAAGGCTGTAGGGGTTTTCCAAGCCGCAGGCATCTGGGTGGTGTGGCATGGGGCTACCCTACCTCCTTGCCTCTTCTCATCTGTGGAAAGTGCATTTTGGCCTTCTGCCACTGCATGGGGCTGAATGAATCATGATGAATGTTCCCGCCTTTCTCAATCTTTGTTTCTGGGCCCCTCTGCCACCCATTCTCCTGCTCTCAACTCTAACTCCTCAGCTACCCCCTCCCAGTCTCCTTACTTCTGCTCAGCCCCCTTATGTTGGGGTTCCTGGGGCTCCATCCTCACCACCTGTCCACACTCTCGGCCCCAGTGAGCTCCTGCATTCCACGGCTTTAAACACCACCATCGAAATCCCACCTCAGCTTTCCCCCTCCCACCCTGGCCTCTTCCCTCAATTCCAGGCTCATGAATCATGAAGCCTCTGCTTTCCTGCGTCCAAACCTGAACTCTTGGCTTCTGCCCTCCTTGACCTGCTCAGCACTGTCTCTGGTCCTCGTATTCTCAGGGAATGCCCCAGCAGTGATGCCATCCTCCACCCCCACAGAGCCAATCTCCATCAGGCCTAAACTCCCGCCACCCCCTCTCCTTCTCCTCCAGCCCCCTGCTCACAAGTGTGCGCGCCTCCCTCCTACAGGGTGAGAACCCCCTGCCAGTCCCCCTGCTGCTGCCCCTGCTTCCTGATGGTCTGTCCTCCAAGAAGAGGCAGTGGCTGCCTTGGTCATGCCAAGCAGGATGCTGCTGTGTGCTGGGAGCTGTCAGGCCCATTCCTGACAGGAAAGAGCCCATCCACCTCCAAAGCCCAGTTAGTGCAGTCCTTTTCAATGTCAGGCTCAGGGCCTTGCGCCAGCTAAGCTCCCCACCCTTCCCACTGTTAAAATGGATAGGAGCAGGGCTAGACCCAGCCTGCTGACTCTGGGCTTCCACTAGGAGAGGTGGCCCTGGCAGTAGAAACTATAGGGGTCTGGGTGGTGGGGGGAAGAGAGAAAGTGGCATGTTTCTTGCCTGCTCCCTCTGCCAGCCTTGCCCAAATCCCTGCAGCCACCCTAATCCAGCCTGTCTAATGGAGCCCAAGCCGGCTTAGGCCTCGTACGAGGAGCCTGCTAATCCCTGTGGCTAGGAGCTCACCACCTGTCTGCAGGATGCCCTTTGCTCTCTTGGCATCAGAGAGCCAATCCTGGCCTCAGATGGGGGCGATGGTAAAGGCATCTTTTGGCCAAGCCCCCTCACCTTGGCCCCCACGATGAGATGGGGAAAGTTAGGTACAGAGAGCCTCACACAGTGTATGCCACAGCTCGAGTCGCCGCCTCAGACCCAAAGCCCAGGGATGCTTTAGACGCAGCCAGAACAATCTGTGGGGGACTCCCATGCAAGAGCGGGCAGTGGGAGCTGCAGGGAGAGCCGGCCCCTCCCCTCCCCCCATCAAGGGCAGTGTGCACTGGTGGTTCACGCCATTCTGGGTGTGAATCCCGATGCCCACACATGCCAGCTGCATGCTCTTGGGGAAGTCAACTCACTCCTCAAGAGCTGTTTCCCGACTGCAGGGTGTGGTAAGTTCGCTGATACTAAAGGCTGCTCACTCCTGGCCCCTTTCTGCCACTTGCTCTTCCTCCTCCTGCTTAGGCCCTCCCAGCTCAGGCAGCCCCTGCTCCCTGCAGGGTTTTGCAAGGAGAAAGCTGGGGAGTACCTTAGGCAACTGCAGTCAAGAGCACTGGCGGACAGGACAGAGGGAGAGAGACAGACACAGGACAGAGGGAGAGAGACAGACACAGGACAGAGGGAGAGAGACAGACACAGGACAGAGGGAGAGAGACAGACACAGGACAGAGGGAGAGAGACAGACACAGGACAGAGGGAGAGAGACAGACACAGGACAGAGGGGAGAGAGACAGACACAGGACAGAGGGAGAGAGACAGACACAGGACAGAGGGGAGAGAGACAGACACAGGACAGAGGGGAGAGAGACAGACACAGGACAGAGGGAGAGAGACAGACACAGGACAGAGGGAGAGAGACAGACACAGGACAGAGGGAGAGAGACAGACACAGGACAGAGGGAGAGAGACAGACACAGGACAGAGGGAGAGAGACAGACACAGGACAGAGGGAGAGAGACAGACACAGGACAGAGGGGAGAGAGACAGACACAGGACAGAGGGGAGAGAGACAGAAAGGGGTTAGGGACACAGAGAGATAACGTTAGGGGAGAGGCAGGAAGGGACAGAGACATAAAGATTTCCAGGAAGAGGACAGAAGCAAGAAAGCCAGAGACAGAGACTGAGAAACAAAGAGACCTGGAGGCAGAAGACAGAGAGATGGACAGAGACTCCATGTCAGACACAGCCGCAGAGAGACAGCCAGAGTCTGAGTCAGGCACAAACCAAAGACAGGAAAACAGGAGACAGACCCAGAGATTAGGAGAGGGAGGAGACCGAGATTCAGGGAGAGCCAGCACCGCCACCCCCACACTCAGGAGGGGTCTCCACCCTCGGAGCGGCCTCTCACCCCTCCCCAGAATCCTTAAATCCTCTCTCGCTCAGGACCTCGGCGACATCTGTCATAGACTTGTCCTGAACCGATAGCGGCTGGCGCAGGTGACTGGCTGGGGAGGGAGCCTGGGTGTTCGCTGGGGATGGACCTCGAGGAAGAGGGGCCAGGTCGTCAGGAAGTGGGAGGCCTGGAGGGGTGGAGGCGGTGGTCGGGTGGGACTCCCGGCGATAGGGTTCAGCGCTGGTGAGAGCGAGATGGACGCCTGGGCAGGCCAGCTGAGCTAACTCCCCCAGAGCCAAAGTGGAAGGCGCGCCCGGAGCGCCTTCTCCCCCTGACCCGGTGCCTCTCCCGGCGCCCGGAGCCTGCGCCCTCCTTCCCCCAGCCCTCTGAGCGTTCCCCGCCCCTCTGTCTCCCCGCAGCCCGCTAGACCAGCCGATGGCGCGGCCCGGGAGCGCCCGGGAGCCTCTGCTCGTGGTGCTGCTGCCGCTGGCGTGGTTGGCGCAGGCGGGCCTGGCGCGCGCCGCGGGCTCGGTGCGCCTGGCGGGCGGCCTGACACTGGGCGGCCTGTTCCCGGTGCACGCGCGGGGCGCGGCGGGCCGGGCGTGCGGGCCGCTGAAGAAGGAGCAGGGAGTGCACCGGTTGGAGGCCATGCTGTACGCGCTGGACCGCGTCAACGCCGACCCCGAGCTGCTGCCCGGCGTGCGCCTGGGCGCGCGGCTGCTGGACACCTGCTCGCGGGACACCTACGCGCTGGAGCAGGCGCTGAGCTTCGTGCAGGCGCTGATCCGCGGCCGCGGCGACGGCGAGGTGGGCGTGCGCTGCCCAGGAGGCGTCCCTCCGCTGCGCGCCGCGCCCCCTGAGCGCGTCGTGGCCGTCGTGGGCGCCTCGGCCAGCTCCGTCTCCATCATGGTCGCCAACGTTCTGCGCCTGTTTGCGGTGAGGGCCGCGTGGCCGAGCTCGGTTTCCAGTGTCTCTCTCCCGTCCTCGCCCTGGGGTGGCCCGAGTTTCCTTTCTTTACTTCTTCTGGAAGAGTCTCCGTTTTAATCACTCGAATTCACACAGCGTCAAAGAAATCCTGTTCGCTGGGCCCGACGCAGGACTCAATCGGATCCACCCAACTACTCCAGCCGCCCTTGTCTACCCAGTCCCGCATGGGCGCCCCTTCCTCGGCGGGTGCCACCTACGCCTAAGCCGGTTGGTTGGGGAGGGCGGCCTGGACTTCAGTCCCCATTTGCCGGTCTGCTCGGGTGTCCTTGTTCTGGGAACACCCCCTGCAACCACACTAGGTGCTCCTGCCCCCCCTGAGCCTGTGTAGGCTCGAGTGATGAACTTTAGTTTTATTTGGAACGGGGCCCTTCTTCCAGAGCAGCAACTGGGACGTGTCCTTGAGCTCCTGTTGCGGGTAGATAGGCCCGAAAGATCTGGTCTTTCATTTTTTTGATCATTTAAATTCATTGTCAAAATGTCTGCCTTGAACCCTCCCTCAAGGGGGCGTCCGAGAGTGGGGCAGGGTGTTCCTATCTGAGCTCTGGTGTCCTGCACCCTGCCCTGCGCAGGTGCCCAGGCTGGCCCTGCCCTGTCCTCAAATGTAGGGAACTGTCCTGTGAGGGGCAGCGTGTTCCTTGCAGTTCTAGGGGCCAGAGGAATCAGGGTTAGGGGACTTTGGCATATGAGTTCGGGAGTTTTCGATTTGGTCATTAACTGGGGTTGTGGGACAGTTTTTCTGGGGTTCTGTTGGGGGGAGCGCCGTTTGCATGCGGCTGTCTGTGAAGGAGGAAGGCCTAGCTTCCATCTGCCTAGGGGAGGACCTTCTGTTTCTTGAGTTTCTCCGACTCTCCCAGGAGCAGCATCTGCCTTTGCTCCAGGCATGCAGGGCTGCTCCCCATCGGCTGAGCACATGGAAGCCCCCATCCCCGTTTCCTGGGGTGGGCAGTGTTAATGTGGCCAGACACACACCTCCACGCTGGCCCCAGAGGGGCTGTGCTGCCGCCCAGGGGTTTTTCAGCCGCTTGTGTGTGTCCCCGGCCCTGCCTAGAGCTCTAGTTTCTATCTCTGTCCTCTAGATCGAATGCAGAGATCCCAAACCCCAGGGCTTTCAGGGGCCCAGTTGGGGACTCAAGGGGGCAGGACCCTGTGAGCCCAGGGCTTGCTGCTGCCATCTCAGCCCAGACTGAGGTTGTGCTGCGGGGCTAGAAATGCAAACATTACAACAATAAAAACGGTGTGCGAAGCACAATCACAGCCAAGATGCTGAAATTCCCGGTCTAAAAGAAACAATACGTTCATTTCCCAGCCGAACCGTGCTGGCAGGCATCTTCGGTTAACTTCCCTGAGGAGGTCCAGGGGGCTCAGGAAGGTTCTTCCCAAACTCAAGTGTCCAGGAGTGCTAAGAGGACCACAGCATTGCTCACTGAGCTGCAGCCACGGGGCGTTTCTTGCTTCCTGTTCTGGGTTTCCTCTCTCTCTCTCTCTCTCTCTCTCTCTCTCTCTCCCTCCCCCCCCCCCCCCACCTTCTTGTTTCTCTCCACTACCACCTTCCCTCCTTTTTTCTCTCTCCCTGCCACTCCCTGCTTCCTTTTCATGCTGTCTCCACACTTTCTATCCTGCTTCAAACAACCCTGGGCCAGCCCCCCCCTCCCCTTCCAAAAACTGTGTCTCTGGCCTTCACACCAGCTCCTGCTGTAGCCCCTCTTGCCCTGGAGCCCTGGAGCCCTGGAGTCCCCCTCTTGCCTGCCTTCTCAGCCCTGTGCCTCTGCCTCCACACTCCCTGGTCAGTTCAGCCTCTGATCTCTGCTGTTAATCACTCTAATGCACACAGAGAAACCCAGTTTTCAACAAACCCCATCCTAGGCCAGACGCAGCCTTAAATCAAACACCTGCTGCTGCTCCCCTGTCTGCCCTAATCCCTCCTAGAGCTGCTCGCCCCTGCCGACCGCCCCTTGGTGCGAATCAGGAATATGTACTTTCCCCCTGGGGCTGATTAGGACAGGCAGATGCAGCTGGATGAGCTGCAGGTCCTCTGCTGGGGGGTTCCTGTTCAGAACACAGCTTGTGCTACTATACGTGGCCGTCCTGCCCTCTCCCCTAGACCCGCATACCTCCCACATTCACAACCTTCACAGAGTTCTCAGGCCCACTCACAAAACGCAGACCTTGCCCACACCTTCTAGCCTTTCCAGGTGGCTGCTCCAGGTGGCCCCAGGTCCCCACCCCAAACCTTCCATGCCCCATCTGTGTTCCAGGTCCCTGCCCCACACCTTTTGTGCCCCGTCCATGTCCTGGGCCCCCCTTGCCCTCCCTCCATCGAGTTACTGACCCCCATCCACAGCCCAGCTGTCCTTCCTGCCCCCAGATACCCCAGATCAGCTATGCCTCCACAGCCCCGGAACTCAGCGACTCCACACGCTATGACTTCTTCTCCCGGGTGGTGCCACCTGACTCCTACCAGGCCCAGGCCATGGTGGACATCGTGAGGGCACTGGGATGGAACTATGTGTCCACGCTGGCCTCCGAGGGCAACTATGGCGAAGCGGGGTTGAGGCCTTTGTTCAGATCTCCCGAGAGGCTGGTGAGCTGGGAACTCTGAGGCACCAAGGGGTCTACAGTGGGTGGGCCCAGGGCCCTTGGGTGGGGCAGAAGCAGGGAGACGAGGGGCCTGGGTCCATGGAGGGCTCCAGGGCCGAGGTTGCCTGGCTGGTGCTCCATGTGGGTGGGGCCTCTCCTTTGGAGGACTCAGCCCTGCCTCAAGCCTGGCAGACGGTGCAGGCCAGATCTCACCCCTGCAGACCCCTCAGCCAGGCTACACAGCCCTATGCAGTGGTGGCCAGGTGGGTGTGTGGGTGGGTGGGACAGAAGCTGACTTTGGCACCCCCAACACCCAGGGGGGGTCTGTATTGCCCAGTCCATCAAGATTCCCAGGGAACCAAAGCCAGGAGAGTTCAACAAGGTGATCAGGAGACTCATGGAGACGCCCAACGCCCGGGGCATCATCATCTTTGCCAACGAGGATGACATCAGGTGGGACAGCGGCACAATCGCCGGGGTTCCTTGGGGCTCTCCCTGAGGGTTCCGTCCCTGCTCTTACACATCACTGCCTTACACACACCCTCCCTGCCTCCCTTTCCCCTGCTCCCCCGAACCCTGGACCTTCCCTGCTGCTGGCTGTGAGTCTGGTGCCCCCAGCGGCGAAGCAGCCTTGTCTGGGGGAGATGCCATAAGCCCAGACCTAATAGCACACAGAACTGGTATCTGTGTTTACAGCTTCCAGGGTGTGGGGGAGGGACCTGAAGGTGGATCTGAGTGCAGAAAATGAGCTGTCAGGGAAGGAGCCCAGGGTCCATATAGAGGCTGTGGACCTCGGCCCAAGACCCACTGGCCCTGAGCTCATATCCAGCCTGGGAGGTTGGGTGCAACGCTGGCGGAGGTGTGTAGGGCAGGGGTGGCTTCTAACTGTATCTCTCCCCAAGAAGTCCCCCCCCATACAGTGGGTTACAGTGGGTAGAGCAAGTGGGCAGGCCTGGGGTCAGAGGAAAGCCCAGGGAAAGTGCACTAAATGCCTCAAGCCCCGTGTTTCCTGAGAAACAAGGATCTGGTGAGTGTTTGTGGAGCAGGGGAGATGGATAGAGTGGGGAAGGAACCGGGGCCAAGCTGGAAGAGGTTCCCAGACCCTCCCTCACCGCAACCCTGTTCCTACCAGGCGGGTCCTGGAGGCAGCTCGCCAGGCCAACCTGACTGGCCACTTCCTGTGGGTTGGCTCAGACAGCTGGGGGAGCCAAGACCTCGCCTATCCTGAGCCTGGAGGACGTGGCCGTTGGGGCCATCACCATCCTCCCCAAAGGGCATCCATTGATGGTGAGTCCAGGGGCACTGAGTTCCCCACCCCACATGTCTCCCCAGCACCCCCTCTTGTGGACGCTCTTTTCTGCGTCTGTGTAATTGGTGTGATAACCCAGGTCCCTTCTCAGATCCCCAGATCCCATGATTCTGATAATCTGTACACACCCCCTCCAAGCAGTGCTTAAATGGGATGGCGTGAGGAAAAGCATGCTCCACTCACTGGACAGGGGGAGGAATTGTTGGTTTTTTGGTTTTGTTTTTAAATTTAGTGCCCGTATTTCTACTTCTGCCAAATACATTCTAATCTGAGGGTGAGGGTGGGAGGGAGAGAAACCGAGGGTGTGGAATATACCATCCTGTTGATCCAAGTGATGTGACCCTTGCACCCCCAGTCCCACCTGTGGATCTGGATGAATCCAGCAGGGACAGACGGTTCACTTTATAATAGGATTGCTCATTTTCCCCAAGGCTGGACTGAGGATGCCTTGATGACACGCGTCAGGGCTATTTTATGAAACACAGACCCTGGAAACGGGGAGCCCTGGGTGCTAGGGCTTCCCAGCCTTAGGGGAATATACACCATCACACCTTTTATTTCAGCTACGATGCATTTGGGTGCCGGTGACAGCCTGGACTGAGAGTAGTTTCAGTGATAAAGGCATCTCATCACAAAACAACAGGTCTAAGAGTTGGCGACTTTAGGTGTGGGGCAGTGAGTGAGTGACACTCTCAAAGCCCAGGGCTCTGTCCATTCTTTTGTTCCACCATTCCCTGTGGTTACCTTGTGTCTTCCTGCTTGTGGTCTCATAGTCACAAGATGGCTGCTGAGGCACCACCCATTACATCTTCACAGAGGCATCCTAACAGGAAAGAAGGAGCAGGCATAAAAAGTCTTTCAATTGATGAGGCTCTGAGTTTGCATTAGCATGTAAATTCCACCCTGGAACCCCCAGTTGGCTCTGAGTCCACCAATCAGAACTTGGTCACCTGGCCACTCCTAGCTGCAAAGTGAGCATGTGGCAGAAAGACACAGGAGTAACACAGCTGGCTCAGGTCATCACCACCCTCCCCCTCCTTCCCTCTCTGTAGGATCTGACCAGTACTTCATGACTCGATCCCTGGAGAACAACCGCAGGAACATCTGGTTTGCCGAGTTCTGGGAAGAGAATTTTAACTGCAAACTGACCAGCTCAGGTACCCAGTCAGATGATTCCACCCGCAAATGCACAGGTGAGAGCTGCCCAGGGTGGCAAGGGTGGGGAGAGGGAAGGTGGGAGGCTGGGTTGGGTGCATGGGGGCCGGGCACACTTTCTCTGGGCATCCCTAGGACAGGCGAGGAACGCATCGGCCGGGACTCCACCTACGAGCAGGAGGGCAAGGTGCAATTTGTGATCGATGCGGTGTATGCCATTGCCCACGCCCTCCACAGCATGCACCAGGCACTCTGCCCTGGACACACAGGCCTGTGCCCGGCGATGGAACCCACCGACGGGCGGATGCTACTGCAGTATATCCGAGCTGTTCGCTTCAATGGTGAGTGTGTGCCTGCACCCCTGCAGCAGTGAAGGGCCGCAGGCAGGATGGCTTTGTCTGTGAAGCCTGGGATGACCTCAGGGTGGAAGCACTGGGAGAGGCTGCGTGGTCGAGTCGGGGCGCCTGGGGCTGTGTGCCAGAGACTTGAGACAAGCTCTGGTCCCCACTTTTGAACACTACTCTCTCCCGGGCTTCAGTGTTCCCTGTGCTGGTTTGCACATTCAGATGCTGGGGAGCTTCTCTGTGATCCCTTCTGCCTGGAACTCTCAGTGGATCACACAGTACTCCCCTCCACTGCGCAGAGCTTGGGGGGCGCACGTGGGGCGAAGTTAAGACTGCATGGGGGGCCTACCCAGGGACATGCTGCCCACTCTGAGTCACACGCTAGGTACAGGTGTCGGTCTGATGTGTCCCTTGGCATCAGCCTTGGTGTGTGGTCAGGGCTCAAAATTGTGTCTTCTGAGAAGACCCCAGTGGATTCAAGCTGTGTCCATGGTTTGTGGAGAGATGACTTTCTGTTCAATTACTATCCTTTACACAATTCAAAACTCCGCTCGTCCACTAAACACTCACTCGCCACCTTCTCTCCGCCATGCTCTCTGCTAATCAATTCAGCTTAATGTTACTCCAGAGCAGTTCTGTAGGCTGGTGGAACAAGCTTGTAAGAAAAATAGAGCTCACTGTTCCAGTCATTTCAGTTTCATACTATCCCTCAGACCTCTCTCCATGTTCTAACTCACCCCCTAGCCTGGACAGTGAAACTTTTTTCATTTTTAATTGTGATAAAATACACATAATATAAAATGTATCACCTTAACCATTTTTAAGTGTAGAATTCAGTAGTGTTAAATACATTCAGGCCCCACGCAGCCGCTCACGCCTGTAATCTCAACACTTTGGCAGGCTGAGGTGGGCGGATCACTGGAGGTCAGGAGTTCGAGACCAGCCTGGCCAACATGGTGAAACTTTGTCTCTACTAAAAATACAAAAACTTTTTAGTTACTCTACTAAAAATACAAAAAGTTTTACATTGTGTAAAGGATAATAAAAAATTAGCCGAGCATGGTGGCGGGCTTCTGTAATCTCAGCCACTCAGGAGGCTGAGACAAGAGAATTTCTTGAACCTGGGAGGCAGAGGTTGTCGTGAGCCAGGATCACACCACTGCACTCCAGCCTGGGCAACAGAATGAGAGTCTGTCTCAAAAATTAAAAAAAAAAAAAAAATCCAAGTGTTGTGCAGCCATCACCACCATCCATCCCCAGAACTCTTCATCTATGAAACCAACACTCTGTACACATTAAACAACTCCCCACATCCTCCTCCCATCAGCCCTGCAACCACCATTCCACTGCCCCTCTCTATGAATTCTCTACCTTATGTACCTCCTGTGGTAGAATCAGACAGTATTTGCCCATGTGTGACTGGCTTGTTTCACTGAGCATCATGTCCTCAGGGTCCATCTATTTTATAGCATGGTTCAGAACTCCCTTCCTTTTGAAGGCTGAATCACATCCCATTGTATGAATGGGCCCCATCATGTCCGTCCGTTCCTGTCAGTGGACACTCGGGTTGCTCTCACTATGTGAATAATGCTGCTATGGACACGGCTGTACAAGTATTTCTTTGCCACCCTGCTTTCTAGTCTTTTGGGTATCTACCCGGGAGTGGAATTGCTGGGTCATGTGTTTAATTTTTTGAGGAGGCTGCTTCCTGCAGCGGCTGCAGCCTTTTCCTGTCCACCGTGCCCAAGTGTTCTGATTTCTCCACACATTCACAACACTTGTTATTTTCTGGTTCTTGGATAGAAGCCATTCCAATGGGTGAAGGGGGGATCTCCCTGTGGCTTGGATTTGCACCTCCCTTATGAGCAGTGGTGCTCGTTAAGTTCCTCCTTTCTCCTGCTGGTTCTCAGGGCCTCCCCCAGGGGGCCAGCTCTACTGGGCTGGAGGACCAATGTGGATGCTGGGCTCTCCTTCCAGGCAGCGCAGGCACCCCTGTGATGTTCAACGAGAACGGAGATGCACCTGGGCGGTACGACATCTTCCAGTACCAGGCGACCAATGGCAGTGCCAGCAGTGGCGGGTACCAGGCAGTGGGCCAGTGGGCAGAGACCCTCAGACTGGATGTGAGTGTGAGACCGTGCCCCGGGTGGGCATGGGCCCAGGATTCCAGAGGCAGAAGCCACCAGCCTGTGTTTTGTGCGTCCCAGGTGGAGACCCTGCAGTGGTCTGGTGACCCCCACGAGGTGCCCTCATCTCTGTGCAGCCTCCCCTGCGGGCCAGGGGAGCGGAAGAAGATGGTGAAGGGCGTTCCCTGCTGTTGGCATTGCGAGGCCTGTGACGGGTACCGCTTCCAGGTGGATGAGTTCACGTGCGAGGCCTGTCCTGGGGACATGAGGCCCACGCCCAACCACACGGGCTGCCGCCCCACGCCCGTGGTGCGCCTGAGCTGGTCGCCCCCTGGGCAGCTCCGCCACTCCTCCTGGCCGTGCTGGGCATTATGGCCACTACCACGGTGGTGGCCACCTTCGTGCGGCACAACAACACGCCCATCGTCCGGGCCTCGGGCCGAGAGCTCAGCTACGTCCTCCTCACCGGCATCTTCCTCATCTACGCCATCACCTTCCTCATGGTGGCTGAGCCCGGGGCTACAGTCTGTGCCGCCCGCAGGCTCTTCCTGGGCCTGGGAACGACCCTCAGCTACTCTGCCCTGCTCACCAAGACCAACCGTATCTACCGCATCTTTGAGCAGGGCAAGCGCTAGTCACGCCCCCTCCCTTCATCAGCCCCACTTCGCAGCTGGTCATCACCTTCAGCCTCACCTCCTTGCAGGTGGGTCCGTGGGCTCCCAGGGGCCAGGGCAGGGAGAGGCACTGTCCTCAACTTAAAAAGCAGAAAAGGCCAGGCACAGTGGCTCACTCCTGTAATCCCAGCACCTTGGGAGGCTGAGGTGGGTGGATCACCTGAGTCCAGGAGTTTGAGATCAGCCTGGGCAACATGACATGACCCTGTCTCTACAAAAAATATGACAATTAGCTGGGCATGGTGGTGCATGCCTGTGGTACCAGCTACTCGGGAGGCTGAGATGGGAGGATTGCTTGAGCCCAAGAGTTCAAGGTTGCTGTGAGCCACGATTGCACCACTGCACTCCAGCTTAGGCATCAGAGGAGACCCTGTCTCAAAACAAAAAGAGAAATGTTGATTCTAGAGTCACTCTTTTCTATTTTGGCTCCTGTGTTTTGTTTTGTTGTTTTATTTTTAAAGGCCACAGGAAAGGGAGCCCCCTCACTCCTGTGATGACAGCAGCTCAGTTAGGGCAGCCGTCTTCCCTGCTGGGTCCTTCAAGGAACACGGGGCAGTAAGGTAGGGAGTGTGGGCCTCAGGGATCTTTCTGCACCACAGTAAAGTTATTTTCATAAACCGAACGTGCTCTTCCACAATTTGGCTCACATATGGAAATGGGACAAAGAGCTACCTGACCGGTTTTCCTGTTTTCACAAGGGAGTCACTGCTGCCCTGTTCACTGGGGCAATGTGGATGAGAGGTGCAGGGTCCAGCATTTTACTGTGGAGTGGAGCATCGAATTCCATCCAGTGGCCGGTGTTTCATGCTGTGCTGTGCATTAAAAAATAGAGCTCCTTTGGGGGATTTTCCTAAGACAGTAAAGTTATTACAGCCTTGGAGACAGCTCCTGGAGTCTGGGATGCCCTGGATGTTTTCTGTGGAAAGGGTACAAGAGACAGATAGCTTGGGGAGGGTGACTTGGTGTGACATTGCAGGGCCAGCTGGGTTCTCAGGGCCAGGTGGAAGGTGGCCTCAGTGCCAACACCTGCTCATTTGGACATGGCACTCTCCACTCCCAGCGAGCCCCTTCTCTACTGGTTCCACACACGCCACATGCCTCGGTTTATGCAATTCTTCATGACTAGGAGGTACTCCCATCTTCCTCCAGATAACAGAGCCTGAGTGTCCCCTGGTCAGGCCCGGGGTCTCCGTGTGCCGCACATCCTGAGAAGGTGCACTCTACTTCCCGGCCTGAGGTGCTCCATGCTCCCCCGACCCCAGGTGGAGATGCTTAGACCACATTTGGGACCCCCAGCTCTCCTCCCCAGCCTGAGCCATTACTCGCCCCACACTATACCCTCCTTTCCAGATAAACGGATCTTTAAACTAACACAAACACAAACTTGCAACTGGACTAGGTGTTTTTGCCATGACGACCACATCATGATGGATGTGGAATGGCATCTCAGTGTGGTTTGAATTTGCCTGCAGTTAATACTGGTGCACCCACCCTGGGGCTTTCCTCTCCTGTGCTTGGCCTGTTCCTGTCTTTTGCTCATTTTCTATTATTTTGCAGGAGTCCATTCCTGAGTGAGGCATGCTCGCTCACTGTCAGTCCCGTGGGCTGCGGCGTCCGTGGCACGTTTTGGTTGTTACTACTGTGCATCCCTGGACTTGCATTTTTATTTAAGAGCAACTTTTTTTTTCCCCCACCTGGAGCCTTTTCCTAGTAGGAACTTCCAAACTTATTTTGGAAGGTCCTTTCTTCAGGGGTCTGCTGCCTTAGGGAAAAGCACAAAAAGCTGCTGCTTCTGGGTGGGCAGATGATTGCAAAGCATCCCTTCTGGCAGGATCACATGGCCCTGCTCCAGGTGCACGGCATGGCACTGGCATGCAGGCCGGATTCCAGCTCTACCCCCACCCCCAATCAGGCACTCTCGTGCAGTGAACAACCTGCACAAACGTGTGGGGCAGCCCTTCCAGGGTCCCACCTTTATGCAGGTGGCTTCATTTCTGTTTCCCAGCTTTCCTTGGCTGGAGGTTGTGTTTCCTGTCCTGTGAGAGAATTGGAACTCCATCTCCTCCCTGTGGGAGCCTGCAGATGCCAACACTCCTCAGGCCACCTGGCAGCAGCTCCCACTCCTGCTGCTCCCCCACTGAGTGCCCCTGTTTCTCTTGCCTGTGATGTGCCCTTATTTTGAAGCTCACTACATGTGAGGAAGCTAGAGAGATGATGTGAGTAGGGCCTAAGTTCCAGAGCTTCCGGCCACAGCCATCTACCTTGAAGGGGTGAGGTCAATGGCATTAGTAATATTAATGGCTAGAACATGGGAAGAGGACACCAAGCTGCCCCTTATGCAAACTGAACTGATGTTGCCAACACAGCCCTTCTCTGCAGCTGCAAGGTCACAGGCCCTTGGCTGGGTGGACCCCTCTTGGGCTGCCCCTTCCTGGGCTGCCACTCCCTCTTCTCCACTAAGTGCTCCTGAGAACAACCACGAAGAGGCAGAGCACCCCACTCCATAGGCCAAAGCCTCATGGAGATCCCAGCCTGCCAGGGGCCTGGGTGGGAGCTGGAATGGATTTGTCCCTGGAAAATGCTGTGTCTCTGATATGATATTGGCTCCTGCAGGTGGTGGGGGTGATAGTGTGGCTGGGGGTCAGGCCCCCACACAGTGTGATTGACTATGAGGAGCAGCGGACGGTGGACCCGGAGCAGGCCAGAGGGGTGCTCAAGTGCGACATGTCAGA
This sequence comes from Ateles fusciceps, assembly GCA_036589455.1. Classification (NCBI taxonomy): domain Eukaryota; kingdom Metazoa; phylum Chordata; class Mammalia; order Primates; family Atelidae; genus Ateles; species Ateles fusciceps. The sequence continues at coordinate 520,146 of JAZHEH010002583.1, forward strand.
TCTGTCTCTGATTGGCTGCCTGGGCTACAGCCTCCTGCTCATGGTCACGTGCACAGTGTATGCCATCAAGGCCCGCGGCGTGCCCGAGACCTTCAACGAGGCCAAGCCCATTGGCTTCACCATGTATACCACCTGCATCATCTGGCTGGCATTCGTGCCCATCTTCTTTGGCACTGCCCAGTCAGCTGAAAAGGTAATGAGGTCCCCAGAAGGTCCCACTGCCTCGTGTTTCCTCCCTGTCCTGCAGTTGATTCATTCGGGAGCTTAAATGCTTGTTCACGCTTTTGTTTATCCCGTATCCAGCTGCTTGCTCATCCACTCATTCCCTTCTTACTTGGTTCATTCATTCGCTTATCCACACTTCTAACCCTGCTTCTTAACCTCCACTCTTCTTTTTTATCATTTTCATTTCTTTGAGAAATGGTGTGTCACTCTGTCACTCAGTTAACTTTTTTTTTTTAATTCTTCATATGCTTTTTTTTTTTTTTTTTTTTTTTTTGACACAGAGTCTTGCTCTGTTGCCCAGGCTGGAGTGCAGTGGTGTGATCTCGGCTCACTGCAACCTCCGCTTCCCAGGTCAGGCAATTCTCCTGCTTTAGCCTCCTAAGTAGCTGGGACTACAGGCACACACCACCACGCCGGGCAATTTTTGCATTTTTAGTAGAGACAGGGTTTCACCATCTTGGTCAGGCTGGTCTCGAACTCCTGACCTCACGTGACCCACTCGGCTTGGCCTCCCAAGGTGCTGAGATTACAGGCATAAGCCACTGTGCCTAGCCTTCATATGCTTTATAGCTGCCAACCCATTAATGTGTTAGTCCATTGCTACATCATTTATTCACATACAAGGCAGAACAGTTTATACACCTGCCATCCATTTGTTTGCCCATCTGCTCCTGAATTCAATCTCCGCCCATTTATTCATTTGCATGTATTTGAAAAGTGCTCATTCGCTGGCTCCCGTTTCCCCAGGTGTCACTCTCTGTTAATAACCCCTCCTCGCCCCTCCCTCCTGCCTACATCAGAGCTGCATGGAGGCTGCCAGCCCCTCAGGCACCAGGGCCTCTGCTCATACTGTTGTCCTGGTCTAAGTGCTCATTTCCAGTTCCCCGACTGAAATAGACTCAGCTCCAGTCTGTGTGGTGAGGATGTGTGGGGCGGGGGCAGGGAGAGCAGGGCTGAGTCCCACCTTGTCCCCCTCCTCCGTGGCCTAGATCTTACATCCAGACAACCACACTGACCGTGTCCTTGAGCCTGAGTGCATCGGTGTCCCTCGGCATGCTCTACGTCCCCAAGACCTACGTCATCCTATTCCATCCGGAGCAGAACGTACAAAAGCGGAAGCGGAGCCTCAAGGCCACGGTGGCAGCCCCACCCAAGGGCGAGGATGCAGAGGACCACAAGTAGCAGGGCAGGTGGGAATGAGACTGCTCGCAGCCTCTCCTTCTTCCTCTGGCTTCACGGTGGAAGCTGTAAAGAGCCCATGCCTACAGTGAACAGTCAGAGGAAGAGAGTCTGCAAAGACCACACCCAGGTTGGGTGGGACTAGCCTTGAGAAGGAACTGGACCCAGATCTGCCCTAATTCCAGCACTTGAGCTTCATGCCTCCTCACCACAGACCAGACTCGCTACCTATGGTAGGAAACAGCCACCGAGAAGGTTCTAACTCTAGAGAGGGACTAAACTTATTCTCTCGTTCGAGGTTTAAAGATGATGATGCAGCCCCGGGCTTTGCCTGGTTTGAGGGAGATGTCCTCCCCCTCAGTCAAGCCCCATAACCTGGGCATTGGGCAGTGTGGAAGAACGTGTAGATCCCAGAATGAAACATGGGGTCAGAGTAGAGGAGGAGCTGTCTCAGCAAGAGACCTGTGGGTGTGCATCTGGGACGGAGGCACTCAGGTCTGGGTAGGATTCCTCTGGCACAGAGGGGAGAAACCCTGGGGTGAGACCCCTGTGAGCATGGAAAGGGCCTGCAGTGGGCAAGGGAGTGAGGTGAGGAACTGGGGTGCACCCCCCATGAGATTCCCCCGTGCCGTGGGCCTTCCCCCACCCCACCCCCCAGGATTGGGCAAGGTCAGTCTTAGAGTACAGCTGTTTTCCTTCCCTGTATGTACTCCCTTAAATCACCCCCAAATCTTGGTCAGGCACAAGGACTGACCCCTGTAATCCCAGCACTTTGGGAGGTCCAGGTGGGTGGGTTACCTGAGGTCACGAGTTCCAGACCAGCCTGGCCAAGATGGTGAAACCCCGCCTCTACTAAAAATACAAAAAAATTAGCCAGGCATGTGGCAGGCACCTGTAGTCCCAGCTACTCGGGAGGCTCAGGCGGCAGAATCACTTGAACCCAGGAGGCAGAGGTGACAGTGAGCTGAGATCACGCCACTACACTCCAGCCTGGGCAACAGAGCGAAACTCTGTCTCCAAAAAAAAAAAAAAAAAAATCACTCCCAAACCTTAATTCAGATCCACTTGTGTAGTGTTAGTGATGTGAGAACAAGGAGCAGGGATGCATTTGTGTTGTGTTTGGGGTTGGGGATGGGTTTGAGCTCCAGGTTGGCAATAGTGACAGAGAGTCATGTCTGTGGTGAAGGTTAATCCCAGATGGATGGCTCAGGATGGAAACTCTTCATTCCCCGTATGTACTGAGAAGCCCTGTTTGATAGTTGAGCACAAGACCTGGGGGAGGAAGAGGCTTGGGCTACAGATGTAGGCACATTTGTTTTTCATTGACAGTTTTTTAAAAAGGCTTGGTTTCAGTTATGGAATTCTGTCCCTGGGGGTAAAATTTAAATTTTGTTAAATTGACCACTGTTTAAGATCAGTGTACATTCTCTAGTATGTGATGTCTGGAGCTAGTTTGGAGGGTGAACCACACTTTATCCAACATATGGACTCTTTCTCATACAGCTTCTCTGGTGCGCAGTAGGTTTTGACTTTGGGACTAGGTGGTTTTTTTGTTTGTTTGTTTGTTTGTTTTGTGAAACCTCTGACAAACATTTTGTTGCACCACTGACTCTCCTTCTCCACCTCTGTAGCGTTCCTAGGGCTCCTCCAGTGTGAATTAGGACGTTTCATTTGTTGCTGAATGCTGTCCAGAATGTATTTATCCATAGGGTTTCTCTCCTGTGCGGGCTCTCTCATGGGTAATGTGGTGTGTTTTCTTGCCGAAGGTGGTTCCACACTCGTGATTGTCTAGGGTTCTTCTATATGAACTCTGAGAGTCAGTGAGCTCTCATCTCCAAGTGAAAGTTTTCCTGCATTTGCTCTTTTCTCAGTGTTTCTCCAGGTATGAATTTTTGATGTGCAATTAGTTTTGACTTCTAGTTGAAAACTTTTCCACATTATGTTACATCTGTGTTGTTTTCCCCACTCTGAACTCTATGATTCAGAATTAGAAGCAGTTCTTAGTAAAGGCGTTTCCACACTGATTGCATGAAGAATTTCTCCCCAGTGTGAAGTTTCTGGCACAGAGTCCTGGCTTCCCGCAGAAGACGTGCACACTCTGTCCCGTTCATGCCTGCGGGCCTCTCTGGCAGGAATTCTGTGATGCACCGCAGGTCCTAGCTACCTCCTATGGGCTTTCCAACATTTGGTCTACTTGTAGGTTATCTTCACAGCATGGACCATTCTGTGTACGGTGGGGACATCCTCTGTTACTAAAGATATTATCATACTCAGTACATTCACAAGGTTTCTCTCCTTTCTGAATTTTCCGATGTATAAAAAATCGGAATGCCTTTTGGACTTCTACAAGAGGGCTTTTTCCCTGTATGTGTACATACAGTTTCTGCCTGTGATCATTTCTTTCTCTATTATTATTATTTTTTTTTGGAACAGGGTCTTGCTCAGTTTCTTAGGCTGGACTGCAGTGGCATCATAGCTCACTGCAGCCTCAACCTGGGCTCAAGCAATCCTCTAGCCTCAGCCTCCTGACTAGCCAGCGTGCACCACCATACCCAGCTATTTTTTTTTTTTTTTTTTTTTTTGGTAGAGATGAGGTCTCACTACGTTGCCCAGGCTGGTCTCAAGCTTCTGAGCTCAAGCGATTCTCCCATCTCCACCTCCCAAAGTGCTGGGATTACAAACATGAGCCATCGCACCTCGCCTCTTTGATCATTTCTTTGCTGTTCAGTGGAGGTTGACAACTCCCTAAACACTTTCCTGTTTTTTGCATGCAGGGATTTGAATTCTTTGAGGTCCAATCAATTTATCTGGACCCCTGAAAAAAGTATTGTGGGTTTTCGCCTATGTGTGGAATGTATGAGGCATTCTTCCAGTGTGGTTTCTCTTCTGTCGAGTGAGCTGACCTACACCTAAGGTTTTGTCCCATTTGTTGCTGTTGAATTATTTCTCCCATCATGAATTATATGTCCCAGTGAAAACAGAGTTCTGGATTGGAGGCTTATTCCACGTTTACACAGTTAAAATTGCAGTGTTCCTCTCTGGGAGGACAGCTCTAAAGCAGAGTACGATTGTGTTTTGACATAAGCTTTACCCACCTGTTCATAAAGTCTCACCTGTGGTCCAATGTGTTGAGACTTGTATCGAAGGGCTTCTGTATATTAACCATATTCTTAGGCTTTCTCGCTTGTGTGAATCTTCTGACACATTTATTACAGCTTTGCCACTTTTCTTATACTTTTTGCTCTTTAGAAATTTCCCCCTAATTTATCGCATTCATTGCTTGTGATAAAGAGTCCAGGTAACTGACTTTACTCAGTTACTTCCTGTTAAATAAATTTAACTTTTCCCAAAAGTTTGATTTGGGTCTTTGGTTGCTCCTTTATACATTTCACAAAACTTCTTTAAAAATGGAATAAAATGCACAATTCCAAGTGAATCTTCCCATCATTTTATAGAATGAAACTGTTTCACAAATACTCTTTATTGATACTTTTGTTTCTAAATAAGAAAAATTCCAAACTGTAAATATTTTCCACCCCTTGGGCTTGGATGGGGGAACACTGCTGTAGGATGGACAGCCACAGTGGAATACTGATGGTTACTACAAGTAGCTTGGGGGGGGGTTTCAAAAATGACATTCCACCCTGTGGAGAAAAGGCTGAAGAAATGTAAGGGATAGGAACCAAGAAGGAATAAGGCTCTGATAGGAAGAAACTGACCAATTGGATGGAATTCCAAAAGGCAGGCTAGAGTATAGAGAGGTAAATTAGCAAAAGGACTGCATTTGGCTGGGTGCGGTGGCTCATACTTGCAATCCCAGCACTTTGGGAGGCTAAGGTGGGCGGATCACTTGAGGCCAGGAGTTCAAGACCAGCCTGGCCAACATGGCAAAACGCCATCTCTACCAAAAACACAAATTTAGCCAGGCATGATGGCACATGCCTGTAATCTCAGCTACTCAGCAGGCTGAGGCACAAGAATCACTTGAACCCAGGAGGTGGACGTTGCAGTGAGCCGAGAGATTGCACCACTGCATTCCAGCCTGGGCAACAGAATGAAACTCTGTCTCAAAAAAAAAAAAAAGGACAGGATTTGAAAATTTTAAGCCTTATCACTTCATTTGTGGAGTCCTGTCTTACTCCATTCAGGCTGCTATAAAAGAGTACTATAGACTGAGTGGCTTCTAAAATACAGGCATTTCTCACAGTTCTGGAGACTGGGAAGTCCAAGAGCAAGGCACCAGTGGATCTGGTGTCTGGTGAGGGCTGCTTCCTTGTTCATAAATGGCACTTTCTTGCTGTGTCCTCACATGGTGGGGAAGTGTGAGGGCACCTGGGGTCTCTTTTATAAGGGCTCTAATCCCATTCCCGAGGGCTCTACCTCCATAACCCCCCCAAAGGCCCTACCTCCAAATACCATACATTGGAGGTTACGATCTTACCATATGAATTTTGGAGCAACATAAATATTCAGCATATAGCAATTACTCTGTCAGAATACTGACTAGTTTTTCTGCTTCTTATATCTTTTCCCTCTTATGCATCCTACACACTAATATAAAAAAATCTCCTTTCCGTGGCACCGTGGTGCTGTGACCCCACTGCTAGGGTTCCAGCCTTTTCCGGGTTGTGATTCATTCTCAAATCTACCTGCAGACTCTCAAAACAGAAATAGTAGAAGGGTACATTAGTCTAGGGGAACATGGCCCCAGGCACTGCTCACTGATACAATCTGCCAGATTAGGTATGATCATAGCTCTCTAATATTGAATTTACCTGTAGTATCAATGTCTGAGTTATTTTTCCCATTCTGGTCTGCAGACAGGTAAAACTTCCAGGGCGCACAGACCTTGTCTTGCCCGTGCCCTGTGTAATTCTTTAAGTCAGCTTTCACATCTTGACCTTGCACTGCATCATGGTTAAGGCTTCTTGAGGTCAGCTGCAGCTCTGCTAGATGAGAGACCTTGGGCAAGATACTCATTTCTCCCACAGTCACTGAAAGCCAGAGTCTCCTTAATGCACCCTGTAGAGGTGCCCAAATTGCTGGCCCCGTAAACCTACCATTGGTCCTCCCAGTCCTACCAATCACTGCCCACACAGGCCCCACTCATTAACTCAACCCCACAGCTGAGCAGTCCCGGGACCCCATCTCACACCCAGGTAGCCCCTACTCACTGGCCCCCACAGGCTGCCCATTCACTGTTAGTCCCACATTGGCCTTGGGTGCTTACTCTGTGCTAAGCACCTGGAATACATCAGCAGACAAAACAGACAGGAATTGCTTCCTTCAGGTGACTTGCATCTAATGGTGGAGACACACAATAAACAACATACAAAACTAATAAATAATATTGTATGTTGGAGAGTGACATTCTGTGGACAAAGAAAACAGCAAAGCAAGGTACAGAGAATAAGGAAGCTGGGGGCGATGGCTGCAATTCTGAATAGGGCAATCCAGTGCAGGCTTCATCTGAAGGAGGTGGGGAGCGGGCCACGGGGATGTCTGGGGCATGTCTGGGGGATGGGCTCCTGCAGGCGGAGCGGTGAGTGCCAGGCCCTAGGGCAGGGGCCTGCCTGGTGTTTTTGGGATCCAGCAAAGAGAGTGGCATGGAGGAGTAGGGTGAGGGAGGGAGACAATGTGAGGAAGGCAACAAAGCGGAGCAGTCAGGGCTCTCCAGAGGACAGAGCCCAAAGGATCAATAGATTAGACATAGATATAGATTAGATATATAGAGAGAGTTTTGCTCCGAAGGCCTTCAGCTGATTGGAAGAGGCCCACCCAAATTATTGGGGGTAATCTCCTTTACCTAAAGTCAGCTGATTGTAGATGTCACCCACACCTACCAAACACCTTCATAGCAACATCTAGATCAGTGCTTGATTGAATAACCGAGTCCCATAGCCTGGCCAGGTGACATATAAAGCTAACCATCACCTGAGGCACTGGGGTATGTATATTGTGTGTGGCCCTGTAGTCCAAGGCCATTAAAATCATGGACTTTCTTCTATTCTGGGTAAGATGAGGAGACACCGGAGGGTTTTAATAAAGTTAGAGGGTCTGACAAACTAAAAGGACCACTCTGGCTACTGTGTTGAGAATGTTTTAGAAACATCTCTTGTCTTTTCAGAGTATATTACATGCAGAATAGTGTGTATTACATGTGGAACAGTGTGGTAGACACCTTTATTCATAGAAGCAACAGTTCGCAATCGTACACCCAAGCTGCACTCTTAGCAACATCTTTTATACACGTGTTTTTAAACAGGGTTTTACATGCAGAAACAGTGTAGTGGTCACCTTCATTGACTGGACTAATACTGCTCTCAAACATGCACTGCTAGCATTCTCAGAAACATCTTTTTTTTTTTTTTTTTTTTTTTGAGACGGAGTCTTTCTCTATACTCCAGGCTAGAGTGCAGTGGCGCGATCTCAGCTCACTGCAGTCTCCGCCTCCCGATTTCAAGTGATTCTCTTGCCTCAGCCTGGGAGTAGCTAGGATTACAGGCACCCACCACCACGCCCAGCTAATTTCTGTACTTTTAGTGGGGGAAAGGGTTTCACCACGTTGGCCAGGCTGGTCTCAAACTCCTAACCTCAGGTGATCCACCTGCCTCAGCCTCCCAAAGTGCTGGGATTACAGGTGTGAGCCACGGTGCCCGGCCAGAACATCTTTTGATGTGTACTTATATTTTGGGAAAAGAATAAAAAGGAGAGAGAAAACGGGTGAACAGAAGTTTGGCAGCCAGAGTGACTGATTCCTGAGATCCATGGTGGTACAGCTTATTGGGTAAGCATTTGGGTTCTATCACAAAGCCTCCACATTTAAAACCCTTCTCTTAACTCTAATGTGATCTTGGTCAAGCTACTTAAGTCAAAGTCTCCTTGTCTGTCAAGGAAGTATGATAATCATATCTAGCTGATAGGTAATCATCCACTCCTACAAACTTGAAGGTTTCTATATAAATTTCATGGCATAATGCAGAGAAAATGCACACTGCCTGGCTCATAATGAGCGCTCAGTGAACCTATCTCTCATGCAATAATGGTTAAGTATAAAACCCATTAGAAAGACTAAGAGAAGTTCATGACTAAAGAAAACCTAAAAGACAAGAAGGACCATGACCTGCTTCTCAAGGAATTACCATTCATGTGTCCTTTCCCTGTCTTATCTTCAACTCAGATGGATTCTGAACAGCTGCTAAGTACGCTCCCAAGATCCAGTTTATCTCTAACTTCAGGTATCCATGTCTTCCTGCCATAGACTCTTGTAACAAACCTCTTCCCTAATGAACCTGTTTAGTTATGACATTATCTTCACCTCGCCATCCCAGCCCAACCCCGATGCCTGCTTAAGAAGTTTAAACTATAACCCTGGTGACAACAGCCTCCAAGTTTCATCCTCTGCCTACGTACACACTGATCAAGAATGGCAGAAGTCATATAACTAGATAAGATTTTTAAAAATCTTCAGTCGACCTCTATGGTTTTAATCAGTAAAGACACTAAAAACTAGATGATAAAAGACTTGCCTGTAGGTATATTACTGAGATGAATTAGCAATTGAACTTCAGGTGATTAAATACGTTTTCCAACTTTGGAATTTCTTCTTCACTGCAAGAAAAATTAATTGAGAGAGAAAGAAAAGTAATTTGAAACTTTTCCATTTTCTAATGCTCTGGTAAAATGTATATTGTTATAAAAACTATCTGGAGCTTGGAAATTTGAAATACAAAACCCAAAACCAGGTAATAGCTTCCTCTGTTTCAAGTGCTACCAAGGCCCCCTGCATGAACTGATGGGCCTGTGTGGTCTTACAGCTTCAATTGATGGAAGGCAGGGAGGGTAAGGGGCAAGGGGGAAGGGAGGGAGGGGGAGGGGAGGGAGAGGGATGGAGGGGGAAGGGGAAGGGAGGCGGGAGAGGAAGGAGGAGGGCAGGGGGAGCGGGAATGGGAGGGGGGAAGGGGAGGGGGAAGGAAGGAAGGACTTCAGCAGGTCTGCTGCCAGTCACCGCTATCAGAAAGGCCTCTGGGTTTTATTCTCAAACTGCTGCCTCTCCAGGGAAAGAGGTCATTGGGGTCAGCGCTCTGCCTGCCCTCCCCCGCATCTTCACCCAGGCTCCCGGTTCTCTCATCCCCATGAGGCTCAGCCTCAGGCCTGGCCCAGAAAGTGTGGATCTGAGAAGGGGGTGAGCCACCAAGGGCAGCAGCCTCAGCCTCAGCGGTGTCAGGCCTGGGGTCATCTGCGGTTTGCCTGCATGGGACCTTTCTACATCCTCCCTTCTTTGGAGAAAGACCCTGGGTTTTTCTTGTGGACCCCTCTCTCCCACTCTTGGCTCATGTGGTTTGGGTGAACCCCACATCCTTAGGTTCCAGGTGAGCACGTGGCCCCAGCCCTCTCCACCCACCAACCCCAGGCAGCGCAGACTTTTCCATTAGGTGGAGTAGACACAGTGCCTACAGCCCGGAGTGCTTCTAGGGAAATGTTTTCAGTTCTCCTCAAATTGGAAGGAAAAAAAATGACCTTTTAGGGTCAAATACCAATGCAGTTGTAAAATAGATTGTAAAATGTTGCATAGTCATAAAATAGTTATGAAATATAGTGTATATTTTTTAAAATTTTCTGTATATTTTGTTTCAGCCAGGTGTGGTGGCTCGCACCTGTAATCCCAGCACTTTAGAAGCCAAGGTGGGCAGATCACTTGAGGTCACGAGTTCGAGACCAGCCTGGCCAACATGGTGAAAGCCCATCTCTACTAAAAATACAAAAAATTAGCTGGGCGTGGTGGTGCATGCCTGTAATCTCAACTACTGAGGAGGCTGAGGTAGGAAAATCACTTGAACCCAGAAGGCAGAATTTGTAGTGAGCCAAGATAGCACCATTGCACTCCAGACTGGGTGACAGAACTAGACTCTGTCAAAAAAAAAGAAAGAAAAGAAAAGAAACAAACCTTTTGGCTGGGGACAGACAGAGCCTGCCCTTCCTGGGGCTGGCCAGTTCTTAAGAGACAGTGAAGACTGAGTACTCACCACCCAGAGCCAGGCCTCCTCTCCCAGGCTCGCACACCCCAGGAGCACCACTCCACTGCCTTCATCATCCCCCGGGTTGGAGACCAGGCACCTAGGGACACCCCCCTCTCCTTATAGATTAGAGCCCACTGAAATTACTCAAACTAGCCAGTCTAAACTATTTACCCTGCCCTCAGAAACCCAAAGAAAGGCTCTGGCTTCATGCTTCCCCCCATACCACCTCACTCCTGTCTTCCTCCTGACCACCCTGGTGCCTCGCCCACATGGCCCTGTATGGCCTGCCCTGCCTCCTGTCTCCAGGAATAGTGAGTACACTTTCATTTTCCTGAGCCTCTCCTCTGCCTCTTCGGCTGCATCTCATTGACCACCTCATAATAGAATACAAAACAGGATGGAAGTAACGGTTTCATGCAATTTTGTAACAACTAAATGAATTAATATATGCAAAGTTCTTACAATAGCATCTGGTACTAGGCATGCCCTCAAATGTGAACTGTGAGCCCTAGTGATGGAGGTACAGCTCTTTATATTCCACATTGTCAACACTCTGCTTTTGAGGACCACATAGGGTTTCAATGGTCATTGCCAGGGGCTTGGGCCAGGCTGGCTACAGAGAGACACTTGGACTGCTTTTGGCCATGTCTTAGCGCCATCTAATTAGATAACCAGGTGACAAAAATGCAACTTATACATCTTAGAAAACGGGGCACTTACTTTATTTTCAGAAAGACACACTGATGAAAGATTACTGTCAACATTTTTTTTTAAGGATAGTGACGTGGGTACACAGGGTGGCACATGGAACACAGAGGAAGTGTCAGTGCCACCCAGTGCTGGCACCTGCAGAGGATGACTGTCAGCACCACCAAGAGGTCCTTGAGTGATCAGAAACAACCAAGCCTTGCATTCTTTTCCCTTCACAAACTGTTATAAAAATGTTTAAATTGCCAAGATATATTTAGCAGGAGTTGAGGTGAGCCAAGAAGCGGGGAGCCCTCCAGCTGCAAGACAGAAGGTGGTGAGAGACTGGTGTCTCCATAGTGTACTGCCGACTGAGCCAGGGCTATAGGGGGAGGGTGGGGCAAAGTGCAAAGGAACAGGAAGAAAAGGAGAGGAATCAGACAGGGGGGAGGCTATGGTGTTCTTGGATTAATTCTGAATTACATTGTTTTCTCCACCAAAAGCATTCAGTTTAAAGCAACTTTGTTCCAAGACTCTGAGGCTTGGGCACAGTAACCTGGAAGCCTGAGTCTGCTGCAGCGACAAAGTGCTGTTCTGGAAGCAGTCAGTGAATATGGAGGAAGGTAACGTCTTAGAGAGACCACTGTCAAAGCTGGACAAACAGGCAGGCAGGGAGAAAGAACCCAGATGACAAATCAGTCAGCTGGAGATGAGGGGCACCCGGCAGGAGATGGGCAGAGGAATCTGAAAGAGGAAATACGAAGTCATTTTTTTTCTTTAAAGAGGGGCAGTTTCAGTGGCTGTTCCCAGAAGCTCATAGAAATGAAGAACCTATCAGAATCTAGATGCTAATTCCCTTCTCAAACCCTCCCCCCTGGGCTGAGTGGAACTGGCATCGGGATGGGTCTCAGAAGGCTCCGAGATGGGAGGAGAGGCCAGGAGCGGCTTCTCTGGCTCTTACCTTTTTCTATGGCCCAGGTCAGGGGCGGAGAGACTGGCTTCACGTGAAGTTCACGGTCGTGGTATGCCAGAACAGCCTTGTGCACTACGTGAAGCAGGGGCAGGCTGGACATGTAAAGACGGAGCTGCTGAAGGTGGCACATTATGAAGTGGCCAAGTCTGTCCCTGAAGAGTCCCAAATCATGGTCCTTCATCTTGTCACAGTTGGTTATGTCTACATGGCCATTAGGACTAGAATAGCAAGGTATAGAATGAACTGCTCTTTCTAGGAAACACTGGGTGTTTGGGGATTAACCCAGCTGAAGTTGGGGTACAGAAAACTCCCTCTCAGTAACTGCTGAAATGTCAAACACTGCACAGATCAGCTGGCAGAAAAGATTGTGGCTGAAGAAGTCTTACTGCAGGGTCCTCAGAAATTTACTTTTAGAAGTTGAGCTGGGGCAGGTTAAAATGCCCAGGTAGAGAGCCATATAATCCACATAAGAAAAGTATGACTAAGACCCAGGCAATGCGCACACTCCTAATTGAGAAGGCCATGTAGCAAGCTCACACTCCTACAGTAAAATACAATAAAGCCACTGCCTGGCCAAATACTAGTGCCATAAATATATTCAAGTCAGCCTGGGCATATCTAATACGCCAGTGACTTACTTTTTGCCTTCCCAGACAGGGATAAGTGAACAGGCGTCTTAGAGGACTAAACTCATGAAAACCCAAGCCTGACAGAAGATGAACTCAGGGAGGATGCACTGTCATCTCAGATGGAGGGGCTTCAGGCTGCACTTATGCGCTGGAGGCATAGTTCCTGGAGCTGTGGCTGAGATTAATGAGACTCTTGAGCTGGGTGCAGGCCTTGGCCCTGGCTCAACTGTAGGCACATACAAAGTAGTGGTAGTTCTCATGCATTGATTATAAATAAAACAACCAACCAACTCAGCTTAGAAACGTGCGTCTCAGGGATTCAAGGTAAGGGGGTGGTAGTTAAGACCTGGCACATCACATGGATAGGGATGAAGGCAGGCATCTGTAGCAGTGAACATGGTTTTTCAGATTTACTCTGGAATCTCAGGGTGTCAGCCATGTGAAGCTGCAGATGAACTTCTGTTGACATGGGACACAGACAATCCCAAGAAACCTCTTGAAACTGTGCTTCCCATGCAGCTTAATATGGGAGAAAGTCTGAGTTGCTGATCACCTAACAGGAGATGCTGGCCCACAAAGGTGGCCTTTATTAGATGAAGACTGAATTTAGATTACTTGGACTTTGAAGCTGCTGGAAGCTTCCAAGTCTGTGTTGCAACCCAGAGCCCACTGAGTTCTACCATGATATAAAATATCCTCTTCTGTAACATGGGGTGAGGTGCTGCATTCTGAGGGTTCAGCATTGCTGAACTTGACAGACAGCGCTTCCACAAACCAGGAACTTGCCATTTCACTTTCCAGAGTAATTTGCTTGGCCTCCCATCTTCATTGCATGGTATGTTCCACCTTGCGGTAGTGCAGGCTCCTCCATTCCTTGTGGTAGGGAAAGGGAGAGGGTCCCAGAGGCTGTGTGTGCGAAGGAGCACAGATGTTATTTTATCTGTGTGATTTCTACTGAAAGCAATGAAGGATTAAAGATGGTGAAGGAACCGTACCTCCAGGACTACTGTACCACAGACTTTTGAACATGGACATGGCCCTTGCCAGAGAATGTCAGTGGTGCTACTGACCACTTCTTGACTCATGGAATTACTCAACATTTTTCTCACCACTGTCAGCATGAGTCCTTAAATAGTGAAAGGCCTAGATGGAGGAGAGGAAATGATCACTTCCAAATGCAAAAGCAGAAATTCAAAGCCGTCTGCTTTCCTATGAATATAGAATTAATACCTTCAGAAACCTAGAAAAAAACAGGGGAAGGACCAGGATGCGGCAGTTTATGCTGAGAGTAGTAAATGTACTCTAATGCAGTGGACACAGTGGACTGTCCAGCGAGGGGGAAGAGAGTGGATCAGAGCATTCTGAGAACTGGCCTTGGGGCTTTCACCTCTTATATCAGTTGTACACAGGGAAATGGGAAATGACAAATGGAGGTGGTTGGGAATATTACAACTTAAGTGGGTGGAATCATTGCATCAGAAGCTGAGCAAGTCCCTGACTGATGTGTAGAGTCACTAAGTATACTACAGAACAACTGGAGGGTAAACGTGGCACAGGCAAAGCCCCTACTTCAGGTACCATCCCAGGGTCAGTCAAGCTGAAGCCCAGTGGAAATGTGTAACTCAAGAATTTTGATCAAGTTTTGCCTTCCAGACAGAGATACTAAGTTCTGAAAGCTGTATTTGGGTGTGATATTCAGAATCATGGACTGTGTCTGAGACCAGATCACCACACTCCCAATATGGGGCAGTGATAGGTGACGCCATGCAGACAGTTAGGAGTTGCTAAGTCAGAAGAGGGTCATTTGGGGAAAATAATCTCACAGGTCTGCTACAGGATGAAGCCAGTGGACAGACAGACCAGAGGTATCCGACAATGGATGGTTTGAAGCAGAAGGTAGGAAGCATAATGTAAATAATTATGGGTGACGCATGGTGACTGCACTTTCTTTATACTGGGTGTCAGTGGTTTGGGTAAGAAGACTAAGGGTTCCATTAAAGGTGGCAACTCAACTCTCTTATGTCAGAGAATCTAGTAGAGTGAAATGCTTCTAGGCCATTTTGACTTTTTGTTATTTTGCTTCTCAACTTTAATTTTTTGCAATTTCATAGTTTCTCTAATAGTCAGGATCTAATTTGATAAACCAATTTTAATGCTGTTAATTGTTAATGAAGCTCCATTTTGGTTCTGATAGTTGGTAATTCAGACTAATGAAACAGTACTGCTACTTGAGGCAGTATTAAAGAATGAGAAGTGTTTGCCATTCTTAAATGCCCAAACCCCATGACACTGTGAAACTTGACCCTCAGTAAATAAAGTGACTATCCTGATGCAAGCTTTCATAGTTATTCTCTAGAATGGATCATCTTACATTCAGTAATTAATTTACTCAGTTTCAAATGTCTTCCATGCAAACTACATTCATATCACTTTTCTCCAATATGATGTCTCTGATGCTGAATGAGGTTTGCAGTCTGGTTAAAAGCTTTTCCACATTTATTACATTTATAAGGTTTCTCTCCTGTGTGAATCCTCTGATGCTGAGTAAGGTGGGTGCTTCGGATAAAGGCTTTCCCACAGATTTTACATTTGTAAGGTTTTTCTCTAGTATGAATTCTCTTATGCTGGGTAAGGGCTGAATGGTCACTGAAGGCTTTTTCACATATATTACATGTATAAGGTTTTTCCCCCAGTATGAATTCTCTGATGTTGGGCTAGTGCTGATTGGTCCCTGAAGGCTTTCTCACACAAACCACATCTGTAAGGTTTCTCTCCAGTGTGAATTTTCCGATGTCGTGCAAAGGATGAATTATCCCTGAAAGCTTTCCCACATTCATTACATTTATAAGGTTTCTCTCCAGTATGAATTCTCTGATGTTCAGTAAGGGAAGAGTTTACCCTGAAGGCCTTCCCACATTCGTTACATTCAAAGGGTTTCTCTCCAGTGTGAATTCTCTGATGCTGAAGAAAACTTGTACTCTGATTAAAGGCTTTCCCACATTCATTACATTTATAGGGTTTCTCTCCACTGTGGATATTCTGGTGTTTGGTAAGATGTGCCCTGCACACAAAGGCTTTTTCACAAATGTTACATTTAAAAGGTTTCTCTCCAGTATGTATTCTATGATGATGGGCAAGGTGTATATTTCGGATAAAAGCTTTTCCACATAAGTTGCATTCAAAAGGCTTCTCTCCGGTATGAATTTTCTGATGGTAGGTAAGTGAGGAGCTCACTGAGAAGGCCTTGCCACATTCCTTACATTCATAGGGTTTCTCACCAGTGTGAATTCTTTGGTGATGGATAAGGTGCGTACTCTGGTGAAAGGCTTTCCCGCATTCTCTACATTCATATCTTTTCTCTTTAATATGAATTTTCTGACTTGTTGTTTTTTCAGTATGAATTTTCTGATGTTTATTAAGAGTAGAACTCTTAGAGAAGACTTTTCCACACTCAGTACACTCAAAGGCTTTTTTGCTGGGCTGAAGTCCCTGGCTTTGAGCACTATGAAGAGATGAGCTCATACGGCTCCCAGAATCATCATATTCCTGTTCACCGATCCCAGATGGGGTGTTCGGGAGAGTGAGTGCCGCTCGCTGCAAACTGATCCCCTGGCCTCCACATTGCCACTCCAACAGACTAGCACATTTCCAGTAACTACTGCTACCCAATCTTTCCTTTATTGTCCACTGATCCAATTCTTCTTCAGGAATCTCTGCCTTGAGAGTAGACTTCTTACGGACAGGCACAGTCATCCAGTCTGAAAGACGTTAAAAATAAAAATGTCCGTAGTAAAACATTTGGATGGGACAAGATGATAACCCTGTTCATAATGCTAACAGAGAGTTGTAAGCTTTTCTGTTAGTCCCCTCTTTACCCTATTTTCTGTCCTGTTACTTCAGAAAATCTTTAAACCGAAGTAACAGTAAGAAAGGACAGAAAAGAGGGGTAAAGAGGGGACGATGGCAGGAGTTGATCTAATGTGTAATACATGAGGCAGGAGAGCTTGGAAGCATGATCTTAGAAGTCACAGGCCTCAGTTAGAATTGAGTACAACACATATTTTCTTTGTGATAATAGAGAAGTTACCTGATTTCCTAAGCCTCAAAAAAAATAAAATAAAATAAAATAAAACTTATAAAGACCACATAATGCTAACAGACAAGAAAAAAAGTACCCTGTCTATTCAAAGAGATGGTTTTTAAAACAATCCAGGTGTGGCCTTAAGAAGCTACTGAAAATAGCAGTCAACACTTGGTAGGAAAAAAACCTTGACTCCAGAGTAATTACTAAAATCAAGATATAGGCTCATTTGAGCATTCAGGTGAATAATAAAAGCTAGGCTGCTGTACAGGCTGTGTGAAATGCTCATATCTACTAAAAAAGAAACAAGGACCTCCTGTTGCTTGTGAGGAAGCAATGTCTCCAAACTCACATGAATAATGTGACACATATAGGAGGAAAATGTGCCATGAGATATTTTGTGGCAAAGTTATCTCAGGATAAACACTGCAGCTGCAAGCATGCCAGCAAGGTCATAGTAGACTTTCTCAGGGCAAACAGGAAAGGGGCTAAAATGTAATACTAAGAACTAGATTCTAAACACAGGTGATGCAAAATTCATGAGAAATCCTAGAAAAGTCATCCTTATTACCTCCTTTTCCCACTCGCTCCAGAAAATCTTTCTACAAAAAGGCACTCCTGGTATTATTTTAGAATCAAAGAAACAAACCTCTTATCAAGAAAAGAAAGGTAAACAGGCACATTTCAAGACTAAAATCCTGTTGAGCTCAGAATTAATATATCCTTGTTCAAAACAAAGAATGGTCAAAGTTAAACATCAGCATTGCCAAATGTCAAAATGTTAAGGACTACTTTTACTTCTGGCCCAAATAGAGTAGCCTGTGGCAGGCAGAAAACAACTAGGAAATCTGAACTGAAAAAAGTTATCTGTCTGAAGGCATGAGATGTCACCCAGACAGACTTTATAGTCTAATATTTGGGAGAGAATGAAAATATAGAGAGGTGATCCCAATACTCCGTGGCTTGTTACTCAAACAATTTACTGAATTCTTAAGCTTTACAGGGCAAAAGACTAAAGTTAATCAAATATCCAGAATTTTCTATAGTATTTTGGTACTACGGAACCAGGACCTTCCAAGGAGAGGTCATAGTAGACATGTGAAGCTCTCAGCTGGGACTCCTGCAGGGCTACAAGCTAGCAGAAGGGGCAAACGAGCAGTTGACAAAGCTTTATAAATATTGTGACCAACCGCTAGCTATTACAGCCCTTTGGTTGGAAAAAGATGGTTTGCTTACACTCTAGCTGCTAGCAGGGAATTTAAAGCTTCTCTGGAGGAGCAACATCTAGAGCCTTGGCTCTCCACACACAGTGTCAGGGTCTCAATAAAAGCCAGCTGTGCTAAGAAATTGAAAGAAGGGGAAAAAACAGACAATAGAAAAAGAACTGCAGAACACAAATAACACAGTTATCAGATGTGAACATTAAAACAACCGGGATTAATATGTTCAAAGAAAGAGGAATGAGAATTACAAGAAAGAATTGGAACAGAAAAATCAAATTGAAATCCTAGAACTGAGAAATACAAAAACTGAAATTACGAATTCAATAGATTTTTAACAAGATATCAAACACAGCAGAAGAGAGGAATAGTGAGCTACGAAAACACAAAAGCAGAAAATATCCCTAGTAAAACATGGCTAAAAAAATAAACATTTTTAAAAAGAGAAACGTTGAAAAATGAACTCCAAGAAGCGCTATAAGCTCCAAGGATAACTACAAAGAAAATTCACCTAGGTACCTCACCTAGGCATACTGAAAACCAAAGATTACCTTGAAAGTTGCTTGAAAAAAAATGATACATTACCTTTGAAAAAGCAAAAATAAGACTGGCAGTGTCTTAATGAAAGCAATGGCACCCAGAATACAATGAAGTAACATGTGAAGTGAAAGAACCTAACTGCCAAACTAGAATTCAACACACAGAGAAAGTATCTCTAGAAAGTAAACACAAAGTAGGTATTTCCATAAAAATAAAAACAGATTGTGTCACCAGCAGATCTACATTAAAAGAAACACAGATGTGTTCCAGGCAGAAGAAAAATAATTCCAGGTAGAAATATGAAAATGTAAGAAGGCATGAAGAGCAATGGAAAAGGTAAATATGTGGATAAAAATACTATTGATTATATATGACAATAACTATAATGTCTTAATAAATTGCAAATATATGTGGAATTAAAATGTGTAGCAAAAATAAAAATAGAAGGATGAAAATGCTGTTAATTATTAAGGTACTACCAATGTCTGGGAATTATTAAAAATA
This sequence comes from Ateles fusciceps, assembly GCA_036589455.1. NCBI lineage: Eukaryota > Metazoa > Chordata > Mammalia > Primates > Atelidae > Ateles > Ateles fusciceps. Next base: position 539,204 of record JAZHEH010002583.1, read on the forward strand.
AAAGTTTATTTTGGACAGTGATAAGCTGGTTTTACTTTTTAGCATTAACCATAAAAGACTAGGTAAAGAAAGTTAATTAACAAGCTAATACAGAGTGAAAATGGCACAATAAAAATATTTAATAAGGCAGGAAAAAAGACAAGGGATTCAAAGCAAGTAAATAAAATATAAAATAAATAATAGGATAGTAGATATAAAATCCCATACATAGTAACTTAACTAAGTTATTTTTAAAAACTAAGACTGTGAGACTGGATAAACAATAAAACATAATTGAATATCACTTAGAAAAGAAATACCAAAAATGTAGATACTGAAATAATAAAAGAATTTAAAAGTATATATCATACAAAAGAAAAGTGCTATATCCACACTTATATAAAAGCAATCACACAATATTTGAGAAAATAGACTTTTAGGTAATTTATATAGACAAAAGGGTTAATTCTCCAGAAACATACAACAAATTTTCATTTGTATGCACAGAACATAACTTTAAAAATGTATAAAGTAAAAATAGGAAAAATAGATAAATCAATAATCATAGTGAGAAATGTTCATTCGGTACCCTCAATGACTCAGAAATCAAACCACTAAAAAAGGAATGGGGCTGGCCAGGCATGGTGGCTCCTGCCTATAATCCTAGCACTTTGGGAGGCCGAGGCAGGCAAATCACCTGAGGTTGGAAGTTCGAGACCAGCCTGACCAACATGGTGAAACTAAAAATACAAAATTAGCTTGGCGTGGTGGTACATACCTGCAATCCCAGCTACTTGGCAGGCTGAGGCAGGAGAATCGCTTGAACCCTGGAGGCAGAGGTGCGGTGAGCCAAGATTGCACCATTGCACTTCAGTCTGGGCAATAAGAGCAAAACTCCGACTCAAAAAAAAAAAAAAAAAAAAAAAAAAAAAAAAAAAAAGAAATAAAAAGAAAAGAAAAAGAATGGAGGAATTGGCTGCGAATAGTGGTTCATTCTTGTAATCCCAGTACTTTGGGGGGCCAAGGCAGGAGAACTGCTTGAGTCTAGGAGTCCAAGACCCTGCCTGGGCAATATGATAAAACCTCATCTCTACAAAATATTTTAAAAATCAGCCAGGCATGGTGACATGCTCCTGTAGTCCCAACTACTCAGGAGGCTGAGGCAGGAGGATTGCCATGAGCCCAGGAGTTCAAGGTTGCAGTGAACTATGATCACACCACTGCACTCCAGCCTGGGCAACAGAGCAAGAACTTGCCTCGAAAAACAAAAAGAAAAAAAAAGAAAGAAAGAAGAAATGAAAAGAAAAAGAAATGATCTCAACAACCAAATAAACAGATTTGACCTCAAATTCTCAATTCTCCCCCATTAATCTATACTTTCAGGCCAATTCCTATCAAAATTCCAGCAGGAATTTTGTGAAAATTGAATAGCCAATTCTAAAATTCTAAAAGAAAAGAAAAGAACAAAACTAGAGAATTTACATCAGCAAGTGTAAGGCTCACTATAATGCTGGAGTAATTAAAGCAATGTTGTGTTGGCACAAGATTAGATAGAATGAAACAGAACAGAGTCTGTACACAGAATAGAAACAAATCTGCACACAAACAGAACAATGGAACAAATTATAGAACCCAGAATTGGACTCAAGTACCTCATGCAGTCACCTCATGTATGACAAAGGTGACAGTGCAGTACAATGGGGAAAAGATGGTATTTTCAGCAAATGATCCTGGGTCAACTGGATACCCATATAGAAAATAATGAGTAATAAATCATCCATATGGACTGTAGACCTAAGTATTTAAGACAAAATACTAGAGCTACCATAGGAAAACACAGATCTTCATGGCCTTAAGATGTTCTAAATAGAACACAACAAGCATTCACAATAGGCACACACACAAAAAAAAAGACTTCTGATGAATTCAGGTATCTCAAAATTCAGAATTTCTATTTATCAGATAACATCATTATCCAGAGTGGGAAACAATATATGCAATGCATATATATGACAGAAGATTCTACATTTCAAGTATACAGCCCTGTAAGTCAATAACAAAAGATCAGACAACAAAATAGAAAGTCGTGGGAAGATTTACAGATATTTTACGAAAGAGGATATTGAAATACTAAAAATTAAAAGATCAACTTCAGTTATAACCGTACAGCCTCTAGAATGGTAGAAGAAAAATTTTAATGATAATACTAAGGAAACCTTGCATTACGCTGGCAGGAGTATAAATTTGTATAACCACTTTGGAAAAGTATTTGGCTATGTCCGTTAAAGTTTGCATATGCACAGTCATAACACTCCTAACTATTTAATCAAGAAAAATGTATACATATGTTCTCTAAAAGTTGCACAAGAAATGTTCATAATGGTACTATTTATAATAGCTCTAAGTAGAAATAAACCAAACGTCTAGCAACAGTAAAATGTACAAATAATAACAGGTTTACACGGCAAAACATTATACAGCAATAGAATGAACCAACTATTGTTCCAAGTGACAACGAGGATGAATCTCAAACATACTGTTGAAAGCAAGAAGCCAGGCCGGGTGCGGTGGCTCACGCCTGTAATCCCAGCACTTTGGGAAGCCAAGGCAGGTGATCACGAGGTCAGGAGTTCGAGACCAGCCTGGCCAATATGGTGAAACCCTGTCTCTACTAAAAAATACAAAAATTGGCCAAGCATAGTGGGGAGCAGCTGTAGTCCCAGCTACTTGGGAGGCTGAGGCAGGAGAATCGCTGGAACCCAGAAGGTGGAGGTTGCAGTGAGCCGAGATCACGCCACTGCACACCAGCCAGGGCAACACAGCAAGACTCCATCTCAAAAAAAAAAAAAAAAAAAGAAAAAAAGAAAAAGAAAGAAGCCAGATACATACTGTATGATTTAAAGCTTAAAAACAGGCAACACAAATCTATCGCCAGGGTAGTTGTTACCTTTAGGACAAAGAAACTGAGAGGGGACTGCTTGGTGGTAATGCTGTATTTCTTGATATGAGTGCTGACTACACAGGTATATTTAAACAGTAAAAATTCATTGAATCAGACATTTATGATCTATGTACTTTTCTGTATGATGTATACAGGAAACAGTTTCTGTATAAAGTTCAAAAAGTTTGCTTTTAAAAATCTGGGATATGGCTTTCAAAAATAATAAATAAAAATACCAATTTCTATCTATCTTTTCTATCAGCTATTGGATACTGATGTCTATTAAAACCTTTTCTTGATTGTGATTAAAAACACATCATCTATATATCAGAGAACATATGACTTAAAATATTTTTTGAGGGTAATTATTTGACTTTTAAAATATTCTGTATTACATGATAACACTCATCTTCAAAAAGAGTTTATCAAGACGGGAGACAAATGTATCTTGGTTTGACCACACTGAAAATTAATGAGGTGTGAATTAAGCCAGTTCAGTAAGACTGGACTTACTGGCACTGATTTAGCCTGCAGTATGAAAGAGCACTCTGGTGGGAGCAACTCAGTCACACTCACTGGATACCAAGTCAACTTAGGGTAGGCTGAATTAAGGAGCCATACCCTATGGGAAGAGATGGCCAGGGGCAGACCTGTGTTACTTAAATGATTACAAGCTTGCTTTGCTTTTCGTACACCAAGATTTGTGCCACAGATCATATCCAAACTATGGTGCAGTAAGATAAAAGCAGAGATCAAGCGTAACAGGAGGCCTATGGTGAGGACCTTCTGAGAGTGCCCTGTAACCGCGGATCACGGGGGTGTGGTTGCAGAGCAGGAAAAACTTGCTTTGGTCCCACAACTCTTCCCAACATAGTTTGTGTGAGGATCTCGTAAAGGGAGCTTATGCAAAAGACTCTGGGAAATAAGGCAACCTCTGCTCACAAGACACAGGAGGGTCTTTGCAGATGGGAGCTGGTAAGGCTGGAAGGCCTTAAAACGCAGAGATCACTGGATCGCTACAGGCTCTGCCTATGTTCTCAGAATATGGAGCAATTCCGATTGCTCTGCATCCACAATGCTCGGGAGAGAAAAGCCCCTTGATGCACTGTGTGTGGTCAGACCTTATGGGCCTTATCTGCTGTGCCCCTCTACCTGGAGAGACAATGGGTGGTAAAATCTGTGTCCTTAGTTAGCATTTCTTGGGAGAACCACGTTTGCTATTGAATGCTGCAAACACATGCTCTTCCTGAGGCTATCTTCCTCCTCAACCCCCCTCCCCCAACAGCCTGCAAGATTAACAAGATAATGTATCCAATAAAAGCACAAGAAGCCTAGAGCTCAAGGCAAGCTCGGATCACCCCGCACTTGGATCACACAGCGAGAGTGCATTGGACCCCTGAACCCATGCTGTAAAATTCTATTCTTGTGTCTTTATTTCTTTTCTCACTCCCTTGTCACTGCCGGGACACGGGGCACCCAAGTACAGGGCTGGGCTGGTTCCCAACAATACCCCTACCTGCATTGGTCATATTTAAAAAAAAACAAAAAAGGCCAGGTGCGGTGGCTCACGCCTGTAATCCCAGCACTTTGGGAGGCCAACGCGGGTGGATCACAAGGTCAGGAGTTTGAGACCAGCCTGACCAACATGGTGAAACCCAGTCTCTACTAAAAATACAAAATTAGCTGGGTGTGGTAGTATGCACCTGTAATCCCAGCTACTCTGCAGGCTGAGGCAGGAGAATCGCTTGAACCTGGGAGGCGGAGGTGCAGTGAGCTGAGATCGTGGCATTGTATTCCAGCCTGGGTGACAGAGCGAGACTCCATCTCAAAAAAAAAAAAAAAAAAAAAGTTTTAAAATACTTAATGTACTTAATGTACAGTTTGAAGTGGCATGCAAGTAATATGTTCCAAGCCTCCTATGCAATGTAGTTAAGAGGTCTACAAACACTGGGAGGGACCAAACACTAGACCAATTCACTCTTCAATCACCAAAAGTTTCAAGAATTGGTCCTATCAATTTCATCTGGAAGTGGAAGTTAGGATGGATAAAATAAGGAAGACTGGTTTAAGGTCAGTTTACCCTGCCCTTAGGTGTCCAGATCCTCTTCCCAACTCAAGGGAACTAGGGGATTTGCCCTTCTCAAGGTGGCAATTTTTTTTTTTCAGGAGAGAACAAAACAAAGCTGGTCTGGACCAAAGACACCTGGGGCCAGAGAACTGTGTGAAGACTGAAGCCCCACTTACCCATGCAGAGCTTCCAAAATGATGTTCATCTTCCCACTGTTTACTTTGGTAGGCAATGAACGATTACTAGGTAGCTGAGGAAAGCCTCTAACAAGAAAGAAATACCAAAATCATCAAACAGAAAACTAGAGAAAATCGGACCCAATGATGGGAAAAGAAAATGTTTTTGAAAATCATTATCTTCAAATGTAAGATATTTTAACTGTAAAACAAGAATAAGAGTTTATCTTTTTAAAAGGTAATATTTGGAGAAACAAGAGTTCTTGGAAATTAAAAATGATTACAGAATTCAAAAATGAAATAGTTACTTCTGTAAACAATTAGAAAACCAGAAAAAAGTATGAAATGACTGTTTTTAGGTAAATGACAAATGGTGGTCGAGGATGGTGGTCCCTAGAGAGAAGGAACACAAGCCAGGTAAGACCTACGGATGCCCCAGTGTAGTTCCTGGAAGCAGACTCCAGGTCATGGCACAGGACCAAAACACAGCCCAGGGTCTCAATAAATTGAGAAGGACAGAGATCAGGGTTCGGGAAGGCCGTGGCTGTATCTGCGAACCATCAAAGAGAAGAAAGACGCAGAAACTGAATTTATAGTTTAAAACAGTCCCATAAGTCTTCTGCTCCTGGCCCAGAATATGTCACTGGTTCTGCCAAATATCTAATGGAGAAATAACAGTATTTTGACAACAAAATTTCCCAGAAAACAGAAGGAGAAATTTCCCAATTCATTTTGTGAGACCAACGTTACTCTGAGACCAGAGACAGAGATGTCATAAGGAAACTATAGACTCATATCGCTCATGAAAATCAATGCAAAATCTTCAACAAAATGTTCACAAATCCAATTCAGCAATACTTAAAAAAGATAGTAAGTGAAAACTAAGTTATGTTTATCTCAGAAATACAACTTTCACTTGGTCCTTAAAAACCAACATAATTCATTATATCAACCACAGCATCATCTTAAGGATTGAGAAAAACATTAGACAAATACTTAGTACAAATTTGTGATAAAACTCTCACATCAAACCAGAAATGGGTATAAACTTCCTCAACCTAATAAAGAGTATTTACAAAAAGCCTACAGCTAACATCATACTCAATGGTGAAGAGACTAAATGCTTTCCCGCTAAGATAGAGAAGGCAAGGCTGCCCCCTACGGCTGCTACTCAACTTTGTGAAAGAGGTCCTCACCAGTGCAATAAGAAGCAACCAGATCTCACCTACATGGCTGTGGGAATACAAAATGGAATGGTCACTTTGAAAATAGTTTCACAGTTTATTACAGAGTTAAACACACACTTGGTATACAACCAGCAATCCTCCTCCTAGGCAATTACCCTAGTGGGAACATACGCCCACAAAAACAAAACATGTAAACTATCCACAAAAACTTACACAAGAATGTTCATAGTGGCTTTAGCCCAAAACTGTAAACTCAAATGCTCACTAGTGATGAATGGATGAGCAAACTGTGGGATTTGGAAGAGCAAACAGCAGAAGGCTACTCAGCAATGGCAAGGAACTGCTGACATTCAAAATAACAGGGAGAAACGTCAAAGACATGATGCCAATGAAGAGACTAGACAGAACACGCACTGTGCAACTTCATTTATATGAAATCCTGGAGAGGAGCACTCACAGTGGTAGCAAGTAGGTCAGTCGCAGCCAGGGGCTGTGAGAAGGGGAGGGAATTAACGGTCAAGGGGTAAGAGAGAGCTTTGGGGGATAAGAAAACTGTTTTTTTCCTTGATTTTCTGATGGCTACAAACTGTAGACATTTGTCAAAACTGATCAAATTTTACACTTCAAATTGGTGAATTTTATTCCATGTAATTGTAATTTGATGAAGCCGAGTAAGAATTATGATAAAAAACCTCAGTAGAAGAGTTGGAAGATAAAGTTGTGGAAACCTGTCAAAAAGCACATACGCAAAATAGCATAAGAGATGGGAATTTCAATAATCAGAGAAGAAAATTAGAATGGTCTACAGTGTCCAGTATTAGTGTCAAGCATTCCACAAAGACAAACAGAAAAAAATTGAAGCTGGAAATAAAATAATAATAGAGAAATTGTCCTACAGTCAACGGGCAGGAATTTTATTTTATTTATTTATTTTTATTTTTTGAGACACAGTTTCACTGCTGCCCAGGCTGGAGTGCAGTGGTGCAATAGCTCACAGCAACTACCACCTCCCAGGCAGGTTCAAGCGATGTGCCTCAGCCTCCCGAGTAGCTGGGATTACACGCTCCCGCCACCACATCCGACTAAGTTTTGTATTTTTAGTAGAAACGGGGTTTTGCCATGTTGGCCACGCTGGTATTGATCTCTTGACCTCAAGTGATTCACCTGCCTCGGCCTCCCAAAGTGCTGGGATTACAGGTGTAAGCCATCACGCCTGGCTGGGCAGGAATTTTGGATGGAAACGTTCACTAAATGCTCAGCCAAAGGCTCATCAATGCTCTGTGGATAAAAATAGAACCACAACAGGGAACATGTTGGGAAACTTGAGGTCACTGGAGTAAATGAGAAGATCTTGAAAGTTTTCAGAGAGGAAAAACAGGTTATAAATGATTAAGAAACGGAATGATTTCAGATTTCTTAACAGCAGCCTGAGGTCCAGAAAACAATGGAGTAATGTGAAATTTCTGAAGGAAAATGATTTCCAGTCCTGAATTGTATCCAGTCAAATGATCCATAAAGTGTCAAGAGGAAAAAAGACATCTACAGACAAGCTAAGCTACAAAATATTTATTTCCTTGCATCCTTCCGGAGGAAGCTACAAGGAGAAGTGTGCCACCAAAAGGAGAGAGCAAACCATGAAAGAAGACACGGGACACAGTGAACAGCCCAGGAGAGAAGGGGATTCTCAGGATGCCAGCTGGGCACCAGATGCAGAAGGCCAAGCCTTCTAGAATGGAGGTCGAAGGCTCCAGAAAAGATAAAGACAATGAGAGAAGGGCTGAGATCAAATTAACGACAATATAAACTAAACTAAGAACCAATGCACTCTATGAATACATTGCTTAGTGTTTAAGAATGTAAAAACACTGACTATTGAAATGAAAGCTACACTACAACCAGGCGGACAGGGAATGGAAAGTGCAGTAGGCAGGAGTAGTTGCAGGGGCAGGGGGGTGAGTTTAAGCCTCACTTTTTATAGAAAGAATTCAATACATAATGTCTAAAACTGAAAAGTCAAGAGGTAGCAATACAAACATGTCACTTGGAGAAATGGAAGCAAATATATCAAATAATCAGCTAAAAGAAGAGAGGGTGGTTACTTCTAGAGAGGGGAAAATGGGGAATTCAGGTGAGAGAGCCCCCACTGTTCACTACAAACCTCGTAGAGTTTCATTAAATGCCTGCATTACTTCGATTAAAAATAAACGCTTAACAGAAAGAAAAAGGGGGGGGGGGGGAAACAGAATAAACTCCAAAAAAGTTGAAGGAAATAGTGAATAGCAAAAATTAATAAAATAAACACAAATTGAAAGGATCAGCAAAGTCAAATGTTTATTCCTTTAAAAGTCCTAAAAAAGGACAAACTTTTGACAACACACAGAAAAGAAAAAGGTAAATATGATTAGAAATTCATTTATTCAACAAATACGTACTGCGATCTAGTATGCCCAAGATACAAGAGCAAACAAGACAAAGTTCTTCCCTCATGGATCAAAGGAGAGAAAAGATCATTTAAACAGGACACAGAAAGCATTAAGAATAAAGATCAGAAAGACAAAGACCAATATATTTTACTTCATCAAATAAGAACTTCTGTTCATAAAGAAAGAGACATGGTAAGCTATAGACTGGAGAAGATAATGGACATACATACCAACTGATAAAGTATAGATTCCTAAATACAGAGAGAGCGCCTATAAATTAATAGAAAAAGTAACTATAATAGAAGAATCGGCAAAGAATAGGAATGTGTAAGTCATAGAATGCAAATAATCAATAAATATATGAAAAGATGTTCAACCTCACTAGTAATGAAGGAAACGTAAACAAAAACCACAAGATACCATTTCTCAGGTATAAGACTAACAGAATTCCTTAAAACTCTGACAGTTCCAAATTCAGACAGGGATATTAAGTAACAGCAATTTGCATCAACTATTAGTATAATTTGGAGCAACTAATTTGATGATCAATCTGGGAATATCTAGTAAAGTTGAAGGAGCATATACCCTTAAATCCGGTACCTCTACATCGATGAATATACACAAAGAAACTCCCAAACAAGGTCCATGTATATAAGGAAACATGTACAAGAATATTCAGGTCAGCATTATCCATAACAGTAAAAAGTCTAGAAGCAACTTACACAACTGGCAGCAGAAGAATGGATAATTTAAGGTATAGTCATTAAAGGAAAAATGCAATTTCAGAAATGACCTGAAGCTACAGGCCTCAATAGGGATCTGAAAAAACCCAGTTGTAGAAAGGTTTCTACAGTAAAGTACATATATATTAAATTTTAAAGCATGCAAAGCCAAGCAAATATTGCTTAGATCTGTAGGCGTCTGTGGCAAACCCACGAAGAGACGCACAGGAGGTGCTGGTATAAAATTCAAGCTAGCAGCTCTCTTTGTTATAAGAGGAAGAAAACACAGAGAGGCACAGTGGACTTCAAAAGTGCTGCAGCGTTCTATTTCCCAAGCTGGATGGTGAGACATGGGCATCGCTTCCTTATCATTCTTTAAACTGTTCAAAAATACTACATATTATTTTTTGTATACATGATGTACAATATTCAAAACAAATGTATTTTATGGTGAAAAAAAGAAATGATAATGGAGTGCGTAGAAATTGCATGTAAGAGCAATAAATAAGAAATGGTTCTCTAAAAGAAATTCCAAGCAAATTTAAGAGAAAAAAATTCAGATAATAAAATTGGAAATAAAAGGATATAATATACAATGTTAAAGTCACAGATGATACATAGTTGTAATCTATTTTATAACTAAAAAAAAGATAAAACTAATAAAATGTATAATTGGTGTAACAAAAAGAAACCTCAACAGATTAATAAATAAAGAAGAAGTTATAAAAGGTATTAGCAACTACTCAATTAAGGGATCAGTTTTCTTTACATTTAGTGAGTGAACAATTTCTATGTAATTTAAGCTCTTTTGAAGAGGGGGAAGAAAGTGTAACACTTGAAGGGTAGGATGGGTCTCCTGCTGGCTTCATGCTAACCCTGACTTGCTTCTTAATAGCAGCATTACATCAGTCCAAATTAGTTCAGCAGCTGAGGCTCCATTTTCTCCAAAGTGGAGTCAGTCATCCTCACCTCACAGGTTGTAAGAATTAAAAGGGGCAGCTAACACAAATCCCCCCCAAATCTCTCAGCACGGTGCTGATCCACAGGTGCTCAAATGTCAGCTTTCTTCCCCCTCCTCTGGCTCATAGCACAGAGAATAGAACAACTAAAAAGGAAAGCTATTTACCAAAGACTTTTTTCTTCTTATGATTAAAAGTAAGCGTCAGCCAGGCAAGGTGGCTCACACCTGTAATCCCAGAACTTTGGGAGGCTGAGGCTGGTGGATCGCTTGAGCCCAGGAGTATGAGAACAGCCTGGGCAACATAGTGAGACCCTGTCTCCACACACAAAAAAAGTGTATGTTATAAACCATGACTAATTAGTGTAACAAGGAAAATTTCTAGATCCAATACCTTGAAAACCTATTATCATTGCTCTCTATGGTCTTTGATGTCTTAGCCAGTCATTAAGAAATGAAACAGAAATACAGAAATAAGAGGAAAAAAGCTAAAAATGAATTCAATAAACATATTAAGAATGAATATGAACTAGGAAGGGAAAATACTAGTCATTGGAAATGACTAGCACTTCTTTACAGCAGAAATTCTCAGTGAACAAAAACAAAATAGAAGATCTATTTTTTTTAAATATAATTTTATTAGGAGGCTGAGGCAGGAGGATTGCTTGAAGTCCAGAGTTTGAGATCAGCCTGGACAAAATACTAAAAAAGAAAGGCCAGGTGCTCATGTCTGTAATCCCAGCACTTTGGGAGGTGGAGGGGGGCAGATCACCTAAGATGACAAGTTTGAGACCACACTGGCCAACATGAAGAGAAGCTGTCTCCAGTAAAAATACAAAAAATTAGCCAGGCAAGGCAGTGGGCACCTGTAATCCCAGCTATTAGGGAGGCCGACGCAGGAGAATTGCTTGAACCCAGAGGGCAGAGGTTGCAGTGGGCCAAGAATGGGTCACTGCACTCCAGCCTGGGTGACAGAGCGAGACTCTGTCTCAAAAACAATAAAAAATAAACAAAAATTAGCCAGGCAGTGGCAAGCACCTGTAATCTCAGCTATTCAGGAGCCTGAGGCAGGAGAATCACTTGAATCCAGGAGGTTCAAGGATGCAGTGTGCCATGATTACACCACTGCACTCCAGCCTGGGTAACAGAAGGAGACTGTGTCTCAAAAAAAAAAAAAAAAAAAAAAATATATATATATATATATATATATACAGACACACACACACACACACACACACACACATAATTTACATAAATTATACATTATGTAAATTTATTTAATATAAATTTATAGAATTCATAATTTATGTAAAAAATATAAAAATTTAATAAATTATATATACATATAAAACTTTAATAGGAAATGGAAAAGCTATAAAATTTTCTTGAGACATAAATTAAGTCTTCTTTGATGTCAGACTGGCTAACTGCTAATCATCCTTCACAAACCAGCCCCAGTGCCCCATCACCAGGCAACTCAGAAATCAGGCCTGCAGGAACAGAGTGCAGGGAGGGGCCTGGATGCACTGAACTGCAGCTGGCTGTACTTTCATGTCATCACCTACACCTGACTATGAAATCTCCGTAGGCAAAAAAGTCCTCTGCATCTCCATACTCCTCTCTCAAGGGTGCAATGAAGAATTAGACTTCATGAATCATGAATGAATGGATGATAGAATGATATAAGTAGAAGCAGTTATGCCAAGGTGGTAGAAGTGTGAATGAATTTCTTTTAATTTCCTCCATTTTTGTTATAAGACTCTTTATATAATACAGAATAAAATATTTAAAATGCCTTAGTTTGGTAATGGAACATACAAATTCATAGATTATTCGGAATGCTATTGGATATATTAAACATTTTTTGTTGACAACTGAGTTTTAGAGTTAAGATATTTTATTTCCAGCTGGGCGAGATGGCTCACACCTGTAATCCCAGCACTCTGGGAGGCCAAGGCGGGTGGACCACTTGAGGTCAGGAGTTTGAGGCCAGCCTGGCCAACATGGCGAAACCCTGTCTCTACTAAAAACACAAAAATTAGCCAGGCGTGGAGGTGCACACCTGTAGTCCCAGCTACTTGGGAAGCTGAGGCAGGAAAATCACTCGAACCCAGGAGGTAGAGGTTGCAGTGAGCTGAGATTGCGCCACTGCACTCTAGCCTAGGCAACAGAGTGAGACTCGATCTCAAAAAAAAAATAAAAAGATACTGAATTTCCATAACAGATTGGGTCCTAGATATTCCAGGTACACAGTTATTTACTGTAGGATATAAATTCCTGCCTACTACACTGGGTCACTGTGAAAAATCTGTAACAAAATGTTTGTAAAAATACTTGACAGCCTACAAAATGCTAGCTGAAAGTGAAACACTGCAGTGCTTGGGTAAGGCACTAAGCGCTCTAGAATACTGGGGGTTATGGGGGGAAAACACACCACTGCCCTTAAGCCACCAGATACAATGAGCTCCTCAAGACAAGTAACAGTCACCAAACTGCCATGTCTTTTGTATCCCCAGGCAACAAGTCTGTGCCACTTACTAGGTGCCAAGCACTGTGCTAGGTGTGAGCAACACAGCAAAATATGCAATAAAGCTGGTCTCCATGGCACTTGCAGTCTAAGACAATGGCTGGCAAAATGTAGAAGATAATCTACGTGGCCAAACACATATGGAGGTAGTTGAGGAAAAGTGCAATGTTTACTAGAGATGCCTAGTAGGCACATGATAACTGGCTCTTAAGACCAAAAGCTGCCATGCTGCGGCTCCTCATGAGAGAAGGGCAGGCAGAGACTGCACTGTCAGATGCTGAACAGGACACCCATGCACAGAGGTGTGGGGAGAACTGCCCAGATGAAGTTGAGTCTTTTCTAGACCACAGACTCTACTAATCTATGTTCAACAGGGAGAGAAGAAAAATCATTGCGGGAAGGGTCCAGGCCTACTACATTTTGGCAGTGCAGGCCAGGACAAATGAAGCAACAAGGTATGAAGGTGAACAAAGGTGAAAGAGGCACTTTCTCAATCCACAGGCTGGTACATTGGCAAGCCTCCCTGCCTTCCCTACCCAGCAGGGCTCCTCCCTGTCTCCCACACACATGATTCTTACCAAGACAGAAGCCTCCAGAGGGGTCCTCTGGCATCCACTCTTCCCTTTTTCCAGCTGGGAAAATATATCTGGTTTGGGTCCTAAGAGTCCTGTTTTTGAGGGGGAGACAAAAATGAACCACATCTGTTTATACAAGAGATAAAAATCATTGCAAAGACAAAGCCTGGCCCTCAGAACTTCCTGGAAAAGGAGACTTGATAGGAAAGCCCAGGGCCAGGTGCATTCCCAGTGGAAGGAAAGATGACTCAAGCCTAACACAATCTGTTCACACATTCCTCTCCCCTGCCAGAAAGAAAGCATTTGGCCCCTAGTCACTTTTGAGGCATCGGAGAGGACTCCAAAAGAGGCCTGTGCCCAGGACACTAAGGACAGGCAAGTATTAATAACACTCTTGAAGACAGCATCCGCAATTGTTCCAACTGAACCTTCTATATGGTGTCAATGTAAGAGTCCCAAGGAGATCCCTGAAAGTGAAGAGAAACCTTGCAGGGGTCCCACTTACCCAATGAGACCAGGTTGCTATAGTTCTCCAGCATCACGTCCCTGTACAAGGCCCTCTGGGCTGGGCTCAGCTCCCCCACTCTTCCTGAGTGAAGAGCACAGCCACATCCTTGAAGGTCACCGATTCCTGTAATAACAAATTCATTCTCCTTGACCAGGGGCAACCCCTGCACATGGTTATCTGGAAAAGAGACTGGCAGCCCCTAGAAGCTTCTGGAGATTTACAGGACTGCTGGCACACAGGGAGCTGGTGTTCTGTGGCCAGTTAAGCCCTCTTCAGGGTCTCCTAGGGGCTGAGCCTTGGACTAGACATTGCTACCCACTCTGAAGAAACACATATGGTGGTGAAGATAGGCTTCCTCAACACTGAGACTTCCAACTTGCCATTCATTTAGCCCAGAACATTTTCTTTTTCTTTTTCTTTTTTTTTTGTCAAGATGGAGTCTCACTCTGTCACCCAGGCTGGAATGCAGTGGCACCATCTCGGCTCACTGCAACCTCCACCTCCCAGGTTCAAGTGATTCTCCTGCCTCAACCTCCCGAGTAGCTGGGACTACAGTTGTGCACCATCGTGCCTGGCTAATTTTTGTATTTTTGGTAGAGACGGGGTTTCACTATGTTGGCCAGGGTGGCCTTGAACTCCTGACCTCGTAATCACCCACCTCAAACTCCCAAAGTGCTGGGATTACAGGCATGAGCCACTGTGCCTGGCCTAGCCTAGAACATTTTCTCTATCTCCCTCAAACCGCCCAGCCCTGCCTCTCCTCTCACCCCAGGGGACCAAATCCTACTCAGGTCTCAGCATAGACACCACTCGCTGAGCGCAGCCTTCCCTGACAGCTCCCACAGTCGTCTATGAGGGCCATCAAGGCACTGTCCCATTTTATTGTGATGCTTGGTTTACTTTCAGTTTCCCCCACTGGACTGTTGACTCCAAGATGTGGACTGCCTGTCTCTACATCTCTTGGCTTTCCCCACATCTGGAACATGGCCCATGCACTCGGCACCTGTCTGTGGCTGCTCAGCCACTCCCACTTTTCTTCAGGGTGTACCTTCCCACCTTCAATACACACACACACACCTACATACACACTTATGCACACACATACACCTACACACACACAGACACCCAGACACAACACACACCCATACCCTCACCCCACACACACAGACACACACAAGCACACACACAAGCATACACACCCATACCCCTCCACTTACACACACAAACACACACAACACACACCCATAACCACACCCCCACAGACACACACCTATATACACCTGCACACACACAACCCATACCTACCCCCCACACAGACACACACACATATAGCTACACACATACACCTACACACACTTACCCAAACTCACTCCCCAGAGACACACACACATACACCTACAAACACACACACCCATACCCACCCCCCCAGAGACACACACACACATGCACCTACACACATACATATACCTACACACAAACACACCCATACCCACCCCCCAGAGACACACACACATACACCTACACACACACCCCTACACACACCCATAGCCACACCCCCCCACACACACACAAGCACACACACACCCTATTGACACCCCTCACATACAAAAACACACAAACTCACACACAAGTGCACACACACACACCCATATCCATACACCCACATACAAACACAAACATACACACACCACACATGTGCACATGCACATATACACAAACACACACACCCATACCCATATCCCACATATACACACACACAAATACACACAAACACAGAGACACATACACACAAACTCACAAAGACATGCCCTTGCACATCCCCCCACACACCCTCCACACACACATGCAAGCACACATGCACCCAAACACACACACACAAATACGCCCCCCACACACACCCTGTGACATACACCCTCACACACATGTGCACACGTGGGCACATGTGCATACACTCATGGGTCCCATGGAACCAGTCATTCTACACAACAGGACCTTGTTCCTTCTGATTAGAACTAGTCCCTTTCTTAGAAACTCTGAGATGGGGTCACAGAGGAAAGTCTCTCTGTCCTGACACACAGGTGTACCTGAAACCTAACCTAGTATGTAAAATCCAGTAACTATTACAGCTCTGGTCTTCCCAGCTGGCTGAGAAGCTAAGGGAGCCAGTGTTCACTGAGAAAGAAGAGGAAAGCAGAAGCCCAGAGAAGAAACCAAAGGTCCACGAGAAAGGACTCTCAGGTTATTCTAGACCCGACTTCCATAGCCAATGTCCAGCTGTGTCTTTGCCTTTGTATTTGGGGAAACACCTCCATATCTTTCCAGTAAGTGCTGCTTCTGCCTAAGACAGTCTGAATTAAGTTTCTGTTACCTGCATCCAAAGCCTTGGTACATGGCAGACAGTCAAGAAACACTTGAATTGAAGCCATGAACCAATTTGTCAGGGACTATTTATCGTTCACTTTGTATTTCTAGCCCAGATCATAATTCCTGGCACATTTTACAGCCCTAACATATGTCTGTTAAATGCCAACCAAATTAAGGCAGCCTCTAAACATGAGATAAATTGTGTGACACCAACAATGACTTTGAGGAAAAGGCTAGGGAAGTAAAATATCACAGCAGATTGGAACCGTGGGTGGAGACAGGTTTCACAGAAAACCTGGTGCATGAGATGGGTCCTAAGTGACAAGTCAGAAGCCAAGAGGAGGAGGGGAGCAGCCAGTGAGCTGGGCTATGTTGAAAATGGCACTCTTACGTAGTTGGTCATCCTTTCCAGTGATTTCTGCCACACATTCCAGTCCTTGGGGAGGTTTAAATGTGAAGGAATTAGAACAATTTTACCAAATGTATCAGAATGTATATGCCCAAATGAATACTGTCTCCTTCAAAGCACAGTCCATATTCTTATTCTAAAGCTGCTAGGCCTGCTCAAAGCGTTTTAGGAATTTATTGAACTTTTTGGAAGCATAGTCTTTTCAATCATTTCATTGGTTAAAAAAAGGCAAGTGTCATTAAAAAAAAATCTAGTAAATCCCACCTCCCCCCCAAAAAAAAGTTCCCACTCTGCCTTTCTCTGAGCTCTGTGTGGGGTACCACCCTGGTATGGTTTGGATGTGTGTCCCCTCCAAATCTCTTGTTGAAAAGTGACCTCCAATGTTGGAGGTGGGGCCTGGTGGGAGGTGTTGGATCATGGGGGTAGATCCCTCATGAATGGCTTAGTGCCATCCTCTTGGTAATGAGTGAATTCTCTCAGTTGGTTCACCTGAGATCCAGTTGTTTAAGAGTCTAGGACCTCCTACTTCTCTCTCTGGCTCCCTCTGTCACCATGTGATGTGCCTGTATCCCCCCTTCACCTACTGCCATGATCGGAAGCTTTTTAAGGCCTCATCAAAAGTAGATGAGGCTGACACCATGCACAGCCTACAGAACCATGGGTCAATTAAACTTCTTTCCTTATCAATTACCGAGGATCAGATATTTCTTTAGAGCAATGCGAAAAAGGACTAATACATGCCCTTACCACTTCAGATCCCTAACCTTCCTTGCTAATGAAAAGAGTACAGGTTTTGATTTCATAGGAACCTGCGTTCCAGTCCCAGTTGTGACATTTATGTGACCTTTAGCAAATGACACATCTCCAACATCCACCAGGATGAGCCGGGATATGGGTGGGGGGTTGGTTGGGGAGAAGCAACTGAGGTCAGTGTCTGGGTGGGTCTGGATTGGGAGAAAGATCCTGGTCTGAGGAAGGAAACATGCCACACTCTTCAAATCCAGAAAGCAATTTAGGGGGAAGAAATCCCCACTCACCTGGACCATGGTTGGCAGGTGGCTGACAGCCATTCTTTCTTCTCTGATGAGCCCTCTTAGGGACAGGCAAAGTGCTATGGAGGCAGGTGTGGAGCTTTGTACCCTTAGGACTCCTCAGGCTAGAAGGGTCTACACACCTGCAATTAGGAGAGGACTGGGTCAAAAGCTCTCATATGGCAGTCCAGAGCAAGGCAACAAGCATTCACATCCTGGGAGGCCTCCAGTACCCCAGCAGTGAGTGCTTTGGTCCCTGTTTGCTCCCTATTCTCTCTCTCCTGCTTCAGAGGATGCTATACCTTGACTTCTCCTTGCAGAAAGCCTGTTCCAGGCCCAGTTCTCACACCTTCCACCCACCCTCTGGTCTTTCCCTTCAGCCTCACTGAGCAATCTCAAGATAATTTTTTTTTTTTTTTTTTTTTTTTTTTGAGACAGTGTCTCACTCTGTCACCCACGGGCTGGAGTGTAGTGGCACCATCTCGGCTCACTGCAACCTCTGCCTCCTGGGTTCAAGCGATTCTCCTGCCCCAGTCTTCCAAGCAGCTGGGATTACAGGCTCCTGTCACCACACCCAGCTAATTTTTGTATTTTTAGAAGAGACTGGGATTTCACCATGTTGGCCAGGCTGGTCTCGAACTCCTGACCTCAGGTGTTCCGTCCTCCTCAGCTTCCCAAAGTGTTGAGATTACAGGCGTGAGCCACCGCGCCCGACTGAGAATTGTCTCTTTAACAAATTATTCAGCTCCAGAACTCACCAGGATGTACCCGAAGAGGTGGGGGCGGTGGGAAGAGGCAACTGAGGGCGGTGCCTGTGTTGGATTGGACTGGAAGACAGCTCCCGCTCTCCCTCTCCTTCTGCAGCTTTGGAACAGCTGCCTAATCTGGGAGTGATGGGAGAAGAGGGAAAGGAGGGTAGTCTTCTTTCTCCTCAAAAAGGAGGCTAAGAAGGCTGGCTCTTCACTGTCTAAGCCTTTCAGGCAAGCCCTTCTCTGGCCTCAGGGTTCTCACTCTCTGGGGCCACAGTTTGGGTGGCCTAGAGTCACAGGTGGGCAGAAACTGCGTTTGTGTGCCTTGCCGGGGTAAGGACAGGGAAGGGTAGGAACCCTATTCACACAACTCCCTCCCGCCCTTGCCGCTTCACCAGGTCCCCCAGAGGTTGCTGCAGGGGCCGCGCAGCGGCTGCCTCCGGCCTTGGCAAGTTCCTGGCGCAGGACTCGGAACCACGCCAGGCGTGTATCTATCACCTGAGCGGAAACCTTGGGCTTCCCGGAGTCCGCTCCAAGAGACATGCCAGAGGCCCTGGCCTCATCTCCTCCTCCACAGGCACTCACAGACTCGACCCTAAGCCCAGGATGACCACCCCTGGCTGTCCTCCCTCTTCCGTTTGGGATCAAATCTCAGACATACATTCCGGGAAGTCTGGGTATTCGATCAGCGTCCTCCAGAATGGACCACGACCCGCACCTCCTCGGCTTTCCCTCCGCCCTTCTCCCCAGACCACCTCAGGACCACTACCGCTCTCCCTCTGCGTCTTTGACCACCGTGCCTGGTCACCCCTGTGTCGCTCTTCCAGGAGCCTCTGCCGGTGGCGAGAGACCGCAAGCGCCACATCGCAGTCAAAACACAATGAACTGGAGGCTGCAGCTGGGAACTGAACTGCGCGTGCGCGTTGCCCTGGGAACCGTTGGGCCGAATTACCACAAGTCTCAGGGCTGCGGCAGCTTGGCCTGCCAGACCGCTTCCAGAGGGAGAATCGGCGGAGACAGTGCCGCCTAGCGCCTGCGCGAACAGGGCCCCGCCCCCAGCGCTTTGGGCGCCGAAACTACCTTTCCCAGAGGCCCCTCCACGCCGACGCCAGCGCGCTCACCACGTACGGAATCGGTTCCGTTCTGTTCCAGTTAGAATTAGGTCTGTCTTGCAGTAAGGTCCAGGAAGATGCAGACCAGCGAAAAGCTGACGATGGGACAAGGGAGGTTAGTCCAGGGGGAGTGACGCCCTATCACTGACGAGAGAGGATCGGGAAGGTCCGGAAGACCGAATAGGAGGCGACCGGGCGCATTCCTGACTGGGACCGCGCCGAGGCCTGGAAGGCAGCAGGATTGCACGTGAGCCGGGCAAGCGCCCGGCATTTCCAGCCTGGCCCTGCGGGCGGGCCAGTGCGTGCTGGGGTGGAGACGCCACAGCCCTTAACTAGTGTACGGTGCGGGGAGGACAAGGATGTCGGGCAAGGATGTCCTGCGCGGCGCCTCAGGACAGAGCCCATGGTGGCTGGAACCCGGCTGGCGGCCCATGCAATTTTCGGGAGGCAGAACACTTCCTGCTTGGGGTCTTTCAGAGGTGGGGGACGAGGGAAAGGAAGGCGCCTGGATGCCAGGAAGTCTCCATCCTGGACAGCTGGGTGATATTTAGAAGGTGGTATTTATTTTTGTTGAGACTAGCGAGGATGAGATGATGCCTAGGAATATCTAACTGGAGATACGTAGTTGCTTTTTAATAGGTAATTTGCATGGAGCTCAGGAAAGAAAGATGAGAGGGTTTTAACTTTGTTGGTGAAAAAAAAATCAAGAATGTGACCTGAGGTTTGTCACATATGGAATTGTTGGCCACCTTTTAGGAACCAGTGTCACTGACTACAGCATTCTGTTTGGAGTTTTATTGAAGATTTCATTCTATAGACACTTTGTGTCAAGCGTTCGATAAGGCCAGGGGCAGCCGCTGCGCAGCCTCTGTAGTAGTTCCGGGGGACCTGGCAAAGCGGCGGGGGAGGGGGAGGATGCTTTGTGAATATCACTGGTAACCCTTCTCTCTCCCACTCCCAAGCCTTTAGGCATACAACGCCACTTCTGGCCCACCCCGTGACTCCAGGTCCCTCAAACTGGGCCCTAGAGAGTAAGAGAACCCCGCGCCCAAGGGCTGGAGAAATAGCTGTGAAAACCCTGCACGCATGGAGTTTTAATTGTACTGGAGGAGGGGTCAAACAAGTAGAAAATATTTATCAGGTACTGATAACACTGCTGTTAGGGGTTAGGGTGTGATGGGGCAGGGAATGATTTCAAGTAGCATTTTTGGAAGTTCTCTTTGAGGAGGTAACATCTGAGCAGAGATTTGAATACAGTGAGGAAAGAAACGAAGTGAATGTATGGGTAACGTGCTTTCTAAAGGGAGGGGACAGAAATGCTGTCGAGAGAGAAGTGTTCTTGGTGAACTCCAGGCTCAGCAAGGTCCGTATGACTGGCGAGGGCCTAGTGAACAAGGAAGAGTGGGAGATGCCGTTGCAGGGGTAACTACAGGCCTTGAAGGAAATTTGGATTTATTCTGTGTGCCTGGAAATGATTAGATTCGAAAGTGACATGGCTGGGCACATTTCGATAGAATCACTGGTCAGCTTCAAGGAGGGCAGATAGTGGTGGGGCTAGAGGGGATACAGGGAAACCAGTGAGGAGGCAATGACAGTCCACAATTACAAGTAGCCTCCCCACAATTATGTAACTTTTCTACAAGGCAATTGCTTTGAAAGCCTAATGATTCTAAGATAATGAAGGGTTCTGGGTGCCATGCTAAGGAGTTTGGATATTATTGTTTGAGGAATGTGAGAACGATAATATGTATTGAGCACTAACTACATGTTGGGCACTTTTATAAGCACTTTACATTATTTAATGCAACCAAAAAGTGAGGTTTGCCCTATTAATAAATGAGAAAACCAAGGCACTGATCTATTAAGTGCCTTGCTCAAAGTCACATGTCCTTGGAACCAGGAGTCCTTCTCCTGTTGATGGAAGAAAGGTTCAAAAGTGCTCTACTACTTGTCACCTGGATGGCAAAGAACTGACATACAAAGGCCCAAGTCTTCCAGAACTGAAAAAAGTAATGAAAGCTTCATTTATCTGACCCATTTGTCCTGGAGATGCTGTAGTTTATTAGGAGTATCTAACAGGTGCCCTTCCACAGGCAACTAAAAAACAAAAAACAAAACTATTGAAGCTGAAAATAAACAGTGAAACCTCTAATACGAAGCCTCACACACCCTCTGGCTTTAGCCAGAACTCACCCACTATATTGTTCTGAGCAATCACTGAGGAAGCCCCCGATTATGTCAGGGATTCTCATTAGGATCCAGTCTCCTCAGAGAAAGGAGGTTAAAATGTGGTCTGGAGAATCCCTTTCCCTTCTGCTCTATTAACCATGGATATGCAAATGAACACTTCCATTTGACCAAGCCCTGCATCACCAGTCTGTTTATTCTTCCCCAGGACAGTGGCTACTTGCTAGTAATTCCTGGTGTTCGTTTGCTGAGCCCTGTTGGGACTCTTGCAGCATGATATAATAAGATCTTCCTTTAACCCCATTTCTTCCTGCTTCTTGGCTTCTACTCCGTGCTCAAGTCATACACCTCTGAGAATTTCCTGAATATACACTATGCTCTCTTAGCCTCTCTTGCCATTATTCTTATTCTTCCTACATGTTTTCATTTCCTCCCCCCGTCTTCTGTTCACCCAGCTAGTTCACTCCCATGGCACTATGTGCTAGGAGCTACTTGGCAGCAGAGATCAGGCGTCAGTTACCCTGGAATTCATAGAAGCTGACTTATGCTAGGGGCTCAATAAATGTTATTTGCATGAATGAACTACACTAAGTAGGAAGAAAGTCTTACTCATCCTTGTCACAATAACATGCAGCACAAGCCAATCACTGATAAGTCTCTTGACCACAGGCAGGAATCAGATAATGCCAATGTGTATATAGGCAGGGAAGTAACCTACCTCAATTAAGTTCTAAGTATTCATAAATTTTTCCGAGGCCCTTCTCCTCGAGATCTGTTGTGATATTTTTCAGGAGCCAGGGGCAGTTCGAAGCTATGCACAATCTAGGAGGGGGTACTGGCACCATATTCTGCAGCTCCACCTCTATTAGTCAGAGAACCCTGACTGGTAACCTCTTTAAATGCCCGGAGGCCCATTTCGCAGAGCTCAAGTGGAATGGCCCTTTTTGAGTCTTTTGAATGACGACCCAGCCATAGAGAAGATACCTTGTTCACCCAATTCTCTATAGTTCCAGAGGGTGCTGTGTTTCTCACTACCTTCAAAGTCACCCTAGTGCATCCTAACTCCTGGTTTATTTCAGATTTCCCTACCGTGAGCTCCTTGTGAACTCCTGAGCTCTAAATCACCAGCAGCTACTGAGTAGGTGCTCTGTAAATATCTCATGACATATTAGTCCTAACTGTCGTAATTTGCTGCACACAGGCCTGCCTGCATGGACAGTGATTACATGGCAGTCCTCTTCCCACCAGCTGACTGGATGGATACTGAGCCAGAAAAGGTGACTTGTGAGGCTTGTCTTAAACGGATGATCTGGACCAATGGGTTTCTTTCATGGAATTTTACAATTAGGACAGAGACACTTGGGTGTTAGAAGGTGAAAGGTCACTAGATACGAGAGCTGATGCTGACATCTTGGGTCATGTGCAAATTTAATTGTAAGCCAAGGAATCCAACCACCAGTGAGGGGATGGACGAAGCAGTAACAGAGCCCATGGTGGGTGGTAGCAGTGGTGAGGGGTGGGAGAACAGAGACAGAGAGAGAGCATACACACGTCCTTGGCTGCTGGCGATTCCCAGTTGCTACAAAGTCTGGCTGTACTGCTTTAATTACCAACAAATCCTCACATATTACTGAAACTTAAGTTCTACCTGAGAATAGACACTGAAGTGAAGGGCTTGGGTTTAACTCAGGATATGGTAACAAAGGTCCTCTCTCCTAGACCCGTATACTTGTAGTACTCCTCCCAGTTGGTTGGATTCCTTTGCTTACAATACTTGTACATGACCCAAGATGTCAGCATCAGTTCTCGTATCTAGTGCTTTCATCTTCTGACATCCAAGTGCCTCTGTCCTAATTTTAAAATTCCATGAAAGAAACCCATTTGGTCCACATTATTGTTTCACAAATAAACAGCACCCTTCCCCTAAGTCTGGAGGCTTGAAGAGGATGGGGCAAATCATTGATACTAAGCCTCTCCCCTCTCCTGCCCCCGCCTTCTTCCATACACGCAGTTCTCAACTCAGCATGCAGATCCTGGGTCTCCTTGCCTATACTCAGATACAAACCATTGGAGTTAGAAAAGGAAAAGAAGGGGGGAATAAAACATCAAACTAGCCTTATCCTCAGGAACTTAGATTTTTAATAATCTCTCTCTTCTACACAATCTCCTCCTTTCCCTTCAGATTTTCTTTTCTTGTTCCCTACATCATCTCAAGAGATAGAGCTAGAGGGGGAAGAAAGGAGGCAGACAAAAGAAATGGGTAGAAATAGATGGAAATGATAAAGACAGCAGCAAAATGAAGGCTCAAAAGGCAAGCACAAGACAAGAGAGAAAGGGAGAAATGAAGGGTTTTGAAGCCTAGGATGGATGCAATGTCTCATAATTGGTAAAATATTAACCCTAAGAGGTCACATAATCCAGAGACACTGGATTGTTGAAGGTTCCAACAGTTAAGAGTTCACAGAAACTTCCTCCATTGCCATCTACAAACATCTTCTGTACCCATCGTTTTCGGATTCTCATCTCTCCCAGTGGAAAGTTTCCTTCCTCCTGTTGAAAGAGATCCCTACAGCCTCTACCCGTGTTCCAGATCTTATTTTCCCACTTTCAGCTGCATGTTCCCTCCTTTCTGTACCTTCACTCTTCCACACCTCTTCTTAGTTATGAACATGTTCAATCCTACCTTAAATCATACTGACACTCCTGGCAGACTGTTGGCTGGCTAAATCAACACCATCCTCAACCCCACCTTTTTTGTACCTGCCTCCTCTATAGAGGCTGGCAGGGTTAAATACTTCTTTCCCCAGCCTTTCTTGTGCTAGGAGTGGCCATACAATATAGCTGTGGTCAATGAGATGTAAGCAGGAGTCTACCGAGTGGCTTTTGGGAAAAACACTCCTGATCAAAGGCACTGATGTTGATCAGGCAGATGCTTTGCTCCCCCTTCCCTCCTGCCTTGAATGCAGATACTTTATTTGATGCTATGGCCATCATGATGTAACCATGATGGAAACCCCATTAAACTCAAGACACTGAATTGTTTTACATGTGAGCCAGTGACAGCAACCTCCAGATTTGTTACGTGAGAAAAATAAATCTCTATTTGCTTACACCATCGTGGACTGGGCTTTCCTTGTTTGTAGCCCACAGCTCTTCTGATATGCTCCGAGCCCCAGCCTCCGTCTAGTTATCTGAGTCTCTCCCACTTCAGTAAGGCTGCTAAGTTCTTTTAACATTTAACTCACTCTTCAACCTACTAAAAGAGACATTTTAAGCCATCTTAAATTGATAGCTAAAACAAAAGGACATAATTCTATTTTTATCTTACTTTACCCTCCATAGAATTTGACAGTATTAACTATTCCTATCCCCGTGTTAAAGCATCTTTTTACTTTTGTGGCACCAACTTCTGACTTTTCTATTTTCTTTTGGCTGTTTATTCCACTTAGCTTCTATTAATTCCTCTTTTCACCAGCTACCCCATCAATGACAGTCCTCCCAGTATCTCCTTTATCATTTACTCTGCTGCCTACCAGGACTCTTCCCTTGGATGTTCCACACACTCATGGAAATTTTCCCAAAGTGAACTCCATTGCCCCACAAAATTGGGCAGCTATGTGTTTTTAACTACAGCAACTTTATCTACCAAAATAAATCCAAGTAATCCTAGACTCTTCCTCCTCATTCAATTGGCACATTTAGTCAGTTACCAAATTTCCTAGATTCTGCTTTGTTATTGCTTATATTGTTCCCTCTCCTCTTCCACCATCCTGCCAACTGCCACTTTCTTTCTTTCTTTCTTTTTTTTTTTTTTTTGAGACAGTCTCACTCTGTCACCAGGCTGGAGTGCAGTCGCTGCACTCGGCTCACTGCAACCTCCGCCTCCCAGGTTCAAGTGATTCTCCTGCCTCAGCCTCCTAAGTAGCTGGGACTGCAGGCAAGCACCACCACGCTCAGCTAATTTTTGTATTTTTAGTACAGACAGGGTTTCACCATGTTGGCCAAGATGGTCTTGATCTCTTGACCTCGTGATCCACTCGCCTTGGCCTCCCAAAGTGCTGGGATTACAGGCATGAGCCACCGCACCCAGCCTCATAGTGCCACTTTCTTAGTTTAACCCTTATAAACCAAAGAATATATTTTACTCATTTTGATTTTCTAATCATGTCTAACACATATTTAGGACTTGGTAAAGTGTGTGAAGTAAACAAAACTATCTTAACTACCGTAACAACTATAGATCTATAAAATCTCCCATTTTGAATATGTTTTTGAGTTGCAGTGTTTTTGTTTTTTTTGTTTTGAGACACTGTCTTGTTCTGTTGCCCAGACTGGAGTGCAGTGGTACAATCACTGCTCACTGCAGCCTCAAGCTCCTGGGTTCAAGCTGTTCTCTCACCTCAGCCTTGGGACTACAGATATGTGCCACCATGCCTGGTTAATTTTTATAAAAATTTTTGTAGAGACAAGGTCTCGCTATCTTGCCCAGGCTGGTCTTCAACTCCTGAACTCAAGCAGTCATCCTGCCTCAGCCTCCCAAAGTGCTGGGATTACAGGCATGAGCCACAATACCTAGCCTCAACATTTTGTTAATAGGTCAGATGGCTATGTCTATTCGTGTTCAGTCCCTCTGTCTTTTCCTTTCCATGTTGATAGCCAAAATATGACACAAAGATATGTATGTGATTCTTTTGTAATTATAGGACTATGTTATTTTCTAAGTGATCATTTAACAACGGTTTAATAACTATTAATTGAGAACTCTAAACAGCATGCTCTTGCACTAAGATGTGCATACTTATTTCATTAATTTATGGAAACCAGCCTATAGTTAAGGGACAAAAGAACAGTGCAGGGAAAGACTAGGAGCATGGAAGGGTGCCAGGAATTGGTAAAGGAATTTTGACTAAAACATCCAAGGAAACCAGACTGTGGAACAGGAGCATCTAGACAGCATACAGACAGCTTGAAATCATAAAAGAACAAAGATTTCCAAGCATTCACTATATTTATAGGTCTGTAGCATTGTAGAGCTAACAGAGATCCCACAAGACTTCTATCTCCAACATCATTCATACCAAATGGAGAACCGTAACCCGGTGGAAGTAGGTGATTTGTCCAAGACAGGGCAGATCAGGACTACATCCCAGGTCTCTGGGCTGTCCAGTTAAACACTCAGATTTTTGTTTTCAATGTGAAGTCTTTGATGGCCAAAGGAGAATCTTCAGTATGATACAGCAACTTATCTTCAGCATGAGTCTTTACTGCTTATATTAGCTACTTAAAACTTCTGATATTAAAGTAAGTTATACTTTCTGAATCAAGACTTCTCTACTTTTAGATGATTTCTCTGCAGTGCTCTGTATTATCTGATATGGTATGCTATATTTCAACTGAAAGATTCCCACAGTCATTACGTTTATTAGGTTTCTACATGGTATGTCTTACATGCTTATTATTGAAGAGTTAATCATGATGTAGGGGCCAGTGAAAACATTCCTCATGTATGAGTTCTTTGATGTCGTGTAAGGTTTGTACTCCGGCTGAAGGCTTTTCCACATTCATTACACTGATAGGGTTTCTCTCCTGTATGAGTTCTCTGATGCACTGTAAGGGATGAATTCTTAATGAAGGCTTTTCCACACTGATCACATTCATAGGGTTTCTCACCAGTATGAATTCTTTGATGTTCAATAAGGTAAGCACTCTGGCTGAATGCCTTTCCACATTCATTGCACTCATAAGGTTTCTCTCCAGTGTGAATAACCTGATGCACGGTAAGGGATGATCGTCCAGTGAAATGTTTTCCACATACCATACACTCATAAGGTTTCTCTCCAGTGTGAATTCTCCGATGTTGAGTAAGAGATGAATTCTTACTGAAAGCCTTTCCACACTGATTACACTCAAAAGGTTTTACTCCAGAATGAAGCCTCTGATGTTCTATAAGGTACGTACTTTGGCTAAAGGATTTCCCACATTTGTTACATTTGTAGGGTTTTTCTCCAGTGTGGTTTCGCTGGTGTAGGGTAAGAGTTGAGCTCTTACTAAAGGCTTTTCCACACTGACTACACTCATAGGGTTTTTCTCCAGTATGGCTTCTCTGATGTACAATAAGATGCATGCTTTGACTGAAGGCTTTTCCACATTCATTACATTCATAGGGTTTTTCTCCTGTATGAGTTCTCTGATGGACTGTCAAATTCATGCTTTGGGTAAAAGCTTTCCCACACTCATTACATTTGTAGGGTTTCTCTCCAGTATGAATCCTTTCATGTTGAATAAGAGATGAATTCTTTGGAAAGCTTTGCCACACTCTTTACACTGATAGGGTTTCTCTCCAGTGTGAGTTCGCTGATGGACAGTAAGATTCATGCTCTGACTAAAGGCTTTTCCACATTCATTACATTTATAGGGTTTCTCTCCAGTATGAATTCTTTGATGAACAGTAAGGGAGGAGCGATCAATGAAGGGTTTCCCACATACATTACACTTATAGGGTTTCTCTCCAGTATGAATCCTCTGGTGCTTAAGAAGGGATGAGCTCTGGCTGAAGGTTTTGCTGCACTCATTACATTCATAGATTTTCTTTCCTATAAACATTCTTTGAGTTTTAATTAACTCCAAATTTTGTTTGGCATCTTCTCCATGTGAATTACAATTATGGGGCCTTTTTACCATAGGAATGCTTTGTTGTGTATCAAGGACTGAACCCTGACTGGAACATCTTTCAAATTCATTACTTCCACATACTCTCTTCTCAGTGAAGATTTCCTTATGGGTAACTGCCACTTGGCTCAGATGACTATCCTGTTGTCCCTCTAACCAATTATCAGGTTCCCAGGTTTCCCCCTACAGTAGAATGCCAGATATGTTCCCTTTCCATTATTACCCCATGGCATAAATCTTCAGTAATGTTGGGCTTTGGAGTTGGCTCTTTGGTTTCAAGTCTTGTCTCCCAGTCTGAAAAAAAAAACAAAAATTCAAATGCACATTGGTTTCTATGCTGGGAGACTGGAAACTGTATAAGGTGGGAATGAGAATTAAACTACCAAGCTAAAATAACTTGAGCACATTTGAGAGCTTTCAAAGATGTACCCCAAATTTGGTAGAAAAATAGGAAGGGAGAGAAAGAGCAGTGAACTGGTCCATAGAAAATAGGGGAACTGAAAGCAGGGGATGGAAGATGTACTGGGTAAGCAAAGAAAAGAGTGAGCCTATTTAAGGGGGATGGACAGTGAAGGCACTGACCACTGGAGTAGGCTACATAATGAAGGTGGAACTAAGGGAAGATATGCAGAAGAGCTGGGATTGGGAGAGGCAGATCAGGAAACTCTGCCACACTGTACCTAGTATTCCTACCAGCAGTTTCTTCTCTCCTACAAGACCACCTAGAATTCTACACCTAATTAATCTTCCTAAAACATTACAGTGTGACACAGTGTAAAAATTGCTGACCCAAAGTCAGACAAACTTGGATTCAAACCCTGCCTTAACACCATCTTAACTAGTTACTTGTCTCACTGGGTCCTAGTCTCACAGATATAAAATGAGGATTAAGAAATATGGTCGGGGCTGGGCATGGTGGCTTATGCCCATAATCCCAGCATTTTGGGAGGCCAAGGCAGGCAGATCACTTGAGGTCAGGAGTTCAAGACCAGACTGGCCAACATGGTGAGAACCCCATCTCTGCTAAAAATACAAAAATTTGCTGGGCATGGTGGTGGGTGCTTGTAGTGTTAGCTACTTGGGAGGCTGAGGTGGGAAGATCACTTGAACCCGGGAGGCAGAGGTTGCAGTGAGCTGAGATAGTGGCATCACACTCCAGCCTGGGCAACCGAGTGACACTCTGTTAAAAAAAAAAATGATAGGAAGTAAATAAGATAATGTATATGGTATAGTTTGGATGTGTGTCCCCTCCCAAATTTCATACTGAAATTAAATCCCCAGTGTTGGAAGTGGGGCCTTATGGGAGGCAATTGGATAAGAGTGGTTTCTTATGAATGGTTTAGCACTATCTCCCTTGGTACTGTCCTCCCTATCATAAGTGAGTTTGTGAGATCTGGTTGTTTAAAAATGTGTAACACCTCCCTCCTCACTCTTTCTTGCTCTTGCTTTTGCCATTTGATGTGCCTGCTCCCCCCTCACCTACTGCCATGATTGTAAGCCTCATTAGGCCTCCCCAGAAGCAAATGCTGGCACTATGCTTCTTGTATAGGAACAGTGAGCCAATTAAACCTCTTTTCTTATAAGTTACTCAGTCTGAGGTATTTCCTTATAGCAACGTGAGAATTGACTAATACAGAAAATTGGTCCCAGGAAGTGGGGGAATTTCTGTAAAGATACCTGAAAATGTGGAGGTGACTTTGGAATAACTGGGTAACAGGCAGAGGTTGGAAGAGTTTGGAAGACTCAGAAGAAGACAGGAAGACGAGGGACAGTTTGGAACATCTTAGAGACTGGCTAAATGGTTGTGACCAAAATGCTGATAGTGATATGGACAGTTAAGTCTCGGTGAAGTTCTCAGATGGAAATGAGGAACTTACTGGGAATTGGAGCAAAGGTCACTTTACCTCTGCCTTATTAAAGAACTTGGCTGCATTGTACCCCTGCCCTAGAGATCTGTGGAACTTTGAACTTTGAGAGTGGTGATTTAGGGTATCTGGTGGACAAAATTTCTAAACAGCAAAGCACGCAAGAGATGGGCTAGCTGCTTCTAACAACCTATAATCAGATGTGAGAACAAAGGAATGACTTAAAACTGGAACTGACATTTAAAAGGGAATAAGTTTGGAAAATTTGCAGCCTGGCCATGTGGTAGAAAAGAAAAGCCAATTTTCAGGGAAGGAATTCAAGCAGGTTGCAGAAATTTGTGTAAGTAAAAAGGAGCCAAGTACTAATAAGCCAAGACAATGGGGAAAAGGCCTCAAAGGCATTTCAGAGACCTTCAGAGCAGCCCTTCCCTCAGAAGCCTAGGAGGAATGAATGGTTTCCTAGGACAGGCCCAGGGCCCAGCTGCCCTGCACAGCCTTGAGACACTGCTCTCTGCATCCCAGCCACTCCAGATCCAGCCATGGCTGAAAAGGGCCAGGTTACAGCTCAAGCTGCTATTTAAGAGGGTGCAAAATGTAAGCCTTGGCAGCTTTGATATGGTGTTAAAGCCTGTGGGTATACACAGTACAAGAGTTAAGACTTGGGAACCTCTATCTAGATTCCCAAGGATGTACAGAAAAGCCTAGGTGTCCAGGTAGAATCCTGCTGCAGGGGCTGAGGCCACACAGAGAACCTATAGTAGAGCAGTGCAGAGGAGAAATGGGGGGTTGGTGCCCCATGCAGAATCCCCACTGAGGCACTGCCTAGTGGACCTGTGAGAAGAGGGCCAACGCCCTCCAGACTCCAGAATGTAAGATGCACTGGCACCTTGCACCCTGCATGTGGAAAAGCCAGAGACATTCAACTACAACCCATGAGAGCACTGCCAGGACTGAACCCTGCAAAGCCACGGGGGCGGATCTGCTCAAGGCCTTGGGAATCCACCCCTTGCAGCAGAATGCCCTGAATATGAGATACAGAGTCAAGGAAAATAATTTTGAAGCTTTAAGATTTAATGACTGCTCCAATAGTTTTTGGACTTTCATGGGGCCTACAGCCCCTTTCTTTTGGGAGATTTCTCCCTTTTAGAACAGGAATGTTTACCCAATGCCTATACCCCCAGTATATCTTGGAGGTAACTAACTTGTTTTTTATTTTATAGGCTCATAGGTAGAAGGGACTTGCCTTGTCTAAGATGAGACTTTGGACTTTTGAGTTAATGCTGAAACAAGTTAAGACTTTAGGGATTATTGGAAAGGCAAGACTGTATTTTGAAATGTGAGAAGATATTAAGATTTGGAAGGGGCCAGAGGTGAAATGATATCATTTGGATGTGTGTCCCCACCCAAATCTCATATTGGAATATAATCCCCAGTGTTGGAGGTGGGGCCTGGCAGGAGGTGACTGGCTCATGGGAGCAGTTTCTAATGAATAGTTTAGCATCATCCCTCTTGGTACTGTCCTCCCAATCATGCATGAGTTCTCATGAGATCTGGCCATTTAAAAGTGTGTAGCACCTCCCCCTGCCACTCTCTCTTGCTCCTGGTTTTGCCATTTGATGTGTCTGCTCCCCTTTTGCCCTCCACTATGATCTTAAGCCCCCTGAGACTTCCCCAGAAGCAGATGCTGGCACTGATGCTTCCTATACAGCCTGTAGAACCATAAGCTAATTAAACCTCTTTTCTTATAAATTACCCAGTCTTGGCTGGGCATGGTGGCTCACACCTGTAATCCCAGCTCTTTGGGAGGCTGAGGTGGGTGGATCACCTGAGGTCAGTTTGAGACTAGCCTGGCCAACATGGCAAAATCCCATCTCTACTAAAAAAAAATACAAAAAAAATTAGCCAGGCATGGTGATATGCACCTGTATTCCCAGCTAAAAGGAGGCTGAGGCAGGAGAATCACTTGAACCCAGGAGGTGGAGGTTGCAGTGAGCTGAGATTGCACTCCAGCCTGGGCGACAAGAGTGAAACTCCATCTCTAAATAAATAAATAAATAACCTAGTCTCAGGTATTTTTTATAGCAATGTGAGAACAGACTAATACAGTATGTAAACTACCCTTTGGGAATACACTCCTATGGAACATAAAGTACCAGAACATACATGAAACTTAAACTCTTAAGCAAGGATGACAATCTAGACGTTTCTTCCCCCTTAAACTTTAAGCAGGCTGTAATTTATTCACAGGGGTAAGACAGTCCTAAAGGATCCTACCATTTCCTAAATATCCATTCCTTAAAGATGAGAACTGGTGGCAGGGACAGGCCAGGGGATCTGCTGAACCGTTTGAGAGGAGGCTGGAAAAGAACTTTGTAGCTACTCAGACTTCTGTTTTCTCAGATCCTATTTCTTAACCCAGACAAAATAAGGGCTAGAGGACTGGAATTGCAACCTGAGAATCAGCTTTTTGATTGCTGATCAAAGTCAACAGAGTAAACACTGAAAATATAAACCAAAGGCCTATGGGCACAGGCTTTCCTGTGAAGCAAGAAATATGCATTTACCAGGACTCTTTCTTCTGACCTGACCTGCTTACATGAAAAAAGAGAAAAAGTGGAAAGTCAAGCAGCCTCCACCTCCAGAACATATACCACCAAGTAAGCCCAAACAGAGGACCTGTCAAACTGAGTATGAAAATACCAGCAGGTGACATGTGAGTTTGCAGCTGCCTGTTACCCGAGCTCTGCATGGGGGGTCAGCCAGTCAACTCAAGTTCTTTGGGAACATTTAAGATGTGATTAAACAACATAACAAGCAAAGGAGAATCCATTCACACTATTAGACAGATACAAAGTCCAGATAGAACTGCTTCTATTCAAAGATAAATTATACACAGAAAATACTAAGTTTGGAAACTATGTAGCGGTTCAGGAAATAAATTTTAAAAATAATCAAAACAGGAGTGTGAGAAGAAAAAAGAAGTATAAAGATCAAAAGAAAGAAAAAAATGTTGGGAGAATAATTAAGCGCTTCTAGTCATCAAAAAACATCGTAAAGATAAAAAACTGAGTGCAGTGGCTCACGCCTGTAATCCCAGCACTTTAGAAGGTTGATGTGTGAGGATTTCTTGAGACCAGGAATTCTGGATCAACCAGGGCAACGTAGTGAAAGCCCATCTCTACAAATAATTTAAAAATTAGCAGGTCATGGTGGTACACACCTGTAGTCTCAGCTACTCAGAGGCTGTGGTAGGAGGACTGCTTGAGCCCAGGAGTTCAAGTGTGCAGTGAGCCGTGACCATGCCACTGCACTCTAGCCTGGGAGACAGAGCAAGATCCTGTCTCTAAAAATAAAAGCTAAAAAAATAGAAACTACCTACCGGGAGAAGATACTTACAACACATGACCCACAAAAAACTAGAATGGAAACTTGGAAAATAATGTTTTATGAAACACCAAGGCAACTAGGAAAAATGGGCAAAAGACTTGAATAAGCACTTAAGAAAAAGAAGCCTGAATGGTCTGCAAACATAAGCAAAGATGCCCAATCTCAACAGTAACCAAGGGAAAGCAGATTAAAGCTGCAACAAGATACCATGACCACACCCACCCAAATAACAAAATGTAAAAATTAAAACTGACAGCTTTTGGAAAGATTCAGTAATGGAAACTTCTGTATCTTGCTGGTGGAAATGCAATTTGATTCAAGTATTTGAAAAATAGTTTAGTACAACTTAGGACAAGCACACTGGCTGATTTAGCAAGTCCACTACTAGGTAGTACAACTTAGAACAAGCACACTGGCTGATTTAGCAAGTCCGCTACTAGGTACATATACTTAGGTAGCTCTACCTTGCAACAGTATGA
Source organism: Ateles fusciceps (assembly GCA_036589455.1). Classification (NCBI taxonomy): domain Eukaryota; kingdom Metazoa; phylum Chordata; class Mammalia; order Primates; family Atelidae; genus Ateles; species Ateles fusciceps. The sequence continues at coordinate 573,520 of JAZHEH010002583.1, forward strand.
GAATTAATGATTCTTTACACAGCATTGTGTATAACAGCAAAAAATGGGAAACAACACAAATGCCTGTTAGTCAAAAAATGGATGACAAAATTGTCAAGTGTTTATATAATGGAATAATTGACAACAGTGAACATTAATAAACTAAAGCTACACGTATCAATATAAATAAGCAAAGGCACGTAAGTACGTGTGTGTGTGTGTGTGTGTGTGTATAGTAACATTCGATTTAGATAAAGGCACAGTGGTGCAATCAAGGCTGACTGCAACCTCCATGTCTCAGATTCAGGCAATTCTCCTGCCTCAGCCTCCTGAGTTGCTGGGATTACAGGGACCACAGGCATGCACCACCATGCCCGGCTAATTTTTGTCTTTTTAGTAGAGATGGGGTTTCACCATGTTGGCCAGGCTGGTCTTGAACTCCTGACCTCAGCTGATCCACCTGCCTTGGCCTCCCAAAGTGCTGGGATTATAGGCATGAGCCACCGCACCTGGCCTGTTTTCTTTTTTTTTTTTAATTTGTCTTTGTGATTATTAACTAAAAAGAGAAGCAGAAGGGCACAGTGGTTACAATAACACTAAGATGAGACTTTGGACTTCGGCGTTAACAAACTCGAAATGAACGCTGGAGCTCCGCCATTATTAGCTGTGTGACCTTGGGCAGGTTTCTTAACCTCTCTGTGCTCTAGTGTCCAAATTTGTTAAATGGTACCTATCTCATAGTGTTGATATAAGCACAAAAGTTAGTTGGCATTTATAAAGGGTTTAGAAGAGGATGTAGGTTTTGGTTAAATAGTACATATTTTACACACTCTTCCTTGTATGTATTTCAAAAATCAAATTAGAAAAAGAAGGAAGTATTTTGTTCTTTTTAACAGTTTTAATATTTTAATATTTGCTAGTATTTTGCTATTCTGGAAAACATTAAGCATTTTAAGCTCAAACACCCTTTTGTACTACAGAAAATAGGATTCAGTATATCTTCATGGAATTTAGACTTAAAAGTTAGTTCTGAGGAGTTGATGTTCATGAAAAAAACAGATTACTTACAAATTTTTAAAAAACTGGCCTAAGAGGATGCCTGCCAGAACTGAGGGAAGACTGATATGACTCAAGAACTCCACACGGTCAGCACTCCAATACACGTGTAGAGAAAAGCAAAACACACTCTTAAATATGAAGACTCAGTAATAACGGTACTCCTAAACCATTTGTGAACTATTATTTAAATATTCAATTTGAACAAAAAAAAACAACATGAATGGGAAAGTTAGTTTAGGTATAAAAAGACTGGCAGTGAAATGGTGAATCCACTTCATGGATGAACCTTGAAGACATTATGCTAAATGAAATAAGCCAGTCACAAAAAGACAAATATTGCATGAATCCACTTATATGAGGTATCTAGAGTAGTCAAAATCATAGAGGCAGAAAGCAAATTAAACGTTACTAGGAATTGGAGGAAGTGGGGAATGGGATGCTACTGTTTAATGGGTATAGAGTTTTCATTAGGAAAGATGAAAAAGTTCTGGAGATGGATGGTGGTGCTGGTTGCACAAAAATGTGAATGTACTTAAATGCCTCCAAATTATACACTAAAAATGGCTAAAATGGCTAATTTTATGTATATTGTACATGTACACACACAAACACAAAACATTACAATTAAAAAAAAGACACCTAAAGAATTACATTCCAGGCCAGGCCCAGTGGCTCATGCCTGTAATCCCAGCACTTTGAGAGGCTGAGGTAGGCAGATCATGAGTTCAGGAGTTCAAGACCAGCCTGGTCAACATAGTGAAACCCTGTCTCTACTAAAAATACAAAAATTAGCTGGGCGTGGCGGTGCATGCCTGTAGTCCCAGCTACTCGGGAGGCTGAGGCAGGAGAATTGCTTGAACCGGGGAGGTTGAACTGAGCTGAGACCACACCATTGCACTCCAGCTTGGGTGACAGAGTAAGACTCCATCTCAAAAAAAAAAAAAAAGAATTTCATTTCAACTATTTGGGAAAACCTCATGTTTGAAAATTAAGCGGTGAACCTGTAAATTCCAAGAGGTCAAAGAAGAAATCACAGTGGAATTAAGAAAATATTTTACATGTTATAGCCAAAGTGATGCTTAGAGGAAAATCTATAGCTTTAAATGTTTTTACAGTAAATAAGAATGGCCCATAATCTGTGACCTGTGTTTCCACCTTAAGAATTTAGACAAAGAAGATCAAATTTAATCCTAAGAAGAGGATCCTCTGGGTGGAGTAGGCCTATTCCACCATATCTCTTCCACTAATAAACCTGAACAGGAAGCATGAAGCAATTATTTGAGGGCCCTGAAAAGTAAACAGTAGCAGGTGAATTGGGGAGGAAGACCAAAATCCAAAGTACCTGTGAACCAGTGGTGAGCTTACCTTTTTTCCCTCAGCTATCATCTGTACTAAACTTATACAGCAACCTGAAAACAGGCACCGAGGCAAGAGAAGGCAGAGGAGATTCTCCAGGAGAAGTGCTAGGGCTGGTTCATGGAGCAGAAAAAGGATTTCTAATGCCTGAAGAGAGTAGGGCGAATTGCCTATTTTTTTTCTTTTTCTTCATTTTATTGCACTCCAGCACCTCAGCAATCCTCTGGCGGCTGCTGCGACAGCAGTGGCACTGCGAGCTGACAGGAGCCCAAAACCAAGAGGAGAGGGTCCTTCCTCCCCAAGCAAGGAATCTGTGGTCCCAAGGAGGATAGTGAGAAGCCTCATTTCATCTTCTGTTTCTTTGTCCTCCTGCTGCTTCGTTCTGCATAAGGACAGTCACTGGAAGTCATAGCAGAGTGGGGCAACTACAAGCCCCTGCATTGTAGCCAGAAGAATAAAAAGGAGAGCCACAGGAACCTGAAACTACTGAGGACACAGACAGGGAAGAATTTGAGAAAATGACCCTGGAAGTTATTTAAGAACTCCTGAGCCCACATGTGAGATACGTATGCATGAATCTGACCCCCTAAGCAGCGTACATGGACTTTGAGAATAAGAGGGACCACTGCTTAAATTCCATATTGGCCACAGAGTGACACACATGTAAGCAAGATTCAAGCAACAATGTGAAATCTCTGACAACTAAAGTGACACCAAAACCACAACCCACAGAAAGGAAGCTGGACTTTGTAGTCTGACCTCAGCCAGGTTGACTGCCTGCTAAAACAGAAATATTAACATTTTCTGTTGGATTTAAAGAAGATGTAGAGTTTTATAACATAGTATTCTAAATGTCCATGATACCTTTTGAAGTCACTGAGAATATAAAGAACCAGGAACACTTCAACTTACATGGGAAAAGATAACCAACAGACATCAAGTGAGATGATACAATTATCTTGCAAGGACTTTAAAGCAGCTGCCTTACTTGTTCCAACAAGTAAGAGTGAATACACTCTAAAGAAATGGAAATAAAATCTCAGTAAAGAAAATGAACATACAAAAAAGAACTAAGTAGAAATTCTGGAAGTGAAAAATATACAGTATTTTTAATATACAAACATTTATTTATTAATCTAGAAAACAGAAATCTTGGGGCTGGACGTGGTGGCTCACGCCTGTAATCCCAACACTTTGGGAGGCTGAGGCAGGTGGATCACCTGAGGTCAGGAGTTCAAGACCAGCCTGGTCAACATGGGGAAACCCTGTCTCTACTAAATATACAAAAATTAGCTGGGCGTGGTTTGGGACACCTGTAATCTCAACTACTCAGGAGGCTGAGGCAGGAGAATCGCTTGAACCCAGCAAGGGGAGGTGGCAGTGAGCCAAGATCCTGCCATTGCACTCCAGCCTGGGCAACAAGAGTGAAACTTCGTATCAAAATAAATAAATAAATAAATAAATAAGTGTGTGTGTGTGTGTGTGTGTGTGTGTGTGTGTAAATCTTGCTAACTAGATCCAACAGAAGGGTGAAAACAGGAAAGAATTAACTTGAAGACAGATTAAAAGAAATTATGATTCAAGCTGAACAACACAGAAAAAAAGGATTGAGAAAAAATAAAGATGGCGAGCACCTCAGGGATGTATGGGGCAACACCAAAAGATCTAATATTTGTCTCACTGGAGTCCCAGGGAAGGAGAAAATATTTGGTACTGAAAAAGTATTTGAAGAAATCATTGCTAAAAACTTGTATTTGACAAAAGACTTCAACCTATAGGTACAGGGTCAACCCAAAGAAATCCACGCCCAGAAACATCTGATTATGATTTTTTTTTCTTTTTTTGAGATAGAGTCCACTCTGTCACCCATGCTGAAGTGTAGGGTGCAACCTTGGCTCACTGTAACACTCCACCTCCTGTGTTCAAGCAATTCCCATGCCTCAACCTCCCAAGTAGCTGGGACTATAGGCATGCGCTACCACACCCAGCTAATTTTTGTATTTTTCGCAGTGACAGGGTTTTGCCATGTTGCCCAGGCCAGTCTCAAACTCCTGGCCTCAAGTGATCCGCCTGCCTTCGCCTCCCAAACTGCTGAGATTACAGGTGTGAGCCACCATGCCCAACCATAATCAAATTCTAAAAATGGAAGTAAAAAATAATCTTGAAAGCAGCCAGGGTAAATTAATACACTACTTGGTGGTGGGGCAAAAATCTGAATAACTGAATTTCTCATCACAAACCATGGATGCCAGAAGGAAGTAGACTAATTATTTCAAAGTGCTGAAAGAAAGTAACTATAAACCTAAAGTTCTATATTAGCAAAACTCTTTCAGGAATGAAGGTGAAATAAAGACATTCTCATATAAAAGAAAACTAAGAGAATCTGTCACCAGCAGAACCACCCTGTTAAGTCAATGTAATCTCAGAGCCAGAACTCTCAATGTTTTTAAACGATGCTGATTACTTAGATATCCAGAGTATAACTAGGACAAAGAAGGATTTATCCAGGAAATAAAGAATGGTTCACTATTAAGAATTACTATCATATTAATAGGTGATAGGTCATATGATCAACCTGATAGATGCTTCAAAGTATTCAACTGATATCCTCCATCCATTGCCAATTCAAAAACAAAAATATTAGGATTGCACCAATGCTAATATTTTTGTTTTTGAATCGGGGAATGGATTCTCTCTAGAATTCTCTCTAAAAACAGAACCAAGGAAAAGGTGCTTACTATTACTACTTCTATTTAATGTTATTGCAAAAGTGTAACCAATATTGCAACTGAAATAGGGGGAAAGTTTAATCTTTCCCAGATTGCTGGGAGTACTCTGAACCCCTCTGTGGTAACTGAGCAACCCCCAAGCTTCTGGAAGAATTGGCAAAACCCAAGTTACCTGAAATAACAAGAAGAAATTGTTGTTGAATTTGGTTTCCCTGAAATGAGTTATTTGCTTTGTGATGCTTGTTACTTGCTGAATCGATTCTATTTGAGAAAATGAAGGATAATGTGAAATGCTGAGATGAAACTTACAACGTTGGCTCTGCCAAGCTGCAACTTGTAACGCTGGCTCTGCTGAGCTGCAGCTTGTAACTTTGGCTCTGCTGAACTGTTCTGGCAAAAATCAGGAACTCTGTGAAAGGGACTAACCAGGTAGCTTGCGTGCCGGAGAGCGACGACAGTGCATAATGGGCTTCTCGTTGCAGAGAGCCTATAAACGGACGTGTAATGGAGAGGCTTATTACCTAGATTCCTTTCCCAGGAAAGGCATATTGATTAGGGCCCTGGAAAGGGAATGCGACCCTTATGGAGAGCCTGTAAACGGACGCATGAGGTGTGTCTGTCTCTGTGGTTGAGATAAGGATGTAAAAGTCTTTCTTCTCCCACTGCTCCTCCAGGCCTGCATGGAGGCCCCTCCTCTTGCAGTTTTTGTGGTCAGGCTGGTTGTCCTGTGTCAGATCCTGTTCCCCCTGTAGCTGTGAGCCCAATATGTTCTTGCTGATAACCATAAGTTTATGTTTAACCTACAATCTTGCTAAGGTGTATGGTTTCTATGCTGACACACAGAAAGTTATCTTTACATTGTTCTGCTTTTATAATACCACGTTGTGATTTTTGTGCATCAGTTTTTGCAAATGTATTCTTTTTGTATAATTAAACTGTGTAACTTCGCTCCCCTCCCCTATTGAAAGAGCACAATAAAAAACTGAGGTTTTCAGGGGAGTGCTAGACATCCACGGAGTGCCTTTATGTGGTGTCTCCCCCCGAGCCCAGCTTTAAGGAAAACTTTTTCTTTATCTCTCTTTCTTTTTCACTGACCACTCGATCACTTTGAGAGATCTTAAACCCATGTTGATGTATTGGGAGCTGGTCTCGCCAATACCAGATGATATAACTGTCTACCTACAAAATGAAAAGTGGTTAGGGTGGCTTTACTCAGAATTGATGAAGTATTGTGGGCTTGGAACCTGAGCATTATAGATCAGAAACTGTGGCTCTTCCAGGATTAGACAATGTTTCATATCCTTGATTTTACTATCTCATTAAATAAGGACTTTATAAAGCACAAAGCATTATGCTTGGAAATAATAAGGATCCAATAATTATTAGCTGTTACCATTACCATTATTACTATTTTATAATAAGCAACATACAGTTCTCCCTGCCTTTTTTCCTAAGCAAGAGTTTTGAGTGATAATACTGGAAACATTCAATACTCCCTTAATGGTTTGGAATGCTTTTTCTGCCTTCCCTCATTAACTTACAGGATTTATATAATGTTGATACTCATCAGGACATGAACAAGAGTCTCCAGACCAAGGTGTCTTGTCTGTCACAGACCCCTTAGTACATATGACTGGCACAGGCCATAGCAGAGACTGGGAGCTTGCACAGTATTGGTGTGTGGGATGGAAAGAGTAAGTTGATTTATTTCTTTTCTCATTTTATATTTCTTCCATCCCCCGTGTAACAGTTAAGTTACTCCTAACACCCAACTAGACTATTTCTAAACCCATCTGTCTGGATTTTCTATTTAAACTCTTGCTGTACCCTACAATGCATTCTCTATATAGCAGTCAGACTGGTTTTATGAACATGATGAATCATTCATTCAATAAATACTTATCAAGCCAGGTACTGTTCTAGCTGCTCAGGATATAGCAATGAACAGAAAAAATTTCTGCCCTTATGAAACATATTTCAGCAAGAGAAAGGAAGACAATAAGTAAAATACTTAGTATTTAAGTGGTATACCTTATAGAAAAACAATAAAAGCATTTAAATGCATATAGGGAACATGATGGGTGAGAGGAAAGGTCTGCAATTTTAAACTGGGTCATAAGGAAAGGCCTCACTGAAAAGGTGACATTTAAACCAAGACTTTAAAGGACTAAGAGAGGAAGTCATAGGACTATCTAAGGGAGAGCTTCCCAGACACAGTGTAACAGCCAGTGCTAAGGCCCTGCAGCAGCAGTGGGCCTGTCTTAAAAGGAAGAATGAACTTTTTGAATATTTCTACATTCATTATAGTATTTTAGATCAATTTTCCTAGTAATGGAAGCAAAGATATGTGTATGTATTAAACATCAGTGAGGCTCATGTGAGCATGCAGGTAGATAAAGACTGACAGTATATAAATTCTCCATGTGTGTGTCTATACATATGTACACATATATTTACACGGACACACATACATATACACAGAGGTAGTTAACTAGTACATCGATGAATTTTTTTTTTTTTTGGAGACGGAGTCTTGCTGTGTTGCCCAGGCTGCAGTGCAGTGGCGCAATCTTGGCTCACTGCAACCTCTGCCTCCCAGGTTCAAGTGATTCACACGCCTCAGCCTCCCAAGTAGCTGGGATTACAGGTACATGCTACCATGCCCAGCTAATTTTTGTATTTCTAGTACAGATTGGATTTCAACATGTTAGCCAGGCAGGTGTCGAACTCCTGACGTCCACCTGCCTCAGCCTCCCAAAGTGCTGGGATTACAGGAGTGAGCCACCACGCCCGGCTGAAATTTTTTAAAAATCATGTATGAAACACAGACAGTGGGCTCCCATGTTTAGAGATGGTTAGGGTGGCTTCCTGGAGAGCTAAAAAGATTATAGAATCCCCAACTGTATTTTTACACATAATATTTGATAGTGGGTTTCTAATACTTTATACATGTTTTTAATTTTTGTTTCCTTCATAACTGAACATCATCAAATGATTTAAATCTAATTACCAATGATGAGAGACTAAAAGTCACTGCCTCCCACATTACTAATAATTTCTATCTTTTCTTAACATTAACCAGTTTACAATGATAATGCTGGCACCAGGGACAGCACTTTTGGATTTGCAGTTTCTACTCATCTTTTATAAAACAGGAGCAAAAATCTAACAAAGCTTTCAACTGTACCAAGCTTTAGTACAGAAAAAAGAAATGATGCTGAAAAGAAAATTAGGCCAAGATACAGAAATTTCTAGTTTTACTAAATATACTAGGATATAAGAAGTCACAGCAGGTCAAGGGAAGAAAGTGAGAATTCGCATTAAACTCGAAGCAAAAAGCCAACAAAACAAAACATCTGTGTTCAAATTTTGGCATGTTATTTCACCTTTTGGAGCCAATTTCTTCCACCGTAAGAGGCGTAGCAGTACTCACCCATGGATATGTGTGTCAAGTAAGTGAGATGCTGGCTGGGGAAGAGCCGAGCACAGCACTCAGTCAATACTTTCTCCTCTTGGCTTGGACAGGATAATGAGAGGACTAAATGGTAGATTAATCTGGCAGCAATAGCCAAGAAAATCTAGAAAAGAACAAGATCTGGAGTTTGCAAATCATCAGGTTCTATGGGCTCCTTTCCATTCCTCAACTTCCACCTATCTTTACTTTCTCCCACTGCAATGTACACCTCTCTGCTCTTTTAGATACACTCAAGTATTTTCCTTGTTAAAAAACAAACCACAGACTTCTTCTGAGTTCTTACTCTTTCTTCCTTTTCCTTCAAAGATGACCTTGTTGAAACGACAGTCTGTACTTAAAAGTCTTCACTTGCTTGCTTCTCCTTCACTTTTCTGCACACAGCATCTTTCTCTCAGCATTAAATGGGCTCTTCCCTGGGTCCCAGGTCACTCCCGAATCACCAAGCCCAGCAGGCATTTTCATTCCGTGCTTGGCACTGTCATACTCCACCTCAGCTCTCCTCTCTCTCTTTGACCCTGTTCTCTGCTGGGTCCTCTCCTCCTCCTTGGACCACTCACCTTCGCCAGAGCATCCTTGGCCCCCTCAATATGTTATTGTCCTGAGGGTCCCACCCTTGCTGTTTTGCCCTGCCCACTCATTTGCTCATCCCGATAATTATCCAATCTGTATTGATATGAATTTCATAAAATCAAATTTATATTTTCACCTGATTTCTGAAAATTCTACTTGATATCATTCAATATTCACTCAACAAATATTTAACTAATTACTCCAGCAGAAAATGTTGTAGGCAGGGAACGTAAACAAAAACATGTTCAAAACAATTCAATGAGCCTACATGTTAGTGGGTAGACAACATTCAAAATAATGAGTAAAATACAGTGTGAAATGCAATTTAAAATAAAACAAGTGAAAAAGCTTTAAGTTCCAACCCAGTGGGGAAGCATGAAGGAGGTAAAGAAGTGGGAGATAAAAACACATTATCAAAATATATGTGTTTGCTTCTGCTGCCTCCAGAAAACCCACCAGAATGACAATAAGCAATGAAAATGGCATAAATAAAATAATCTAGGGAGCAAGAAAAAAACTGCTACACATACATACATACCAGAAAACCAGAAACAAAAAAATGAAATATTCTCAAACAGATGAGTGAACTTAATGCATGCATTAGAAGACTGCTATTTAAGAAGAACACTCAGAGAATGAGAAAGTAGCTCACAGAAATAAAAAAAAAATAGTACAAATAGATCTTTTCACAAAAGGACTGAAAGGTAAGGTTTACAGAAATCTTCACATCTCCTGGCCCTGTCCCCTTCAAACAATGCCACGTAATCTCCTACCTCAGGGCTTTCACACCTGCTGTTTCCTATGTCCCCCAGTGTTCTCCCACGTGGCCCATCACTTTGAGTATTTGTTCAAAAGTCACATTAAAGGAGAGGCCCTCCCCTGACTATCCTGTGAAATCATACTCTCGTCAACTATTGTAGTTCCCTTCTGCTGCTTTATTTTTCCACATCACATGTATTACTGTGTTATATGCATTTCCTCCCTTCCTGCCTCCTTTCCTTTCCCTTCTGTCCCTTCCTCCCTGCTTTCTTCCTTTATTAATTTATTCTCCTTTTATTTACTCCTCATAATGTACCACCTCCCTCCAAGATGACCTAAGTGAGCCCTAGGGAAATGAGGCCCATCAGTAATACGGAGGTATCATCTGAGAATACACATCAAGTGGCCCTAGTCTCTCCAGAGACCCAGGGATCTATGAAGTGATTTTCCCCACAGAGACACATTCATGTAGCAAGTCTGTGTAGCCTGGCACTTACCTGGAAAGCCACCCTCAGGCAGTTCTTTTTTCATCAGGCTCAGTTCTTCTCGTTCCAGCTGGGAAGTCACATTGAGTTTGGAAAGGTAATTTCCTGCTTGAGAGGAAAGACATTAAATTTGGGTTCTGAACTGAGTCTAAACACCATCCTAGCACAGTTCTGATCCGTTCTCCTTCAGGGCTTCTGAAATAAGGAAGGTGTGGCTTATGAAGTTCCCCATTTTCCATTCTATACAGAAAAGATCTTCTACCTTGAAAAAGAGGACACCAAGCAAACACCCTAAAACAATGCCTTATGATCAGAGACTTTGAGTCCAAATCCATAAATTTCAGAGGTCACACAGGAAGTATTGTAGGGGAAAATTTGCAGTTGAGGGGGGGGAGAGGTGTCAGGAGGTAGGTTTTGAGTTACAAGAAGTCCTTACCCAGTGAAACCAGGTTCCTGTAGTTCTCCAGCATTACGTTCCCATACACGGTCATCCTCTGAGCACAATCTGGTTGAATCCACTCTTCCCAAGAGAAATCTAGAGACACATCCTTGAAGGTCACTGACTCCTGAAACTAAAAATTGCTCAATAAGGGATTGTGCCAGCAAAACCCCTAAGGGAAGTGAAAAGCCAGCAGCACTAGAAGGACAGGGCACAAAGATCTGCATGAGAAAACATGCTGCCTTCCAAATGGAAGAAAATGTCTGCAACGAATCACAAAATAACCAGAGACATAATATAAGAAGTGCTTTGGGAGTTAAGGTCAGGAAGAGTAGGTATAAGTGAGAAATAGGGAAGGGCACTACAGGCTGCTCTAGATTCCCCTGGGAGGGGCGGGGTGGTGTTGTGATCACCTCCTATTCACCCCATTGGTGAAGGAGGAAATCCCTGCCCTAAATGGTACATGATGACCAAATACAGGACACTTGACACTGAACAGATGAGGACAACAACAATTTATCAGCCACATACAGTCACGGCCCAGGGGAGGAGGGCACCACATGCCATTCAGGGTCATAAAGGGGTTAACATTCAGGAACCTGGTGAACCAGCAGGGACTATGGGAGCAGGCTCTATAGTGACAGAAGGTTGGGGTGACCTTTGGCTACCATGGAAGGATCTGACTTGCTTGTTTGAATAATTCCACAGGCTGATAGGGAGGTGAGACCATTAGGTTGAGGACAGGGTAGGCTGTATCTGGCCCAGCTGATGGGGGAGCCAGTGGGTCAGAGAGCTTTTCCTGGTGGGAAGAGGCACATCTGACAAGAGCAGGGGAATTCATGGCAAGGTCTCACAGCCTGACGCACTGCCCTAGAGGCTCCAGGATATCAAAGGGGCACACGGCTTCATAAGACAAGTGGGAATTCCAGTTAATGGAGGAAACCATGTATAAACAGGGAAAATCTAGAATGTGGTTGTTCTATGAGAGAACCAATAACAAATTCAGCTATACTTGAAATTGGCATTTCGAATGTGTAAGTCCACTGCAGCCTCGTTCTCTAGCCCTTAGCATAGGAACTAAAATACTGTAAACATTTAATATCCATTTCATGAGGGAAAACCCAACTGAGTGGTGGCTACTATAAATGGTAACTCACATTTGTACTCAGTTTTGACTAATAGGAGATTCACATGTCTCACCTCATTTAACCCATAGAAGAACCTGCTAGATTGATAGCACTAATCATTTTATAGATGAGGAATCTGAGGATTAAAGACGTTAGATAACTTACCCAAGATCACACAGCTGGAACTTGAACCCAACTCCCTATAGGCATCCAACTCCCTATGTTGTGAGATGAGAAGATGGCCAAGAAAAGAACTGTGGCAATCAACAGAATCAGAAAGATAGAAGGAGATTCACGTGGAAGGTCAAGGGAAAGAGAGTTTCAAGAAAGAGGTCATGGGGTCAGAAAAATAGAACGCTAATGGAAAAGAGAGCTCCTGATGTAAAAATTTGCAATTTTAGCAGTCTTGTGGAGGCAGAAGTGAGTTTATAGTGGACAAAAGCATAAATAAGACATAAAGAATCAACAACAGGCTGACATTATGGCCCATGCCTGTAATCCCAGCACTTTGGGAGGCCGAGGCAGGCGGATCACCTGAGGTCAGGAGTCCGTGACCAGCCTGGCCAACCTGGTGAAACCCTGTCTCTACTAAAAATACACAAATAAGCCAGGTGTGGTGGTGGGCGCCTGTAATCCCAGCTACTCAGGAGGCTGAAGCAGGAGAATCACTTGAACTCGGGAGGCAGAGGTTGCTGTGAGCCAAGATCACGCTATTGCACTCCAGCTTGGATGCTGGATGACAAGAGCAAAACTGCGTATCAAAAAAAGAAAAAAGCCAGATAAATTACTTTTTCTTCTTTTTCTTTTATGCTTTTTTTGAGATACAGTCTTGCTCTGTCACCCAGGCTGAAGTGCAGTGGTGCGATCTTGGTTCATTGCACCTCATTTTCCTGGGTTCAAGCAATTCTCCTGCCTCAGCCTCCCAAGTAGTTGGGATTACAGGTGCCCACTACTACCCCCAGCTAATTTTTGTATTTTTAGTACAGATGGGGTTTCATCATGTTGGCCAGGCTGGTCTCAAACTCCTGACCGCAAGTGATCCACCCGTCTCAGCCTCCCAAAGAACTGGGATTACAGGTGTGAGCCACTGTGTACAGACAGATAAATTACTTAAAGCTTTTTCTAAAGAAGCTGAGAATAAGACTATGGAAATAAGAATGGGTAACAGAAATAAAGCAACAGAAAAGGTTTTCATTTAAGGATAGAGAGCATTTTGATATGTAAATAAGCAAAGGGCGAAAGCACAACAGACCCTTGAATACGTCGGGGTTAGGGACACCAACCCCCTCACAGTCTAAAATCCATGTATAACTTTTGACTCCCCCAAAACCTAACTCCTAATAGCCTACTGCTGACTTGAAGCCTTACTAATAACATAAACAGTCATTTCACATATACTCATTAAATGGAAGTGGATCATCATAAAGGTCTTCATCCTCGTCTTCACCTCGAGACGGCAGAGGAGGAGGAAGGAGAGGAGGGGTTGGTCTTGCTGTCTCAGGGGTGGCAGAGGTGGAGTAAGTGGCGGGAGAGGCAGGCACACTCAGTGTAACTTTTACTGGGCCACTTTTATAAAATCTACGTCAGAGTGGGCCTGTGTAATTCGAACTTGTGTTATTTAAGGGACAACTGTAGTGGAAAGAGGAGGACAATACAAAGACAGCAAAATCCATTTCCAAGAAATTTGTGTACTTCATGTCCAAGACTGGGAACTCCAGAAAAAGTGTCAACACAGAATCAGAGTTCACTGTGTTTCTTTCCACCTCATTTTCTCTCTAATTTTTACTTAATCAATATTTCAAAGTACCAAAAATATATTAAAAATTACTGACAAATTATTTTCAGGAAAAGTGCAGATTTCCATTTTATCCAAGGAGAAAGGGAACTAAAAAAATCATCAGATGTTCAACAAACGTAAAGAAAGGAGAAAAAAGGAAATAAGACAGCGTGATAACCATAAATAAATAACCAGGGGCTGGGCACAGTGGCTCACGCCTGTAATCCCAGCACTTTGGGAGGCTATGGTGGGTAGATCACCTGAAGTCAGGAGCTTGAGACCAGCCTGGCCAACATGACAAAACCCAGACTCTACTAAAAAAAAATACAAAAATTAGCTGCACATGGTGGCACACACCTGTAGTCCCAGCTACTCGGAGGCTGAAGTAGGGGAATTGCTTGAACCTAGAAGGTAAAGGTTGCAATGAGCTGAAATCACACCACTGCACTCCAGCCTGGGCAAAAGAGTGAGACTCTGTCTTAAAAATAAATAAATAAATAAATAAATAACCAGAAAAATACCTAAGCATATATAGTGACAAACATCAATGGTTCACTTTTCCTATTAAAAGACAAAAACTCTAAAATTGATTTAAAATCCAGCTGTATGGCACCTACAAAAGATATACCTAAAACAGAAAACAACAAGTTTAAAATTTCAAAGGAGGAGGGCAGAGACAGGATATGGCAGGCGAATGCAAATAAAAAGAAAGCATCGACAATAACAGATAAGGTAGAATATGTGAAAACAAAAATAAGCCTCTTTTTGGTGAAAGAAGGCATCAAATCAGAAATACAAGATTCCCCTTCCAAAAATAATCCACTTTTTTCAATAAATTACCTTGTTTGCTGCATACAGTAAGCAAAATAAAAGTCCAAATCCAGGTTGCTATGTGCTGGTCTTCCTTGCTTCCCTAAACTGTCACCACCTTAAGTGCTGGCTCTGTGCCCAGCATGCAGAGCTTCTATTGTGAAATGCACTGCAGATCCCTGTGCCAGTTGTGGACTGGTAAAGTGCTGATTTAGGTAACTACAAAAGGCATCTTAAAAGGTGAACATGGTAGGATGTGGTGGCTCACGCCTGTAATACCAGCACTTTGGGAGGCCAAGCTCAAGATGGCTTGAGCTCAGGAGTTCGAGACCAGCCTGAGTAACATGACGAAACCCTGTCTCTACAAAAGAGACAAAAATTAGCTGGGCATGGTAGTGTGCATCTGTGGTCCCAAGTACTCAGGAGGCTGAGGTGGGAGCATGGCTTGAACCTGGGAGGCGGAGGTTGCAGTGAGCTGAGATTGCACTGCTGTAGTCCAGTCTGGGCAATAGAGTCAGACCTTGTCTCCCAAAAAAAAAAAAAAAAGTGAACATGAAACTTAGTAATATCATACATTTGTCATCAATAATCCCTTATGATGTTTTGTTCCTTTCCTCCTTTCCATTTAGTATGGGTCATTTTCCCCCCAGCACTACATTCAGTACAGGCTATAAGGAGATTCATGGGTTTATCTTACACAGAAGTTTTCTTAAACCTAAAAACAAAGGCTTTTTGATATTGTTATTCTTTGAAAAGACTGCATATCAAATAGAATAAGTAAGGATATTATAAATGATGAAAATATAATTTATAAAGAAAATATGATAGTGATGAAGTGTTAGGCACCACAGCAGCAAAGTATCTTTAGATATAATACTGAGCAATCTGGCCGGGTGCGGTGGCTCATGCCTGTAATCCCAGCACTTTTGAAGGCCAAGGTGGGCGGATCACCTGGGTCGAGAGTTCAAGACCAGCCTGACCAACATGGAGAAGCCCAGTCTCTACTGAAAATACAAAATTAACTGGGTGTGACAGCACATGCCTGTAATCCCAGCTACTTGGGAGGCTGAGGCAGGAGAACTGCTTGAATCCAGGAGGTGGAGGTTGCGGTGAGCTGAGATCACACCATTGTACTCCAGCCTGGGCAACAAGAGCAAAACTCCGTCTCAAAAAAAACAAAAAGGAAACAAACAAATACTTAGCAATCCAATTTTTTTTTTCTTTACAAAATCATAATCATTACACCCCAATCACAACAGCAACAAAAAATGAAACACCTAAGGATACATTTAAGAGAAATATGCAAGATCTTTATGATCAGTTTATAAAAAGTTAACAGAGGCCATAATGAAAGATCTGAATAGAATGAAGCATCATTTTTTTTTACTTAGAAGAATGAACATTGTAAAGATAGCAATCTTCCTCAAATTGACTTACAGACTTTGAAATTCAAATCAGAACTGCGTATTTTTATTTTTTTACTATTACTGTTGGAACTTGATAATACAGTTTGACTAGAAACATAAATATATGAGAACAGTAACCAAACTTTTGAAAAGAAAAGTGAGGGGGAGAGTTGCTTTATGAAATAGCAAAATGGGGTGGGAGCAGTGGCTCATGCCTGTAATCCCAGCACTTCGGGAGGCTGAGGCAGGCGGATCATGAGGTCAGGAGTTCTAGACCAGCCTCTAGTAGCATGGTGAAACCCATCTCTACTAAAAATAGAAAAAATTAGTGGTGGTGTACACCTGTAGAACCAGCTACTAGGGAGGCTGAAGCAGAATTGCTTGAACCTGGCAGGCAGAGGTTGCAGTGAGCCAAGATCGCACCATTGCACACCAGCCTGGGTGACAGAGCGAGACTCTGACTCAAAAAAAAAAAAACAAAAAAAAAAAAAACGAAATAGCAAAATGAATTTTGAGACAACAAATAAAACAGTGTGAGACTACAACAGAAACAGAACAATGGAATAGGATCCGGAAAAATAAACATACGTTTATGTATATATGTGTGTGTGTGTGTATGCGTGTGTGTGTGTGTGTGTGTGTGTATATATATATATATTATTTTTTTTTTTAAATAAACTTATATCTTTGGAAGGCTGAGGTGGGCAGATAACGAGGTCAGGAAATCAAGACCATCCTGGCTAACACCATGAAACCCCATCTCTACTGAAAATACAAAAAATTAACTGGGCGTGGTGGCACATGCCTGTAGTCCCAGCTACTCAGGAGGCTGGGGCAGGAGAATCGCTTAAACTTGGGAGGCAGAGGTTGCAGTAAGCCGAGATCACATCATTGCACTCCAGCACGGGCAACAGAGTGAGACTGTCTCAAATAAATAAATAAACAAACTCATATATAAATGTATGTAAACTATATATAAATAAATAAACTCACGTATATTTTATATATATGTGACAGTCTGGCCTATTTTAAAGGTTTCATTTCAAGACTATGGAGAGTGAGCAGGTTATTTCAGTAACATCAGCTCCAATGCCATCTCCTGAGAGGGGCCACTCCTCTGCCGAGCTAAAACAGCCCTGAGTGAGACTCTACTATATTGTCCTGCTGTGTCCTCATCACAGCACTTAACACTATCCTCAATAATATTTCCTCTTTATTGTCTGCATCCCCTATGGAAAATAAGATCTAAGAGAAGGAGACCTTGCCTCTCTTATTCACTGCTGTATTCCCAGTATCCAGAACATGGCCCAGCACATGGTGCAGAGGCGCCAAATGTTTAACAAGTGGATGGATTGATGAAATGCTTCACAACATCATGTTAAATGAAGCTAGACCCCTACTTCACATCACAGACAGTACATTCCAGATAGCTCAAGGATGTAAATTTAAAATTATAAAACTAATAGAAAACACAAAAAAATTTATATTATCTTGAGGTTACAGAAAAGTTTTCATAGCATGACACCAAAGCCAAGCAAAGAGAAAGGAAATTTAACTGCATAAAACTTACTTGTAGCAAAAGATATTATAAACACATTTAAAAGAAAAATTATGGAGAATATTGGCAACTTATGGCAAAGGAATACTATCTACTTTATAGAAAAGACCTCTTTTACATGTAAATCACCTCTTTTATATGTAAATCTTTTATATGTAAATATAAAAATGGGCAAAGGCTGTAGATAGGTATTTTAAAAGGCTGGAAGAATGTATATCATAGTTGTTTTTGAGGGCTGGAGACCTGGAAATCTCTCTCATAGCCTTTAAATTTTTAAAAAGCGCTAGTGGATATTAGTCTATATGCCCAATATTTATATTCAGAAAAAAAGATTAAAGGCAAATAACAGTAATACCTGGACAATTCATACTCACGTCACTGGCCAATATGCGAAAGATAACAGTATGGAGAAAGATGAAAAAAGAAAAACAACTCTAATATTGCACTGGTATGTCCCAAATCTTACTATACTTCATAATTGCACTCTATTTACAGCTTATAAACACATCTAGTTGACAATTACACTTTATTTCTCAACATCTGAGTCACTCATTTCTCATTATCTACCATATAGTTCCAAGTGATTGAACAGCAATTCAGAGAAGCAGCAACAAAAGTGAAGAAATGCCTGTAGTGAGCTGCTATCAAATGTCTAGACTAATGTCCATTAAGACAAACTGGTTAGGCCAAGCGTGGTGGCTCATGCCTGTAATCCCAGCACTTTGGGAGGCTGAGGCAGGTGGGTCACCTGAGGTCAGGAGTTCGAGACCAGCCTGACCAACCTGGTGAAACCCCATCTCTACTAAAAATACAAAAATTAGCTGGGCATGGTGGCGTACACCTGTAATCCCAGCTATTCAGGAGGCTGAGACAGGAGAATCGCTTGAACCCGGGAGGCAGAGGTTGCAGTGAGCCGAGATCACGCCACTGCACTCCAGCCTGGGTGGCAGAGAAAGATTCCATCTCAAAAAAAAAAAAAAAAAGACAGACTGGTTAACTAAACTACGGTATACCCACATAATCAAAGAAAGAAAACCCTGATGTACTGATATGGACAGGTCTCCAAGATATATTGTGAAATGCAAAATAGCTGAAAATACAACAGGTGCATAATCCTAAATAAATATTATCTGTTACCAACTGGATAAAAAATTTGGGAAAATATGCATATTTATGGGCTTTTGTAGTCATCTCTGTAAGGCTACATAAAAAATGAGCATCATTACCTTTTTATGTGGATGGAGAACAGGGAGCTTAGAGACAAGGATAGGAAGAAGACTTATTTTAAGTGAATGCTTATATTTTTTGAATTTTGAATACCATGAATATATCAGCCATTCAATTTTTTTTTTTTTTTTTTTTGAAGCAGAGTCTGGCTCTGTCACCAGGCTGGAGTCCAGTGGCGCAATCTCAGCTCACTGCAAACTCCGCCTCCCAGGTTCAAGTGATTCTCCTGCCTCAGCCTCTCGAGTAGTTGGGACTACAGGCGTGCACCACCATGCCCAGCTAATTTTTGTATTTTTAGTAAGTATGGGGTTTCACCATGTTGGCCAGGCTGGTCTCGATCTCTTGAACTTGTGATCCACCCGCCTCAGCCTCTCAAAGTGCTGGGATTACAGGTGTGAGCCACCGAGCCCAGCCTCAAATTTTAATTAATCAAAATCTGAATCAAATCATCAGCAAACACCAAACAAACCCAAATTGAGGAGCATTCTATGAAATAATTGGCCTGCACTCTTCAAATTATCCAAGTCATTGAAGATCAATACTGAAGAACTATTCCAGATGAAAGGAGACCAAGGAGATACAACAGCTAAATACAATGTGTGATCTGGACAGGATCCTGCACCAGATAAAGGACACCTGTGGGACAAGTGGCGAAATCCAAGTAAGGTTTGTAGATTGGCTAATAGTATTGTATCAATGTAAGTTTTCTCATTTTGATAACTGTATTTTTGTTATATATGATAATAGAAAACACACACTGACACAGTGTTAAATGGGCATGATATTTGTAACTTATTCTCAAATGGTTTGGAAATATATATACACACACACATCTTTATGTTTATATATTTATGTATGTGTGTGTGTATACAGGGGAGAGGAAAATGGCAAAATGTTAATCTAGATGAAGGCTATCCAGAAATTGTTTTATTTTTTGTAGCAGTTTTTTTTTTTTTTTAGATGGAGTCTCACTGTGTTGCCCAGGCTGGAGTGCAGAGGCATGATCTCAACTCACTGCAACCTCCGCCTCCCGTGTTCCAGTGATTCTCCCGCCTCGGCCTCCCAAGTAGCTGGGATTACAGGTGTGTGCTACCATGCCCGGTTAATTTTTTTGTATTTTTAGTAGAGATGGGGTTTCACCATGTTGGCCGAATGGTCTCGAACTCCTGACCTCATGATCACCCGTCTTGGCCTCCCAAAGTGCTGGGATTACAGGTGTGAGCCACCGTGCCCAGCCTTGCAGCAGCTTTTAAAGTCTGAAATTATTGCATAATAAAATTTTTTTTAAAAACCATGAGATTCCATTTTTCACTCTTGAAAATAACTCAAATTTAAAAGGCTTATAATACCTAGTGTTATGAACTGTGTCCCCCAAAAAAGATAGGTTGAAGTCCCAACTTCTAGTATCTTGCAATATGACCTTATCTGAAAATAGGGTTGTCTCAAATTTAACTAATTAAGATGAGGTCATAATGAAGTAGGGTAGGCCCAAACTCCAATATGACTGGCATCCTATGGCCATTTGGAGACATCAACACGTAAGAACATCAGGTGACAAAGGAGGTAGGGATTAGAATGATAGAGCCATGAACCAAGGAACACCAAAGAGTTCTAGCAAACCACCAGAGGCTAGAAGCTAGGAAGAAGCAAGGAAGGATTCCCCGACAAGTTTCAGAAAGCATGGCCCTGCAAATGCCTTCATTTCAGACTTCTGGCCTCCAAAACTGTGAGACGATACATTTCTATTGTTTTGCGCCACTCAATTTGTGGCACTTTATTACAGCAGCTCTTGGAAACAGATATACCAAGCATGGAAGAGGATATAGGGCAACAGGAATTCTCAAATACTGCTGGAGGGAATGTACAATGGTACATATACTTTGGAAAACAGTTTAGCTGTTTGTTACAAATTCAAATGTACACTTGACCCAGCAATTTCACTCCTATGTATTTACCCAAGAGAAATGAAACTGTATATCCACACAAAGACTCATATGTGACTGTTCAGAGCAGTTTTATTCATAATAGCTAAAAACAGGAAACAACTTGAAATACCTGTCACAACTGAATGAACAAAAGGTGGTATATTCAACTGAATACTACTTAGACAAAAAGGAACAAACTATTACTACATACGATATCATAGATAGATCTGCAAAATATTATGTTGAGCAAAAAGAGCCAGGCACGAAAGTATACATACTGTCTGATTTCATTTACATGAAGTTCTAGAAAAGGGCAAGACTATACTGACAGAAATCAAACCAGTGATTGCCTGGGGTAGGGAACGTGGACTAGAAGTGTCATGAGGACACTGACTGGGGTGACGCAAACGTTCTATACCTTGACTGAGGTGGTGGCTATGTTGGTGCATAGATTTGTCAAAACTCAATGAATTCTGTGCTTAAAATGGGTTATTTTATTAAACTGTGCCTCAGAAAAAACTGATTTAAAAATTAACACTATTTTGACTAAATAAATTAAAATTTAGATTACTGAAAACCAAACCACAACTGTCATCAACCAAAATCTTCTGAATGCTTCCCCCTTTCAACCTTTCCCTCTTCCAGAAACTCCCTTTCTCCAATACTCCCATTTTGAAAAAGTTATTTTGCCTTTTATAGCTGAGTTTGATAATACTGAAGAAAGTAGTATAAATGGAAATCACAACAGTTTATACTCGCCTCCACGAAGCCTTCTTTAAACTGGTCCCTAATAAATAAACAAGTGATCTTAATAAATCAAGGACCCCAAATATATAATTTTATGAAAACAGAAAACATCACAAGTCTTCAGTATTCCAGACAACAAGGCTAAGTAAGTTTAACCTTAAAAAAAAAAAAGAAAAAAAGAACTTAGAGCCAAGTCTTCTGATGCCTTATTTTCTTTTTCAGAGAAACCTGGAATCCTCACCTACTATCCTAGCTCCATGCGTCCCTCTATCTCATGGATACTACTTTTTCCTAGAAAAGCTTTGATCGTGCCAGCTGCCTTATCAAAATTCCTCAGACTGACCTCCACCCCCATGGCCACCACCCGGACAAACACACAAACTCCTTCTTCCTGACATTTGGTCCTAAAATTTTTATCTGATTTCTTCTACTCCAGCCAAGCATGTCTATCAGTCACTGCTCCCTTCATTCCACCTCTAGAAGTCTAAACACCAGGCTCTTGGCTGGGATGATACTAAGAATGCTTACCACTTACTGAATACTTTCAACATTCCAGGAACCATGCCAGGCATTTTTTACTTATTTTATTTGAACTTTCAACAGACCTATGAAGTAGGTATTATTAAATGAAATGAACCATGTGAAATTCTTAACAATGCCACCTATGTGGCAGACACTTAGTTAATGCTGTAATTCCTATTATGACCATGAGGAATAATGCTTTAGGAAAGTCAAGCCTCTTGCCAAGACAATGTAGCTATTAAATGGTATAGTCAGGATTTAAACTCTGGACACACTAACTCCATTATACCAAATCCTCTCCAGTTATCCTTTCCTAACCCTTGAGATGGACAAACACTCCCTACTTCTCCTGGCCATGCCCCTGATTCTCCCCTTCACTCAGGCTTGGAATACTGATAACCTGAATTCCTAACCACACTTGTTCTTTATTATTATTTTTTTCCTGAGACAGAGTCCCACTTTGTCGCCCAGTCTAGAGCGTAGTGGCGCGATCTCAGCTCACTGCAACCTCTGCCTCCCAGGTTCAAGCGATTCTCCTGCTTCAGTCTCCCAAGTAGCTGGGACTACAGGCACACACCACCATGCCCGGCTGGGAATGGAGGTCAAGAACACTGAGGGGGTTTTGTGAAAAATATCCAACATTCTGCTATTTCAATAACCCTGTCCTCGGCAGTGAACCCACATGCAGTATAGGAGTAAGGGGGAGGTTTGAGAGAGGAAAAATGAGCTCACCTGAGCTCCCAATGGGAGAGGCCAAGCAGCCATTGCCTTCTCCTTTCTTCCTGTGGGGTTCTTCCTTAGGGAGGGACAGAAGTCAGAGGAGGCAGAGCTAAGGGAAGGGAAAGAAGCCATGAGAAACAAGACTCCTGCAACAGCAACAACAAAAATACAATAAATAAACTAAGTAAGACCTGAATAGTGTCTACATAAAGAAAACAATTTTCATGTATTAAGTTTACTTTATGTCTATTTAGCTATATAAAGATGAATGACAGAGAGACATGACATATTCTTGCACAAGATGTCTCAATATCCTAGGATGTAATTTCTTTAATTTATAAACTTAACACATTCCCAACCAGGTTACACCTAAGTAACAATATTTTAAAGTTAACATGGGCCAGGTACAGTGGCATACACCTATAATCCCAGCACTTTGGGAGGCCAAGGCAGGTGGATCACTTAAGGCCAGGAGTTTGAGACCAGCCTGGCCAAAATGGCAAAACCCTATCTCTACTAAAAATACAAAAATTAGGGAGTGGTGGTGGGCACCTATAATCCCAGCTACTTGGGAGGCTGAGGCAGGAGAATCGCTTGAACCGGGGGAACTAGAGGTTGCAGTGAGCCAAGATCACACCACTGCACTCTAGTCTGGGTGACACAGCGAGACTCCATCTCAATTTTTTTAAAAAGTTAATTAATTATTGAAAAAATGTTTAAGTTGTGTGGTACAACAGCTAGGATCTTTTTTTAAAAAGCATACTGATGAGAGACAACTTGCCCACCAATATTTATAAAGCTACAAGAATTGGAACACAGTATTACTGACTTATTTACCAGATACATTGTTGACCACCTGCTTTGTACCAGGCACCATTGCATGGGGGATGGGGGGTGGATATGGCTGTAAATAAAACAGATAAACTCTCCGAGCTCATGGATGTTATAGCCAATGGAACAAATTAAAATTCCACCAATCTAAATGGTCATATATATGTGTGTGTGTGTGTATATATATATGTGTATACACACACATATGTATATGAATTCAAGATATGAAAAAAGTGACATATCAGCAAAGAAAAAAGTAACTTGTAACAAAGGCTTATCATATGGAAAAGAATTAAAATGTACACAAAAAAATAAAAGTACTAAGAGAAACTACAAACATTTTTGTGATCTTGTGGGACAGAAGGCTTCGCTGACAATGATGTCAAACACCCAAATGTGAAGAAAAGGTTTTCATGTCCATATGAACCTGTGACATCTCTGCATAGTCAGGAAACATGCTTATGTATCAGATACAAAATTAAAATACAAAATGCAAACTGCATGAAAATATTCATTAGTATTCAAAATGCAAATGTAAACTATCCTTTTTCACCTTTCAGAAGTTCAGGAGAATACTAACACTGAGAATTGGTGTGGGTAAATCTGGCACTCTTACACTGCAAGTGTTTATATAAACTGCCACTTTTCTGGAGGGAATAAGACAGGAAGTATCAAAAGCCTTACTGTACCCTTGACCTAGAAGTTTCACTTTAAGAGATTTATAGAATAAGACAAAATGCAAAGATGTATGTAGCCAGATGGCCTATATTGTTTATAATATCGAAAAAAAAAAAAAAAACCCTAACACAAAAACCTAAGGAGAGGATTCACATCCATACTTTTCCCTCACACTCATTAAAATGACGATGTAGCTGTATTTAAAATTTGGTATTAGTAGATGATGTCAACATATAAAATTTTTTTTTCAGGTGTATTCCCTATCTTCATTGGGTGGTGTTCAGGCCAGTAAAAATTATGAGGCTTAAGATTTGTACTTCAAACACCTTACGAAAAGCATCTCATGACTCCATTTTAAAAGATAGAGGAAAAAGGTACTAATATATTTCTGTTTAAAAACAAAGTGCAAAGTGTTTCTATGCTTATACACATATCCACGCTGCCATGCAGATTTAGATAGATGTTGAATGACTGTTTTAATCTGCATTTTCTAGTTGTGTTACAGTGAAACAGCTTCCAAAAAAAAGGATTCCCTGAGGTAGAAACCTGCACCGGGTTGGTTGGCCTCCCCATTCTTACGGAGAGATGGGAGGGGAGCCCCTGCCAATGCCCTAGGAATGAGAACCAGAGGGCGGGTCCCCAGACGCGGTTTACACAAAGAGCAGGTGCTGCACAGGGGTCTCTGGCCCAGAATCCCCGGGATGTCCGCGGGGCAGGTTCGCTCCACTTTCGTGGCGTGTCCCGGGACCAGGCTGCGCTGGCTGGGGAAAGCCAGGGAGGAATCCGGGTCCGAGCGACTCCTGGAACCTTGGGCCCCTCCCTGACCCGTGGTGGCCGGTGTAGCCCTTGTTCGAACCCCCGTCCCCGCCGCTCCCGGGCTGTGATTCCACCTCCACGCCTGTCCCGGGACCGCACCGGAGGGAAACATAGCTCCCGAAGTGCTCCCGCCGTCAGCTCCTGGGGAAGAAAGAGCGCACTGGGAGCTGAGGGGGGTCCCGGCGCTCCACAGGTTCAGTGAGGCCGCGCCCCTGGCCCATCCGCTGCCGGGCCGGCCCCTCGGCCCTGCGCGGCCCGCCTCTCCCCCTCAGTCCTAAGTTCCTTCAGCTGTGGTCTACGAGACTCATGGCTGGCGCGCGCCCCCGCCGCGGGCCCCGCACTCACCCTCTCCCAGCAGGAGCGGGAGCAGCCGGCGACTGACGCAGCCGCGCCCGGCGCCTGCAGCCGGGAGCACCGGACTACATTTCCCACAAGGCTGAGGGGCCGCATAACTGCCCGGCCGTCGAAGTGCGCAAGCGCGGGGACCCCACAGGGCGAAGCTGTGCCAGTGACCAGCGGCAGTGGTCCACCGTGTGGCCGCTGCGCACGCCGTCAGGTTTCCAGGCGGGACGTGGGGTTCCCAGGCGGCCGCCTTACCCTGGCTAGATGTCCCCCCTTTGGAGCATGTCGACGTCCACCCCATGGGAACGGGGGACAGCCTTGGGTAGGCCTCTCTGTCCTCTGACAGGACGGAACCCAGAGGTCCCCCCCCCTCGCCAAGGGGTAACGAACACATGAGGTTGCACAGTGAGGCACGTGTTGCGGACCCCTCAGGAATCGCCACCACACCCCGTCCCCCAGCTCACTCACTGTCAGGCGCTGCTCGAAGTGTTTCAGAATTATCACCCTTCAGAATGTGGACAAATTCTCCATCAGTTAAATGTGTGGCCTACGTTCCGGTAATTTCAAATGGATCTACCACTTCGGAACTTGGAGATGTGCAGATCAATGTAGCAGCTTAGATGGTAATACTTAGTTTTCTAAAGGGAGCTGCTAATTTCCTCTGCCTTTCACTTTCACTGTAAGAAAGACACTCTCCTTAACCAAACTTTAGGCCTCTAAGCCCTGTTTTTAACTAGGCCTTGTCCTGGGCCTGCGAGGCCCTACAGTCCTGCTGGTGATCCCACCCCCCAATAGCTGACTAAATTTCTCATCTGCCACCTTGAAGTCTTAAGTTCTTGGCCTGCTGTTCGCGAGAAACCCCTACCTCTGATGTCTGCTCTTAGACATTTTCCAACCACTGCGCTTGTTGGCTTTATAAATTCCAGGCTGGTTTTGCTGTATTGAGTTGAGCTCAACTTTACTGAAGCTGCTTTCCTCCACTGCAATACTACTTAATAAAATCTGTTTTTGCTGCCTTTAATATCTGGCTCTTTCTCTCTCACAACTGTCTGAACTATTTCAAAATGCTGAAAAATATGAAAAACTTTTCATAGTCAATCTAAGTAACCCAGCTAGCCCCACACATTATTAACTAAGCAAAAATCTATTGCTGCACTAAGACAAATGACTTGAACCAGTTGTCTCCAGGATCACAAGAGAACTATAACATGGAAAACATGAGTATATTCATCACAGTTGTTGTGGTAGAGAAATCGTTCTTCATAAAGCTCCACAATATGAGAGTGTGCAATTTCCAAAAAGTACAGAGAGAGTTTGGCGTGGAAGAGAGAAAATCAGAAAAGTTGGGACCAATAGTACACAGACGATGAGAGCAATAAATCCAAATCTATCAATAATCACTAGACAGACACATAGAATGAGCTTTTGAATTAAAAATACTGTAAGAATAGATTTGTAAAAATCTAGCTCTCTAATAAAACATGAGGATACACAAAGCTTGAAAGTCAAAGTTGGAAAAAGATATAACTGGCAAATTTTAAACATAGAAAGTTTATGTAGCTACATTTAGATCAAACACAAAAAATATTGCTACAGGTAGAGAAGGTAATTACATAATGATAAAAGAATTAATTTAGGCTGGGCACAGTGGCTCACGCTGTAATCCCAGCACTTCGGGAGGCTGAGGAGGGTGGATCACCTAAGGTCAGGAGTTGAAGAACAGCCTGGCCAATATGGTGAAACCCCATCTGCACTAAAAATGCAAACAATTAGCCAGGTGTGGTAGCAGGTGCTTGCAGTCCCACCTACTCAGGAGGCTGAGGCAGGAATATCGCTTGAACCTGGGAGGTGGAAGTTGTAGTGAGCCGAGATCACGCCACTGCACTCCAGCCTGGGCAACAAGAGAGAGACTCTGAGTTAAAAAAAAAAAAAAAAAAAAAAAAAAAAAAAAAATTAGCTGGGTGTGGTGGTGCATGCCTGTAATCCTTGCTACTCAAGAGGCTGAGGCAGGAGAATTGCTTGAACCCAGGAGGCGGAGGTTGCATTCAGCCAAGATCATGCCATTGCACTCCAGCCTGGGCAACAAGAGCAAAAGTCTGTCTCAAAAAACAAAAACAAAACAAAAACAAAAAACACATTAATATACCAGGAAAGAAAATACTTACAAACTTTTGTGTATTTAATAAGATACAAAATACATAAAGCAAATATGGGCAGAACCACAAAGAGTGCTGACAAATTCACCATAGTTATTTTTAGTTTTGTTTCCTTTTTTTGTACAGATGGGATCTTACTCTGTTGCCCAGGCTGGTCTCTAACTTCTGGGCTCAAGCAATCCTCCTGCCTTGGCCTCCCAAAATGTTGGGATTATAGGCATGAGCCACCACCCAGGCCTCACAGTTATTTATAACCTACTTCCTCAGTAATTGATAGAAAAGCTGGCAAAAAGGTCCCTAAAGATATGAATTATATGAAGATCAAAATTAGTTTTATGTTAATGAATAGACATGTAGACTACTCCACCCAAAACTGAAGAAAACACATGTCAGAGCATATATTTATTTAAAAAAGGACCTCATACTAGTCTGTTAAGTAGCCTCAAATTTCAAAGAATTGGTATCACCCAGACTATATTCTTTGACAATGCAATAAAGCTAGACATTTTGTAAAAGACTAGAAAGTTTTCAGAAAAGATTTAGGTAAAGGGAATACCTAGAGAAAATTTTGCAGCCTTTAAAGCATGCAGTAAAAAAAAAAGAAGGCAGATTGGGTAGAACGCATCTCATTTTTTTCCCCTCCCTATACATGTTTATGTAGTTCAGGACACACCACCAAAATATGGCACCTCAGCATTTGAGAAAACAGCAGAAACAGGAAGGACTTTTCCACACATCTCCCATAAAGCAGGTTGTACCTAGGAAGAATTTCCTGACCTTCCCTTGAAGCAGGTCATAAGATTCTCCTGTGAGATTTGCCCTCCCTCTACCTGGAGGAAAGCAGCATCATTATTGCCAAAGACACATAGTCACAGAAAAAAACTCTGAACAAACAGGCCTTGTTAAGTTCCCACCTACTGTATTACCATTAGATATCCTTTGTCCATTTATATTTCTCCATGATTCTTCACCATATTTAGTATAAAAATACACAACTTTAACTGTTTCTTTGGGACTTCATTTCTTTATGTAGGCTCCTGTGTCATGTAAAGTTATATTAAAGAAACTTCTGTTTTTCTCTTGTTAATCTGTCTTTTGTCTTAGGGGCCTCAGCCATGAACATAGGATGGGCAAGGAAAATATTTTGCCACCTCTGTACCACTAAAAGCAAATTTAAGGGATTGTTTGAAAAGTTGTTAATTTACAAGGTCAGGAAAAACAAGTAAGGATACACCAGCAACATTTTAAATCTTGGAAACAGAGGGATGTTATTTTCTCGGCAAACCTGAAAGAATGCCAAATCCCAGACAGCTGTAAGAAAGCTAAAAGCCAGGCTGGGCACAGTGGCTGGGGCCTGTAATCCCAGCACCTTGGGAGGCCGAGGTTGGGGGTAATCACTTGAGACCCCAAGTTCCAGGAGAGCCTAGGCAACATGGTGAGATGCTGTCTTTGCAAAAAATAGAATAATAAAGGCAGGAAAGGGTAGAGTATCTCTACTGTTTTGTGCAAATGTAGTCAGGTTTATGATCAGAACTGCTATTATCTGTAACGCTGCTAACATAACCTCCAAGCCTTGGAGGGAAAAGGAAGTATGAACCTTCCGTCCTTGGGCATACAACCAAAGGCCTAAACAATGAGAAACTTTTTCTGGACTGGTTCCACTGATGCTTTTGTCCATGAAATCAGGAAGTACCCTGAGTAAGGGACTGCCCATGAATGTTCTTTTGATATTGAACAATGCCCCTGGTCACCCAGAATCCCATGAGTTCAATGCCAAAGGCACTGAAGTGGTCTATTGTATTAATATTGGATAATGTGGACTTTGTAGACAAAGAAAATTGAGACAGAGAGGAAAATTACGTAATGATAAAAGGGCTAATCTACCAAAAAAGTATAGCAATCAGCTTTTTCTTTTTTTTTAAATGATTTTTAGAGACAGGATCTACCTAATGTTGCCCAGACTGGTATCGAACTCCTGCCCTCAAGTGATCCTCCCACCCCAGCCTCCCAAAGTGCTAAGATTACAGGCATGTGCCACCAAGCCCAGCTTTTTTTTTTTTTTTTTCAATTAAGAGATGGAGTCTCTTTGTTGTACAGGCTGGAGTGCAGTGGTGCAATCTTGGCTCACTGCAACCTCCACCTCCCAGGTTCAAGTGATTCTCCTGCCTCAACCAAGAACCTCTCCAACCTCTACCTCCCAGGTTCAAGCGATTTTCCTGCCTCACCCGAGTAGCTGGGATTACAGGCACCCACCACCATGCCCAGCTAATTTTTGTATTTTTAGTAGAGACAGGGTTTCACCATGTTAGTCAGGCTGGTCTCAAACTCCTGATCTCAAGTGATCCACTTGCTTCTCAAAGTGCTGGGATTACAGGCATGAGCCATTGTGTCCGGCCTCGTTTTGCTTTTTTCTTTCAAATTCTACTTTAGGCTTTAAAATGGTTTACATTCCAACATTACAATACTAAGGGATTCTGTATCTATTTACCTTTACCAGAGCTCTTCATATTTTCATACAGTTTCATGTTATTACCTTTTAATTTAAAGAATTCCCTTTGGCATTGTTTGAGACAAGAGTCTCTCTGTCATCTAGACTGCAGTGCAGTGGCATGATCTTAGCTCAATGCAACCTCCGCCTTCTAAGTTCAAGAGATTCTCTTGCCTCAGCCTCCCACGTAGCTGGTACTACAGGTGCCCGCCACTAAACCTGGCTAATTTATGCATTTTTAGTAGAGATGGTGGTTCACCATGTTGGCCAGGCTGGTCTCAAACTCCTGGTCTCATGTGATCTGCCCGCCTTGACCTCCCAAAGAGATTATAGGCATGAGCCACCATGCCTGCTCAGATCTCCATTTCTTTAAGGTTGGTTTCTGGAGGTTAGTTTCTTTCTTTTTTTTTTTTTTTTTTTTTTAATGGGACACGTTTCACTCTTTATAGCCTTGTGATCTTTTGTTGAGATTGGCCTTTTGAAAAAATTCCCCTCCAGCAGTCTTGAAGGATTGGCTTTGTATAAAAGAAGATCATCATTTAACACAACTAGAGATTTTGGAATTGTCTCAAACTTTTTCTGGGGATGCTACTTCTCTGCGCTTGTGCATATAATGAGGTCTTTGCCTGCTGCTTCTTTAGATTGTAACCTCTTGCTCCCCTTGCTGTTTGCAGTATTACAGTCTCTCTGGTGATGTAACAAACTGCAGTGTTCACCTTTGTTCTCAGCAGCCCCCAATCTAGCATCCAAACTAATTCCAGTCAGTTTTCTGAGTCTCATGAGACAGACCATATTCTTGGAAAGCCCCATGAAATGCCAGAACATTGGATGCACAGCCCACTCACTCTTCTTCCCTCCTGAGGGAGAAGCTGAGAGCTGAGTGATTTTGTCCTGATCACACCTTGCCATGCTAGGCAGTGGGAGTGGCTAGGGTGGATAAAATGTCAAAATTTTCCTACCACGTTGATGTGTCTTGTCTTTGCACTCACCTGGTGTGCTACAATCTCTTAAATAGTGTTTGGCATTCTTATAAAAGCAATTTGTTTTGTGTTTTGGTGTTAGTTCATGGCTCTGTGGGAGAACAAGGGCCTAAGGCTTCCTATTCTGCCGATGTGATTTCCCTGGGTTAAAAATTCTTTTATTTCAGTACTTGAAAAATGTTGCGCCTCCGTGGTTTCTGATGAAAAACCTGTTTTCATTTGATTTTTATCCCTATAGGTAACGTGTGATTTTTCTCTCTAGCCTCCAGATTTTTGTCTTTTAGTTTTTCAAAGTTGAACTGTGATGTGTTTTGGTGTGGATTCTCTGGTTTCATGCTTTAGGGGGTTTCCTCAGCTTTTTGTATCTATAGGTTCATATCTTTTATTAAACTTGGGATTTTTCGGCCATTAATACTTCAAAGACTTTCCAGGCCCACTCTTTCTTCTCTCTCTCCTGAACTCTGATTATATTGTTAGATTATTATAGTTCTACAGATTCCTGAGTCTCTGCTTTTTTTCCAGTCTGTTTTTTCTCTGTATTTAAGACTGAGTAAATTCTTTTATATCTTCAAGTTCACTGATACTTTCCTCTGTCCTCTCAGTTCTGCTTTTGTGCCTATACAGTGAGTTTTTAAATTTTTGATTACCGTATTTTAGTTCTAAAATTTCCATTTTTTCGCTGAAACATTCCATTTCTTTGCTGAGTCTTTATTTCAAACATTTTCATAATTGCTCATTGAAACATGCTTATGACGGTACTTTAAAATCTGTCAGATAATTGCAATATGTCTATCATTAACTTGCTAGTGTGTACTGATTGTCTTTTTTCATTCAAGTGATCTTCCAGGCTCTTTTTTTTTTTTTTTTTTTTAAAGATGAGGTTTCACCATGTTGGCCAGGATGGTCTTGATCTCCTGACCTGGTGATCCTCCTGCCTCGGCCTCCCAAAGTGCTGGGATTACAGGCGTGAGCCACGTCTGGCCTCTTCCTGGTTCTTGACATGACTTTTTTTTGAAACTTGAACAGTTTTGGTATTATGTTATGAAACTCCTATTCTTAATTGACCAGGTGGACTAGAAGTTCGGGTTCCTCACTTGCCATCTGTAGACACCACATGATACAAGGGTCTCCATTTTACTTGTATGGGTGAAATTTCTGGCAGCTCACTAGGCCTACACTGATACAACTATGGCTGGGAGCTGTAAGTGTGCCTTGTTCCTGCTCCCTATTTACCTTCCAACAACACTGTGGGGTTGGAATGTGGTCTGATCACTGCTAGGCAGTGGGAAACGGTCTTACTCTGTACTAGGCCTCCACTTACACCAACCTAGCAGAAATGGGGAAGGATGCCTTCTTCCTACTGTGTGGGGAAGCAGCTCTTTCTGCACATAGTCCCCACTATTATTGCTGGGATAGGGTAGGTGCCCAATACCAGCCAGTGTGGATGAATAACCTAACTCTTGGCATTCTCTGACACCACCCAGCAGGGTTTTATGAACCTTCTTTACATCCCTTTAAGGGTGTAAGTCTAGACTCCCCCACTTGGCTTTGTGGATGTGCACAGTCATAGGACCAGCTTTATCTGGTTGTCTGACTAAAGTAGAGTGGCCATCTCAAGTTTTCTGTCTTGCTAGAATGCCCAATTGCTGGTCCTTTGGGTAGAGACAGTAGGCTTTTCTTAGGGCTTCCTTTTATGGTGGGTCTCTGTTGGTGTTTCTGGGTTTCCATCTTCTTCAGCTCCAAGTCTGGGATATATGAGGCAAAAAGAATCACCACAGGTCAGGCATGGTGGCTCATATCTGCATCCCAGCACTTTGGAAGGCCAACGTGGAAGGATCACCTGAGCCCAGGAGTTTGAGCCTAGGAAACATAGGGAGAGCCATACCTACAAAAAAAAAAAAAAAAAAAAAAAAATAGCCAGGTATGGTGATGCATGGACAGGACTGTGGTCCCAGCTATTTTGGAGGCTGGAATGGGAGTATCAGTTGGGCCTTGGAGGTCAAGACTGCAGTGAGCCATGATTACATCACTGCATTCCAGCCTGGGCAAGAGGACAAGACCCTGTCTTGAAGGAAAATAAATAAATAAATAAATCACCAGAGTCTGATGTTTGTTTATAATATACAAGGTTTCAGATGTAGGGGATAAATAAGGAAAGGTATATCCGTCTATTCCATCTTCCTGGAACAATCTGGTTTTTAGGTTGAAAATTTAATTCATAATGCACAATTAATTTATTGAACAATATATACCAATATTTTATTGAACAATATGTACCAACAAGAAAATAGTAAAATTTATTTGTAGTTCTTTTTATCCTCAGGTCAACTCATCTTGAAATCTCTAAACAAAAATTCATATGATGAACATTTAAAATTTTGAGTTGATCTATACCATATACTACTAAGAACCATAAAGCAGGATATTAAATAATACTGTGGAATTTCTAGAGTTGAAAAGGCTAGAAACTATGTAACTTGAAGCAGAATGGGGCTGGAAAACATACAGGTTTCCTGACTGTTCAGTGACCTCACAGAAAGTTATATCTGAAAATAAGGCCGGGTGTGGTAGTTCATGCCTGTAATCCCAGCACTTTGGCAGGCTGAGGCAGGCAGATCACCTGAGGTCAAAAGTTTGAGACCAGCCTGACCAACACGGAGAAACCCTGTATCTACTAAAATACAAAATTAGCCAGATGTGGTGGCAGGTGCCTATAATCACAGCTACTCAGGAGGCTGAGGCAGAAGAATGGCTTGAACCCGGGAGGTGGAAGTTGCAGTGAGCTAAGATCATGCCACTGCACTCCAGCCTGGGTGACAGAGCACGACTCCGTCTCAAAAAAAAAAAAAAAGAGTTATATCTGAAAATAAAAAATTTTTAATTTTTTTAATAGATCTTAGAAATTGTATTACTGAAATAACTGACTTTACAGTCTGGGACAGACTGAACTATGATACTAAATATCTTCTGACTTTGAAAGACTAACTGCACCTTAATTTTGAAAAATATAGCTATGTCAGCTTTAATTAAGAATTTTGGCCAGATGTGATGGCTCATTCCTGTAATCCCAGCACTTTGGGAGGCCGAGGTGGACAGGTCATCAGATCAAGAGATAGAGATGATTCTAGCTAACAAGGTGAAACACTGTCTCTACTAAAAATACAAAAATTAGCTGGGCGTGGTGGCACCCGCCTGTAGTCCCAGCTACTCGGGAGGCTGAGGCAGGAGAATCACTTGAACCAGGGAGGCAGAGGTTGCAGTGAGCCAAGACTGCACCACTGCACTCCAGCCTGGCAACAGAGCAAGACTCCATCTGAAAAAAATAATAATAAATAAAGAATTTTACCATCTGTAGTATTTGGCAAAATACCAGAAGTTTCAGACACTAAGAACAGAAATAACCTTTTTAGTTCTCACAAAGAACTCTTCTCACAGACTCACCCAAAGTCCTACTCTTGAGAATCAGTCCTTCAGTTTCTCAAGCCAGAAATGATCGAGTCATCTCCTCTATCAGATAATTCTTCCTAAAATAGTCTTCAAATTGGTCATTTGCTCCTCAGAAATATACAGTGAATTAATATGTCCAGCATCATATCCAAACTCCTAGAGTCTTAGACACCATTCAAAGTCTTTAACTATAGCTTTCATTTCAAATATTTTTATTTTATCCTACCAGGAGCCCTCTACACCAGCAAGGCCAGTCTCTCTACAGGTCCCTACAGATGCTAGATTTACTCTTCCTCTGAGCCTTTTGCTCCTCCATTACTCTCGGCCTTGCCTTCCAAGAGTACTTCATTTCCATGTATTATTACATCTATCCTTAAGAGTAGGATAATTTCTTTTTGCTCTAAGTTCTTAGAATACAACGTCGGGTACTTCATCAGGCTTCTATTTACTAAGGAAGAAATCTCATCTTATATATATATATATATTTATATATATATATACACACACACATTTATGATGATATATCATGACCAAGCACAATTTCAGGAATGAAACGCTAGGTAACACCGAAATTCAAACAATTTAATTATCTATTAAAAGAATGAAGAGAAAAACAAAATGATCATTGCAAAATGCAGAAAATGGCTATGACAAAATACTACTCCCTTTTATGATGAAAACTCACATTACACTAGGAATATGGGGGAATGTCCTTATTCTGATAACAGGGATCCACAAACAATTTTTTTGGCGGTGGGGTGAGTGGAGACAGAATCTGGCTCTGTCGCCCAAGCTGAAGTGCAGTGGTGGGATCACAGCTCACTGCAGCCTTAACCTCCTGAGCTCAAGCAATTCTCTTACCTCAGCCTCCCAAGTAGCTGGGACTACAGATGTGCACCACTATGCCTGGCTAATTTTGTTGTTGTTGTTGCTCAGGCTGGTCTCGAACTCCTGGGCTCAAGCAATTCTCTTGCTTTGGCCTCCCAAAATGCTAGGATTACAGGTGTGAGCCACCATGCCCAGCCTGCAAAGAAATTAAAGCTAACATATTATTAAACAGAGAAATACTTATTATTTCTATTCAACACTGTACTGGCCTGTACTATATAGTGTTATAATGTAAGAAAAATAAATAAAATGTATTATGATTGGAAAAGAGAAATAGAATGGAAATTATTTAGATGATTGTGTATGCAGAATATTCAAAAGAATCTACAAATGAGCTATTAGAAATAAGAGAATTTAGTTAGGTTGCTGGACACAAAGTCAACATACAAAAACCAATTGTACTAATATACCAGCAACAAACAGGAATGAAGTTTTAAAATACGATTTGCAATAATTTAGTCATGCCTGTGTATCTGCGATAATACATGTCATGCCACCTTGCCACTGCACAAGCTTTTCCCTAATTTGGAATGCCTTTCCATCTACCTCCACATGCCTGTTGAACTCTGACATTTTATTTCCAGTCTCTTCAGATTTACCACTTTTTAAAAAACATTTTCTCTCCCTCCCTGAGTACTTTTCAAACTTTAATTCACCAGCCAATTTCTTCCTTATAATTACAAAAAATAGTAATTATCAAATATATAAAAGTGATAAACATGGCGCTTTCTTATTGAAATAAGGGTAGGAAATAAAACTCAAGAGCCTTGACTTCCCAAAAAATCTCCAGGGAAAGACTGAAACTCATTAATTTGATTATTATTTTTGGAGAGGTAGTCTTGCTCTGTTGCCCAGGCTGTAGTATAGTGGTGCGATCTCGGCTCACTGCAACCTCTGCCTCCCGAGTTCAAGTGATTCTCCTACCTCAGCCTCCCTAGTAGCTGGGACTACAGGTGTGCGCCACCATGCCCAGCTAATTTTTTGAATTTCAGTAGAAAAGAGGTTTCACTGCGTTGCCCAGGCTGGTCTTGAACTTCTGAGCTCAGGCAATCTGCCTGCCTCAGCCTCCCCAAGTGCTAGGATTACAGGTGTAAGCCACCACATCCAGCCAGATTAATATTATTAAGCACCCAAATATCCAAATTGCTATTCTTAGCAACAACTTAATGAAGTCTTTCTTCTATCTTACAGAAAATGAGTCAGCAGGCAGAAATTCCTTCACCTTCAAATCAAACAAACTTATCTGTATTCTCACCTTTATGTGGGCTTTAGGTTAATTCCTCCACCTGTGCTATGATGAGAATGTCTTTCAGAAAATTTGTTCCTCCCAGCGATGCTGTCTTTAATCCACTCTCAACATGTGTATACATTAAATCATTAAAATAGAAATGCTCCCTAAGTCATTCTTCCCTTCAATTACACTTAAAATACTGTCTGTAACAGCCTACTTGTTCACTCTACTTCAGTGAAATTTCTCTTGCCAAAGTCTCCAGTATCTCCTTATTTATCAATTTACTCTTATGACTTGATTTATAGCACCTGACACTACTGCCATCTGAGATTCATTTATCCCTTGGGCTCAGTGACATCACTCTTCTGCCTTTTCTCCTAAAGGGCCATTCCTTTTCACCTTTGCACAATTCCTTCATCAACTTCTTGTATACGGATGTTTTCCTGGGTTGTATCCATGATCCCTTTCTCATTCTCGTGGCCAATTTATAGGTGCCATGCTTTTCACTACTAACTATATATCTTAATTACTCCTAAGCCATCCAGCTCACACTGCCCTTTTAGATTTGGATGACTAATTTTTTTTTTTTGGAGACAGAGTCTTGCTCTGTCGCCCAGGTTGAAGTGCAGTGGCATGATCTCAGCTCACTGCAACCTCTGCCACCCAGGTTCAAGCAATTCTCCTGTCTCAGTCTCCTGAGTGGCTCGGACTACATGCACCCACGCCTGGCTAATTTTTGTATTTTTACTAAAGATGGGGTTTCACCATATTGATCAGGCTGGTCTCGAACTCCGGACCTCAGGTGATCCACCCGCCTTGGCCTCCCAAAGTGCTGGGATTATAGGCATGAGCCACTGTGCTGGGTCTGGATGACTAATTTGACACATATAAAATCAAACTGTTTACCCCTACATTGCCTACAAGGCGTTATCACACCACCATACATCAAGGTAACTAAGAAACCTAGCAGTTAATCCACCCTGTGTTTCAATCACCTTCCCCAATTATTTGACTGCAAAAACTATGCCCTATCTATTCTTAGTACATTAATATTTGCAACATGTTCTTCACTGACTACCCTTGCTTGAGCTTAAAGCCTCCTTCACCAATCACTGAAGGTTGAATTCTAGGCTTCAGTCTGTTCAGCTGTCTTCAATCTCCTAACTTCATCCTCCATACATTGATGCAATACAGTTTCCATTACTTAAAATCGTTACTTGGCACCCTAAATTTCAGAATGAAAGTCAAATTCTTTAGTTTGGCAAGTAAGATCTTTTGTTACCTAAGCCACTGCCTTCTCAAGCTTCAGTATCTTTTTTCATTACTTTCTATAGATTCTCTACAAATTTAATATGCTGTCACCCACCTACACCTTTGTCTACGTTGTTCCCCTCTATTTAGAATCTCACTTTATGAAGAATACCTATTATTCTTTCAAAACTGGGCTCAGGCATTGTGGTCTCTGGTCTCTCCTGGTTCACTTAGTTTGTTTCCCTTCCTTATTTCTGCATCCCATGCACATCTCTCCATTTGTATTCTGTAACACAGCGTCATAGCTTACCCATTTATCTGTGAAAACCCCTTTAACACATTATAATTTGTTTACTCCCTTTAATCTCTTCTGCACCCACACAATTCATGACTTCTTTAAGTTCTGTTTCTTTCATCTATGCAATTTCTAGAGCTCAGGATAATATCCGGCCCAAACTCAGGTTTAAACAAACATTACTGAGTAAACCAGTTTTGAAATTTACAATTATTTTTAAAACATTTCCTTTGTGGTCTGAAACTTAAAAACTAGAAAACCTCATGAAGAAAACAATCTTTTATTTCATGAACTCATACCTTTTGAAGACTGTCACAGGTGATAGGCTCTTTAAACAGGTATGATTTCATCTGCAGCCAACTAAAAAATATTATTAACTTTAACCTTGAAGTGATTGTCTAAACAAACAAAATGCTTCAACCTAAATTATCTAACATTACTGTTCAGAGCATATAGCAAGTATGGTTTCAAAATAAATATGACCTCAAGACAATAAAGAAAAATTTCTGAAAACAAAACTAGGAAATGTGTAAAAAATATGGGAGGCTATTTAGATGTTGTTTGGAAATAAATAGAACAACAACAGATTTTTTCTCTTTTTTAATAAAAGCCATGCACGAAGTTTGACAATAGGTCAGGAAAAGGTAAATTCCAGACACTGAGAGGTAGTTCAGTTAGTTTTTATCTCTTATTTGGTCCTTTGCTCTAATATTGCATATATATATACACACACACACACACACACACACACACACATTTATACGCAATATTCAAAAAATGTTTATGAATTATTACAGTATTTGCAATAGTTGCACATGGTGGCTGAGACATATTTTACAGTATTAAACTATTTTTCCCCCAGGGGAAAGCATGAATGCAGTCCCCCACTATCACAGATTATGCAGTTCAGTTTCCCACATTTGGGGAAATCACAGGGATCAACACCTCTGGAGTACAATGGATAAGCCATACTCTGGGAAAACCACCTTTGTGATCATGGTAACTCCCCTGCCAGGTAAGCATATGTTGCATGCACATATATATGTATGTGTATGTATGTATGTGTGTGTGTGTGTGTGTGTGTGTGTGTGTAATTTTTTTTGAGACAGAGTTTTGCTCTGTTGCCCAAGCTGGAGTGCAGTGGCACGATCACAGCTCACTGAAAACCTCTGCCTCCTGGGTTCAAGCAATTCTGTCTCAGCCTCCTGAGTAGCTGAGATTACAGGCATGTGCCACCACACCCAGCTAATTTTTGTATTTTTAATAGAGATGGGGTTTTTACCATGTTGGCCAGGCTGGTTTCGAACTCCTAACCTCAGGTGATCTGCCCATCTCAGCCTCCCAAAGTGATGAGATGACAGGCGTGAGCCACCATGCCTGGCCTACTGCATATATTTTTAAGATCAATTACTTTGTTTGCTATTAAAATGTTTGCAGTAATAAATATGCTTATTTTTAGGCAATAGTAGCCTATACAGTTGTTTTTCTAATGAAAACTCCAGCACCTCAGCACCGAGTTTTCTCATTCTTGCATATCATAGATAGCATATAATGCTAGTAAAGAGATTTTAAAAACATACCTTTTATCTTACAAATGGCCAATTTCAACGTCTGCAACAGTGAATTGTCTTGGGATATTTTTTAAAGTGGGTGACAAGTATGAAAGCTTTCCCCATATGTATTACGTAGCTAAAGTTTATTCCTAAAACTTGGTATCTGAGGAGAACTAAAAGTTTTCTCGTATTTCATTCTCAAGCATGTATTCTCTGATGAGTTTTGGTTTAAGGCTTTCACACATGCAAATCAGCTTTTAAGGAGTCCTCTTCAATGTGAATTTTATAATGATTAGTGAGGGATGACCTCTGGCTAAAGAGTTTTCCACATGCATTACATTCATAGGGTTTCTCTCCAGTGTGAATTCTTTGATGTGCAATAAGTGATGAGCTTTGTCTAAAAGTTTTTCCACATGTATTACATTTAAAGGGTTTTTCTCCTGTATGAATCCTCTGATGTTGTATAAGAGCTGCACTTTGGCCAAAAGACATCCCACATTCTAAACATCGATATGGTTTCTCTCCAGTATGAATTCTCTGGTGATTACTAAGGGATGAGTTACACCTGAATGTTTTGTCACATTCGTTACACTTATAGGGTCTTTCTCCAGTATGCATTCTCTGATGTTGAATGAGAGCTGAACTCTGTCTGAAGGCTTTTCCACATACTTTACATTTACATGGTTTCTCTCCAGTATGAATTCGCTCATGAATAATAAGCGTTGAGTGGGAACTCAAAGCTTTACCACATTCATTACAATTATACAATTTCTCTCCAGTATGAATTATTCGGTGTCTATTAAGTCGTGAAATAGAAGTGAAGCCCTTCCCACATTCATTGCATCTATAGGGCTTTTCTCCAGTGTGAATTCTTTCATGCTGAATAAGAGATGCACTCTGACTGAAGGCTCTCCCACATTCACTACATTTAAAAGGTTTCTCTCCGGTGTGAATTCTCTGATGATAACGAAGGGATGAGCTAGACTTAAAGGTGTTGCCACATTCATTACATAAGTAAGACTTCTTTCTGAGATGAATTTTCTGACATCCAGAAAGGGATGTGCTGTAACTGGATGGCTTCCTACCTGGATTATATCTATGGGGATTTTCTCGAGCGTGGATTTTTTGATGTATAAAAAGGCCAGATCTTCGACTGAAGGATTTACCACATTCTTTACATCTATAGCATTTCTCCACAGTATGGGTTCTTAGATGCTTACAAAGGGATGCACTATGGCTGAAGGCTTTCCCACATTCTTTACATAAGTAGGGTTTCTCTCCTGTATGAGTTCTTTGATGCTGAATAAGAGCAGAACTTTGGCTAAAGGCTTTTAAACATTCTTTACATTTAAATAATTTTTCTCCAGTGTGGTTTTTCTGATGTTTACGAAGGGATGAATTGTGAATGAAGGCTTTTTCACATGTACTGCATTTATAGCGTTTCTCTGCTGTCTTGATTTTTGATTGGTTAAGTAAATTTGAATTCTGCTTGAAACTATTTCTTTGTATTTCACATTTTGACAGACTTTTCTCCCTAGCAAATCTCTGTTGCTTGATGAACACTGATTTTACGTAAAAGTTTTGACCAAATTCAACATTTTTATGGCTTCTGTCTACAGTGAGGATTTTTGT
The DNA here is from genome assembly GCA_036589455.1 of Ateles fusciceps. NCBI lineage: Eukaryota > Metazoa > Chordata > Mammalia > Primates > Atelidae > Ateles > Ateles fusciceps. The sequence goes on from JAZHEH010002583.1 coordinate 614,778, forward strand.
ATGGGTAATTGAAATTATTTGTAAATTTTCATTTTTGTCTTGCTGTTTCTTTAATTTCTCTTCATATATGCAGGGTCTTTCTGATATGAAGTTCCAGGGTTCATCCCTTTTCAGTCTTTTCCTCATCAGCTCCTGAAATGAATCCTGAGTTTGAGTTGACTTTGTCATTTTAGGATTGCTCTTACATCCTGAAAAACAAAAAAAGAAAGCAATTGCCAATGATTCGTGTGACTGGCTGAGACTAAATGTGTAGAAGGAAGATTAACGACATCTCAAGAAGGGTTTGCTTTATGACTAAAAGATAGAGGACAAAATTTTTAAAAACACTACATAAAATAATGGATGACAGCTGAACTGGTAAGTGAACAAAAAAATAAAGCCAACTCATTTTGGGTGGGTGAGTGTGTAGGAGTGACCAAGACAATGGAGCAAAGGGATTAGAGGAGGAGGAGGTATATGAATTTAGGAAATACAGTCTGGTACCCAAAGCCTATGATGGGCTCATCAATTACCCCATTCCTATGATTATGTACACTCCTGAATGTCTTCCCTCCTTTTCCTACATTCCAAACTCCTTTCTATCCTTCAGATTCAGTTCAAATGTTAACTCCTCTGTGTACCTTTTCCTAACAACTCACTCCCCTTATTATAGCACTTATTACAGTACATTAAATGCATACAAGTAAGAAATAATATACAACTAGAGATGCTGAGAAAATCTTCAACAAAATTCAGCACCATTGATAATAAAAACACTCAAGCAAAAATGAACTGAGGGATACTTCCTCAACATGATAAAATACATAGACCTTTGTCCTAAAGCTACTATCTTATTAAATATACTAGAGGTATTTCCACTATGCTCAAGAACAAGACAAAGACACCCATTACTTTCCCTACAATGTGACACTGCATTAGACATACTAACCAATGCAATCAGATAACATAAATCACAGATCAGTTAAGAGAAAGCAAAACTACCTCTATTTGCTAACAATATAATATTAAAAAGTGCAGAGAATGATAAAAATCATTCAGTGAAGTAACTGGATATAACATTGACACATTAAAATCAATAGCCTTTGTTTACACACAGAATCAGAGTAGTAAATATATACAAGTCGTATGAAAAGCCTATATGAGGGAAATTTTATACCAGTCTTAAATGACATTAAAGTATATCTGATGGATGACATTAAAGTATATCTGAAGAAATAATCACCTCTCCTATTCCTGGATGTAACAACTCAACATTATAAAAATGTCACTGCATTAAGACAGGATATAGATAGGATTTCTCAACCTCAGATGACATTTTGGGCTAGATAATTTAGTTGTGTGGATAGTGTGGGCTGCCCTGTGTATTGTGGAATGTTTGGCAGCATACTCCATATCTCTACCCAACAGGTATCAGTAGCACCTCCCCCTCACAACTCCTCCCTCCAGGATGAGACAAGCAAAAATGTTTCAAGACACTGACAAATGACAGAATCACTCCTGGTAGATAATAATTGGAATAGATGAATACAAAAATGATCATGAATTGGTAACTGCTGAAACTGAATGATGGGCTGGGTAATCCCAGCAATTTGGGGAGGCCAAGACAACAGAATCCCTTGAGCCCAGAAGTTTGAGATCAGCCTGGGCAATATAGTGAGATCCTGTCTCTAAAACAAACTAACTAACTAACTTAGCTGGGCACGGTGGCACTCCTCTGAAGTCCTAGCTGCATGAAAGGGTGAGGGAGGAGGATCACTTGAGCCAAGGAGGCTATAATGAGCCATGACTATGTAATTGCAATCCAGCCTGGGTGACAGTGAGAGATCCTGTCAAGACAGAAAGAAAGAAAGACAGAAAGAAGGATGGAAGGAAGGAAGGAGAGGGAGGGAGGGAGAGAGGGAAAAGAAAAGAAGGAAGGAAGGATAGAGAGAGAGAGAGAAAGAGAAAGTGAGAGAAAGGAAGGGAGGAAGGGAGAGGAAGGGAGAGGAAGGGAAAGGAAGGGAAAAAGGGAGGGGGAAGGGAGGGGAAGGGAGGGGAAGGGATGGGAGGGGGAGAGGAAAGGAGGGGGAGGGGGGGAGGGGAGGGAAGGGGAGGGACGAGATGATACAAAAGAAATTGGACGATAAATGGGAAATCATTATATTATTCTATTTTTATATACGCTCAAACTTTTCCACAACAAAACTAAAAATGAAGGTTTCTTCTACCTTCTGTCTTTCCTTGTAACAGGAGTGAATGGGTTAACCTTTTTCCTTTTATAGACCATACCTACTAAGAGAGCTGCAATTTAAAAACTTTGGTTTCTGCAAAGAAATCAGCACACAGGCTGGGCACAGTGGCTCCTGCCTGTAATCCTAGCACTTTGGGAGGCCATGGCAGGTGGATCACCTGAGGTCAGGAGTTTGAGACCAGCCTGGTCAACATGGTGAAACGCCGTCTCTAGTAAAAACAAAAATTAGCCGGGAGTGGTGGTGCGTGCCTGTAAACCCAGTTACTCAGGAGGCTGAAGCAGAATAGTTTGAACCTGGGAGATGGAGGCTGAAGTGAGCCGAGATGGCACCACTGCACTGCACTCCAGCCTAGGCAACAGAACGAGACTCCGTCAAAAAAAAAAAAAAAAAAAAAAAAAAAGAAGAAGTCAGCACACAGAAGACAAGGTCCTAAAAATATATTTCCTTTAAAAACAAACTTTCGGCCAGAGTGGTGGCTCATATCAGCACTTTGGGAGGCTGAGGCAGGTGATCACTTGAGGTCAGCAGTTCGAGACCAATCTGACCAATATGGTGAAACCCTATTTCTACTAAAAACACAAAATTAGTGAGCGTGATGGTGCATGCCTGTAATCCCACCAGCTACTTGGGAGGCTGAGGCAGGAGAATCACTTGAACCTGGGAGGCAGAGGTTGCAGTGATTCGAGATCGCATTATTGCACTCCAGCCTGGGTGACAAGAGCAAAACTCTGTCTCAAAAAAAAAAAAAATACTTTCTAAGTGGAAAATTTAAATATTTATCAAACGACAAAATATATATTTATTTATTTTCAGAGTACGTCATAACTGTGAATTTTATGCAAGACCTCACCTTCAGCATACCTCAACCAACAGACATCAGTAGCACCTCCCCCTTAAAACTCCAGATGGCGGCACACTACATACATACTTGAAGACAGAGAATGCCAAAAGTGTGAAATAAATGTGAGGTAAAAGAAAAAGTGGATGTATGGGAAGATGGTAGAGTAGGAAGCAGCAAGGTTCTATCTATCCACCTAGACAAGTGAGCTGTCAGAATCTGTCTGATACAACTATTCTGAAACTCTGGAAACTATTTGAAGGCTTGCAGCTTCTAGGGGAAGGCCTGGCCAGTAAAGTGAAATTAATTTCAGTTGGCAGCAGCTACCCATGTCTAATCCCTTAAACTCAGGGCTTGCAGCCGTACTAGCCTCCCTAGAGCGGCCTTTAGTGGCCAAAGTGGCAATAAGACCTTGCTCTCCAAATAATGGGGATCTAGGTTCAGACTGCAAATTACTGCTCTGCATCACAGAGGTGCAGACACAAATGCAGGCTGGCATTTTTGCAATTCCCACTGACCTGATGTGGCTTCCAGAGGATTTAAGGAACAGTGCCTACATTTCTTCCCCTCGTTTCTTGCTTTTCCTGCTTTGGGGAATCAGACATTTAAGGATAAGGATATTTGGCACAGTGGCTCATGCCTGTAATCCCAGCACTTTAGGGGGCTGAGGTAGGCAGCTCACTTGAGGTCAGAAGTTCGAGACCCAAGCCTGGCCAACATGAGGAAACCCCAATTCTATTAAAAATACAAAAATTAGCCAGGTGTGGTGGCAGGGCATCTGTAATCCCAGCTACTCGGGAGGCTGAGACAGAAGAATCACTTAAACCTGGGAGGTGGAGGTTGCAGTGAGCCAAGATGATGTCACTGCACTCCAGCCTGGGTGACAGAGTGAGACTCCATCTCAAAAACAAAACAGAAGTAAAGCAAATGCACACACGGGGAATTTAGAAAGTCACTGCACAAGGCCAGGGAAGATGTGGGCTCACAAAAAAATATGAGAAGATCTTCAGTTTATATATACCTTAGGCTAATTCCTGGACTCGTGACACCCTACAACATAAGAAAACAAAACCAAAACAACAACCAGCAAATCTTACAGAAGTGGGAGAATCTGATCCCCAGAGTTACAACACTGTAAGACAATAATAACAATAATAACAAAAACAAGGAATTAAAAAAAAAAAAAGTAGGCCAGGTACAGTGGCTCACACCTGTAATCCCAGCACTTTGGGAGACCGAGGCGCGTGGATCATGAGGTCAGGAGTTCGAGACTAGCCTGGCCAATATGGTGAAACCCTATCTCTAAAATTAGCTGGGCGTGGTGGCACACACCTGTAGTCCCAGCTATTCGGAGGCTGAGACAGAAGAATCTCTTGAACACAGGAGGCAGAGGTTGCAGTGAGCCAAGATCGTGCCACTGCACTCCAGCCTGAGTGACAGTGTGAGACTGTCTCCAAAAAAATAAAAAAAGGAAAGTATGGTTCAGTCAGTGGAACAAAATAAACAGAAAACATCTATGAATAAGACCAGATGGTGGCATACTACACAAAGACAACTATCATAAAGATGCACAGAGAGCTAAAGGAAAATATGAATGAGTCATGAAAATGACGAACAAATGGAAGTATCAATAAAAAGAAAACAGAACGAAACCAAGAAGAAATTCTAGGATTTGAAAGTATAATAACTGAAATGAAAATTTCACCAGAGAAATTCAAAAGGTTTAAGCAGGCCAGAGGAAAAATCAGCAAACTTTTTTAAGATAAGACAATTAAAATTACTTGAGTCTAAGGAAGAAAGAGAAGAAAATATTTAAAGAGTGAACAGAACTTAAGGGACATGCAGGATGCCAAAAAGCAGGCCAAAATATGCATCATCCTGGGACCCTGGCATGGCCACACCGGCCCTGCCTAGGCTCTCGGGCCAGTAGCAGCTCTGTACTTCCCTAGGACAGAGCTCCCAAAGGGAGAGGCAAGCTGTCATTTTTGCTGTGCCACAGCCCTCACTGCTGTTGCCCTCAGGCTCTAGAGGGTGCACAGTGATTACTGACTGGAGCAGAACCCCAGCGGAGCACAGCCGCCCCACAAAAGCGGCCAGACTGTTTCCCACATGGATCCCCATTTCCACTTCTCCTTACTGGCCAGAGCCTCCTGACCTAGGACTCCAGCACAACCATCAAGCCTACCTGAACAATTCAGATGGAGGTGACACATTTCTCTGAGGAGGAAATCTGAGAGAGAACCCACAGCCCCTCCACCATTATAGCTAAAATGGTACCACGCTATTCACCCTTGGGTTGGGGAAGGAACACAGGGCCCAGTTGCTACACTGGAACCTCTAGTACACCACAGATACTACAGGGAGACAAGCCCAGTCTCTCTGCCTTGTGCGCCTCATCCCCAACTCTTCACCAGGCAGGGACCCTGTGAAGAGCTGTCCCACTCCTAGCTGAGCATTCCTACTGGTAGTGGCTCTGTGCTTCCCTGAGGAAGGGCTCCCAGAGGCAACTGACAGCCCAGCCCGTATGCCACTGCCACAGTGGTAGTCCTGCACCTGCTGCTCTCAGTCTGGGGAAGAAACAGGAAGCCTTCACTTGCGCTTCCAGCATGCCACAGTCACCATGTGGACAGGAGTCCAGTTACTTTTCCCTGTGAGCACCAAACCCCACTCTTCACCAAGCAGATCCCCTGCCTCAGGCCAGCAGTGTAGCCACTTCACCCCTTGGCTGAAGATTCCCAGTAGCAGTGGCTCTGTGTTTCTGAGGTGGAGCAGACAAAGGCAATCAAAAGTCCCTCTGTTGCTGCCACTACAGTGGTACTGCCCTTGCTACACTGGGACTGGGGAAGGACCAAAGACCCTGTGTACTTTAGCTGTACCTCCAGCAAGCTGCAGTTGCCATAAGCAGCAGCTAGTCTGTCTCCCTGGTGACCTCCCTTCCCCCGTGTCAGCTCCTCCTGCTCCACACCAGGCAGGGCCTCCCTCCCAATTTTGGCCACAAGGCAGCCACCCTACCCTGGGCCAACTGCCCTGATTGATAGTGGTTCTGCATCTCTTTAGGGTAGAGCCCCAAAGACAAGTGAAAGGCTCTCTGCCACAACCACCAGCAAAGTCCCTTCCCCCTGTTGCCTCCAAGCTAGGAAGGGAACATAAACCAAGATCACCCCAGAGCTGTGGTGGGCAGCCCGCCAGTGCCAAACTGAGATGTGAAGCCAGCACTCGAGTAGGAGAGGTGCCCGCATTTTCAGAGCACTGAGGGGCACGGCTGCAATCTTGAGGAAATACAGAGGAGCCACATAGCTGTGTAAGAGTCTATCTAATGGCCATTACACTTAAGCACCGTCTTACCAGACCACAGCCCAAACTTCAAAACCAAAAACACTTTACTAATATACACCTCTGTGAAACTAGGATAAGAATTCAGATACAAATAAAGGCCCTGCACAAAGCCCTGGCCCTCTGAAAACATCCAGAAAAGAAGTCAACTGACTGTACTCAAATTACACCACAGTTAATAAAACATAAGCTCACACAGATGAGAAAGAACCATCACAAGAACTCTGGCAAATCAAAAACCCAGGGTGTTTTCCTTCCTCCAAAAGACTGCACTAGTTTCCCAGCAAGGGCTCCTAAGCAGGCTGAAATGACAGAAATAGAACTCAGAACATGGATAGGAACAAAGATCATCAAGATTCAGAAAGCTGAAACCCAATCCAAGGAATCTAAGGATTACAGTAAAATAATAGAGGAGCTGATAGACAAAATGGTCATTTTAGAAAGAAACAAACTAAACTGATAAAGCTGAAAAACATACTACAAGAATTTCATAATACAATTGAAATACAAAACAGACCAAGCTGAAGAAAAAATCTCAGAGCTCAAAGACTGGCTCTCTGAACTCAGTCAGATAAAAATAAAGAAAAAAGTATAAAAATGAATGAACAAAACCTGAGAAACAAGGGATTATGTAAAGAGACAAAATCTACGACTCACTGGCATCACTGAAAGAGGTGGGAAGAAGGCAAGTAACTTGGAAAGCACATTTCAGGATACTGTCCATGAAAACCTCTCCAACCTTGCTAGACAAGTCAATATTCAAATGCAGGAAATGGGCCAGGTGTGGTGGCTCATGGCTGTAATCCCAGTACTTTGGGAGGCTGAGGTGGGCGATCACTTGAGGCCAGGAGTTCGAAACCACCCTGGCCAAAATGCTGAAACCCTGTTTCTGCTAAAACTACAAAAATTAACTGGACATAGTGGTGCACAACTGTAATCCCAGATACGTGGGAGGCTGAGGCAGGAAAATAGCTTAAGACCAGGAAACAGAGGTTGCAGTGAGCCAAGATCACGCCACTGAACTTCAACCTGCTGGAAGACAGTGTGTAAGACTCCATCTCAAAAAAAAAGTAGAGGACTCACATGATGAAAACTACAAACACATGGAAGCAAATAAAAAAGAGCTAAATAAATAGACGTATCATGTTCACAGATTGGAAGACTAAGCACAGAAAACTGATATACAGGTTTCCTGCAATTCCTATCAAAATCTCAGCAAGATTCTTTTTGTAGATATAGATAAGATTATTCTAAAATTCATACAAACAAAAGAACAATAGATAAAAATTAAAAAATAAAAGAATAAACAAGAAATAATCACTCTACCCAACATTAAAGCCTCTCTATATATATCAATCAACACTGTGTGGTATTGGGAGAGGAACAGAAACACAGATCAATGGAATGAAAAAGAAAACCCAAAACAACCCAACAAACATGACCAAGTGACTTTTGACAAAGGCACCAAAGAACTCAGTAGAGGAAAGATAGCGTCAACAAATAATGGTGGAGCAACTAAACATTCATATGCCAAAAAATAAACCTCACATCTAATACAAAAATTAACTCAAAAAGGTCACGAACATAAATGAAAAATGTAAAACTATAGCACTTTTAGAAGTACATGGCAGAAAATCTTCATGATCTAAGTATAGGCAAAATTCTTATATTTGACACCAAAAGCACAATCCATAAAAGGAAACACTGATCAGCTGGACCTCAGCAAAATTAAAATTTTTGTTCTGCAAAAGAACCAGTTAAGAGGATAAAAAGACAAACTACAGAATAGGAGAAAATATTTGTGAACCACATACCTGACAACTACTATCCAGCATATATAAAGATCTTTCAAAACTCAATAGTAAAAACTCAAATAACTCAATAGAAAATGAACAAAATACCCAGACACTTTATCAAATAAGAAACAAAGGCCGGGTGTGGTGACTCATGCCTGTAATCCCAGCACTCTGGGAGGCCGAGATAGGTGGATCACTTGAAGTCAGGAGTTTGAGACCAGCCTGGCCAATAAGGTGAAACCCCATCTCCACTAAAAATGCCAAAAATTAGCCAGGCATGGTGGCATACACCTGTAATCCCAGCTACTTGGGAGGCTGAGGCATGAGAATCACTTGAACCTGGGAGGCGGACATTGCAGTGAGCGAAGACCACACCACTATACTCCAGCCTGGGTGAAAGAGCAAGACTCTCTCCAAAAAAAGGAAATGCAAATGGCAATTAAGCACATGAACTATGTTCAACATCAACATGATAGGAACACACAAATTAAAATCACAATGCATTTCACCATATACCTAGCAGCACAGTTAAAATAAATAGTTGTACCAAGGCAAAATATAGGCAAAGATGCAACAACACTGGATCATTTGAATGCTGCTGGTGAAATGCCAAATGGCACGGCCACTCTGGAAAAAAATGTGGCTATGTCTTCAAAAACTAAACATACAACTTCCACATGACTCAGCAATTCCACTACTGGGCATTTATTACATAGGAATAAAAACTAATTTTTCACAAAAACCTGCACGTGAATGTTTATAACAGCATTATACTTAAATGTCAAAAACTAAATAATCCAGATGTCCTTCAACAAGGCAATGGCTATACAAACTATGGTATACTCTATGGAACACTCACTACTCAGCAATTAAAAGGAATGAAGTATTGATGTACAGAACTACACAGGTGAATTTCCAGAGAATTATGTGAAGTGGGACAAAAAAAAAAAATCCCAAAAGGTTATATACATTTTATTACTCCACGTGTGTGACATTCTTCAAATGATAAAATTATAGAATAGAGAACACATTAGTGATTTTCAGGACTTAAGGAAAAGAGGAGGCAGGGAATAGGGGCAGTGAACAAGAGGGAAACGGGTGTGTCTGCAAACGGATACCAGGAGGGATCTCTGTGCTGACTGAAGGGATTTTTCTGTATCTTCACTGTATGAATGTCAGTATTTTGGTTGTGATATTATACTATGGTTTTGGAAATGAGTATAAGGTGGAATCTTTCTATACTACTTATCACAGCTACATATAAATCTACTATTACCTCAAAAACTTTTTCTAAAAAAAGTAAAATTCCCCCGAAAAGTAAGAAAATCAAACTCATACCATTCTCCAAATCTAATCTCGTTCCAGTGTTACTATCTCATTGAATGACACCAGCCACCCCCGAAAAAAGCAGAAACAAAGCAAGCATCCCTGACTGACAACCCTATCTCGTTTATCTTCCACATCAAATACAAGTCCTGCTGGCTTTATCTCCTGGACATCTATGGAACTAGTTCACTTCTTTCTGTCTTCAATACCACTACCTAGTCCAAGTCAATAGTGCATTTGTTGTATAACTGGAAGCCTACCCTGGCCAGGGACTGTTTTAGGTTCTTGGAAAACAGGAGTAAATGAAAGAGGCAACACCTCCTACAGCAGCTACCAGTGCAGAGGAAGAGACAAATCATGAAGAACTAGGTACTATTACACAGTGCTAAGCACAGGGAGGGAAAATAAAGCACACTGAGGACATAGCACAGGGGCTGGAGGGCCGTGTGTCAGATGAGCTGTGCCTGTGTGAGCAGATGCCTGTGCAGCACAAGGAAGTGAGCCATGTGGGTGCATGACTACCATAAAGAACAGTCCCAGACAGAAAAAAGCAAGGGTAGAGGCCTGAGTGGGGGCCTGCTTGGCCCCCCTGACAAACTACAGGGCGGCCAAGGGTGAGCAGAGGCCTCAAATGAGGGGGCAGATTGGAAGGAGATAAGGGTAAAGAGGTAGCCAGGGCCAAGACCATGTAGGTCTCTGAAGGTCATGATGGAGACTTTGGGCTGTGCTGTATGAGATGGAAACCACTGGAGATTTTGAGGACGGAAGCAATACAACTTGATTAACTCTTTAAATAGATAATTCCGGAAGTTACAAAGAGAATAGATGTTGCTGATAGGAGGGGAGGGGCAGGCCCTACGTAGGAGTCTTTGTTGGCAAGCAAGAAAAAGACTAACTCATACAAATTAAACTGGACTAGACTGGGAGGTGAGGTGGTTCGGGCCTATAATCCCAGCATTTTGGGAGGCTGACATGGGAGGATCACTTGAGGCCAGGAGTTCAAAAACAGCCTGGGCAGCATAGCAAGATCCCCATCTCTACAAAATCAAGTAAAATAAAACAGGGCTACAGAGCATTGTGGCTACACTTCCACCTTAAAAGCACAGTCACTTTAAAACCATTCTAGGCCATTTCATAAGGGCTGCTGCTAAGCTCCAGAGCATTCTGTGCAAATCAGGAAAAGACAGCCTTCACTGTGTGCAGTGGCAGCTCCAGCAAACCTCACTGACCGACCCCTCTGCTCACCACCCTGCACAATTCAGTCTGCCCAAGATAGCTTCTTGCAATAAGAAAACAAAGCAGGCTGGGCGTGGTGGTTCACACCTGTAATCTCAGCCCATTGGTAGGCTGAGGTGGGCGGATCACTTCAAGTCAGGAGTTCAACACCAGCCTGGCCAACATGGCGAAACCTGGTCTCTACTACAAATGCTAAAAATTAGCTGGGCATGGTGGCATGTGCCTGTAATCCCAACTACTCAAGAGGCTGAAGCACCAGAATCACTTGAACCTGGGGAGGAGGACAATGCAGTGAGCTAAGATCATGCCACTGCACTCCAGCCTGGGTGACAGAACAAGAGTCCATTGCAAAAGAAAATAACTTTGTACATTTTGAGGCTACCAGAGGTTCTAGAGAGTCCTATCCCTGGGAGAACAAGTTTTTCTGTCACTGGCTGTTCAAGGGGTAGGTTTTTGTCTAAAATGTTTTTTCTTTTTTAAAATTATATAAACACAGAGAGGGTCTATGTTACCCAGGTTGGTCTTGAACTCCTGGGCTCAAGTGATCCTCCCACCTCGGCCTCCCAAAATGCTGGAATTACAGGCATAAGCCACCACACCCAGCCTACAGGTTGACTTTTTGGTTCGAGCTAGAGTCTGAGATAATTCCAGGAACATCCCAGTCCTTCAACCACGCTCAGTGAAGTGAGCTCTCATGGTAAAAGGAAGCTGTCTGTCCTGAGGCAATCTTAGTCCAGGCAGACAGGAGCCCCACCAGGGGAACAGCAGAGATGCAAACACATGTCAGCACCCTAGGAATGCCACCTGACTTCCATCTGACAAAAGGAGGAGGAAGGTCATCCCACCAAGAGGAACCAGGCAGGAAACAGCTCTGACATCCTTCACTTACTCAACAACCTGCTCACGGTTTTCCTGCAGGGATATCCTCCCGAATCTGAAAAGGAACTGACTGACAACACTATCAGGGGCCCCAGCATCCCTCTGGACAGCTCTAGACTCCAGTCATATTTTCAGCCTGTTAATACTCACTTCTCCCTGGAGGGGAGAACTTACTCGGCCATCAGATGTTCCCCAGGTGAGGGGGAAAGGTAACAATTCTTCTTTTTTCCTCTAATCTTCCACACCAGATTCAGCCCACATGTAATGGCCAGACTGACACCCCCCTTAAATCTTACCTGGTTCCCTGCTGCTTGCATTCTGCTTACTTTGTGGTGGCCTCTGGCAGTTTATTAAATTTTAATTTAATATAAAATTAGTGTATTTCTCTCAAAGGAGAATAAAAACACAGAAGTAATTCCCCTATAAAAAAAAAAGTTCAAGCTACCATCACGAGAAAGCTCTCCCTGGCACAGGGGCTATGGGGGACCAAGGCTGCCTGTCCTGCAGCTCCTCGCTAGGCCCATGGCACAAGGAGCTATCATTGAGCTCTCTGGACCTGACAAGCCCTACACTGTGGTCATCAGACTCCCCACGTGGGCTGGGGGCTGCAGAACGCAGACTGGGCCTGCCATGGGCTACTTATGGCTCCTCACAGCCTATGCCTGGCTCTCAAGCACCAACCAAACCCTGTGACAGGGCCCATGGCTCTCCCAGCTACCTGTTCTGCCTTCTCCTCACTGGCTTTACTTCTTTGGACCTTCATGAACACCATTCTTTAGGCCTGAAGCAAGTCTTCAGTCCTTGAATCCCAGGCCCTTCCTCAGGGAAGCCTTTGCTGACGCCGCCCTGCCTGCTCTGTACTCTCACAGCACCAAGTGTCTTTCCCATGTGGTCGTCACGTAAGTGTGTTCACCTTGTTCTCTCACTAGATCGTGCACTCCAGAAGAGCGAGAACTGCATTTCTTTCTGCCCAATTCTATACCACCAGCACTCAGCACAGCTTGCTCAACACTGACCAAGGAACAGCAAAGCTGTGGTTGAGGGTTCAACCTAGATCCCCCAGAGCCGGAGTCCCCCAGTTCAACACCTCTCAGTCTACTGCCACAATGTCCCCTCCCCATTTCCTCAGGCTCTGTCACAGATTCCTTGTGCTTAAGTGTCTCACAAATGCTGTTTCCTGGATTCAGGCCTCTGGTTGGCCCCCTCACCCAGCCAGGTCCAGGCTTCCAACGCCCCTGCTGTGCTGATGGCTCCCTGACCTCCCTTGAATCTCGGCCCTGTCACTTACACATCTGCCCCCCAGCGATCTCCATCTGACTACTTCACTTGCGTCTCAAGTGAAATACAGCCCACATCTGACTCCTCCTGTACCCTGATGACGCAGGCGCCTCCTCTTCCCTCATGAACTCACAACAAGCGCCTTCGTCCAGGCTCTTCCACCTCCTGCCTGCCTCCCTCCATGACTGCAATCGCTCTGCAAGGCTTCCCGCCTCTAGTTTTGCCTCACTTTCAATCACAACGCTCCCAAAGTCACCATCTGTATTAAACTCGAATCACATAGAACGTCATGAATATATTCTCTTTGTGAAAAATTAAAATACTACATGTAAATAACTACATGTAAAAATACGTGTAAATGGGTCCCCCTTTTTGTGGGAGCCATTCTCAATCTTATTCCAAGTGTGACTAATGTCACCACCAGCTAAGGTGTATCCTCCTGAACATTCTCTTTGGGCTTACATGCACATTACACATACACATAATTTTCATTAACCATAAATGGTGACATCCTAACAATGCTCTGTAACTTGCTGGGAGCTCTGTCCATGTCCGAGGGCTCTTGTTTTCAGGGTGGCAATGTTCGCCAGGGGAAGGACACACCACAGGTCCCTTAGCTGTTCTTACACTGATGGAGACTCAACTGTTTCTGATTCAGACCAATTTTTCTAAGATACCAAGGACCATATGATTCCCTGCCCAACTGCTTCAATGATTTCCAGGGCTCCGTGGGACAGTTTCCACCTCTTAGAACTGTGCCAAAGCACTTACCACATGGCCCTTTCCTAGCCTTCTAGGCTATTTCCTTCCTTACCTCCTCCTTTTCCCAAATACACACCCTGAGCTCAGCCAGAGTGAATTATTCAAAATTCCTTAAATATACTACGTTTGCTTAATGAATACATGAAAATACAGCCCTCTCCTGAAACAACAGGAAAGAGCAAGAAAAGAGACTCTGAGAGACTCATGGTGAAGTGATTACAAGGGAATAAGCAGAAGCTCGTGTCTACAAGCCTGGGCTTCCACTTCCCCACCACTTTTTGAGTTCTGAGAATCCTCAAGGGAGCTTCCCAGCAAATATTCCAGGCAGTGCCTCCTCTCATTAACCAGACTCCTGTCTGCAGCCACCCACTTACCTAGAGAGGAGCCGCCAGAACAGTCTTCTCCACCTTCCAGGGATCTTCTCCTTGCTGCAACAGGGAGATCACTTTTGGTTTGGTAAACGGGAGTCCTGCATGTGGACAGAAAAAAAAAAGTCTTGGTCTTGTTTTGACACAACAAAGCATGCCTTGATTACTGGAGTACCGCGACTGTTTTACAGAAGGAATGCTGTATGTATCGATGAATTAAAACTGATGAACAGGACTCTACAGGAGATGCATCAGGTAACTTTTTTAAAACGAGAAAACATCGTATGACTCCCTTTTGAAGGGGGGATTTTACAACATTCACCCGACTGGAAAAGGGAAGTGGGAAAGGCAATGGTAGGTCGATGAGGCATGACGTAAGCCCTCTGCTGAGAGACGAGCAAACAAACCACAGAACAACCAAAGCGGAAAAACGTTGCCTGAACTATGAGAGAATTTCTAACGTGAAACTGTGTAGTGGGAAGGGGATAATTATCAATACCCACCTGTCAATATGTGAAGCAATTCCACACTTACCAGGAGGAAGAAGGTTTTCAATGTTTATTTAGAGAGACCTGATTTGTATAATCCTCAAACTCAGCTCAAGTTTTTTGGTGACCCACAGCTTTTATTCATGCAGGGAAGTGTTGAGATATCCCCAATTTTTTTTTATTTTTTTGAGACGGAGCCTCACTCTGCCCCCCAGGCTGGAGTGCAGTGGCACGATCTCAGCTCACTCCAACATCCGCCTCTCGGGTTCAAGCGATTCTCCTGCCTCAGCCTCCCAAGAAGCTGGGATTACAGGCGCCTGCCACCGTGCCCAGCTATTTTTTGTATTTTTAGTAGAGACAGGGTTTCACTATGTTGGTAAGGCTGGTCTCAAACACCTGACCTCGTGATCCGCCCGCCTCGACCTCCCAAAGTGCTGGGCTCACAGGCGTGAGCCATGGTGCCTGGCCTGACCGAGATATCCCAGTTTTTGAATTCTGTTTCTAGAGGGGAAATTTCCTTACCCAGTGAGACCAGGTTCCTATAGTTCTCCAGCATCACATCCCGGTACAAGTTTCTCTGAGAAGGAGCCAGCTTCCTCCACTCATCCCGGGTAAAGAGCACAGCCACATCCTCGAACGTCAGTGACACCTGTAAGGACAAGCCGTTACAGCTCACCCAGGACCCCCCCTCAGAGTGGAGAGGGCAGCAGTGGGGAAGACAGGCTACCCAAGAAATGCTTCTGATACTATTGAAGCTTCCGAAGGTTCCAGGTCATTTTTAATGAACAATTGGCCAGTAACAAAGATATACTGAGCAGCACACAGTGAGAGCCAGGCCTTGTCCAGCCACTATAAGAGATGGGTAGAGGGATTAAGGCCGTTAGTGGGAGTGTTAATTACTTTTTCATTGGCAATTTGATAATACATATTTAAAAACTTAGAACTGTGTATAATCTTTAAATCACCAATTGCTGTAAGAACAGTGCACAAAGAATACAAGCACAAGGATACTTATCATGGCATTAGTAGCAAAAAAACTGGAAATAACCTACATATTCACTGATATAGGCTAGGTTAAATAACTTATGGCACTACCTGTGTCCTGATTCAAGCTTGAAGATAGTAATGATGAAAATCAGAATAGCTCTATTTTACTGAATGCTTTACATGGGACAGATACTGTTTTTAGAGCTTTATATTAATCATTAGTATATACTTCATGAAACCTTCACAATTATCCTATGAAGAAGATAGTTATTGTTCCCATTTTAAGAGAAATAAAGTCATTGAGAGGCTAAGAAATTTGTCTGAAGTCACACAGCTGTTCAGTGGTATAGCTGGGATTCCAATCCAGGCAGATGTCCTAGGCTCCATTTGAAAGTACTCTAAAACTGCCTCTCAAAACCTACCTCATAGGTAATAAATAAGATAATCCACACAATGCACTTAAAACCATATCAGGCTCACATTAAAGGTTCAAATGTTAAATATTATCACATTAATACAAATACTACACCATCATTAGAGCTGATGGTATAAATTGCTAGTTGTTAACATAAAAAGACATCCATGAAAATGCTAAGCACAAAAAGCAGGTTATATATCACTAATTAGTTTGTCCCCCCTTCAAAAAAAACTTCTATATACAGAGAAAATTATTGAGATATACAATAAACTGAATGACAGTGATTATCTCCAGATGGTGGGGTTAAGGGTGGTTTTATTTTCTATTGTATATATGAAATACACAGATAGTATATATTCATGTGTCACATTAATGATGGAGGTACATTCTGAGAAATGCATTGTTAAGCCATTTCCTTATCATGGGATATACGAGACAAATCTGGACGGTATGGCCACCTACATACCCAGGCTATATGGTACAGCCTATTGCTCCTAGGCTACAAACCTGTACAGCATGTTACCATACTGAATACTGTAGGGAACTGTAAAACAATGCTAAGTGTCTGTGTATGTAAATAGATTTAAACATAGAAAAGGCATGGTAAAATATAGTATACAGAATAAAAAATGGTATACCTGTACAGACTACTTGCCATGAATGGAGCTTGCAGGACTGGAAGTTGCAGGAGTGGTGAGTGAATGGGAAACTTAGGACATTACTGTGCATGACTGTAGACGTTTTAAACATTGTACACTTAGGCTTCACTAAATTTATTTTTTAAAAGTTTTTTCTTCAACAACAAATTATCCTTAGCTTACTGTAACTCTTTTACTTTACAAACTCTTTAGTTTTTTCAAACTTCGACCTCTTTGTAGTAACACTTATCTTAGAATAAACACATTGTATATCTGTACATAAATATTTTCTTCCTTTACGTCTTTATTCTATAAGCTTTCTCCTATTTTAAAACTTTTATTTTTACTTTTAAAAACTTGTTAAAAATTAGGACATAAATGTGCACATTAGTCTAGGCCTACACAGGGTCAGAATCAGCATCATCAACACCACTGTCTTACACCTCTACGTCCTGTCCCACTGGAAGGTCTTCGGGGCAATGACACACATGTAGCTGTCATCTCCTTTGAGAACAAAGCTTTCTTCTGGATACCCCTGAAGAACCTGCCTGAGGCTGTTACAGTTAATGTTTTAAAAAATACGCAAAAGGAAGACACTGTAAAATATCAAGAATAGTATAATAACTACATAAACCAGCAACACAGTCAGATATTATCAAGTATTATGAACTATACATAACTGCATATGTTGTATACTTTTATAGGACTAGCAGCCTGCGCGGTAGGCCTGTTTAGACCAAAATCACCACAAAATAGGAGCAAAGTCTTGCACTACAATGTTAACAATGGTTATTAAGTCAATAAGAAACAAATTTTTCAGTTTTTTTTTTTTTTCAGACAGTATCTTGCGCTGTTGCCCAGGCTGGAGCGGAATGGTGTGATCTCGGCTCACGGCAACCACTGCCTCCTGGGTCCTAGCTATTCTCCTGCTTCAGCCTCCCGAGTAGCTGGGATTACAGGCACCTGCCACAACACCCAGCTAGTTTTTGTATTTTTAGTGGAGACACGGTTTCACCGTGTTGGTCAGGCTGGTCTCAAATTCCTGACCTCAGGTGATCCACCCACCTTAGCCTCCCAAAGTGCTAGGATTACAGGCGTGAGCCACCACATCCAGCTGCATTTTAATCTTAAGTGACTACTGCCACATTTACGGTCTTTCATTGACCAAAACATCATTATGCAATGCATGTCTATATAAACATACACATACACATGCGCATGTATATACACACATATCTATAAACACAAATACAAATATATATCTACATATATATATATGTGCAAATGTTTTATTCTCTAAAATTTACACCATGACCCTGCAGTATTTTTATGGTGAGCAAGAGTATCAAATTATTTGTATAGTGGGTAAGAGTACCAGAAATGGTATTTGTCCTTAAAGAATGTATAATCTGACTAGCAGACTAGAAAATGCATGAAATAATTTGAACAATGAAAAACTGTGTGGCTGGAAAGGGCCCTGAGATGAGAACACAAGGTCCAGGGGTAGCCAAGGTCCCAGGTCATGTGCTTTGCTAGTGGCAGTGGCAGGATCCTAACTCCAGTTTTCCAACTGTGAACTCTACTTTGTCTGGTCTTAGAATTCCCTTCACTGAATTTTACACACATGTCTACACAGTACTGATGCATGGGCAGCAAGAGCAGACAGGAAGGATGCCACAGAGATTCACTCAAACACAGGATGCAGCAGGTTCTGGTCAGGAGAGCAGCTTGGCTCTGTTGGAAGGGAACAGGAATGCCTTGAGGAACAAAGAGCAGCTCAAATGCATAATGGCTCATTCTGTCCACACCCTCGGATCAAACTCCACTGTGTCCCCTTGGTCTAAAAGATAATGCCATGCCGCAGAAGAGCTCTGGTATCACGTGGCTGGATCTGCCCACGCTCTGAAAGATGCGCCAGAGGAACGACTGGGTGGTCCAAGAGAACTCAGAGCCCGACACAACTGAAATGTGCTCAGGTTACTTTTCTGAGTTGAACAGATTCCTCACGTGTAAAACAAAAATTTTAATTGTTGTGCTATTATGAGAGTGAGAAAACAAATGTAAAGCCCTCAGCCCATTCCCCGGTATGCTAGACACTCAGTGGACATTATCATTGTTAGACAAAAAATGAATAAAGGGTAACATCATCTGGGTCCTAAACACATTGTACAGCATTTCTATGTATCAACATTATTAATGTATTAACAATGTCACTCAGCGACCACAACCACCACATACTGAGCAGTAACTATGTGCCTAGCCCTGATCTAAACATTTTCCGTACACTAACTCATGTGAGCCCCTCATCTGCGCTGTGAAGTGGACACAGTTGTTATTCCCATTTTACAGGTGAGAAAACTGAGGCACAGAGAGGTTGAAGCCCAAGGCCCACAAACAGCAACAGAAGAGATGGATTAAAACGTGGCCATCTGGCTTGACAGCCCTACTACCTACCCACCACGTATGCTGCCTCTGTACTACTGATACCCCATGAAACACTTCCAGAGGCTACCTGAGGGGTCTTGTCTCTGTCCTTAAAGTGACCTCTCCAACTCTGTTCATTCTTCTCTCACCTAGAAAGGGTGGCCTTCTCATTCCCACTACACAAAAATGAAAACGGTCTATATCAGTTTTCAAGAGTGATACAAGCAAAGTATATGATTTACAAAGATGGAGATAAAAACTAGCGTTGGAGAAGCCTGGGGAACGGGTGGTGTCATGAGGATTCTCAGGGATGAAAAGAAAAAGTATTCTTGCAAAGGATAGGAAGGGAGACTTGGGTGAGTGGAGGAAGGGACTGTTCCCAAGGGGTGCACGTTTGTTCTGTCCCTAGTGATATACAGACTTGTAGCATCTTACTTGTCAAATTAGTCACACAATGGATTGAGATTAGTGAACAAAGTGCGTTTATTAAGAAAAAAGAACCACTAGACATAGATGGAGAGGGTGGGTGGTTCTCCTTACAGAATCTACCACTCCTATGGACGGACCAGCTCCTCCAAGGGAAAAGGACTTGGGGCTCCGTCCTGGCTGAAGATGGCCCTAGGTGAAGACACTTTTAGTGGGAAAATCCATTCACTAAGCTCTGGGACGGCAATGAGCTCACCTGGGGCTTCGCTTCCCGCTGCCCAGCAGCCATGTCCTCTTTCTGGGCTCTCCCCTGAGGGCGGTGCAGTGTCCGGAAGGCGGATCTGAGAAGAGAAAGGAAGCCAGGAGGAAGCCCCTTCTGCTTGCCAGCCCTGGAATCCTCAGTTCTGAAACCCGACCCCGCGCGTCCTCAGAGGGGAGGCGCCAGGAGCTCGCAGACGAGCAGTGCTGGGCCGCCCGTCCAGGCCCAGGTCTCGTGGGCTCTGGGCTTCCGGACCACGCTGGACCCGCGGCGGCAGCAACAACCCCGAGCCCACTAGGGCCAGGGCCCGCCCAGAGCCGCTGAGTCCCTCGGCGCCAGGTGGCACTGTCAGCACCCACTGCACCGCTCAGGAAATTGAGGCAGCGCCAGGGCACCTGCCCCGTTCACGCCCCTGCGAGGCTGGCCCGGGACTCCCAACACGACGGCCCCGGGGACGACTTCCCTCCACCCCAAGCCTTTTTCCACCCGGTTCCTCTGTCTCCTACCAAGGAATCGTCTCCTGACTTCCACAGAAAACGGCTTTGAAGAGGAAAGCGTTAAGTGTTCCGAGGCGGAAGGGGCGGCCATCATGGGGACAGACACGGAAACCGGGGCCCGGCTGCCTCCGCCCTGCGCTCGGAGTCCCGGCGCCCCGAGTCCGCCAGGCCCACACAGCGCGCAGAGGGCGGACCCGGGAGGAAACGCCTGGTCCAGCGTCCACGGCGGGCGGCGGCGAGCCCGACGCGGGGGCACCGACAGCGACGCGGGAGCGGTCCGCAGGGGACGAGAGTCCAGGGCCCGACGCGGGGGCTGGTAACAGACTCTGGGGTGCCCGCCTGCGCCCACAAAGGTTCTCGGAGCCGCGGCAGCCGCAGGCCGTCCCAGCGCCCGGCGCCACCTCCTCCAGGCCCGGCCCGCCTCCGCCGCTCACCTCCCCAGACTCGGGCGTTCCTGGGACGCACCTCCTCAGCTGCACTCCCCAGGCTTGAAGCTTCGAAATCACCCGGCTGCAGCCTCACGACCCGGCGGCGTCTGAGCTTCCTTAGTCCCCACGCCGCTCAATCAGCTGCGAACCCTCCGCGGCGCGCCTGAGACCAAGAGGGGCGGAGCGGCCGCTGAGGCCTCTGGGAAATGGAGTCCACGGGAGGACGCTGGCATTCTGGGAAGTGTAGTTCCAGCGTTTGAGGCGGTGTCCTGGCTAAGCTGTTAAGCACCCAGACGCCACGAGAGGGCCCCTGTGAGCTGGAGAGCCCCGGGTTCCTGGTTCTTCGGAAGAGAAGGGGAGGTTCCCGGAGAACAGTAACGCAGCTCTGTATCGGAAGCGGGATTTCCACATGCAAGAGATGAACATGGACCCTGACCTTATACCATACATAAAAATTAACTCAAAAATTGATTAAAAACCTAAATGTGAGACCAAAATTTTTTATAAAGTATTAAAAGGGGAAAACCAGGATGTTGGAGGTGGCAATGATTTCTTGATATGACACCAAAAGCACAGATAACAAGAGCAAAAATAGGCAAATGGGACTACATCAAACTTAAAAACTTTGGCTAATCAAAGGAAACAACAGAGTAAAAAGGCAATCTACAGAATAGAAAAAAATGCTTACATATCATAGATCTGATTTCCAATATATCCTGGATTTACATGGAACTTTGACCACTCAATAAGGACAAAACCAAATAACCTGATTTTAAAATGGGCAAAGGACTTGAATAGGCAATTCCCTAATGAAGATACACAAATGAGCAATAAGCAATAAGCATATAAAAAGATGCTAAACATCTCTAGGTATAAGAAAAATATAAACCAAAATACAATGAAATATCACTGCACCCCCATTAGGATGGCCACTATCAAAAGAATGTAAATTGGTGCAATCATTATAGAAAACAGTGTAGAGGTTCCTTAAAAAATTATAACTAGAGCTACGTTCTGATCCACCAGAAACTCCGTCTCAAATTAAAAAAAAAAAATCTTTCCTCATAAATGATTACCCATCTGGGAAAATGGGTAGATTCCTTCTTACCTTTGTCAGATTTCCAAACAAACCAAAGGTAATTAAAAATGAAAATATGTATATATATATGAATACATAATTAAAATGACAAAAAATGAAGAAAAACCTCAAGGAATACTTTTATAATCTTGGATTGAAGAATACCCTTTTTAAAAGTAGGACATATGACTGGGCACAACGGCTCACACCTGTAGTCCCAGCACTTAGGGAGGCCGAGGTGGACGGATCACCTGAGGTCAGGAGTTCCAGACCAACCTGGCCAGCATAGTGAAACCCCGTCTGTACTAAAAATATAAATAAAAATATTAGCCAGGGTGATGGCACATGCCTGTAATCACCGCTACTCGGGAGGCTGCGGCAGGACAATCACTTGAACCCAGGAGGCAGAGGTTGTGAGTCAAGATCGCGCCACTGCACTCCAGCCTGGTGACACAGTGAGACTCCGTCTCAAAAAAAAAGAAGAAAAAAAAGTAGGTCATAAAACACAAAAATCAGTCAGGTAAGGTGACTCATGCCTATAATCCCAGAACTTTGGGAGGCTCAGGTGGGACAACTGCTAGAGACCAGCTTGGGCAACATAGTGAGATCTTGTCTCTACAAAAAAAAAATTTTATGAAAATTTAGCTGGGCATGATGGCACGCCCTGTGGTCCCAACTACTTCGGCGGCTGAGACAGGAGAGTTACTTGAGCCTGGGAGGAGGAGGTTGCAGTGAGCCGAGATTGCACCACTGAACTCCAGCCGCCTGGGTGACACAGCAAGACTGTCTCAAAATATATATATGTACTACTGTTTTGGGGGGTATATATATCCCAACCCTCAAAAGCTGACAGCCAACAATGATATGCATATAGAAAGACCCCCGCCGACATGGGCCGGGTGCAGTGGCTCACGCCTGTGATCCCAGCACTTTGGGAGACCCAGGTGGGTGGCTCACCTGAGGTCGGGAGTTCGAGACCAGCCTGACCAACATGGAGAAACACCGTCTCTGCTAAAAATGCAAAATTAACTGGGCATGATAATGCATGCCTGTAATCCCAGCTACTTGGGAGGGAGGCTGAGACAGGCGAATTGCTTGACCGGGGAGGTGGAGGTTTCAGTGAGCTGAGATCGCACCATTGCCATCCAGCCTGGGCAACAAGAGTGAAACTCCTTCGGGAAGGAAGGAAGGAGGGAGGGAGGGAGGGCCAGCAGGCAGGCAGGCAGGCAGGCCCCCCCCCACACACACACCATTCAGAAAGAATCACCTCCTTGGGAGTGAATAGTCTTCTCACCTCCTCTGCATCCGTGCTTCTGTCATCCCGTCATAAGCCTGCCTTTGCTGACACCAACTTTCCTCCTTTCATACAGCTACAGTTGTCTCCCTGCGAGTCCGTTTCCCTTTCCCTTGTGGTGAAATGCTAGAGTTCCTCAACACTAAGTCCCAGTCTCTTCTTCCTCTCATTAAGTCTGAGCTCTCTCCCCCAGGGCCCTCTACCTCAGCTGTTGTTTTAATTACCGTATATTCCCCAGCATTTCCAAAATTTACTTTGAGTTTCAATAACACAAACCCAACAACTTACTTGATATCTCCACTTGAATACATAGGTCAATCAAAGACAGCTTGATTTAATTCATTCAAAACCAAAGTTAGGCCAGGCATGGTGGCTCACGCCTGTAATCCCAGCAATCTGGGAGGTAAAGGAGGAGCCCAGGACTTTGAAGCAGCCTAGGCAACTTAGTGAGACCATGTCTGTAGAAAAAATAAGTTAGCTGGGTGTGTTGGCACATGCCTGTCGCCCACCTGCTTGGGAGGCTGAGGTGGAAGGATGGCTTGAACCCAGGAGGTTGAGGCTGCGGTGAGCCATGATCATGCCGTTGCACTCCAGCCCAGGCAACCAAGTGAGACCATCTCAAAAAAAAAAAAAAAAAAATTGTACTTCTGCTCTGGGGAAAACAGACATACATTTCCCTATTCCTTTCACTCAACACACTAACAATCTTCATCACTGAAGAGTAGAGAGTAGGAGTCCACTGGCTATGGTACTCAGTCAGACTCAAGTGACAACACCGTGGTGAGTTCCCTGTGTCTCTGTTTACCTCATATATCCTAGTCTTGGAACCAAGGAAACTGGCAACTCAGAAATGCAAATGGGCACACAAACACCCCCCCACACCCAAAAGTCTCCTCTCTCTAGCCAAAAGACCAAGGAAAGGCACAGCTTATCGTCACAGTACGCAGTAACTGCTGAACTCCAGCCAGAACCACAGAAAAACTGTGTTCACACCCCCACTGTGCCAGCAGAAATGGACGAAGGCCCTAAACTTTCATCTCTGCCAGGAAGAAATGAGGGCAAATGCATGGCTTCCCTTATTCTCTTGAGTTTTCTAAATTGTGTTTGATAGTTGAGGCAGAAATTATAATTGTCCAATATGGTTCTAAATACACAAGAGGGGCCAGGCACAGTGGCCCATGTCTGTAATCCCAGCACTTTGGGAGGCCGAAGCAGACAGATCACTTGAGGTCAGGAGTTCGAGACCAGCCTGGCCAATATGGTGAAACCCCATCTCTACAAAAAATACAAAAATTAGCCAGGTGTGGTGGTGCTTGCCTGTGATCCCAGCTACTTGGGAGGCTGAGGCAGGAGAATCACTTAAACTCAGGAGGCAGAGGTTGCAGTGAGCTGAGATCCTGCCATTGCACTCCTCCCTGGCTGACAGTAAGACTTTGTCTCAAAATAAATAAATAAAAAACAAACGTGTATTTATTCATAATAACGTTGTAGAGAATTTAAGGCTTTTAAATCAATAGTGCATGCATTCACCATGTAATTCAATTAGCACTTATGGCAGCCCCATAAGAGCTCCTGCTACACTACTTCCATTAGAAAAAAATTACTAACAAAAAACTCTGTTGTAGCATTAAGGATGATTTTTTGTTTGTTTGTTTTTTGACATGGAGTTTTGCTCTTGTTGTCCAGGCTGGAGTGCAATGGCACGATCTCGGCTCACTGCAACCTCTGCCTCCCAGGTTCAAGCAATTCTCCTGCCTCAGCCTCCTGAATAGCTGGGATTACAGGCATGCGCCACCATGCCCAACTAAACTTGTATTTTTAGTAGAGATGGGGTTTCACCATGTTGGTCAGGCTGGTCTTGAACTCCTGACCTCAGATGATCTGCCCGCCTTGGCCTCTCAAAGAACTGGGATTACAGGCATGAGCCACTGTGCCCAGCCAAGGATGGTGTTCTTTTTGAGATTACAAGAGGGCAATTTGTCTGAAAGCTTCACTGATGTCATGTGTAAAACAGCTATTTGTCATTTCAGCAAAATGCAACAGACAGATCTTTGCCAAAGGAAATGATGTCTGTCATGGTAGCAGTTTGTATTATGTAAATATATATAAAACGAAGCCAATAGAGTTAGGGAATCACTATCTACTTAAATTGTCTAATTTCAAAATCAAATAGAACTTTCAAGAAAAAGGAGGGAGAATTGTCATCTCAATATTTGTTTTGACAACAATAATAACTTCCACCATTTGTTGCACGCTCACTGGTTGCTGGGTAAGGAACTAGATTTAACATATAATAATGCCGCTAGTTTTTGCAAATCACTCTAATTCTTACAAGGCATCTCCATTTTCCTCATGAGAAAACTGAAACTCAGCCAGTTTCTTAGGTAAATTGTACAGGGTCAAGTTAGAGGCATCAGGATTGAAACTTGTATCAGAATGTCCACATTATTTCCGGTATGGCACGTTGTCTCTGCTGAAGTATGGTGCTTTACTGTAAATGACAGGTGGAAATGCACTGTGACCTGTCTCAGCATCTTCTCTTAAGAAGAACCAAAGCGGATCAGGCGTGGTGGCTCACACCCATAATCCCAGCACTTTGGGAGGCCAAGGCCATGGATCACTTGAGATCAGAAATTTGAGACCAGCCGGGCCAATATGGTGAAACCCCATTTCTACTGAAAATATAAAAATTAGCCGGGCATGGTGGTGTGCATCTGTAATCCCAGCTACTCAGAAGGCTGAGGCAGGAGAATCGCTTGAACCCAGGAAGCGGAGATTGCAGTGAGCCAAGATCCAGACAGGGTCTCACTCTGTTGCCCAGGTGTTGCTATATTGACCATTGTTTTCTGATAGGATCTACACCAGATTTATGGAAATAAATGCTAAAAGGTCAAATAAAAATTTAAATTTAACATTTTTTTTTGTAGAAATGAAGTCTTACTATGTTGTCCAGGCTGGTCTTAAACTCCTGGCTTTCAGCAATCCTCTTGCTTCGGCCCTTCAAAGTGCTAGGATTGCAGGTGTGAGTCACCATACCCAGCTCCTATTGTTAAATTGGGTTATCAGCTTTCTTGCTATTGAGTAGTTTTTGTTTCTTCTGTACTTTGGATATGAATCCCTTATCAGGCGATCATCTTGCAAATATCAGTTGCTGCCTGTGCTGTCCTTGCTGTCCAACTAGGAAACAAGCTTGATCAGGGAGAGGGTGCCAGGTGTGTGGGGTGCACAGGCATGCGGGGTGCAGGGCCACCACCTCCTCTTCTGCTTGGCCCTGCCAGGTGCTGTGATTCACGTCTGTGGGCCTCACCATGACCAGGCCCATTAGCGGGGGCCTGCTGCCAAGGGTACTACCACTCTGTTTCCAGCTCTCCCTCTTCCTCTCGGGCCTTGGAGCCTGGTCGAGGATACAGTGGGCTTGGACTGGAACACAGATGGGGCAGGAGGTGGGGCGCAGCATCTTCCTCTTAGACTGAGTCTGGGCAAGTCTTATTTCCCAGCTATCTCTAGCAAGGCCACCATCCCTACTGTCTTTCTCCTGTTTCTGCATCTGACGCTGCATCTTCTAACCCCCTCCTCAGGCAGGTGGCATTGCCACCACACAGCTTCTAAGTCCAGGTGGGCCACTGCCGGGCTCCTGTAAGTTCACCAGAACCTTCATCTCCAGCTGGAGTCTCTGGTTTGGTTCTCCAGCACCTTCAAGGGCTTGGTCAGCTCTTCCTCCTGTCCTCCTGCTCATTCTCCTTCTTCTTTATTTTTTCTAGCATCTAAGTTTTTATTAACATGAGTTGCTAAAAGCAAGAACCCATGCCAGTGTAGGGGGTGACTGGAGGAGGGTAGGACTTGGGAGAAATTCTGCTTTACTGGTAGTAAAATTCCAGATTCATCTCATTGTGGAGTTCATAGTCCCCCCAGAGACACGTGGGTTTTAACCATCATGTAGCACTCCTCAGGATGATCCTTTCCAAATGCATGTGAGTCTGGGCTGCGATCAGCTTCTTGAAGTCCCCAGTGGTGTCATCACTGTTGCATTTAATGCCGATCTTCCCCAGAGGTCCTTGCAAACAACCTTGATCATCCTGGCTGGCACTCCCGCCCACCCACGGACCCATGGCAGCTGGGTCAACAGCTTTCCCCAATTCAGGCCTCTCTGCTTGACTCATCACCTCTGGAACCCACTACCACCACAACCTTCTTACCTGAGTGCTCAGCCCCACTCCTGCCCCTGCTGCAGCCTCTTCTCCTTTTCCAGGAGCTTCTGGGCGTGAAGTTTTGTGCTCCACGCTCCCTGGTGTAGTGTGCTCCCTGGGGTCTGTCTGGAGAGGCAGGGGCAAGCTTAGTGCTAGGTCCTTTTCACTCTTGTGAAGAAAGGGCCATGGGCACAGGCTTGTCCTCAAATCCTTACCCGGTTCGGCAGTGTGATGGGCTGGCCTTGCTGATATTGCCACGTGAGGACCACAAAGGGGAACATAAGAGACACACGCCTGAGAGATACGCGCCTCTCAGTTCTGGCGCAGGGTCTGCTGCAGGGCCTCTCCGTAAGGGCAAGGACAGGGTGAGCTCTTGGGCCTTTGGTTGGTGGCCTTGTGAACAGCCCTGTGTAAATCCTACCAGCTTGTCAGCAACTGGAGACATTGTTGCTAGATATTTATTTATTTAGAAAACTGACACATTGGCTGGGCACAGTGGCTCCACCTGTAATCCCAGCACTTTGGGAAGCAGAGGCAGGTAGATCACAAGGTCAGGAGTTCGAGACCAGCCTGACCAATGTGGTGAAACCCATCTCTACTAAAAATACAAAAGAATTAGCTGGGTGTAGTGGCATGTGCCTATAATCCCAGCTATTTAGGAGGCTAAGGCAGGAGAATTGCTTGAACCCGGGAGGCAGAGGTTGTGGTGAGCCAAGATCACACCATTGCACTCCAGCCTGGGCAACAAGAGCGAAACTCATCTCAAAAACAAAACAAAATACGTTTCTGCAGAAAAAAAAAGTATCAAAAGCCAAGTAGTAAAGGTTGAGCATTAGAGGTGCTGCTTTACTGACCACTGTTTTCTGGTAGGATCTACACTAGATTAATGAAAATAAATGTTGAAAGGTCAATTAAAAAGTGATCAAACCAACAAAAATAAATACATAAAATGAAAATTTAGAACACACACACACACACAGAATCAAATAAATGAAATAATTCCATCCCAGTTACCAGGTTTCTTCAGATTCACAACCCCAGGAAAATGATTTCCAACCAAAGTTCTAGCTTCATCCCAAACAAAAAGTAACTTTTGGCTGGGTGCGGTGGCTCACACCTGTAATCCCAGCACTTTGGGAGGCTGAGGGGGGAGGATCGCCTGAGCTCAGGAGTTTGAGAACAGTCTGGGCAACACAGTAAAACACCATCTCTACTAAAATAAAAAAAATGAGCCAGGTGTGGTGGCGTGTGCTGGTAGTCCCAGCTACTTGGGAAACTGAGGCAGGAGAATTGCTTGAACCCGGGAGGCAGAGGTTGCAGAGAACCGAGATTGCACCATTGCACTCCAGCCTGGGAAACAGAGGGAGATTCCATCTCAAAAAAAAAAAAAAAAATTGTCAAAATGTTTTTAAACCACAGGTCAATTCCCCTGACCCCACAAAATAACATATCATTGGGGTGGTAACTCTGTTGGGCATTCCAACTTGCCCAGCTGCTTGAGCCCCATACAGGTAAGGGAAGGAAACATTAGGTCTTATTAGTTATGTGACCCTAGCAACCAGATGCTTTGATGGCAGCTTATCTGAGCTCCACTGATCGTTTGAATATGAGTTGGAAAACGCAGCCATTCGTTTCCTGCCTGCCCACATCTGAGCATGTTAAAATGCCATAGAAACCACAAAGGAAGGGGCAGGACACAGTGGATCACACCTGTAATTCCAGCACTTTGGGAGGCCGATGAGGGTGGATCACCTGAAGTCAGGAGTTTGAGACCAGCCTAGCCAAGATTGTGAAACCTCATCTCTACTAAATACAAAAATTAGCTGAATGTGGTGGCACACGCTTATAATCCCAGCTACCCAGGAACCCAGGAGATGGAGGTTACAGTGAGCAGAGATCATGCCACTGCACTCCAGCCTGGGCGACAGAGTGTGACTGTCTCAAAACAAACAAACCAAAGAAACCACCAAGGAGGGAAAAATATATTTATCCGAGTTTCACTTATTTATTCCAAGTTTTTAAGTGTCCTTTCTTCCATAGAGCTTCAGAGTGATGATAATGTACTAGAGGCTGCTGTGTTTTCCAGCCTGAGCTCCCATCCTCTGAGGGTCCTGAGCGACAGTGGATGGATCCTGGAGCCCTCATGAAAGGAGGGAGTAGTCCCTTGGTGAGGACACATGTGGCCCCAAACCTGGAGCTGGTGGCCAGACAACATCCACCACAGCTGGAGGACCACTTGAGAGTGGATTGGAGTAGTTAGCAGATGCATCTTCTTCTGCAGGAGAGAAGGAAGAGCTCTGGCAGTCCTGGAACAGGTTCTAGCTTCATCCCAAACTCTGTGGTTCTGTCCTCCTTTTCTTTTCCTCTGGCTGCTTGGAATCTTCCCTATTTGCCGTTGAGTCTCTAGCCGTGGCAATCAACTTATTAAAGGACTTCTTGCAGCATGTAGTCAGCCTGTTCTGTAGAAACTGGATGAAGGCACACTGCTGTCTGCACAACAATAAGCTTTTTTTCTCTTTGAGATGGAGTCTCACTCTGTCTCCCAGGCTGGAGTGCAATGGCGTAGTCTCAGCTCACTGCAACCTCCGCCTCCCAGGTCCAAGTGATTCTCCTGCCTCATCCTCCCAAATAGCTGTGATTACAGGCACACACCACCATGACCTGCTAATATTTTGTATTTTTAGTAGAGATGGGGTTTCACCATGTTGGCCAGGCTGGTCTTGAACTCCTGACCTCTGGTGATCCACCTGCCTCAGCCTCCCTAAGTGCTGGGATTACAGGCATGAGCCACCGTGCCTGGCTGAGAGCTTTCCTTATTCTAATTTCTTCTCAATTGTCTTCAACTCAAAATAATCCTTATGTCAAAGCAGCATATTTTGGGGGTGGCATGTTCTGCTACCCTTCGAATGGTAACTGAAACCATGAATGTAATGGGTTTTCTGAGTTGTCTGGGTCCTTGTACTGGAACATGAAGGTGACCTAGGGTGTCCCCAGTGACACCTACCCTTCCGGTCACTGACTACCTACACAAGCTGTATTCAGGGCTTTTATATTTTTCCCTAGAAACAGAAAGACAGAAATGAGATGTCTGCATGGATGTCCGGCTGACAGGCTGAAGTGCAAAACACATACCCTCCCCCGACAACTCCATAAGAGTGGGGAAGATCAGCTTCCAGAAAGATTTAAATGCTGTGAATATAGAGAGGCTTCAGGAACCCAAAGGTATAAACTTCAGGAGAACAAACCTTCCCCTTCTTATTCAGTAAAGCCTGAGCTCACATCCTACCAGAGACTTTGCAACCTACAGGAGTTTGCTATAATAGCAGAAGGAAAAGGTCGGTAATGCCCATATATAGTAAAACAAACAAAAACTACAAAAACAGGACCAGGAAAAGATATGGAACATGTGGAAAGATAGAACCAGTCAGGAGCGGTTTACATTTCTGACCAAACTGCATTTCACAGTGGCCAGCGATAAGCGGGACCCAACAACGTCTATGTGAATGACTAGAATTCCAGCTATACAGTCCCGTGAAACTTTTCTAACTTCTATTACATAACCACAAAAAATTAGGTCAGAGTTGATCAAGCTGCAGTTATACAAGTGAGGGGGAAAAAGACAACTACTTTTATCTGAGGAATGGGAGTCTTTTTAAATGATCAGGCACAGAGAAACACTAGAAAGAGACAGCAATCACTTTCTGCAGCCCCCTTTTCAGCTATGTATTCTCTTTTTTTTTTTAGGATGGAGTCTCACTCTGCTGCCCAGACTGGAATGCAGTGGCGCAATGTCGGCTGACTGCAAACTCCGCCTCCCAGGATTCAAGCATTTCCCCTGCCTTAGCCTCTCGAGTAGCTGGAAGTACAGGAGCGCCCCACCACATCCAACTAATTTTTTTGTATTTTAGTAGAGACGGAGTTTCATCATGTTGGCCAGGATGGTCTCAATGTCCTGACCTCATGATCCATCTGCGTCAGCCTCCCAAAGTGCTGGGATTACCAGTGTGAGCCACTGTGCCCGGCCCTCAGCTATGCATTCATCTCTTAAAACTGTCTGCTATTGGTCAGCTCGGTGGCTGGAATGCAGTGGTGGGGTCTCTGCTCACTGCAACCTCTGCCTCCTTGGTTCAAGCGATTCTCCTGCCTCAGCTGCCTCAGCTTCCCAAGCAGCTGGAATTACAGGTGCCCGCCACCAGACCTGGCTAATTTTTTGTATTTTTAGTAGAGATGGGGTTTCACCATATTGGCCAGGCTGGCCTTGAACTCTCTACCTCAGGTAATCTGCCCCCCTCAACCTCCCAAAGTGCCTGGCCAAGTAAACTCTTTAAATCGTATTTAGTGCCTCAGCTGCTTCATTTTAGGTTGACACAAGGCAGTTTGGGGAATTTTTCCTTAAACCAAATGGTTGTGATCCCTCTGACTCCCGCTGTCTCTCTGGCTGTCCACGGCTCTGTCCCGAAGGAATTGGGCTTTAGATCTGGGGCGGGGTGCGGGGGAGGTTTCCGCATAGCCTGGGTCCTGAGGAAATCACGCTCTGGGCCTGCCCTCACTTAGATGGGGGAGATGAGGAAGGCTTTCTTGCTCAGTCCTCTCGGGGAGTGAGGAAGGGGGTCCTGCACCTGAGAAGGAGGGAGGTAAAGACCCCAGGACTGCAGCAGGTGTCAGCAGCTGCTTCTCCCCCGCCTCTGAAGCTTTATCACACGGTAATAAAGGTCCTGTCTCAAGATCCAGGAAGCAGTTCCAGAGATTCTGGGAGACAGGGTTCTGGAGTCACCACTGGAACTAGACAGCAAGCCACAGCCAGGGGGTAGCCACTGAGGCCCCCAGGAGATGTGGTGGGGAGTGGGGGATCACAGCTGAAGACAACAGGCCCTGACCAGCAGTTTCCAAGAAGGGTGGCATGTTAGGAGGGAGGAGGAAGGTGGTCCCAGTTGAGGTGGCCCCCGGTGTCCCTCTCCCCACAACTTTCCTCAACCCAGACAAGTCACAGGGTATACAGCTCGCAGCCTGTCCCTTCCCGGCAGGTTTGGAAACAAGAAAAAGTTTGAGATTAGCACCCAAAGGCAGTTGCCCCAGGAAAAGGAGGAGGGTCACAGGGTGGTGTTGGCCAGTCTAAGCCCCGTGGAGGCTTCCTAAGATCCCTGGGGACCTGAAGCAAGGACAGTGCCCACCTCCTTGCTGAGGAACAGATGCCCCAGGCCCTAAGGATTCCTCCTTCTTTTCATGCCATCACTTCTTATTTCCCAAGATGTCTGATACTCACGGGAGGGGCTTCAGGTCCTCCTCGGTGCCCCCTGCAAGCCTGTGAAAAGATGAAGCAACTGGGGGAGGGTGCTGGTGGCAGAGGTCACTGGCAGCCATCCCCCACTCCCGCCTGGCCCAGGGCTGCCACAGGACTGAACCAGTTCACCGGAGTTTAAAGGGTAAACGTGTGGGAAAGGGGTGGGCAAAATGAGCCTGGGTAAAGGAAGGAGGGAGAAGGGCCAGTGCAGGGGAAAAAAATCAGAGCAAAGGAGGCCAGAGGTGGGGGAGGAAAGAGGCTGGTCTCCACCAGCCCTGGATGCAGGCATTGGCCCTAATGACCTCTGACTTCCATTCTGCAAACAGATGGGAGTTTAAGTTCAGCCCTGTTTCTGGGCTCTGGGAGGGGGGGACTCCCAGCCAGGCTCAGCCTGGTCAGAGACATGTAGGGATGGGAGCTGGGTTCTGGGTTCTCGGCTCTGAAAAGCAGGAAGAGGCTGTGCCTGGGTCAGTGTGTCCTGGAGGAGTGGGCCTGGCCTCACTGGACACTGGACAGTCAGCAGGTGGGGCTGAAGGAGAGATTAAAAATGAAAAAGCAAAACAAATGAAAAACCCAAACCAAAACCAACATACACATACAAAACAACCAGGGAACTAAGTTTACTTTTAGCCCCAAGGAAAACAATCCATTGGACCCAAGTCCCTTTAAAAACAAGGAACTCGCCAGGCACAGTGGCTCACGCCTGTAATCTCAGCACTTTGGGAGGCCGAGGTGGGTGGATCACCTGAGGTCAGGAGTTAAATACAAGCCTGGCCAACATGGTGAAATCCCGTCTCTACTCAATATACAAAAATTTGCTGGGCATGGTCGCACACGCCGGTAATCCCAGCTACTTGGGAGGCTGAGGTAGGAGAATCACCTGAACCTGGGAGGCCAAGTTGCAGTGAGCCAAGATCGCATCACTCCATTCCAGTCTGGACAACAGAGTGAGACTCCATCTCGAAAACAAAAACAAAAACAGAAAACCCAGAAACTCAAAGCCGCAGCTCCTAGTCCTGTCCCTCCCTTTCCCCCAACTCTTGACCTTTTCTGGGGGAGAGGAATGGGGGCCGGGGGGCTCTCAGCTGGACTCCTGGACCTTAACGCCTCTACTCTGCAGAGGTTTGATGTAGGTCTCCACTGGACCTCAATTTATCTAGGCGTTGCTTTTAAAAAGAAAGTTGAAACCCACGATGCACTGAACTTACTCTACAAAACCAAACCCCTGGGTTCTGCTGACCCTGTTCACTTCCTTCCCTGTGGATCCTGAGCCCCTGTACCAATTTTTATTCATTACCCCAGGAAGGTTGATTGGATAAAGTTCGGGGGTTTAAAAATAATTATGTTCTCAGTGGGAGGTTGTGCCTTGCCCAGAGGATGCCTGCCCACAGTCTCAGCTATAGCCTCCTTCCTGCTGCCTTTCCAGCTGGGCGGCCTGGCCCTCCAGGCTCTCTGCCCACCACCCATGTCTGTAGAGACACTTGCAGTAGGTGCAACCTCCAATGACTTCCTGTAGACTGGCTGAGGGGCTGCCTTTAACAGGGCTTTGCGGGGCCTGAGTTCACTTAGGCATCTGTGGGATTCTCTGCACTCCCCTTTTGGGGGTGAGGTGGAGGTCAGCAATTGCCGGCACCCCTGCCCCTGCCTCAGGTCAAAGGAGTTTTCCAAACAGCTGTCAGGAGACCAAGCCCAAGCAGCAGGCAGCAAAAGTAGGCTGTGACTTTGACCTTCCAGGCCAGTGCGTCCAAGGAGAGCACAGAGTGATGCTGCCGAACTCCAGCAGCATCGCAGGGACTCGGCTGACCTCAGTCTGTCTCACCTCACGGGTGCTCCCTGTTGCTCTTACGAAATAGAAAATCAGGCCCTGCCTGCGGGTCTTGATCCTCAGATCATCGCGCCCAGGCACCTGAGGATAGTTAGAATTGCAGGCAGAGGAGATCCTGAGTGCAGTAATCCCTGGAAATAACAGAAACGCCAGGGACCAGTCCAGATCCTCAACAACTGTGAAATTAAGAAAGCTCAAGCAGAAATTTCCAGGGAACCAGGCACCATCTGTGTGCCAGGGCTGGGGGTAGAAAACGGACCAGGTCTGTCTCTGACAGGTTGAGCATGTGGAGTGGGAAGGAAGGATCTGGAAGGCCAGGAGGATGGAGGGGACTGCAGGGGTGGGTGGGAGTGGATGGGGCCGGCTTCAGCCTCCTCCTCCCACTGCCCACTTCACCCCCAGGAGCCCTTTGTGACGGGAAAGCCCCAGCTTTGTGATGGGGGCTGGGTGCTGTGTGATGTGGGTGCTGGGTACTGATCCCCTGCCCCACTCCCTGGAAGATGCATTTCATCCTCTTCTTTGTGTATAGCCTGGTGATCCTGACCTTCTTACGCCCCAGCATTCCCAGGGAACCGTCCTCAGGGCCTCATAGAAAGAGGAATGGCAGGAAGGTAAGGAGCCCTCAGCCCACACCCAGCACAGAATGATTCTATTTTTCCTGCTCTTTTCCACGTTCCAAATCAACCAGAGGTGTTTCTGTGATGGGAAATCGCATCATCCCTCTAGGGATAGCAGAGCAGGCAGCGGTTGGAGTGAGCACAGCATTTCCATCCCAAGCTCCCACACCGTCTGTGGGGGGTGCACGGGAGTCGTCACGGCAAAAACAAACTCCAGGACTCAGCAGCGAGGACCCAGTCATGAGAGGGGTGAGGTCTCCGTGGGAGGACAGGCCCTGAACGCCAGCTCATCAGCCGCCTTCCTGGGCAGGTACCTCGGGGCCCAGCCTCTGTGTGGGGTGCTCTGGGGGCTGTGCAGAGCCCCCGAGAGCCTCTCCCCTGAGACTGGAGTCACCTCTGGCCTCCTCGGAAGCAGAGTCCTCCCTGCCAGTTCAGAGGCGCCTGCAGGACACAAATGTGTGTGTTTCCCGAGCAGCGGAACAGGCACTGAAGACGCCCAGGGTGGGTCTCATGCAGAAAACCCCTCTGTGCTGTTCAAAGAAGGAAACCAGAAAAGGTTATTATGCACTTTAGAAATGAGTGAAAGGAAAGAGCACACAGGGCTCTGTGAGCTGAGAAAGTGTGTCATTCACAAGCGCTGTTGGTCTGCAGCTGTGGGGACAGGAGCCTGAGACCCGGCTGCGCCCTCACTCTTTCTTGTCTCTCAGGGTCAAGCTGAAGTGAGGGGCTGGCTCAGGATCAGAAATAAAAAGATAGATCTGACAGGTAAGGCTCTGAGGGTCTCAGGAGCCCCTAGAGGTGACAGCTTCACCTGTCCCTAGGAATGAGCTGCAGGTCTCCAAGGAATTCATTTACAGAGGCCTGAGGGGGAAGCTCCTAGGAGTGAAATTGGAACTTGAGATCCCTCTCCATGGGATGAAGCCATGGGGGTCCAGGAAGCAGGTGTTACCCAGGAGGGGAAAGTGTTAGGGAGGGGACCAGTGACCTCCTGGATATGCAGGAAGGGCTCCAGGTCCATGCGGGAAGCTGTTTAACTTGGCTAAGGCTTTGAGTCTGCTCCTGTCCTCTCTCCTCATGAAGTGGTTGTGACCCCCATGAGGGGATGTGTCGGGAAGCACTCAGTAAATGACAAAGCACTGCCCACTGGGCACCTGGGTATCATGCTTGGGCCACGTGGCCTTGGACACAGATACTGGGGCTCCAGGGTCTAATCCTCTCTTCTGGGGTCTCCCCTAAGAGCACGTGCACTCAGCCTCCTGTAAGTCCCAGTTCCCCTCCCTCGCCACCATAACCCATTCCTGCTTTCCAGCTTGCCGAAGTCTCTTGAAGAACTGGGGAATGCTCAGGTCTACACTTTCCTACTGGAAAAGTGAGGCTCTTTCCCCTTCTTTCTCATGTATGTCCTCCTTCTTACCAGGGCTTGGGGCTGATGTGGGAGGGGGGAGGTCACAGCTGGGATATCACTAAAGCCCTGGGGCAGGGGTAGGCAGAGCTTTGTGAAGTCAGCGTGGGGGCTCTGGAGGGGCGTGGGCAGCGGGTGTGCAGTGCTCCCAGCTGCAGCCTGTGGCTCCTGTCTGCTGCAGGTGCCTGAGGAAGCTCCCCTGGGGACAGCAGGTCCCATCACCTTCCTCGCCAAGACCGACCAGGGCCAGTGTACAAACGAGCACCTGCTAGGAACCACCGGCCATGTGGGAGGCATAGGAAAGCTTTTCCCACCAGCTCGTCCCCACAGGCTCCCCCAGCTCCTCTGGCCTCCATGCCATCACCAGACCCGAAGACCTCCGTAGAGTCCTTTGAGGCCCTGTCATCCTTGAGCACCTCCCAGCCACCGGAGCCTTTGCATCCCCTGAAGCACCCTTCACACCGGCCACATGTGGGCACTCTATCACCAGACCTGGCCACCTCTGTAGAGTCCTTTGAGCCTCCGACATCCCTGAGCTCCTCCCAGCCACCAGCTCAGTTTCATCCTCTGGAGTGTCCTTCACACCCTCCACCTGGGCGTTCCCCTCCCCAAACATGGAGCCCTGACTGTGTGTCCTGGTCTGACTTAACCCTCTCCGATCCTCACACTGACTCCATGGTTTGCCCAATGTGCACACGGCTGGTGGCTGCCTTCTACCCCTCGAGTGATCTGTGGACTTGGTCGTCACAGTGATCCTGACCTAGGCCTCTCCTGGGGGCAGGAAGCTGCTAGAGCCCAGTGCCCCTGCACCTATTCACAGCGTTCATTCCAGCAGCCTCGTTTTCCCCACCACCCATCAAAGGCTTCTTTCTAGGGAGACCCCCATACGCAGGCAGATGGAGGAGGAGGCACCAATTTCCTCAGCCTGAACATGCCAAGCTTATGGGTGCACAAGACACCAAAATCCCAGACACTCCCATGGACACTGCACATCCAACATCCACTAAGGGTTGGCATCTCCTGAGGACATCTTAGAGACCCATCTCTTCCTGATCCAGGCACCTCACAGATAGAAGCACGTGTTCTGATGGATTGGGAGAGGCGAAGGTGGGGTCCAAACCTTCATTCCCTGGAGCCCATAAATCTCAGGAGCGGCTTGGCCCCTGCCGCTCCCATGTCCACCTTTCCCTCCTCGGCTGCCTGTGGATCTGGGGTCTGCTCTGTAGCCCAGATTCCCAATTTCTTGAAAGATAAAGAAAAAGTGAAGGTGATAACAAAATAGTCAGTCCCTCCTCTCATGGTCCTCTTGCTGCACCTCACCTGCATGTCAGGAAAGCCAGAGGGTCCTGAGAGGGACCCTGACTGCTGACATTATGGGCGCTCAGAAGCCCCTCAAACTGGACAGAGGCAGGTGGTCTTCTCAGCCCCTCATGTGCAGCCTTGTGGGCAGAACCTGGCACGGACATTCCAGGCCAGAGAGCCAACCTAGAGCAGAGTTAAGTCCCGCAATGGCCAGCCATGAGCCATGGGAGGAGAGTGAAGTCTGTCCGCAGGAGACCCCAGCAGTGACAGAGTCATGGGGGGTTCACCACAGGACCTCAGTCTGTAATGGAGAATCACTGTGGAGATGGTGGAGGCCGAGGAGAAGCTCCCACTTGGGATGTCACCTTGTTAGCCAGTGCGATGGCACACCCAAGCTTTTCACGTGGATTTGAGGAGCTCAGGGGGTCTGGGCACCCTTAAAATCTCCCCCACTGTCTAGAATTTTTCTTACTCATGATTTGGGAAAGCTATCCCTCAATGCACAAGTTGGCAGTGAGCTGGAGCTCACAGTGGAGTAGAGTCAGAAGCATCCTCCAGGCCCGGCCTCTGGCATCCTCCAAACTATGACACCGGCATCGTCCTGGAAGAAGATGCCCCTGAAGTGCTCCTCACCTCCGTCCTCCTGGCCTCACAGGCCTCTCTGTCCAGTTCCCAGAGCATGTCCAGTGGTGACACGTCAGCTTCACAAAGTCAAAGCTTCTGTGACCTCTTCCCGAGGGGGAGGGAGCAGCGAGGGGCACCACGAGCTCAGGATGCCGAGGGAGACTCAGAGTGTGATGTTTGGCCTCCTATCAAGAGGGTGCTAGAGGAGGCCCAGGCCAGGGGAGCAGGGACATAGGTGTGTAGGACCCAGGACCGTCCTAGCCAGGGCAAGGAGCTACCCTGCCAGGTCTGGGAACCAGGAGTCCCTAAGAAGCAAGACCTCCCAGCTCATGCCAAATAATGAAGGGCAGGTTCCTCCAGAAAGCCCCCTTAGGCACACGGTGAGGCAGTCTCTGCAGGGGATTTTCCCCAGTAAAGACACAGGGCCGGAAGGTCCCTGCAGAAAGAAAAGCCTGCGCCGGAGGAAGACCAGTCCCACTCAGAAAGTTTATGGACAGTGGGAGGGCTGCAGCCCAGGAGCTCAGGATGGCTGTCGGGGGTCCTGGGGACAGCTGCAAAGGGAGGCTCCAGGCCCAGGTGGGTAGGTGTGCTAATGCTACGGGGGTCCCTCCCACCCAGAGCAGAGGAGAGTGATGAGATCCAGAACCGCCACGAAGCTGCCCCCATGGGCCACGGCTGTCCTATCAACAGCAGGCTAACCAGATACAGGGGGCAGCAATTAGGTTTCTCACCAGGGAGCCTGTAGGGGGGACCTCCCCCTCACCCTAGTTCCTTCACTGCACCTGGTTTCATAACTGGGTCATAACCGAGACCCTTTGGGATGTGTGGGGGACAGCAAATTCTGTGGAGACCTAGGGCCCTACCTGCCCCTCTGACATGACTCTGTGTGTCTGTGTCATCTGAGGGGATAGGGAGGGTGAGCGTGGGATGTGGGAGAGGAGCCATCGAGGCTGTCGCTCATTTCCTAAGGTGGCATCCCACAAGGCTACCCGCCTGGCCTCTGGTGCTTCAGAAAGGGTGCCGGGAGGACATCAGGAGAGCCGGGACCAGGGTCCTGCCAGGACCCTGGTCCCGGCTCTCCCGCTTGTCTGGTGACTATCCTGGAAGTAATGGTGACCATTACCTGCACAGGACAGGCCTGGGCCACATGGTAGGTCTCAGGCTCTCGGGCTTTGCCTGCCCAGAGGCTGGCAGGGAGGAGGCATCAGAGGGATCAGGATGTGTGGGAGCTGACCTCCATGGGGCGGGGCCCTGCACTCTCCCTCCCAGCATGCCATCCTCCTGGTGTTCCGGGGATGGCAGGAGCCCAGGCAGGGCCAGCAGGAGCCCTTCCCCAGAGGGATCAGCACTCAGGGCCTCCAGCCTGGGGAGAGCCCTGTGTCTGGAGGGGCCTGGGAGGCCAACAGGGATAAGCCTGTGCCCCAGTCATGGCCAGACCTACTTGGGGGACCTGGAGGGCACCTGGTAGAGGGGTGGGCGCAGGGCTGCTGGTGCCCAGGCTGCTCCTGGAGCCATATCCTGCTTTGGGTGGGGACCCACCAGGCTCCAGGGTGGGCCCAGCAGCAACAGGCCCCTGGGGCGTCTGGGACTTGCAGCAGAGGAACCACAGTAAAAGACCCCACAGAGACCCCCACTGAGACCTGCAGAGACCTCCACAGAGATAACATACGGAGGCCCCTGAACGAGATAGCAAAGACATCTGTTTCCTGAAAACAGAGACCCGCACCAAAAAAGCTCCCACAGAGACCTCCACAGAGACTTCATATCCATTCTTAGGAACCCAACCAGCCACCCTGGGCCGGGTCTTCCTCAAGGGTCTGAAGGCGCTTAGCAAACTGGCCACACGGGAGGGAGAGTAACAGCTGCAGCCTCCCTCCTGTGCTCAAAGGCATTTTAATGTTGTATCTATTTTGCCACAATAAAAAATGTTTAAGGAGCAATGGTAAGCCAAGTTGGTAAAGCTGTGGGTAGATTTCATAAAGCATTGACAAGTCAAAGAAAATAATCCCCAGCCGCATACACAAAGTGAAGCTTTACCGCAGAGAGCAGAGCCCCAGCCAGGCCAGGAACAGGCAGAGACGCTGGCTGTGTCTAGGCCAAGAGCAGGCCCATCCTGGTGCACACAATCAAGTGTTCAGGACAGTTTATTAAAGTTAAAGAAAGAGAAAATACAACCTTTGTGTTAGTTTCCTGTGACTTCTGTAACAAGCTACCACAGGCCTGGGACTTCACAGCAACAGAAACTTGTCCCCTCACAGTCCCGGGGGTCAGAACACAGGACTATGCTCCCTCCTGAGGCTCCCAGGGAGGAGCCTGCCTGGCCTCTCCCGGCCTCCAGCGGCTGCCCTGGCATTCCTGTGCTGTGGTTGTGTCTCTAAGACCTGCTCCATTTTTCACAGGGCCTTGTCACCCACCCGTTAGGTCTGGATGGAAGCACCCTTGGCTTCTCTCTTTAAGGCATTCAGAGCCCGCCTGGATGACTTGGGATATACCCCTTTTCTCAAGGTCCCCCACAGTCACCTCTATTGCCATACAAGGTGATGTTCACGGGTTCCAGGGCTTAGACATGGATGTATCTGTGGGAGCCGCAGTCTGCCTACCAGAACTTCCAAGTCATTCGAAGAGGAAGGGGAATATAGAAAATTGAATCTCTCTACTAGAAGTTAGGAAAGGAGAAAGAAAATAGAAGTTTAGAAAAGCCAGGAAAAAAAAATTAAGTGGTGGAAATAATTCTCAGAGATCAATAAAAGCAATAACCATAAATGTCCTGAATAGAGCCTGTCAGATTGGACACAAAATAAAATCTAGCTAGACGTTGCTTACAAAGGTCACGGTGAAGCATAGAAAGGTAGAAGGCAGGAGGGTGTGGGAAATCATGCAGTGTCAATGCAGATGGGAAGAAAGCCTGGGTGGCAGGCTCAATCTCCAACCTAGACTTAAAGACACAGAGTCCCTCAGAATGGAGACTCCCAGATGATGACACAGACAGCCTGTGAGGGTCAGTGAGTCTTAGCACGTGACCAGCTTTGTAACAGAAAAGGCACTCCCTTAAGGCTGTGTGGGGTCCAATCCAGCCTGGCTCTGGAAGGACAGCTTCGATCCATCCTCCCATAGTGGTGGGATGGGGGACCTATAGGGGTGTGGTGGCCCTCGCCCAGGCTAGGGATCGTACAGGGAGGGCTGGAGGGACCTGCTGTGATCAAGAAGTTGGGAACTGCCTAAACTGTCTTCACAGCCTGTGTGTCCAGAGGGAAAATCCAAGCCATGGTTGCCGAGGACAAGGCTGGGTAAACAGGGAGCTGGTCTCCAGGAGATGGCAGCCATGCTGCAAGAAAGCCTGGGAGGGCAGAAATGCACAAGAAGGGGCGGGCTGGAGCCTGGCTGGTGCTGCTGTCCTGGGCTTGGGGGGAACACTGCTCCTTTCTCTGGGAGCCCTGAGGCCTCAATTGGAGGACAAGAGGTGGATGTGCTGGTTCCTGAGGCCTGGGCAGCATGAACTGTGCATGGAGCCAGGTTTCATCTGAGCCCTCACAGGCCTGGCCTTTCCCTGCCAGGGACGTGCCATTTTCCGCCTCAGCAGCCTCTGTCTCTCAATCCTGAGCCCTCAGGGACCCTGTCGAGGAAGCAGGAATCCCAGACCCAC
Source organism: Ateles fusciceps (assembly GCA_036589455.1). NCBI lineage: Eukaryota > Metazoa > Chordata > Mammalia > Primates > Atelidae > Ateles > Ateles fusciceps. Next base: position 656,643 of record JAZHEH010002583.1, read on the forward strand.
CCTCCAGGACCATGCAGGCTGTCCCCTGCAGTCAGAGAGCTTCTCAGGGCCAGTTTCCTTTTTAAGACTAGAGCCTCTCCAAGTTCACCTACACCCTCACCACACACACACATACACATGCATACACACATGCACACACACACATGCACACACACATGCACGCACACACACGAGCATGCATGCACACAAACGTGCACACACGCATACAAGCATGCATGCATACATGCCAGGATTTTAAACATAAATCAACAAATCTCAGTACTCACCAGAACTATTTCACTATTTAAGAGCCTGTATCAACTGCATGTGAAGGCCATTCTGTCTGGGATCTTATACTAAATGTGGAGTCTCCGTGTGGGGGGTCTCTCACCAGGGCATGGGGAGCCTCTTTATTCAAGGCCATCCAACTTCCCCCAGCCTCATGCCCTGGGCACTCCCACAAGCCCCTGATGGGCCCCAGCAAAGGACGAGGTCCTTTTCTGATGGCAGAGGGTCATCCTCCCCACCCTGAGGCCCCCACTCTGCCTCAACTTCCTGGTACAAAGCCTGGACTGACCCCAGAACCCAGACTGGTGGACCCCTCCACTACCTTCAGCAGCTAGGAGCCAGTGAGAGTGGGGGAAAACCACACCACCCCCAAGAGGGGCAGGCAGCAGGGTGGTCTAGGGGTGGGAGGGAAGCCTCTGGAGCCAGACTGCCTGGGCCATACCTCTGACCGGCCATAGAACCCTGGGCAGCCAGCTGACCCCTCCCAGCCCCAGTGCCCTCATCTGGTAGCAGCTAATGGGGACACACCTGGGCAGGGTCTTGGTGTCACATCCATCACCAGGGCAGGTTGTCAAAGCACACCATATGTGTCATCAGTTATGGGCCGTATAGCCCACTTACAGAGGAGGAGGGAGGCTCAGGTGTGAAGGACATGCCCAGGGGACACGGTACTGAGTGGCCCCATCCCCATCCGGGCCACCCAGCCACAGCCTGTCCCCCAGGGACCCCCAGTCCACATCAGTGGAAGCTGGAGGATGAAGGCCTCCTGGGCCTGGAGTCTCAGAGCCTGTGCTGGTTAATTTCACGGGTCTGTTTGACTGGCTCAAGGGGGCAGACATTTGGCCAAACATTATTCTGGGTGTGCATGAGGGCTTCTGGGTGAGACTAACACTTGAGCCAGTGGACTGCAAAGCAGACAGCCCTCCGAAGTGTGGGTGGCCCCACCCCATCCACCGCAGACCTGAACAGAACACAAAAGCTGGGTAGGAGAGAATTCATTCTGCCTGGCTGCCCTGAGCTGCAGCTTGGTATTTTCCAGGCTTTGGACTAGAACCAAAGCACTGGCTCCTCATGGGTGCCGAGCCCTTGGCCTCTAGACTGGGAGAAACTCCATCAGCTCTCCTGGGGCTCCACCTGGCCAGCTGCGGATAGGGGGACTTCTCAGTGCCACTGTCTCATGAAGCAATTCCTTATCATCCATCTCCTTTTATAAACACACATACACCCTATTGGTTCTGTTCCTCTGGAAAATCCTGACTAATGCAGGGCCTGAAAGAGGGGCATGGCCTGAGGCTGCTGCACCCAGGAAGGATCTGCATTCCCTCTGCTTCCAGGCAGGGCCTCTCGTTGAGAGCAGGACGGCTGTGCTTCCTTGGCCGGCACTTGGGGTCTGTGAGGTCGGCAGCTGTGGGTGGAGGGAGCTGACCCTGCAGTCTGCACCACTACGGAGAGAGGGCCCCTGGGCTAAGGATCCAACCGGTGCTCTGGGCTCTTTAGTTTTAAGCCAGGCATGGGACAAACCTGGCCCTTTTGTGGAGGTCAGCTGTCTGCATTCTAGCTTTTCGGTCACCACCTAATGTTTGTCTAATACGAGCTGCCTCAGACACTGTGCTGGGCTCTTTAAACCCTACGAGGAGACTGTAAAGTTATCTTAGCAGCCCCAGGTCTCCAGTGCCTTCCCAGGGCCCTAGGCCAGTGTATCCCCAGCCCCCAACACCCCTCACCTGCCCATGTCTCTTCCTAAAGGAGCCCCCCCAGGTACTGGAGCTCAGCACTGAGGGCTCACCGCAGCTGGCAGTGGCCCCAAGGGCTGGCTTTGTGGGACTGTTGGACACCACCTATCCCTGAGCTGTGACAACACGAGAGCAGGAGCTTGAACAGGGCCTGCCCAGCCACAGGGCCCCAGGGGAGGAAAGCCCCAGCTGACCTCCCAACTGCTGTCCCTCTAGATGGGGACATTCTGACTGGTATGGCCCTGGGCCTACCCTGTCCCGCTGTTCAGCCCACCTTGCCAGCACATCAACCCCAGAGCCCCTGGCTAAGCAGACACAGGGCAGGGTGCTGGGTGCTCTTCCCAGCCTATGCTGCAGACACCAGGGCTCTGGGCAATCCTGCCTGGTTGGACTGTCAGCACCATGAAGCAGGGCCAGCAAGAAACCCCAGATCCTTCAAGTGCAGCCTGCTTGGCCTTTGGAGCAGGGGAGGCGTTGAATCAGGGGGGGGGTGCCTAGGAAACTCCAAAGCCATTTCTGCCAGCTTGGTTAAAAAGCTGGTAAGGAAAAGACACTAGCTGAGGTGCTTCTCAAGCAATTGTGTGGGGTCTTTGGACAAGATCAATCTGTGCTCACCATTTCCAGCCAAATTGTTCAGAGTGGAGAAGCCCCTCTCTTTTCACCACCATCCCCAGCTACACATTTTTAAGGTATCTTTGGATTTTTATCCTGTCTGGGTACGTAGAAGAGTTTGAAAAACAGACCCGTTGGAGGAACATTGCTTTCTGAAGCTTTTGTTTTACTCTGGCTCATTTGTTTCTCCTTGTGTTTGTTTAACTGTTTGCAAACTTGGATAGTTATTGGGAGAAGCTTTCTGAGCACAGAGAATGTAGGTGAGATTAATTTTGTTCCCTAAACAAATCTATTCCTGTGACAAAAAACAATTTACCTTAGGCTTATAAGTGTTTGGGCTGGGTGCGGTGGCTCACGCCTGTAATCCCAGCACTTTGGGATGCTGAGGCGGGCAGATCATGAGGTCAAGGAATGGAGACCTTCCTGGCCAACATGGTGAAACCCCGTCTCGACTAAAAATACAAAAATTAGCTGGGCGTGGTGGTGCATGCCTGTAGTCTCAGCTACTCAGGAGTCTGAGGCAGGAGAATCGCTTGAACCCAGGAGACAGAGGTTGCAGTGAGTCGAGATCGTACCACTGCACTTTAGCCTGGGTGACAGTGAGACTCTGTCTCAAAAAAACAAAAACAAACAAACAAAAACAGTGTTTGGTGAATCAAATTAATTGCGTCAACTAAATAAAATGACTTTTGTCCAATACATATAGATGTTCTATCAAGAAGACAAATGAACTCAGTAGCAGAAGTATCTCTGTGGGTGAAATGCATAATAATGTAATTACTTGGCCAAGAAAATGCTAACTTGCTTTAATCATTCTGTCCACAGTATAATGTGAAGTGATTTAGTGGGTAAAATGAATCCACTTACGAATTGTTTTATGTTCATGATGTAGCCCTTTGGTGGAATGTGAATTGATAATAATAATTTTATGGGCAAATGATTTTTCAATTGAAACAACTTTTCACAGACAATGTGGGAGTGTTACAAATGACTCCCAATAACTGCGTGCCAAGTCACAGGCAGAAAGGGCGATCACCTGTAATCACTAAGCCTCAATCCAAAAGGCTCAAAACTCAAAAGGTGAATTATTTTAATCAAATTTGTAATTTCCTTTCACCCCAATTGAGAAGTATTTGCTTCCTGCCTTTACTGATGCAATAACAAAAATTAAATCTAGCGACCAACCCACCAATCACCAGCAGCCATGTTTTCTTCCTGTGCCTTACCTGACTAAGGCTGTATTGTTCATTAATAAGCACTTAAACCAGGGTGATATTTTCTGCTTTCTAACATGGACTCTATTATCTCTAGGGCAATGATTACTACACCCATGAAAATGAAATGAGTCATTATAACATAGTGGTTTTTAATTTGAAAGCTATGGTGAAGAAAAGAATGTGTCTACCTGGGCTAATGGTCATAATTCCTTTTTAGAAAAGTGCAATTGCTGTCCAGTTATAACTTTGCTGTTCCGAAGTCGTAGGTGCTTGGAAACAGCCCCTTCCATAATGAGTTCACCTTGGTAGGGAGAAGAGCTGTGCCCTCAAGCAGCCCTGTTTGTTCTCTGCATGAGGCTGGTCACAGGAGTGAAGGGCCCCGGGTGCTCCCCCTCTGCCCCTGACCTTCCCAGAAAGGCTGGTGGCTTGGCCACTGCTTAATGTCCTTTCCTTCTCAAGCGAGGCAGCTTCATTGCTGTCTGTTGAGATTTCTATGTTCTTTCCAGTTTCCTTTTCTGGAGGCTACACCCACTGGAAATGAAGCAAACATCATTTAAGGCTATACAGAGAAGGGGAGGTCATGTCAGAGATGATGGTAGTTAGACAAAGGTAGCAGAATGGCGAGGCCAGAGATTAAGTCACTAGAGCTGGGCTGGGAAGAAGCTGGCTCTGCTGCTCCTGGCTGTGTGATCTGGAGCCATTCACTTTGTCATTCCAAGCCTGCCTTCCTGCATCTAAAGAGTAGAAATAAAATAGTACCTACTTGGGCGGGCGCGGTGGCTCATGTCTGTAATCCCAACACTCTGGGAGGCTGAGAAGGGGCAGATCGCCTGAGGTCAGGAGTTTGAGACCAGCCTGGCTAACATGGCAAAACCCTGTCTCTACTAAAAATACAAAAATTAGCCGGGTGTGGGGGTGGGTGCTTGTAATTCCAGTTACTCAGGAGGCTGAGGCTGGAGAATTGCTTGAACCTGGGAGACAGAGGTTGTAGTGAGCCAAGATCATGACACTGCATTCCAGACTGGACAACAAGAGCAGAACTCTATCTCAAAAAAAAAAAAAAAAAAATGCTTACTTGTAGAGTATGGAGAATATTGAATTAGACATGCCCAGAAAGCACTCACACACAGTCATACTCAGTAAGCGATGGCTGTTTCTGTCACTGCGGTCACTCCCACTCAGCCAGGCCCTGGGCATCATTTGATGGGGGAAATAAGAAAAGATACATAAGGTACAGCCCTCCTCTCAGGAAGCATGTGACCTAGATGGGGACTTATTGATATGGTGGGGTGAAAGATTCAGGGGTATTTGCTCTCTTCTGTTTTAGGTTAAACCTCAACTTCTTGTTTTGGGGACTCACTGAGGTTTCTGACTGCAGTCACAGCTCTCAAATTTCCTTCTCCTCCTTTTTCAGGGCAGTCAGAACCCCTCAGTGACAGTTGCCCCCTGCTTGCAGCACTGCACATGCCCATGGGAAGAATACCAGGGCATTGCTCAATGTATCCAAGTTGAGTTTTCCTCTCAGCTAACTGGTGAACAGCCTTCTCTTCTCCAGCCTGGTTCACAATTTGTCCAATCCAAGATCAGAGGCGGGGCTGCTTGGGCCCAGGGAGCTCCTTCTGAAGACAGCTCCTCAGCCTTAGCCTGAAGTCTCCCTTTGCACAACACAGCTGGGCCCCTGGAGCTGGGTGGGGCAGGCAGCAACCCTCCTGTCTTCTCATAAAATCACATGATGTGGGAGGGAGACACTCTTCTCCTCTCAGTCCAATGAGCCAGGCTTTGCGTCTCTCTGGCCACCATGATTAGTTCCAGCAAGGGGGCATGACCAGTGTGTCCACTTCCAGATGGTGATGGGATGACAGGTGGCTTTCTATTCTGGCTGCAACATGAGCCACCTATGGGTGAGGCACTGCCCTGCCTTGTCCATACTGTGCACCCAGCAGCTAGCACAGAGCTGGGCAAATACTGCATCAGCCTGCAAACTGGCACCTTCAGTCAGAGACTTCAAAAGAGGCAAGCAGAGAGGAACAGTATGTGTCTACTCTCCTCACTCCTCAGTGCCCTGTGGTGCCTCCCTGGGAACTGACCCATAGCCCCTTTCGTTAGTTTAGATCATCAGACCTGCAGCTACCTCCACAAACAGTGGGTTCAGATGGGAGGCCAGGAGGCAGGCAGGGGAGCTGAGCAGACTCAGGGAAAACTATCACAAGCATGCTTTCATTTAATCATCACAACAGCCCTGTGAAGTAGGTTCTGTTAGCTCTATTTATAGCCAGTAACCTGTGAGAGGTTGTACAGTTCGTGAGCATCAGAGCCCAGGTTGGGACTGATTCTAAAAGCTGTTCTCTCTTCTAGTGTGCAGTGCTTAACGAGATATATTAAAATGTAAATCAACCATCCACCTACTTATTTCTTCTTCAATCACTGCAGGTTTCTCAGGTAACTGTCACTTGCCAGGGAAGACGGATACAAACATGAGCAGGACACAATCACAACACTCGAGAAGCTCAAAGGTGGCAGGACCAGGGAGGCGTTCCAGAGAAACGAATAATTTTGTACAGAATATCTTTTGAAACTTCCTTCTATTAAGGAAGATGGTTTTTAAAAACGAAATAAAAGAAAAAAACAACAGGTAGTTGTGCTTGTCAAGAAGTTACATTTCTTTTCGGGTGATCTGAAACAACTGCATTTTAGCAAATAATTATGTCAAGATGCAGAACACCGAGTTCTTAAAAACCGGCCTTTAGAGAACTGGAGAATCACAATGATGGCACAAGACTTGGTGAGCCTTTAGCTGTCAGAGCATCTGTTGGTGGGCTCCAGTCAAGTGGACCCCTTAAAAGACAGGAGAGGAGATGGAGGGGACCTGGTCAGGTCTGCTCAGAGGCTCCTCCTCTGTTCACTTTTGGGTCACTCCGGGAAAAATTTCCTATTTGAAACTGTGCTCTTGGGTAGTCATGCAATTTTTTAAAAACTGCTTTATTGAGATATACTTCACCTTATTTGTTTGTTTGAGAATGAAAAGATGGAGATTTTCATGCACACACACACACACACACACACACACACACACACACACATACAATACTTGTAATTTGTTTTTAGATTAGATAATTTTTCTTGAGAGTTACTCTTGGCCTTTGCTGATTTACTGGAAATATTTTAGCAAATGGCAAAAAAATTGTTCAAATTTAGAAGGAGAAAGGGAAGCCATTTTTACCAATTAAGCTGAGAATGAGTAGCAAATAGGTTAAAGAAACCTGAAGTCCTGATTCTGAGAAGTCGTTTTAAATTCCACTCAGTTCAATGGAGAATGCTGTACAATGCAGCTCTGAGCTGCTATGAAGCCCGGCATAGAAATGTGGCTGTCAAACACTCACATAAACCTGTGTGTGTTAAGTGCGCTCTGAATGAGGAAACCACCTAAACAGGCTTTGTGTGAGAAACAAGGCAGTTTATTCACTGGGGTGTGAGCAGGCTGAGTCTGAAAAGAGTCAGAAGTGTGTGTGGGGGGGGATAGGAGGTTGTTTTATAGGTTGGGGGTAGGTAATGGAAAGTAACAGTTTAGAGTGGTTTTTTGCAAGCTGGGGAGGGGAGGGTGTCACAGGTCCAATGTCACAAGGTTGACGTATCAGTTGAGGCAGAAACAGTGGTAGAATGTTGCAAGGTTGATTAATTAGGCCACAGGTCCAGTATCATGAGGTCAACTCATCAGTTGAGGCAAGAACAATGGTGGAATGTCTCAAGGTTGGTTAATCAGGCACTGTAGGAGGAAGCTATTCTTCTCCTTTTGTGATTTTTCTGTTACCTTAGACTTTCTGGCTCCAGGAGGCCATCTGGAGGTGTACATGTGGGTCACAGGGGTCACCATGGCTTGACTATGGTGTAGTCCATGGTGGAATCCGTTCAAAGAACCTTGCAGTGTGCATGACTCAAACTAAAAAGTTGACCAGCCTCACAGAACCTATTAAAAACCCAATTAGCAGGTCAAGAGAGGCAGTCAGAGCCTGGTGCAAAGAAGACCTTCAGTGCAGTGTGACCCAGATCTGCAGCAAAAGCACCTGTTTGCCTTAAATCAGTGTTTTGAAAAGTCAGTTACTGTCTTGGGGAAAACTGTGGAAAACTAGTGCCCCATTGGATGGTTTCTGTGCTTGCATCAACTCTCCAACCTCCCTCTGTCAGGACCAGGCTCAGGAACTAAGTGACGGCAATTTCTTTGTGACACCGTCCATAGACTGGCATGAAAGCTCAGACAAGATTCTGGTTTATGTGTTTATTTCCTGCTGATAAGGAGATAATTAGTAACTTAAAGTTCAAGTTTTCTCTTTGTTTCCTATTTTGGCTGACATGCAAAATATGTGTAATTAATTCTGTCTTTTGAATCTCATGATGACATAATCTTGATATAGAAGTCTTTACTTTTATGGTAATTTATTTTGCTTCCTCATTAATTTGTTCCAACTAACTTAGTCATCTAGTTCAGTTTTCTTCATATGCTCCATCAGTAAAGACTTTTCAGCCTGTCCTTCCACTATATCAATATTCATTTTTTTATAAATTATAAATATGTACTACTACTATCTTTATCTAATGTCTAAAGGCAAAGTTGACACTTAGGGCTTATCATTATTAATGACAGTAGATATAAAATCTGAGTGTTTTGTTCATTTTTGTTGACCTTTCTAGACCAGCTATTTAATTAGATAATCATTGTTTTTAACCTCATAATGGGGCTGAAAAGGAGCTCAAGCTGGGAGATGGAGTTCTGTCACCCCGTTTTCTTGTTGGTCCATTATGCTCATATCATCAATAGAGATGGGGCAGGCACCCCCCTCTAGGGGCCTGCTGGACCCCACCACCTCAAGCATGGAAATAAAGAAAATTCCTGAGTTTCTTCAAGGAAAATTCAAGACACCTAGTTAGCCATGAGAACTAAATGAACAACTTGACAAGCAAGAAGGTATTAGTAGCTTAAAACAATAACTGAGGATGTGAAAGTCAGGAGATGTTGGTTCCTGTAGAAACTGAAAATAATATCTGAACATATGTCCCTGAGTTGCATTTCAGAAACCCACCTCCCCACTGAGGACCCTCACCAAATGGATCCACAGTATTAGATCTGAGATAGAGGGGAACTGAGGACTGAGCTCTGACCACCTTTGTTCTAAATTACTTCCTAAGAGGCCTGGTGGTAACCTGCAAAAAACCCACTTGCTTCTGATCAGAAACTTGATTCACTTACTTGGCTTGGTTAGTGAATTTATAGATAGCGACATGTTTTTTCAACCAAACCATCATTTACCAATGGACAGGAGGCTTATGAAGATTCCTACAGAGAACTGCAGAGTGGAGATAATATTGTTTCTGAGCTGAGCTGAGGTTTGCTCATCTGGCACAGTAAGGCCAAACATCCACACTGAGGCTTTGCAGCAAGAGAAAGGAAGTCATTTATTTGCAGGGCACCAAGCAAGGAGAGACTCGCAGATTACGCCTAACACCTGACCTCCCCAATGGCTCACAGGGAAGGGTTTTTAAAGGCAGAGGTAAATTCCAGGAAAAGGAAGTACAAGCAAAATTGTAAATCAGTACTGGAGTTTATATATTGATTTAGCCTAAAAAGATGAGACTTATGTTTCAAGGAAATGGGAGTGAGATCGTGTTCTTACCTTAGTGGACATGTGGAAATAGACTTTACTTGCACACGTTGTGTCTATGTTGAGAGAATATCTCCAGACCACTGCACCTATTCACATTCATTTCTTTTACTTGTTTTTTGTTTTTGCTGTTCAAATGATTTATTTTATTTTCAAAACCATTTTTAAATTTAAATAGAATTTATTTATGTATTTTTAGTTCCGGGATACATGGGCAGGATGTGTAGGTTTGTTACATAGGTAAAGGTGTGCCATGGTGGTTTACTGCACCTACCAACCCATCACCTAGGTATTAAGGTGGCATGCATTAGCTATTTATCCTGATGCTCTCCCTCCCCTAAGCCCTGACAGGCCACAGTGTGTGTTGTTTCCCTCCCTGTGTCCATGTTTTCTTATTGTTCAGCTCCCAGTTAGAAGTGAGAACATGCGATGTTTGGTTTTCTGTTTCTGTGTTCATTTGCTGAGGATAATGGATATCGTCATCCAAGTTGAAAAGTCTTGTTTTAATAGACTAAATGAATAAATGAACACTTTTTTAGTCTTACTGCTTAGCAATGTATTTCTTCATACTCTATTATAGTTTCATTACTATTGAGCTAATATTAAAATCATGCTTTGCCTCATCACTACAGAAATGATTGCAGTAAGAGACCTAGAAATGAGGAAATTATAATTTTACTAAAGATAATATAGTATCCGGTATATTTAATGATTTGCACTTCTGTGTTTGGAATTTAACATTTAGATTTACCGACTCAAAGTAACATTTTCTTCTTAAAGAGCTGAATAATATTGGAAGTTCTGGTCAGGCAAATCATACCAGAGAAAGAAATAGAGGGCATCCAAATCGAAAGAGAGGAAGTCAAACTATTTCTGTTTGCAGATGACACAATCTTCTATCTAGAAACCCCATAGTCTCAGCCCAAAAGCTTCTTAGGCTGATAAACAACCTCAGCAAAGTCCCAGGATACAAAATCAATGTGCAAAAGTCACTAGTATTCTTACAGAGGACATCCACAGCAGTCAAGCCAAGAGCCAAATCACAAACAAACTTTCATTTACAACTGCCATAAAAAGAATAAAATACCTATGAATACAGCTAACCAGGGTGGTGAAAGATCTCTACAAGGAGAACTACAAACAACTGCTCAAAGAAATCAGATGACACAAACAAATGGCAAAACATTCCATGTTCATGGATAGGAAAAATCGACATTGCAAAAATGGCCATACTGCCCAAAGCAGTTTACAGATTCAAAGCTATTCCTGTCAAACTACCAATGACGTTCTTCACAGAACTAGGAAAAAACTATTTTAAAATTCATATGGAATAAAAAAGGAGCCTTGATGGCCAAGGCAATTCTAAGCAAAAAGAACAAAGCTGGAGGCATCATGCTACCCAACTTCAACCTATACTACAGGGCTACAGTAACCAAAACAACATGGTACTTGTACAAAAATAGACACATAGACCAATGGAACACAACAGAGAACCCAGAAATAAGAAAGCACTCCTGCAACTACCCAATCTTTGACAAACTTGACAAAAACAAGCAATGGGGAAAGGATTCCCTATTCAACAAATGGTGCTGGGATAAATGGTCAGGCATATGCAGAAGCTTAAACCTAGACCCCTTTCTTACATGTTAAACAAAAACTGACTCAAGATGGATTAAAGGCTTAAATGTAAAACCCGAAACTATGAAAACACTCCAGGACAACCTAGGCAATAGCATTCAGCATGTAGGCACAGGCAAAGATTTCGTAATGAAGACACCAAAAGTAATTGCAATAGAAGCAAAAGTTAACAAATGGAATCTAATTAAACTAAAGAGCTTCTGCACAGCAAAGGAAACTATCAACAGAGTAAACAGACAACCTACAGAACAGGAGAAAATTTTTGCAAACTACGCATCCAACAAAGGTCTAATATTCAGCATCTGTAAAATCTAAACAAATTTACAAGAAGGAAAAAACAAACAACCCCTTACAAAAGAAAACCAAATATTCATGTTCTCATTCATTAGTGGGAACTAAATGCTAAGAACACGTGGACACATAGAGGGAACAACACATACTGGGGACTATCAGAGGGTGGAGGGTGAAAGGAGGAAGAGGATCAGGAAAAATAACTAATGGGTACTAGGCTTCATACCTGGGTTATGAAATAATCTGTACAACAAACCCCCATGACACAATTTACCTATATAACAAACCTGCACATGTACCCCTGAACTTAAAAAACAAAAATTCTTTAAAAATCCATATTATGTCCAGGACCATGGAATCTGTCCATTGAAATGGATGCTTAACATTAAAGGTCCAATTAAAGTATTTCCAGAACTTAAAAAAATATATATTTTTTTCTTGCAGTTAAGTTCTATAACAGAAAAAAACAAACACAGCTAAATTTTAATATATACAATGAAATAATGTATTCATAGCATTATTTCAAACATACCATTGTCTAATAAAATATTAATAATTGTATAAGAGAGTTTAGCTATTCTTGTACCTAGTCTCAGATTTTTAAATAAGCACTTTTTAGATTAATAAATAATATGGAAGGAATGTCTGTAAGAATTTATTATCAGAATTAATATAAATGATTTCTGTCACTTCCATGCTCATAAAATTAAGAAACTCTCAAATGTCAATTCTAATTAAATATCAAAAATCATGCATAAAAATGCCATAGCTTGGAAATTGGGAAGTTACTGAATTTTATAGCAAAAAATGTATAAGCTCCTCTTTAAAAATCAAAATGAGGCCTGGCACGGTGGCTCATGCCTGTAATCCCTCAAGAGGCTGAGGCAGGAGAATCGCTTGAACCTGGGAGACAGAGGTTACAGTGAGCTGAGACTGTACCACTGCATGCTAGCCTGGGCAACAGAGAGAGACTCCATCTCAAAAAAAAAAAAATCAAAATGAAATACACTGTACTTATTCCAGAGTATATTAAAGAGCAATAAAATGAAGCAATATGAAAGCAAATAAATTAGGAAGTCAAAACAAGACTATCTGGACATTATATGGAATTATGTGTCTATTTATTATTTTAGCTCATTCAGAATATAGTGGTGTAGGCATTTTCTAGAAGCTGTATATAATCCAACAATGTGTTTCTGTTATTTTCTTGAACTAAATGAGATTTGCTATTAGATGAATAATGACTCACTTTATATAATGGCTCAAATATAATTTTATATGATACTATGTCTGAACACAGTGTACAAAATCTGCATAGGTAAAAACGATGCAGCTTAATTTTAAGTAATGAAGCAAAGCTAACAGTATTCTGCTCAGAACAAAGTTATTTTTCTTTAAATGCATTAAACATAAAGGAAATATTAGTAGGACTTGGTGAACAACAGTTGATAGTGATAATTGAAACCATCCAATCACCTACCCATATACTCTATTACAGTATATGCCATTTATCATGTAGGAAATTTCATCAAAATGCTACACTGTGTAAAATAAAACATGCTGCCTGATTTCTTTAGGGTCCTTAATCTTTATGGAAGAATTTAAACATAAACTGAAATTTAGAAAATGAATTCTGATGAAACTTGAAAAATTATGCAATATTTTAATCTCCCTAATCAGGAACTGGGGATAGACACTTAGTTACCAACCGGCTTCCTATGGGCCAGGGCTGACAGGAAAGGCAAAGCAAACATTTCGTGCCCTATCTATATAATGGAGCTGATTTTACAACTCAGATTGTTACCCATCTTTCAGTAAGCTGGGAAGAAAAATAAGGAAATATTCCTTTCTTTTTAATGTTAAGAAAGATTAAAATTGTATGTATTTACCATGTAGGACATGATGCTTTGAAGTATACATACATTGTGGAAAGACTACATCTAGCTAATTAGCATATGTGCTACCGCACGTTTTCATTATTTTTGTGGTTGAAACACTTAACACCCACTCTCTTTGCATTTCTCCAGAGTTCAATATGTTATTAAGTATAATTCACCGTGTAGTAGGGTAGATCTACTGAACTTATTCCTTCTATCCACCTGAATTTTTATATCCTTTGGTTAACATATATGCAGCCCTCCCCGATCACAACCACTCCAGCCTCTGGTCACCATGATTCTACTCTCTGTTTCTTTAAGTTCCATCATTTTAGCTTCCACATGTAAGTGAGAATTGCGGTATTTGTCTTTGTGTGCCTGGCTTATTTCACTTAGCATAACGTCCTGCAGGTTCATCCACGTTGTCATAAATGACAGGATTTCCTTCATTTTACGGCTGGATAGTACTCCATTGTGTATATTTACCACATTTTTAATCCATTCATCTGTTGATGGGCACTTAACTTGATTCCGTATCTTGCTATCGTGAATAATGCCAAAATAAACATGGGAGTGCAAAAATACTGATTTCACTTATTTTGGATATAGATCCAGTAAGAAAATTGCTGAATCACATGGTAGTTCTATGTTTAATTGTCTGAGGAACCTCTGTACTGTATTCCATGATGGCTGTACTAATTACAATCCCAAAATGCACAAGGGTCCCCTTTACTCCACATCCTCACCAACACATATCTTTTGTGTTTTTGATAACAGCCATTCTAACAGGTGTGAGGAGATACCTTGTGGTTTTGATTTGCATTCCCCTGACTAGCGCGATGTTGAGCATTTTTTCAGACACCAGATGGTCGTTTGTATGTTTTCTTTTGAGGAATGACTATTCAAGTTCTTTGTTCATTTTCAATTTTTTTTTTCTTTTTTGAGACACAGTCTCGCTCTGTTGCCAGGCTGGAGTGCAGTGGCGCAATCTCAGCTCACTGCAACTGCCACCTCCCGGGTTGAAGTGGATTTTCTGCCTCAGCCTCCTGAGTAGCTGGGACTACAGGTGCACACCACCATGCCCAGCTAATTTTTGTACTTTTAGTAGGGACGAGGTTACACCATCTTGGCCAGGATGATCTTGATCTCTTGACCTCGGGGATCCACCCACCTCAGCCTCCCAAAGTGCTGGGATTATAGGTATGAGCCACCGCGCCCAGCCTCAAATTTCTTTGCTTCTTACTGGTGAGTTGTTTGAATTCTCTATATATTTTGGATGCTAGCGCATTGTCAGATGTGTGGTTTGCAGATATTTTCTCCCATTCTGTAAGTTGTCTCTCCACTCTGTTCACTGTATCCTTTGCTGTGCAGAAGCTTCTCAGTTTACTGTAATCTCATTTGTCTATTTTTGCTTTTGTTGTCTGTGCTTTTGGGGTAAAATCCAAAATGTCACTGCCCAGATCAATGTCATGGAGCTTGAGCTCAGGAGTTTGAGACCAGCCTGGGCAACATAGACCACGTCTCTACCCACAAAAAAATTTTTAAAGCCATGTGTGGTGGCATATGCCTGTAGTTCCAGCTACTCAGGAGGCTGAGGCAGGAGGATCACTTAAGGCAGGGGGGTGGAGGCTGCAGTAAGCCATGATCATGCCACTGCACTCCAGACTGGGTGACAGAGACAGTCTCAAGGGAAAAAAATAAGCATGTCATCTGCAAATGGACAATTCAATGTTTTTCTTTCTAATTTGGATGCCTTTTGTTTCTGCTGCCTCATTGTTCTAAGACCTCCAGTACTATACTGAATAGAAGTGGTGAGAGTGGGCATCCTCGTCTTGTTCTGGATCTTTTTTATCTGTTGATTATGATGCTAGCTGTGGCTCTGTCTTATGTGGCCTTTATTGTGTAGTTGCACATTCTTTTTTTTCTTCTTTTTTACTGCATTTTAGGTTTTGGGGTACATGTGAAGAACATGCAGGATTGTTGCATAGGTACACACATGGCAGTGTGATTTGCTGCCTTCCTCCCCATCATCTATATCTGGCATTTCTCCCCATGCTCTCTCTCCCCAACTCCCCACCCCCGCTGTCCCTCCCCTATTTCCCCCCCAACAGACCCCAGTGTGTGATGCTCCCCCTCCCCTGTGTCCATGTGTTCTCATTGTTCAACACCTGCCTATGAGTGAGAACACATGGTGTTTAATTTTCTGCTCTTGTGTCAGTTTGCTGAGAATGATGGTTTCCAGGTTCATCCATGTCCCTACAAAAGACACGAAGTCATCGTTTTTGATGGCTGCATAATATTCCATGGTGTATATGTGCCACATTTTCCCTGTCCAGTATATCACTGATGGGCATTTGGGTTGGTTCCAGGTCTTTGCTATTGTAAACTGTGCTGCAATGAACATTCATGTGCATGTGTTTCTTTATATACCTAATTTGTTGCGAGTTTTTATCATTAAAGATGTCAAATTTGTCAAATGCTTTTTTTCCATATATTTGAATGCTGACAGAGTCATGTGGTTTGATCTCTGTCCCTACCCAAACCTCATGTTCAATTGTCACCCCCCAGTGTTGGCGATAGGGCCTTGTGGGAGGTGGTTGGGTCATGGGGGCAGTTTCTCATGGTTTAATGCCATCCCCCCTTGGTGTTTTTGTGGCAATAGCAAGTTATCATGAGATCATGTTTAAAAGTGGTGAGCACCTCCCCCTCCCTCCTGCTCCAGCCATGTGAAGTGCCAGTTTCCCCTTCACCGTCCACCGTCATTGAAGCTGAGCAGATGCCGCCATGCTTCCTGTACACTCTATGGAACCATGAGCCAGTTAAACCTCTTTATTTTATTTCTTTCTTTTTTGTTTTTGAGACAGAGTCTCACTCTGTCACCCAGGCTGGAGTGCAGTGGCACCATGTGGGCTTACTGCAAACTTTGTCTCCTGGCTCCAAGCAATTCTCCTGCCTCAGCCTCCTGAGTAGTGGGGTTACAGGTGCCTACCAGCATGCCTGCCTGATTTTTAAAAATTTTTAGTAGACATGGGGTTTTACCATGTTGGCAAGGCTGGTCTCAAACTTCTGATCTCAGGTGATCTGCCCACCTCGGCCTCCCAAAGTGCTGGGATTACAGGCGTGAGTCACCGTGCCTGGCCTAAACCTCTTTTCTTTGCAAATTAACCAGGCTCAGGCATTTCTTTACAACAATGCAAGAATGAACTAGTTCCAAAAATTGGTACTGAGAGTGGGACATTGTTATGAAGATACCTTAAATATGGAAGCAGCTTTGGAACTAGGTAATGGTCAGAGGCTGTAACAGTTTGGAAGGCTCAGGAGACAGGAAGATCAGGAAACAATTCAAACTTCCTAGAGGCTCGTCAAACTGTGATAGATAAGTCATGTGGACAATGAAGTCCAGGCTGAGTAGGTTTCACATGGAGATAAAAACCTTATTGGGAACTGGAGTAAAGGTCACTCTTGTATGCTTCAACAAAGAGACTGGTGGCATTGTGCTCCTGCTCTAAGAATCGGTGGAACTTTGAACTTGAGATAATTTAGGGTACCTTGTGGAAGAAATTTCTAAGCAGCATAGCATTCAAGACTTGACCTAGCTGCTTCTAAAGTCTATGCTCATATGCCTGAGTAAAGAAATGACCTGAAACTGGAACTTATATTTAAAAGAGAAGCAGAGCTTAAACATTTGGAAAATTTGCAGCCTGGCCATGCAGTAGGTAAGAAAAATCCATTTTCAGGCGAGGTATTACAAGCAGGCTGCAGAAATTTGCCCAAGAAAGAGGAGTCAATTGCTAATAGACAAGACAATGGGAAAAAGGCCTCAGAAGCATTTCAGAGACCTCTGTGACAGTCCCTCTCATCACAGGCCTGGAGGCCTGGGAAGACTGAACAGTTTTATGGGCCAGGCTCAGGGCCCTGCTGCTCTGTGCAGCCTCAAGACATGATGCCCCTGCATTTTTGCTACTCCAGCTCCAGCCATGGCTAACAGTGGTCAAGGTACAACTTGGGCTGCTGCTTCAGAAGGTGCAAATTGTAAGCCCTGGCAACTTCCACCTGGTGTTAAGCCTGCAGGTGCACAGTGAGGCTTAGGAACTTCTGCCTAGATTTCAGAAAATGTATACAAAATCCAGAGAACCTCTAACTAGGATGGTGTGGAGGGGGAGATTTGGGGCTAGAGCCTCCATATAGAGTCCCCACTAGGGCACTGCTGTGAGAGGAGAGCTACCATCCTCCAGACCCCAGAATGGTAGAGCCACCTGATACCAGAAAGGAGTCTGAATCCAGACCCCAAAGAGAGGGTTCTTGGATCTCATGCAAGGAAGAATTTGAAGTAAGTCCACAGTGCAAAATGGATGCAACTTTATTAAAGGAGTGCAAGAATAGTGACTCCATAGACAGGGTAGGGCATTTCCAAAAGTAAGAGGAGAAAAGCATCCATCCTAGGTACAAAGCATATTTAAAGCTAGAAATGCTTTTGTTCTCAAGGTACCAGGAGAGTCTGGGTCTGTCAAGGCCTGAGTCTGTTTAGGAAACATCATTAATCTGTTCCCTGAACTGTAAACATCTGGAGGCTGAGAAATGCTTGACCTCCTGGGAATGCAGCCCAACAGGACCCAGCTTCATTTTTCTTGGCCCTTATTCAAAATAGAATCACTCTTGTTTGAATGCTTCTAACATATCTCCCCCAGCCTTTTACAAGAGGACCCTTAATCCTAAGGGTTGCAGAAGGATGAAGGTCTGTCTTCTGTAACTTCTTCATGCTGAACGGGGGCAATGATATTTCCACATATCTATTAGGGTCTCTTGTATTCAGGGTAGAGAGGAGCTCAGTCAGAAAGCATTGGTATGTTCAGCATCATTTGCACCTCTGTGTTCTGGCAAAAGGTAAAACCTGGAAGATTAACAGGTGTCCAATTTAAGAAAGTATTGAGTAAGCTTATTCTGTGTTTCTACACAAAGAGTACAACCACAATATATTCAACAACAGCAAAGCAAAATAAGTAAGATTATCCCAGGTAAACTAACAGGAAGGCTTTCCAAAAACTGGGCAGTTGTTGGAACCAAGTCAATATGGAGTTGACTGACAGTGCATCAATGGCAGAGATATGAGTGTCTAAAGCTTTCTTAGCTGGGGTAATGTTGTGTGAATAGTCTGGAGCATGCAACATTTGGTTTTGATCAAAGCACAAGTTCCCCCTTGAGCTGCTGTTAAAATGGCTTTGCCATACAGTTTGTTAAGGCCACCTGCCTAATCTGAGAGGCGTCCTCAGGAGGATAAGGGCATGGTGCATGTTATTCAAAGCTGCAGCCGTGTGCGTGGCCAAGGCTTCAACAGTGATTGTGGCTGCCTGTGAAGAAAGTATAGCCATCTGGTAGAAGCAGATGGCTTCTAGAGTGAGACTTTACAGTTTCCCAGTTAGATGGAAGACAGTCCAATTTGGTGAGGATACATCCCAGAGGATAAAGACGACCCCATGTACTCCTTCCAGTCCACTTAGAAGGTACGTATGACCAGCTGAGTTCCACAAGCCCCTAACAACCTCAAAAAAGAAGAAGAGGCACCAGGTTTTTGTGAATTATGTTGCCATCTCATCCACATTTTGTCTGTTAAAAGAAGGGTCTTACTCAAATTTTGGGAAAATCAGCAGCTAATAAATTATTTAAGCTGTGGTGTCCATGCCTCCTCTGCCTTGTATTAAAGAGAAAGCTCAGACCCTTGGCTACTGGGACCTCTGGCAAAGCCTTCCACAGATACAATGACTGGGAAAGACTTAACTTGAAAGAAACATTACTCACAGTTTCATCTTTATTTACTTTTTACTGTGCAAAAAACGGTGGTTATTATTTTAAAGTAGTAGAGTTACCAAGTGGAAATGGGAGAGGCTGGGCTTCCATAGAGTCAGATAATCAGTTAAAAGTCCTCAGAGGTTAAGAACTAACTAGCTACTGCTTGAGGGAAGGGGAACTATTCCTACCACAGGCTTCTGAGAGCTGTTCCTTCCAGAGGTCCTTTCAAAGATGAATCTGTATAATATGGGGAGTCTCAAATACCCAGTTTTATAGTAAATACTAAATCCCATTCCTTAGGGTCTGCTCCTTTGAGGTGCTCCATCTGGTGTGGTCAGGAAGTGTGACACCCAAGGCTGGTGCCTCAAATCCACTTCTGCGGGGTTTTGCTAACTCATGGGGTGACTGATTGAGAAACGTAGCTCACTGACAGGCTGAATGGGCTGCATATTTTCTGCACAGCTCTCTGCAAATATCTCTCTTGGCTGGCTTTTGAAAATACCAAGCGGCCGTGAGTTTGAGGTGATGATACTCCCTCTTCAGCAGCTCCCATGTTGTGGTCACGTGTCAAGTACTCTTTGCAGCTGGTGAAGGCAGAATCAGGATTGGAATATATGTTAAACAAAGGCTGAATCTAGACACATGCACATCTAGAAGGCTTTTCCAGTTCTTTATAACGGAGCCTCCACAGTCTCTGTTACAACAAAATTGCCCTCCAAACATTAATTTGCGATCTTCTCCAGTACCTCTACAAAGAGTGGACTATTTGTCCGTCTTTGACACTTACCGTGTTCCACCAAGAGAGACACCTTCCAAAGCAAGAAACTGTTGGACAATATCAAAAGACTGTCTGAGCATGATCCACGTGGCAGAGGTTTACTTCCTGAAGAATGGACTTCACCTTTTATCACCACTTCACACTGAGGTCCAAATGGCTGCACAAACATTTTTTAGATCCTAACAGAGAAAGAAATCTGAGTTGAAGATTCTAAATTCAATTCTTTTGTCAACCATTTCCTGTATTTCCTTTGTCCAAAAGACTAAGCTACGGAATATAATGGTATTTTAACCCTTAGAGCTTATGCTCCAGAGAAGAATATAGGCAAGGAGAGAGACCGTCACAATACCATCTGCACAGTGGGTGGGAGCGGCCCTGGTGCTACAAGCATGCTACTCATGAGAAATCTGGGAAGAGTAGAGGAAAGCTTCCCAGAAGGAGCCAGCCCAGGGAAGGTGAGGACAAGCAGTCCAGGCACAGTCACTCACACTGGTGCAGGCAGGACTTTTGTCTTCTTCCGTAAGGTCCTAATAGCAGACTGAGCACACAAGAGAGTTCTGTAACCCAGGCAGGGGGGATAAGCCACGTGTGTCTCAGAGGAGAGTGCCCTTTAAGCAAGGGTCACACAAGCAAGCTTGATACTCTTGACAGGGGGAGCTCTGGCTGTAAGTTGATATTCACTTAGGATTTGGAAGCCCAGAATTCATGGGCCCATAGAAGACACGAAGAAATATAGCTCAACAGCTGACAAAATCAACTAGTGGCTTCTGGAAGAATAAGAAAAGTGGATGGGAAGCCGAGCGCGGTGGTTCACGCCTGTAATCCCAGCACTTCGGTAGGCCGAATGAGGGCCTGTAAGTCCCCCGGGATTGTAAGTTTTAGCTCTTTCTGCTCTTTCTTGGAGATCAACACTTCTCAGAACTGGTGTAGGTTTTGGGCTGTCAACTTCTACGTCAACTCTTGCCACGATGTCTTCTCCTGAGTCCTGAACCTCTAAAATTAAAAAAGGCCACTCCTTCTGCCAACTTCTTTCTAGGAAAAAAAAAAAACAGTTATTCTTTTTAGTTCAGAGACCAGAGAGTTACTGAATTGTATATGCCATCAGCACTCCAACACAATGTCCTTAGGGGCCACACAAAAATGTGGGCAAGCAGATTTTTTAAAGAATTAAAAGAGGACTGGAAATGAGTGCAGAAGCAGAAAAAGCAAGAGCACATACAACTGGTAAGTGAGATGAGGTCAATGTGAAGGAAGTATCCCAATAGGTCCTCAGTGGTATTGCTGTGGTCATGCACGTTCATCTAGGTTTGACCCAAAACAGCAGGCCCTCTGCCTCGTTGTCAGATGACTGGAAGCATTCACACTCACTGACAGAGGAAATCGGTCTCAAATTTGTAGCGTATTTAGATATAGAGAAAAGCAATTTCCAGAAAATATAAACATGATAGCTGAAGAGCCAAGTTGCCTCTTTGGACTCTGGAAAAGAATTGAAATTATCAGAAATTCTGGACCTTATGAGAAAAAAAATAAAAAAATTAATATATACTGGTATTAAGATTTAAATCTGAATGAAAGAAAAGCAGTTTGGAAAAACTTACCTTTTTTTTTTTAATGGAAAGCCCACCCTGTCCGTCTCTCCTACCTGTCCGTCGTAACTGGCAGGTATTACATGGTTGACCACAAAGCAGCCTGCCAGCCAAGGGACCCTTCAGTGCAGGGAGCAGCTCCCACAGGAGGTCAGCCAGGTTCCTTGGAAAACATCAGACCTTGCCAGACCACAGTGCTCTGTTCAGAAAGAGAAGACTCAGTTTCAGTAAAGCCAATAGCAGTAAGAATGTGAAATGTGTTAACAAATTTTTAAGGAAAACATTTCAGTTCATAGAAATGAGGCATTCTGGGAACAGTATTTTTTCCTGTACATTTGTACTCACAACACTGAGAATTAGCTTGATCGGTACAGTGGTGTATGTCTGGTTCATTGATTTTATTGGCAGAGACTTCCAGCCTTCACAATTCCATTCACCAAAATCAAGAATGCCTTTCTGTGCTGTTTCTACCTAATTACAAAAAAGGAAGTGATTTATGAAAAGCAATATATTAATAAATAGCACTACTTATGTTCATATGACCACCATTTCTAGCCACAAATTAAGAGTCAGGATTCAGGAGTTTAAGACCAGCCTGGCCAACCTGGTGAAACACTGTCTCTACTACAAATACAAAAATTAGCTGGGCCTGGTGGTATGTGCCTGCAGTCCCAGCTATGCAGGAGGCTGATGCAGGAGAATCGCTTGAACCCAGGAGGCGGAGGTTGCAGTGAGCTGAGATCGAACCATTGCACTGCAGCCTGGGCAACAGTACAAAGACTCCATCTCAAAAAAAAAGGCAGGATTAAGGAGAACTTTCCAATTGCTTATTTTCTACAAAGATAAATGTTAAATTCTTTTCTGAGGTCATCTCCATACCTAAATAGACCAGAGAATTAAGCTGCTGCAGCCTGGAAGAGACTAATCTTCAGATGAAGTGACAACTGCATAATTCTACAGACCTCCTCTCTATTGTCAGGAAGCTTTAGCAATGAGCTCTACTATTAGAATAACAACTTTACCAACCTCACTATTGTCAGGAAGCTTTAACAATGAGCTCTACTATTAGAATAACAACTTTACCGACCTCTCTATTGTCAGGAAGCTTAACAATGAGCTCTACTATTAGAATAACAACTTTACCGACCTCCTCACTATTGTCAGGAAGCTTTGACAATGAGCTCTACTATTGGAAAAATGACTTCTCCATTCCCTTCAAAAATCACTCATATCTTGGTATTTTCAGATTTTATTTTAAAATGTTAAAAATGATATCAAAGTAGACATAAAGTTTACAACAAGTGTCTGTGATCATGATGAACTGACTTCCTTCATTAGAGGCGACCACCGTAACTGAGAGCGCTGAGGCCCCCACATGTGGAAATATTTGAAGATATGGGGATCCCACTGGACATCATCATCTGTGCAAGTCCCTGACACGAAATGGCACAGTGCTTGCCTGCAGCCTAGGCACATCCTCCTTCATACTTAGAATCATTTCTAGATTACTCATAATACCAAACAGAGTATAAATGCTACATAAATAGTTGTTGTACATTATCACATAGAGAATAAGAACAAAGAAGAAATGCCTGTACATGTTCAGTACAAACGCAGCTGTCTTTTTTCTGGGAGGGTTACGGATATTTTTGATCCAAGCTTGGTAGGGCGTGAGGACGCAGGACCCACAGATACAGAGGGCTGAATATATTTCACACACACACATTTTGCTTTGCCCTATTCAACCATAAAATAAAGGGAACTCAAAGGTCACCTGGCAAGAGGGAGCTGACTTCCATGGTAGCCAGAAAAGTCTGAGGTCCAGATTCACACTCAAGGAGTAAAGCTTTAATACCTTCCAGAGAACAATCGATGTGACTTCAAGCTTGCTGTGGACAGGACCGGGCTAAAATGAAATTTGAATTCTATACATAAAACCCTATGCAACAATCTTCCATGTTCTTCACATGTACCCCCAAACCTAAAATGCAATAAAAAAAAAAAACCCAGAAATTCAAAGAAGTGCCCTTTCTAGAAATAAAAAGAAAACTGAAAAAATGTCTGATGGCATGTCTGTGAGGATAGCAAGGAGCCTGTCCAGAGGTGGGTGGCATCAAAGATTGTTAATAGGAGCGGGAAAGCCTGGGCCTAGGCCCCACCAGGCATGGGAGCCCCAGGCTGAAAATCACAGAGGCTTTCAGTGCCTCCAGCATTTCTGCAAAAGGCTCTCTAGGGACATTTCCAAAGACAAGGACACATGGGATTCCTAAAGCAAAAAAGCAGCCCAATCAATGTGAGCTTGCATGAAACAATTTTAAATACATATCTAAAAAAAATGGAATCCACTCAAAGAAAATCAGGAAGAATCAACAAAAGTAACTGGTGGAAACATTAGTACTTCAAGAAACAGAAATCTGAAATAAACCACACAATGAGTTCATTTTAAATACAGACCATGAAGTCTATAACAGAGGAAAAGGCAGAAGATTCATGAAGCAATGGTGAGCACGAAGAAATATCAATAGCTTGATCAATCTCTAAAATCTTTTTAATGTTGGGGTTTCAAAAAATGTTTAGAACTAAAATATTGGTCAAAGGTAATATGCAAGGAAAAGATGAGCATTTAAATGAAGAAAGCTGATTGTGTTGCTTGAGAATAGAACAGAGCTCCTGATTCACTTTAGATTTGGGTAAGCAATATGCGATGAGTAGAAATGGAAACAAGGGGGTGCAGTGGCTCAGGCCTGAAATCCCAGCATTTTGGGAGGCCGAGGCAGGTGGATCACCTGAGGTCAGGAGTTCGAGACCAGCCTGGCCAACATGGCGCAATCTCGTCTCTACTAAAAATACAAAAATTAGCCAGGCATGATGGCGAGCCCTTGTAATCCCAGCTACTCAGGGGGCTGAGGCAGAAGAATCACTTGAAACCGGGAGGCAGAAGTTGCAGTGAGCCGACCTCACGCCACTTCACTCCAGCCTGGGTGACAGAGTAAGACTCTGTCTCAAAAAAAAAAGTAATAAAATAAAGAAATAAAAAATAATTCTCTTGATCTCTTTTGTCTTAGAGCCAATTTTGTCTGGTGTTAATATTGTGCACCATCTTTCTTTTTTTCTTTTTTTTTTTGAGATGGAGTCTTACTCTGTCACCCAGGCTGGAGTGCAGTGGCATGATCCTGACTCTCTGCAACCTCTGCCTCCTGGGTTCAAGTGATTCTCCTGCCTCAGCCTTCCGAGTAGCTGGGACTACAGGCATGTGCCACCAAACCTGACTAATTTTTAATATGTTTAGTAGAGACAGGATTTCACCATATTGGCAAGGCTGATCTTCAACTCTTGACCTAGTGATCTGCCCACCTCAGCCTCCCAAAGTGCTGGGATTGCAGACATGAGCCACCATGCCCAACCCTATTTTATGAGTTTTAAAATTTTTTAGGGTCAGAGTCTTGTTCTGTCACCATTCCTGGAGTGCAGCAGCACAACCATAGCTCACTCCAGCCTGGACCTCCTGGGCCACCACACCCAGCGGATTTTCCAAAACTTTTTTAGAGGCAGAGTCTCACTGGGTTGCCCAGGCTAGTCTAAAGCTCCTGGCCTGAATGAAGTGGTCCTCCCTACTGGGCCTCCCTAAGTGCTGGAATTACAGGCATGAGCCACCAAGTCTGGCCAAAAATTCTTAAAAGGAACTATTCCACATGGAAGGCAAAACAATCCTAAGCCTCAACGTATGTAACAATATAGCTGCGTAATACCCAAGAAAAAAATGATAGGATGTATAATTCTCCTTGTAAAAGAAATTTCAGATCTACAACCATCTCTCAGAAGCTGAAAGCCTAAGCAAAGAAAAATAAGAGTAATGATTCAGAAGATTTGAACTACAGAGAAATAAACCAGAGACAAGAACATGTAAGAGCTCTGTGCCTGAGAGAACAGTCCTTCTAAGCTCACAGGAGACACCAACATCAGCTGAACACACCCTAGACTACGGAATCAACCCATCTGCCTCCATCCCACACTCTGACCGTGAAGGCGGAAGTGAGGGCTGGGGAGAAGAAGCCTGCCAAGTATGACAAAGACTCATTTACAAGTTCTCACCTTCACAACAGGACTCCCCACAGTAACAGTGAGCGTGACACCAAATGCTGGCTAGACCGGACTTCACCTTTTAACGCCACTTCACACTGAGGTCCAAATGGCTGCACAAATCTTTTCCAGATTCTAACAGAGAAAGAAATCCAAATTGAAGGTCCTCATATCTAATTATTTTGGCAAGTATTTTCTACACGTTTCCTTTGTCCAAAAGACTGAGCTGGGTGCTGAGGATATGAATGATATTCCCACCTTTAGAGCTTATGCTCCAAAGAAGACTATAGACAAGGAGAGAGATGATCACAATGCCACGTGCACTGGGGGTGTGAGCAGCCATGGTGCTACCGGACACTGTTTATAAGAAGTCTGGGAAGAATGGAGGAAAGTGTCCCAGAAGGAGCCAGCCCAGGGAAGCTGACAAGCAGTCCAGGCACAGGCACTCACAACTGGTGCGGGCAGGACTCCTCTTCTTCCGTAAGCTCCTAAGAGCAGACTGAGCACACAAGAGAGTTCTGTAACCCAGGCGGGGGGAGAAGCCACGTGTGTCTCAGAGCAGAGTGTGCTTCAAGCGAGGGTAATACAAGCAAGCTCAACACCTTGACGAGGGAGCTCTGGCTGTAAGTTGATATTCACTTATGGTTTGAGGGCCCAGAATTCATGGGCCTGGAGAAGAAATGAAGAAATATATCTTTTTTCTTTTTAACATATATATTTTTTATTGCATTTTAGGTTTTGGGGTACATGTGAAGAACATGCAAGACTGTTGCATGGGTACACATGAAGAAATATATCTTAACAGCTGACAAAGTCAACTAGTAGTTTCTGGGAGAAAAAGAAAAGGTGAATGAGAAATATCAACACACAGTGCGGTGGGGGACAAAGAGCCAGGTTCATGGCTGAGGTCCTGCAGCCCCACGCCACCCCGCCTGTGATGACAACTCTGGCCACCCCCTCCCTTGTCACTCTCAGTGGGGATCTTCTCTTCTGCTCCCCACTTCCAAAGACAACACTGCTCCATTCGCAGACTCCTGGGCACCCCTAAAAGTCTTCACATCCCCACCTTTCACCTTAACCCTTTCCTTCAATCACCTGCTTTTCATCTAAGCTGAGGATCTGAGAGTAGAGGGGGAAAAGCCAGGAAAGGGGAGGTGGGGAGGGCAATCTGATGTTACCAGGGAAACAAGGGCCACTAAGAGGCATGAGGGAAGACTAAACCCCTCCACCAATGCTGGTTTGCAAGTAGCGGTCACAAAACTGGGACACTGAAAAACAGTAGCTGCTGACCCTAATCCCTTCCCCCACTCCCTGCCATTCAAATGGTCGTCGTAACCAGGAAAGATGTGGAGTCTGGAATTACAGCAGCTACAACTGAGCATGTGAGAGACTCTTGCCTTCAGAGTTCATGTTAAAACTGCATTTCCAGGTATTTCAAAAGCTTATGTAAGGCAACTGTCGGATAAATTAGTAAAAGGACTCCCCTAACCAAGTGAAGGCAAAGCCCCAAGATTGACTTGTTTCTCTCCTTTCTTTTGATAAATGACAATAAGTTACATTCAGTCCCATTTTACAAAATTAGCAAGTAGAGGGACCAGGATCTCTGAGCTTTCAGTGATTGTAATAATAGTGCTACAAACAAATTTGTGTGATTTTATAAATAAATAACAATGAAATATAGATAATGACACAAAAAATAAAATATTCAGATTTCAGTGTACATTGTAACATGTACTATGACAAAATGGGGCCTGAGAAGAAGATCCATGGCAATGCCGGTGTGAGGTGGAAAGGGGCAGGGAGAGCCTGGCCCTGAGAAAGGAGAAATCCAGCACTGACTCCGAGTGCAACTGTTACATCAAAGAGCGCCCAAGAAGGCTGCCTTCTCCCCACTCACGCGGAGCTGAGGACCCTGAGGCCAGCTGCATTGAGCACATGAAGGCGGGTCTGGGAAGCTGTCCCCACACAACAGGCATGGGGAAGCGTCCCCTCCTCAGGCACTCGGACATTCCCTGGGCGAGAATAAGGCACAGTCAAAGATGCAAGTGACAGCAGACCCCTGACCAGAGCTTAATCGGTTCAATGACAATGAGTCTATGAGCCGGCCTGTGTGTCGCTCAAAGCTACAGTTCAAAGTGCTCCAGATGCAGGAGTCCTTGTCACTGCCTGAGCCTCAGCAGAGGCCTAGCAACAATTTTTTCCTGCCTCCATCCAGCCCAGGAAAAACAATTAAAATTACATCAAACTCACCATTCTATCTACTGAATTCTTTGGTGTCACTGTCAGTCATGTCTTCTCTCTGTTTTCTCTCACAAATCATAAGCCATCGCTTAACCTAAAAGAAAACCACAGACACTCTAACTTTCCAGATGTGGAGCCTATCCGTCAAATACTACCACCCATCTTTGCCCCATCCCCAAGCGGGTGCTCTGGAGGGCAGAGAAGACAGCACCCCAGTAGCATGTATGCCATGTCAGGAAAAGCACCACTCCCAGCTATGGGGGTGCAGTGGCCACCAGCAAGAGAGCAGCTGCCCCACAGATGCACCCGAGGCGAGCGGCCTCTCCACCGCGACAGCCACCCAGAGACTCACAGGTGGAAGCACTTGCTCACTCTGGGATTCGGCTCTAAATAGGACATCTCCTAGGTGAGATCATCACAAAACTACAACAACAGAGCAAAAGAGAGGTAAGGAAGACAAAGCCACAGGCAGCCTGTCACCTGCATAGATGCTTGCAGTGTTTTAAGCCATCTTCGAGAACCCTTGCACAAAAATATGTTGTGGTGCTCTCAGTTTAAGGCAAAGCACAACGCTTACAAGAAATTAAGGCCAACCAGTAACTCCATGAAACAAACTAGCTTTGTGGGGTCATTTGAAAAAATTCAACTATTAAATAACAACAACAACAGAGCAAAAGCATCTCACCCCATCCTGATGTCACTCCTGGATCCCGTGGTTCATTTCTGCAGTTTGAACCAACAGACTGCACAGGAAAGGGTTTCGCTGCGCTTAGCAGGTTCCCATGTAAGGCATTAGAATCTGGGTTGCAGATGGAAGAAGTACCCATCCATCCAGAGCCAGTATTTGGTCCCAAATTCCCAGCCACAGAGTTCTGCACATGTTCTCCCATGACAGCTGGACAGGGATGGCCTCCTGAGAAGCCACAGACTGTGGCACTGCCAGCCTGGCACTGAGGTAAGACGACACTTTCAGCTGAAGGGAGTGTTCTTAAATTCCTCTGGGTGAAGGAAGCTGTGCCAGGAGGGGGTCACATCAACAGTGCAGGCACCGCAGCAGGCACGTTCCGAATCTCAGCGGCAGAGCCATGAATGGTTCCGCTGGGAGCAGGTCCTGGCCTCTGAGCTCACTGCTTGCAGTTGATGGAGCTGTAGAGATGATTCCTTGATCTTCATCCACAGTCCCCTGGCAGGACACAGGGAGGTGTGAGTGGCTGACTCCGTCTGATGACTCTAGACCTGACTTGCTCAGGAAAGCAAGCCTGACTGGGTCCACTTCCTTGAGGCTGGAGGTTGAGTCCACTTCACTGGGTTCCAACAGATGTCCACTTTTGGAGGAGGGATCTTCACTTGATCGAAGGTTGGGTTCTCCATCTCTAGGCTTGCTACTCAGAGAAGCAGTTTCAGTCATTTTTTCATATCAGAGTTGTTCGGATAATAGATGGCAATGTTCCTTTTCCTGTGTTCTGAAATGAAACCTTTTCTCTCAGTTTCTCCACAGCCTGTTCCTGTGATGGGGCTGGGCTGGCTGGAACAACTGTGGTGCTCATCTTACTGGTGATATCACTCTGACTGTGACAACATTTTTAAAAATAATCACAGATAAACTGAATATCACAAATTCAAGTCATGCTGGTATAAACTCAGATAATGTAATAAAGAAATCTACATGGGTTATCTTTCTGAAATAGACATGGTCTACACAAAAGAGTTATTTTGCAACTGGGAAATGCAGGCTATTAGAAAGCTTACATTTGTTGCTTTATAAAAAATATAATGTGAGGAAATTAAACAGGAGGTATACACCAGTTGTATCTGAAATTTACATAGATAAAGGATGAGAGGCAAGTAAGTTTTTGAAAATTTAAGAACTTTGTGTAAACTTTATAATGAAAATCTAAATACATTAGTCACAAGGGGGAGTGGGGATCGGAGGCGCAGCCGGCTCGCAAGGCCCCGCCCCCTATCTGTCCCTGCTGCCGCCTGTGCTTGAAGAGTCAAAGACGTTGGCTCTTACGTGCACTCATCCCTCTCCTGTGTCTAAACGTGTGTGGCTCTATTAATGCATGACTTATCGCTGTAACTCCACACCACCGGACATTTGGGAGAAGCTTAGTACAAGCAGTGGGTAGAATAATGTCTCCTCTGGTTCCTTCTAAGCCTGTTCACAATAAGGCTGGGCTTGGCAGGCTGGTAAGCACTATGGCTCCTTCCAGTTACAGAGGAGCCCAGGCCCTGGGGTTGGCAGCACAGCGTCTTCACAGGCTAAGGCTCCAAACGCCATGACCTGATGTTCTGCAGACCTAAGCCAGGTTATACTTTCACTGTCAGAGACTATGCTGATCAGCAACCTCACTGCTTCCTTTAAATGCTCTTATTCCTTCAGATTACATTTCTCTTTTTTGTCACTTTTCTTCCATCATTTCTATCACACTTCTTAGCCTTTACTCTCAAACGGGCTGGTATTCATAATGACTCATTTATCAGAACATTTCTTTTGCTCAAGACAGAATTTTTAAGGTGGACAAGCAAAGCCTAACGTCCCTTCCAGCCCTGAAATACTATGCGGTCTACACGGAAGTAGAAGAGTGCTCTTCTCACTCATTGGCTTTGCTTTAAGAAATGGTCTGGCTTCTGCAATGATGAAGACCAGCTCACTCAAACCTTGGTTCCCATGAAAATAACTGAAGAGCTTCCGGAATACAATGATAGTCCCAAAGGGATCTGATGTGACTGACCAACATATACAGGGCAACCTCAGAAACACCATCAGGAACAATGAAAATGGTACAATAAATGTGCTCATCCATATACTTACAGCCAGATCTCAAATTTCAGTCATCTCTTCACATTTTGTTTGCATGTAAAAGATGTGTGACAGGCAAGGTCCATGACCCCTCTGCCCTCTTCATTTTCATAAACCACATTCTGTGTGAGATTCATTTCTAAAAAACAAAATTTCAAAACTGTCCATTGACACATGTAACAACTCAAATGATAAGACATTCTCACATCATTGTTTTATCTAGATGACTGCCTTAGTTATCAACAGTACTGAAGTCTGCCCACAATTTGTTGGAAAAAGAAAAATCCATTTCCCCAAATAAAACATCTCTTTGATGGCAGACAAGCCAGCCGTGCTCATGAAAACAAGTCAATAATTGAGAATGAGAAATAAAGAAAAAGAATGCTAAGACATAGAAAGGTACATTTCCGCTAGAACTCTGGTGAAAGATCCTATTTCTCAGCAATTCTCCTTACACTAGTATATTTGAAATTTTGTTTGAACTATGGAACACATATTTTAACCTAAAAGACTGACACGGGCCACATGAAAATATATCCTATTCAAAATGTACAAATATTTGTCTCTTTTTTTAAATATTTATAATGACGGTTTATTATAAAGGATACAAATGAACAGCCAGATGAACAGATATGCAGAGCAGCAAGGTGTGGAGGGGTGCTGGGTACAGAGCTTTTGTGCCCTCTCAAACTGGCCTTTCTAGCACAGCAATACATTCGCCAACCAGGAAGCTCTCCGAGCCTTATTGCTGAGAGTTTTTATTTACGTTTCATTTTATAGGTATAATTGGTTAAATCACTGGTCATGTAATTGGGCTCAATTCTAACCCCCTTCATCTCCCCAGAGATTAAGAGGGGCAAAAGTTCCTATCCTCTAATTACATGATTGGTTTTTCTGGCAAACATCCTTTATCCTGAAGCCATCCAGCCAGTCTTCCAGCCCCACATCCATGAACCATCTTGCTGGCATAAATTCAGGTGTGCTCCAAAGTGGGGTGTATGAATAGCAAAAGACACTCTTATTCAGGAAATTCCTAGGGTTTATGAAGCTCAGTGCCAGGAACTCGAGACAAAACCCAAATGTACTTTTAAATTATACCACAAACTTGGAATTTGAGAATGGTTAGTACCTATTGGAAGTGATTGGTACCTATCTAAAAGCCTCAGTCAAAAGTGAGAGGTGAAGAATATTATTTTAACATCCTATTACAGAGTGAAAGTGCAGCACAACTATTGCAACGTAACGTCAGTTCAGATAGGACAAATACGGTCTTTAAATTGGGGTGTGATTAGTCAGTTCAGATAGGACAAATACGGTCTTTAAATTGGGGTGTGATTAGTCAGTTCAGATAGGACAAATACGGTCTTTAAATTGGGGTGTGATTAGTCAGTTCAGATAGGACAAATACGTCTTTAAATTGGGGTGTGATTAGTCCGTTCAGATAGGACAGATACGGTCTTTAAATTGGGGTGTGATTAGTCAGTTCAGATAGGACAGATACGGTCTTTAAATTGGGGTGTGATTAGTTTTAAATGTTCTTGGATTTTTTTCACCAAGTTAGGTCATTTTAAGTGAAAGGAAATGAAGGAGATCAAAGAAATTGTTGAAAAATTGCCTCCCCTGATAAATAGCGACATAGTTTCAATGTTTCTTATAAACACCCTGTAGCAACTGCCTTTAGTGAACCGATTTAGATGAGAGTCCCTGGGTATCAAAGCCGTGAGAACAATGGCATATAATGAGAAGGATATTTGCCTATTTTGAAAGGTTTGTGCTTAGAATCTATGTGCTTAATAAATCTTAATAGAGGTTTGGAAAGGAATGACTTATCAGTTAATAGGAATACTTGACTGTAATCCCAGCACTTTGGGAGGCCGAGGCGGGTGGATCATGAGATCAAGAGATCGAGACCATCCTGGCCAACATGGTGAAACCCCGTCTCTACTAAAAAATACAAAAAATAGCCCGGCATGGTGGCACGCGCCTGTAGTCCCAGCTACTCGGGAGGCTGAGGCGGATCGCTTGAATCCAAGAGGGGGAGGTTGCAGTGAGCTGAGATTGCACCACTGCACTCCAGCCTGGCGATACAGCAAAACTCCGTCTCAAAAAAAAAAAAAAAAAAAGGAATACTTGAGTCATCAGCGCTTCTAGTGGGGGAAAAGGGAGTGAGCAGAGAACCACTTTAAAAAAGTGAGAAAACCAATACTGTTCCTCTGAGACACATTTTTACTAAAATTATGCTTTCTTTTCATTTGAAAAGCAGAATGAAAGGCTTATTTAACTACAGTGAAAATAGCTGTTTTTAATAATTGAGTCTATCAAATATGATGTTATACATTTAGATAACATAATACAGTTTCTTTAAAGTAGTATAAACCTAATCGTATTCACATATTTACAGATGAGCAAAGGTGTTTTAGTATCTAGTGACACATTTAGGTAGAAGGTACCTATTCTTTAACTGTATTATTTTAATTATGATCTAAATAAAAACTTTTATTCTATTTTTCAAGTTCACTTACTGTCTTTTTTCAATGGAGTCATGACATTCACATGTTCTATTTTCACAAGTTGGTGATGAAAGGGTATTAGGTGAAATTAATTCTATGGTCACTAATAGGATTCAGAGACGCTGTGTCCACAGTTTTTCGAAGGGACACTGTCGGAGTCTCAGTGTGTAAACATCCATCCGTGTGCAAAACTGTCTCTGCATCTCATGCCACATGCTCATGCTGATGAGGAGACTGTGCCTCCTCGTACAGGGTCAGTCAGGTCAAAACCACTTTTGTGGGCATTTGTGTCATGAAAATTACAGAGCTGAGTGTCTCACACTAGCAGCCTGAGGGTCTTCACTGGAACATCTTCTCTTGCATTTTCCTTTAAAAAAGAATCAGTAACAGATTCAATAGTAAATTTTATGTTTCATAACTCATTGTAACATTTATAGGAAAACTCAGTTGATATAAAAGATGTCTTATATGAAGAAACAATATACAGTACTTACCGTATTTCAGACTACCTGTGAACAAAAGATAAGCAGTTGACCAAAACCAAAAGCTATGATGTGGTCAAGAGAAATACACACATCAACAGATTCAGATACTCCTGGGCCCCAGACACCAACAGATTCAGATACCAAAAGTGAGTCCTGTGTCTCCATTACACGAGAGAATGATAGAAATGTCAGCTTAACTGTTGTCATTACCAATCAATGTCTCTACAAGGGTGGGCAGCCCATTAGTGTGACCAGCTTCCTAAAATTAATGTGAATAGCAGCCCCTGAAAACACACATATTAGTATCTTTTAATAGGAGAAAAACAGTGGATACTACAAATGCCCCTGAAAAGTCCAGTAAAATTTGTATCAGGCACAGCAAATTTAGCCAGTGCCTTAACATTATAATCTCTGTCACATTTCTGAGAGTGGCACATCTTAGTCTCTCCTAAAATTATAACTGCTGAAAAGGGGCTCAGATGTCTTCAATACTACTTGTAGACATTTGGCTGCCAGCGTGGTCTCGAGGACCAATAAAACCTATTAACAGCACTTTCTTCTGCTGTAAGATGAGCAACAAGGAGAGCAGCCTGATAAGGCCCAGCTTTCTAAAGTTACACCACCAAAATTTTGAATAAAATATACTGACTTAAAGACTTAGATGTGAGGCTACTTGTGGTGGCTCACACCTGTAATCCCACCACTTTGGGAGGCTGAGGCAGGCGGATCATGAGGTCAGGTGATCGAGACCAGCCTGGCCAACATGGTGAAACCCTGTCTCTACTAAAAATACAAAAATTAGCTGGGCATTGTGGTGTGTGCCTGTAATCCCAGCTACTCGGGAGGCTGAGGCAGGAGAATCACTTGAACCAGCGAGTCGGAGGTTGCAGTGAACCGAGATTGCACCACAGCACTCCAGCCTGGCGACAGAGCAAGATTCCATCTCAAAAAAAAAAAAAAAAAAAAGATTTAAATGTGAAAATGTTCAGAAAATACACAGATGAATTAGCTTACAGTCTTCAGTGGATAACATCTAAGTACAACACTCTAATGTTTTGAATTGCATCCCTTCAAAAAGATACATCCAAGTCCTAAGCCTGGTAACTATGAAATGTGTGAAACCCTTCTTCTAGAACAAGGTGTTTGCAGATGCAGTTTATTTAAGACTCTTGAGATGAAGCTTTCCTGGGGTGGATCTTAAGCACACTGATCAATGTCCTTATCAGAGAAAAGAAGGAAAATTTTCAGATGGAAACACCAAGGCCAAGGTCAAGTAAACAGAGACAGAGCCTGGGGTGATGCTGCTACAGGCCACCAGAAGCTGGGAGAGCCAGGGAGGACTCTCCTCCAGAGCCTTTGGAGGGAGCACTGCTCTGCCAACACCTTGATTTCAAACTTTTGGCTTCCATAAACCTGAGGGAATAACTTTCCATTGTTTTAGGCCAGCCTGACTGTGGTAATTTGTTCTGGCAAACCTAGGAAACTGACACACGCATTAAAGCCTGAAATGTACAAAGATCAATATATTTTCATCACGTAGAAACCTTACAAAACCAACAGTTAAGATATGAATACCCCAATTGAAAAAAGACAAAGATGACAAAGAAATACCATGTAAAACTAGATAACTACTTTGAATACTTGTAAAGATTAAAAAGAAGCACAATGTGAAAAACTAGCTTTCTCACTCAGAAAGCAACTTAAAAGAATCTTGAGGCCAGGCATGGTGGCTCATGCCTGTAATCCCAGCACTTTGGGAGGGTGAGGCGGGTGGATCACAAGGTCAGGAGTTCGAGACCAGCCTGACCAACATGGTGAAACCCCGTCTTTACTAAAAATTCAAAAGTTAGCTGGGTGTGGTGGTGCGTGCCTATAATCCCAGCTACTCAGGAGGCTGAGGCAGGAGAATCACTTGAACCTGAAAGGCAGAGATTGCAGTGAGCCGAGCTCATACCACTGCAGTCCAGCCTGGGTGACAAAGCAAGACTCCATCTCAAAAAAAAAAAAAAAAAAAAAAGCATCTTGAATAAACAATGCAGTTACAACTTCTAGCTTCCAGTTCTGCACATCAAAAGCTTGGAAATCGCCACTCCATTTCAACAAGTAAAAAGATGAACAAACTGACGAGTCAACAATTCTGAAAGCTGTGAGAGAAGTGAGGTCACAGCACAAACCATTGCCTCCAAAGCTGGAGAGACAGACAGGTAGATCCAGAGAATTATAACATATGGGAGCATAAACTCCCAAGAGAGACCCCACAGTAGCCACGGCCAGGGTAGGAAAGCCTGAAATGCAATTGAGGAATTGCCGCATGCTCAGTGTGAAAAAGTCTGAGAGTTAAAAATTCCAGGGAACCCAGTCATAGGTGGACCCCTATGCTTTTGTGAATTTTACCTCTAGGAACGTGACCAGGTTCTCACAGCAAATATTGGAGAAAAATCCCCCTGGACTTCCACCAGGGAGAGCCAAAGGGGCCACTTTGAAATATGACACAGCACTTTATTCTTAATCAGGTCAGCCCTCAGGAAAAGTGATTAACCAGAATCTAACATGCCGGGGTTTTAGCTGAGCCTAACTAGCCTAGGGGAAGGGAAATACCCAACTCCAGCTCCCCTCTAGCCAGGCTGTTCAACCTCAGAGGGAGAAAGACGGAGACGCACTTGTGAAGTGCACAGTCCAAAGGCACAGGCTCACTTAAAGACTGAGACCACATCACAGAATTGTGGAATGCTTCCCCCAACATCTTACCCCAACATGTTGAAAGCCCAATTTACAGCCATTCTTTTTACTTAATATATCATGTCCAGCTAGCCAGAAAAAGTTACAATTTAGTAAAAGGTAAAAAACACAGTTTGAAGAGACAGAGTGAGCATCAGAACCAGATACAGCAGGGATGTAGGCATAATCAGGTCATAAATTAAAAACAATTATGATGACTATGCTAAGGGCTCTGATGGATACAGTAGACAACATGCAAGAACAGACTGTCGATGCCAACAGAGAGATGGAACTTGTAAGAGAGAATCAAACAGAAATGCCAGAGGTCAAAAACCATAGCACACGAGGAATGCCCATGCTGGGCTCATTGGCAGACTGGACATAGCACAGGAAAGATGCTCTCAACTTGAGGATATGTCAATGGAAACTTCCAAAACTGAAAGGAAAGACGACAAAGAATGTAAAAAAGAAATCTCAAAAAACCTTAGGAAAACTGTAAGACAAAAACCAGAGCCTCAGAAGTGTAGGTGACATATGCCTAATGGAAATATCAGGAGAAGAAAAACCGAAAGGAAGAGAAGAAATATTTGCAACAAAAATGACTCAGAATTTCTCCAAATTAATTCAGACACCAAATCACATATCCAGGAAGCTCACAGAACACCAGACAAGATGAAGACCTTATTGCAATGGGACTGTTCTTGGAGGGCAGGGGAGAAGATAAAGGCCAAAATCAACACTATATCTAAGCATGTTATTTTCAAACTACATAAAATCAAAGATAAAAAAATCCTAAGAGAAGCCATGTGCAGGGGGCGGGAGGGGCATGGAGAAAATCACCTTACTTATTGAGAAACAAAGAACAACCTCTGAAATCTTCTCAGAAACTATTCAAAGCAAGAATTGAGTGAAGTGAAATATTTTAGAGATGAAAGAGACCACCAGCCTACAATTCTGTCCCTTGAGAAATTATCCTTCAAAAGTAAAGAAGTAAAGACCATCTCAGACAAGCAAACTATGAAGGTATTTGTTGCCAGTAGACCTGCCTTGCAAGTCATTTTTTCAAAAAGTTCTTCTGAGAGAAGAAAAATAATATAGCTCAGAAGCTTGTATCTACAAAGAAAGAATGATCATCAAAGACAGAATAAAGAGTAAAACATACTCTTGTATTTTTCTTGTTTTTAATTGGTCTAACAAATAAAAATTGTCCAAAATAATACTGGCAATAATGTGTGCAATTATGTATAGTTATGTGTGTATGTGTGTATGTATATGAGGGTGGGTGTGCATATATAAAGGTATATCATATGTATGCTTGTGTACATTTGTATGTCAGTAAACTGAATGACAGCAACGATACAAGGAATGGTAGAGAGGAATTACTATGAGGTGCTCAAACTACCGTGAAAGCAGGATAATGTTATTTGAAAGTGAGCATGGATTCATTGTAAATGTATATTGCAAACACTAGAGCAACCACTAAAAAAGCGGGAGCAAAGAATTATATCTCATGTGCTAAAAAGAGAAAATGGAATCATACAAATGCTGAACTAAAACCATGTAAAGCTAAAACCCCTCAAAAATGCATTTAGTTCATTCTTCTTATATCCATGAAACATATATGTTACATATATAACCTTAAACATTTAAATTAGATTTTCCAAACCAAATTCTGATTATTTGCCTATAATGTTAGGAATGAAAAGATAATATGAAGTGACATTAGGAAAGGTGGCAAAGTAGAAAGTGCCAGAAATGTGTCTCTCCACCTAGTCAACAACTGTAGTGTACTGAAAAGACTCTCTGGAGTAACTTTTAAAACTCTGGGGTCTTTTTGAACTCTTGCAGCTCCCAGGGAAAAAGCTTAGCTGGTAACCTGCAGTTAATGTGGTTACTTCAGGCTTCAGCGTAACCATGGCTACCCAGTGCCCAGCCCCAGGCTCATGGCCAGCAAGTGTAGGGAAGGTAATCTGTGTTTCTAGGGCAGATGGCTGGAGCCACATTTGGCAATAGAACCTTGCCTCCACTTTATCAGGGTTCTACGTCCTGACTGCAGATTGCTGCTTCTGATTGCAACGCTACAGGCACACAGAGGCTGCCCATCACTGCCTCAAACCCACTGGCTGAAGCAGCCTTTAGGAGACTCAAAGAAGCTGCATTTTTTTTTTTTTGTATTTAAAACCAACCATCTATACAGGGGGAATTTAGACAGCCTATGCACATGCAGAAGGAAAGACTCAGGCTCAGGAAAGACCTGAGGACACCTTCAGCTTTCACCTCAGGCTGATCCTCAGCACAGATGTGCCTGATACAATTTTTTAAAAATTCTCAATCTTGGAGGAAAGTAAGAATCTGACTTCCTGAGTTACCATATTTTAACTTTAAAATGTCCGGTTTCCAACAAAAACAAATCACAAGGCATACAAAGTAACTGGAAAGCACAGCCTATCAAAAAGAACTAAGTAAGTGAATATAAAATGTGCATGAGGGCCAGACGAGGTGGCTCACGCCTGTAGTGCCAGCACTTAGGGAGGCTGAGCCCGGTGGATCACAATGTCAGGAGATTGAGACCACCCTGGCTAACAAAGTGAAACCCCATCTCCACTAAAAATATAAAAAATTAGCTGGGCATGGTGGGGACGTGCCTGTAGTCCCAGCTACTCAGGAGGCTGAGGCAGGAGAATCACTTGAACCTGGGAGGCAGAAGTTGCAGTGAGCCAAGATGGCACCACCACACTCCAGCCTGACAACAGAGTGAGATTCTGTCTCAAAAAAAAAAAAAAAAAAAAAAAAATGTGCCTGAGGATGCCCAGACATCAGACTCACTAAACAAAACTCTGCAAGATGTGCAAAGAGCTAAAGGAAGATGCGGACAATGATGGGAAAATGACCTTCGACCAAAATGAGAATGTCAATGAAGAGGTAATAATTAAAAGGAATCCAAAAGAAATTCTGCAACTGAAAAGTTAGAATAACTGAAATAAAAATTTGCTAGAGAGGTCTAAAAGCAAATTTGACTACATAGAGAAAAAACTAGCAAATTTGAAGACAGAACAATTGAAATGATCTAGTGTCCAGAAGAAAAAGAAAATGGCTAAAGGAAAATCAACAGATCCTAAGGGACCTGTGGGACAACATGAAGTGGACCAACAACAGTTTGTGAGAATTACAGAACGGACAAAGAATGAATATTTGAAGAAATAATGAAAATTTCCCCAATTTTATTTAAAACATTAATATAAATAACCAAGCTGGGCACAGTGGCTCATGACTATAATCTCAGCACATTGAGAGGCTGACATAGGAGGTTTTCTTGAAACGCAGGAATTTGAGATCAGCCTGAGTAACATAGAAAGACCCTTTCTACACACACACACACATACACACACACACACACAAACTAAAATTAAGAATTAGTGGCCAGGAGTGGTGCTCACACACCTGTAATCCCAGCACTTTGGGAGGCTGAGGCGGGCGGATCACCTGAGGTCAAGAGTTCAATACCAGCCTGGCCAACTTGGTAAAACCCAGTCTCTACTAAAAATACAAAAATTACCTGGGTGTGGTAGTTCGCACCTGTAATCCCAGCTACTCAGGAGGCTGAGTCAGATGAATCGCTTGAACCAGGGAGGTGGAGGTTGCAGTGAGCCGAGATTGCACCATTGCACTCCAGCCTGGGCAGCAAGAGCAAAACTCCATCTCAAAAAAAAAAAAAAAAATTATTGATGCTGCTGAATAGGGAACTTCTAGATACGTGACACATTTCTGTCCACAATGAAGTGCTATACAGTAGAATACAATTATTGTAATAGGAGTCAGATATAGTCAATTATTAATAAAAAGTAACGGAGGACATGACCTAAGACTGGCAAGATGGTTATAATTTGGATAAGGGATAGAAGGAAAAAAATGTAGAAAGTAAAAGAGACTGATAACATGGGCCAGATGATACAGTACCTTGAGAAGTATTAACTTGAAACATAGGAACACAGGGAATACTACACACCAAGAAAGCCACGGTAACAAGATTAATCTGGTGGTTCCAGACATGACAGAAGTGAGATACTGTAGATGGGGCAATGAATCAGATGTGGTCATTAGCACCTTGAACTTGAATTGGTGTAAAAGAAATAAACAGGAAAGAACAAATTTAAGATACAGGCTTGGGACTGGACTGACAGGACTTAGGTCTCTGAACCTCATCTCCCCTAAGATGACAATCCTGTCTCTCGCTGCTTTAGTACACTCATAACATTTTTGTGAGGATGGAATGACTGTTTCCATAGCACACACACCCCTCCAAATAGTACCATTCCACAATTATGAGTCATACATTATTAACAAAGGGCATAATGAATAGGTAAGGGTCAGAAATGACGACCACGTTTCAAGCACAGAAAAAATGGGGTGCTATTAGCAAACATAAAAAATAGAAACAACAAAAACAAAGATGCTTGGGTGAGGTAAAAGGTCTGTTTGCTTTTTATTTAATGACTCGACATTGAGCAAAAGAATTTTCCATATGAATAATCTAAATGCAAGTCATTAAATATTTAAATTCAAGAAAATGTATGCAATTATATGAAAGAGACAAACATAAAGAAGCATTATTGGTAGTAATTTTGGTACTTTTCTATATTTTTCAGATGTCAACAGTAATTACTTCTTTGGAAAAAAAAAAAAATGATATACAGACACAAAAGACTCCTTATTCCCTTTCATAGGACATCTAAGGAAAACACAAAACTTACTCTGCTAAGATCTGGAAATACCCTTCACATTTTTCTGCCATTTCTTTCTCAATTCTCCAAGTACTAGAGGAAAGTGGCACGATCTGTGTGCCTCCAGTACCTGCAGAATTATCTGGAAATACAGTTAATGGAGCAGTGTCCAATCTGAGCAATACAAGAACTGCATCTTGCTCATCAAATTATTATTTTATATAAACCTAATACTTAGCATTTGCATGACAAATTTCACAAATTGCATAGAGAGAAAATACGCAAGAGTAAGTGGCAATAATAAACATGAGAAACTGCTACCAAATGAGAGAGTTCACATCTAATTCCCGATGTCTGGTAGTATACAATCATTCATAATATTTCACCCAAGAAGTACACACTATGGGTTTTCTAATAACAACAATTTACTTGGGTATTAGTAAAAGTTCTTTTGAAAAGTTTTAGACTTCAGGGACTGGAAAGGTTAATAATATATGCTAAATCACATCAAAGAAATAATTTTTTAAAGGTAAAGTCAAACTTAGAATTTAAGAACAAAAGAAATATTTCAGTACTTACTAGTCCCAGGGAGACAAATAAGTTCTCACATTTAAGTGAGAACTGCTTCCTCAGGCTGAGTTGTTTCAGAAGAGTGTGAGCCATGGAAATCTGATGGCTGTTAGTTTCAGATTGAAACTTAGTTTAAACTGTGGTTTTCATTTGCCTGTTGAAAGAATATCTTGGCTGTATTAATCTTTGAAGTTAAAATTAAACATTTTGAAGAGGAAAATGTAGGGAACGGGCAATGCCTGCTTCACTGAAAAATGCAGGCCGTCGATATAGAAGGAATTAGAGAAATCACCACTGTCACCAGGAGTGTCATCCATGTTTCCCAGAGGCTTCAGCAATGGCAGTGAAACCAGCTCTGAAGGGTAGTCAGGGAACAGGATGTTCACAGGGCTTTGACGTCTCATTCCGCAGATGACTGACTAATAACAAAGGGGAAAAGCAACCTTCACAAGGAGACGTCTAGCCAGCTCCACCTTAGCCAAAATTACCAAATACAGCATCACAAATCACGGGACAGACAGACTCAAACGTCTCCTGGTGTGAGGCAATGAGACGTATATCACGCTGCCCATGAGCAATCTGAATCCATTCATGAGAAAACAGTTTAATCTGTATTCTTGCAAAAACATTTAATCTAATCCAGTCACCGGGGGAGCAATCAGATGTATCTAGATTGAGTCACTCTATAAAAACAAAAAGCCTGGATTTTACAAAAGGATTCATGTCATGAAAGG
This sequence comes from Ateles fusciceps, assembly GCA_036589455.1. Lineage (NCBI taxonomy): Eukaryota > Metazoa > Chordata > Mammalia > Primates > Atelidae > Ateles > Ateles fusciceps. The sequence goes on from JAZHEH010002583.1 coordinate 698,945, forward strand.
AAGACTCCAAATTAAAAGAGAATACAGAGATATGACAACCAAAGGCAAGGTTAATCTTAAATTAAACTGTGGCTCTAAAACAATAAAAAGAAAGGACACTGGGGGAGATAACTAGGTCAATTTGAATGTGGACATACATTAATTTATTGTATCGGAGTTAGAGAATAGAATTGTGATAATGTAGAAAAATGTCCTTATTCACAAGCAATGGATGCTGAAGTGTTGAGTAAAATGTCATGTCTCTGCAATGTACTTTCAAATGATTCAGGGAAGAAAGTCTGAAGACAGAAAAAATGCAAAGGTGGCAAACACTAGCAACTGGTTAATCTGGGTGAAGAATATGTGGTTCTCCATTGTGTTAGCCTTTTAATGTTCTGTAGGTGAGGGAGAGTTAGGAAGAAGGAAGAAAAGGAAGGCACTCCTCCTCAATTCATATGTGGAAAAAATGGAGTCGAGAGAAAACCTGAGGCTTAAATTTCATGTGACTATCCAATGAGAACAACAGTAATTTTCTAATGTCAAATTTTGGAAAAGCCATAAAGACTGGAACATTCCTGACTAGGAGCACTTGCAGGTAACTTCCAATCTTTTTCTGGAGGCTCCATCCTCTAGATGTTCATATGTTTAGTTTCACGATTCCTGGACTTGCCGGCTGCAATAAACACCCAAGTACCTTCTCAACCTGCAGTGTGCTCAGTGCCTGTAAATCACAACTCAGGGGATGAAGGGCTGGCAGCTTTAAACAAATTAATCAATTTCCTTTTTAGCCCCATGCCTTCGCCCTCACCTGGCCCACCCAAGAAAACACCCTTAAAAGGCTTCCCTCAAGCTGCTTGCACATATTAAGCTTCTGGCACTTTGTCTGCACGTGCTTGGAGAAGCTTGCAGTACCTTTAGTGCATTAATACTCACACAGCTGGACTTCAGCAACACAAGGCTTACTAGAAATCAAAGACAATAGCAAAGCTGGACCAGCAGCCATTCCCTACGGAACTCTTCACCCGTTACACTGGAGCAATAGATTTCTCTGCTTTTCAACCAGGAACTGTGGAGCCCTAAAGGTCACACGGGTGGTTACTAAGGACTAAGGGCCTGGAATGAAAATGTAATATTTCCCTCCAAGAGCTTATATCTGCCATAAACCGGTTTAATTCTGCTAAACACAAGTAGGCTTCTAACTAACATTAATATAAATAAGCACTTTAAAGTGCTATATTGAATAGAAGTGGTGAGAGAGGGCATCCTTGTCTAGTGCCAATTTTTAAAGGGAATGCTTCTAATTTTTGCCCATTGATAGTATGATATTGGCTGTGGGTTTGTCATAGATAGCTTTTATTGTTTTGAGATGTGTGCCATCCATACCTAGTTTATTGAGAGTTTTTAGCATAAGGGCTGTTGAATTTTGTTGAGGGCCTTCTCTGCAACTATTGAGATGATCATGTGGTTTTTGCTGCATCCGGCCCTCAGGCACATTTTATATTCACTTATTTAGTTCTTTTTGATAGGCCATGCTTTCTAGTTACTTTGTATGCCTTGTGATTTGTTTTTGTTGGAAACTGGACATTTTAAAGTTAAAATATGGTAACTTTTTCTGAGAACGCGGTGGCGTTCTGTTTATGTGGTGAATTACGTTTATAGACTTGCATATGTTGAACCAGACTTGCATCCCTGGGATGAAGCCCACTTGATCATGGTGGATAAGCTTTTTGATGTGCTGTTGGATTCGGTTTGCCAGTATTTTATTGAAGATTTTTGCATCAATGTTCATCATGGATATTGCCCTGTAGTTTTCTTTTTCAGTTGTGTCTCTACCAGATTTCGGTATCAGGATGATGTCGGTCTCATAGAAAGAGTTAGGGAGGATTCCCTCTTTTTGTATTGTTTGGAATAGTTTTGACAGGAATGGTACCAGCTCCTCTTTGTATGTCTGGTAGAATTCAGCTGTGAACCTGTCTGGACCTGGACTTTTTTTGGTCGGTAGGTTCTTAATTGCTGTCTCAACTTCAGACCTTGTTATTGGTCTATTCAGGGTTTCAACTTCTTGGCTTAGTCTTTCGAGTGTGCAAGTGTCCAGGAATGTATCCATTTCTTCCAGATTTACTGGTTTATGTGCATAAGAGTTGTGCACGTTTATTGGGCACTTTATTTCTATTACTATTACATTTTAGTTAATGAAATAATCATACAACTCACCACAATGTAGAATCAGAGGGAGCCCTGAGCTTGTTTTCCTGCATCTAGACAGTCCCATCTGGGGGTGATGGGAGACAGTGACACATCATCAGCCATTAGATTCTCACAAAGTGCATGCAGCCTGGATCTCTGACCTGTGCAGCTCACAGTAGGGTTTGCGCTCCTCTGAGACTCTAATGTTATGGCTAATCTGACAGGAGGTGGAGCTCAGGCGGTGACAGGAGTGATGGGGAGCGGCTGTAAACACAGATGCAGCTTTGCTCCAGCCAGCTGCTCACCTCCTGCTGTGCAGCCCGGTTCCTAACCAGGCCACAACTATCCGTGGCCTAGAGGTCGGGGGACCCCTGATTTAACCTATTTCCCATTTAGAAAATAAAAGTGTAGCTTGCTGGCAGAACGGTGTTCTTGGGGACACAGGAAATGGGTTAAACTGTGAATAAATGATCACGCATTTCTCTATGGTCTTCTGCAGCAAGATGTCAACAACTGTCTTTATTTTAATACATTTCTCAGAATGTTGCCCTGAAGAGGCAGAACAGGTTTCTCCAAGATTTCAGCAGCCAAAACGGCCACAGCGAATGTATCACCCCATCCCATATATTCGTCCTCATGCTGTCAGTCTGCCACCTGAAGGTACTGTGGAAACTCAGTTACTCACTCTTGCAAGCATAAGGATTCCACATTCTTCAGTGTCCCACAGTGCAGACAACTCTAAAATTGCTGCACTTTCTTCTTCATTTCATGTGTTCAAATTGAAATGCAAAGTCAATCACTAGTGCTACAAATGCAGAAGTAAAGATGTATTTCCACTTCCAGTTTGGTTCACTTTTAATAGTAAAGAACATCTCAATGCACAGTTTAGATATTTAGCTGATTGGTAGACAGTAGCTAAGATGGAGCTCCTCCTGAGATAGTGTGGCTGCATTTTCAAACAAATGGACATCATGTGAAACTTGTAAATGAACATAAACATTGAAGAAATGGGTTAAACTATAAATAAATGATTACTCATTTCTCTATGGTCTTCTGCAGCAAGATGTCAATAGCTGTCTTAATATTTTAACACATTTCCCAGAATGTTGCCCCGAAGAGGCAGAAGAGGTTCCTCCAACATTTCAGCAGCCAAAACGGCCACAGCGAATGTACCACTCCATCCCATATATTCGTCCTCACGCCGTCAGTCTGCCACCTGAAGGTACTGTGGAAACTCAGTTACAGAAAGTTCCCAATGCCCTCCCCCGCTCAGTATCCTTTTTGTGATCACAGCTACAGGAATGTGGTGCATTTGTTACAGTGGCTGAACCAATAGTGATATCTTCTTATTAACGAAAGTCTGCAGTTCGCATTAAGGCTCACCTTGTGTTATTCAGCCTAAGGACTTTGACAAATTGTCATTCATCACCCAGATGGAAGAGTTTTGCACCCAAAACATGACCTGTGCTGCACCCGTTAATCCACTCTTAATCCCTTTCTTCTTTTGTCAGAACCCCTGACTGCTATAGATCATTTATTTTATTGCCTCTATACATTTTCTTTCCCAAAATTCTATAGAATTAGAATCATAAAGTATGCAGCCACTTAGGACTAACTGATTTCACTTCGCAATACACATGCAAGATTTTTCATATCTTTTAGTAGCTTAATGGCTTACTCATTTTTATCAGTGGGTCATATTCCATTGGGTCCATGTAACGCTGTGGGTTGGTGCACGCACCTCCTGAAGAGCATCTCAGCTGCTTCCAGTTCAGGCAATTATGAATACACGTGCCCTCATTCTTGTGTGGATTTTGTAATGGGCATAATTTAACTGGGCAAATGTTTAGAATTTTAACCAGTCGCTCATTTAATAAGACTATGTTTTCCTTTGTTAAGAATTAGGTAGGATTCAGTAAAAGCACATGAGTATTTCTAAAAAAGTTCTTATTAATTCAATTTCTGTAATAGATATAAGCCTACTCAGATTATCTGAATCTCCTTTGGGTAGTTATGATATAGTTTCTGCCTTTGGAGGAATTTGTCATTTTCATCTAAGCCATCAAATTTGTCAGGATAGATTTATTCTGAGTATTCTATTATGGGATCAACAGGAATAATTCCTCTTTTTATTTATATTATTTGTAAATTGTGTCTTCTAGCTTTTGTGATTAGCCAATTCTATTTATTTTTCCTATGAAGCAGCTCTTGGCTTTGTTTATTTAATTATTTCTATTATAATGACTTCTGCAAATTTTTTTATTCTATTTTTATAGTTGGTTTACATTACACTATACTTTTCTCTAGTTTCCTAAGGTGGAAGGTAAGAAAACTGAATTAAGGTTGTTTTTAGTTTGTTTTCTTTCTTTCTTTCTTTTTTTTTTGGCTGAGTCCTGCTGTGTCTCAGGATGAGTGCAGTGGCATGGTCTCGGCTCATTGTAGTCTCTGCCTCCCGGGTTCAAGCAATTCTCCTCTGTCAGTCTCCTGAGAATCTGGGATTACAGGCGACCGACCGCCACCACACCTGGCTAATTTTTGTGTTCTTAGTAGAGATGGAGTTTCACCATGTTGGTCAGGTTGGCTTCAATCTCCTGACCTCAGGTGATTTACCCACCTCGGCCTCCCAAAGTGCTGGGATTACATGTGTGAGCCACTGCGCCCAGCTGGTTTTTAGTTTTCTACACAACATTGTGAATGGAACTGAAGTGTTCCATTTAATAATTAAAATAATATCTATTGTGTATTTTTCACCACAATAATGATTTAAAATCCAATAATATAGATGATAAGTGCAGGAGGAGCACACGTAGATTCAGGAACATTAAACATTGTAACTTTTTTTCAAAAGAGGATATTTACCAGGCCTCTTTCTGTGAGGAGACCCTGCCCTGGAGTCATGCCGTGCACTTGTGTGCTGCCTATGTGAACACTGCCTACTTCACAGTGATGAGGGTGGCTTAGCCAGAGACCTGAGGCTTTGTCACCCAGGGCTCTCCTGATGGTGTCCTTTGCCTTCCTTCACCACCAAGGAGGGTGGCCCAGCAGCAGCTCAGCCCCTGCTCTTACCCCACCTCCTCCGTACACACCAGCCCTGTGTCCTCAGCACCCAGGGCTGCCAGACGGCCTTCAGCAGCTCCCATGGCTGACAGTGACTCTATGTTTCCTAGATTTCAACAGTGACCTGGCAGGAACGGTGACCAGTGAGATGCCTCCAGAAGCCGCCATATCTCTTTGTGGGATAACGTCTTCTTTCTTTGTCTGAGATGGGAATTTTCTCTCTCTTGGCTTCTTTCCATTTCATTTGAATTATGATATGCAAATCTCACCATGGAAATTGTAGATGAACTGCAGAATTTCTTGGTGGGCAAATGTAAGTACGAGTCCATTACCAACTGATTCAAAGAACTGATTCAAAATGGCACCTATAGTGACTGCTTTAGTGACAGACTGCATGGCAGAGGGCATTTTCCTCATGGGAAATGCATTCTTCTTGAAATTGATGGTTTCTTTGCAACTAAAATCATGTTGAAAATCTTACACAAAACTCTTGTGCCTTTCCACAAGTGCCTTTTAGGCTTTATTTTAGGGCTATCACCTCAAGCACTATTTCCTCTCCAGGTTTCTAATGTCATCATGTAAATAAAACACCTGTGCACACAGGACACAGCATGGTCTGATGCTCACAGTGTTTTCCTTTCTCTTTGCAGAGGGACTCAGCGCTTCGGGCAATTGGTGCATTCTCTGGGGTCACCCCTTTGCTAAGGAAATATATTAGTGTTGAGAAAAGTGACACTTTCCTCCCTGCTTTTGCTGGAGAGCCACCCTGGTGTGAGCTTCCTGCTGGAAATGAGGTTTGGGCAGTTTGGTGCAAGAAAAATGAGAGTTTAGTCAACACCTGTGGCCATCCGCTCTAGTTTCCAGAAGCAGTGATGTCATTTAAATAGGAATAGCGGTGTATGAGGGTGCGGAGGTATGGAGGAGAAAGTCTGTGTGGAGTGATGGTGAATGTCTTTGGGAGTGTGTGTGCATTTCTCTAGCAAGCGTGTTCCCCTGTGCAAAGCACGACCCAAGGACTTGCCTAGGAATCGCTGAGTTTTTGGCCTGCACTGCCTCTCAAGTTCACTTAGGGCCCTGAAGTGCTCCAGCCCAGCATGGTGAGGCTTTCCAGAACTCAAGTTCTGATCACTGGCATGGGCAATTCCCCTTTGGCTAGCCTGCCCTGGGTGGTGTGCCCTGTTCGAGACGGGCTACTTTTTTATTTATTAATTTTATTTTTCTTTTTTTGTTTTCTCATTTTAGAGATGGGCTATTTCATGTTGATGAGGTGACCTGGGGCTAGCAAATCCCTCTGCCCTGCTCCTCCCCTGCACCTGCTGATGGTCACTCTGTGTCCTGTTGGTTCCCACAGAGGATACCCTGCTGAAAGACTTCACATATGATACTTTAGATGAAGAAGCCCCATGACAGTTGAAGGTCAGGCCACCTGGTTTGGTTACAGAAAAGTTTTCTTAACTTTCTCTTTTTGAATTTAAGTAAGATATGGGAATCTGGCCATAGGTATCATAGGTGACTTATACAGTGTTTTTGGTGGGGTAAATTCTGAATGAGAGTCTGTTCCACACTGAGGCTTGATTTTAGACAGCAGGAGAAATTGACAGCATCAGCCAGGCACTGATTGGCAATGAGCTTTCTCCTCAGCAGCTTGATTCTGTCCTTGGGGCAAAATCACTTCATTGCCAATCTGCCAGTCTGTGTTTTTTGATTGGGGCGTTTAGCCCATTTACATTTAGGGTTAATATTGTTATGTGTGAATTTGATCCTGCCATTTTGACGCTAGCTGGCTGTTTTGCCCATTAGCTGATGCAGTTTCTTCATTGTGTTGATGCTCTTTACCATTTGGTATGTTTTTGGAGTGACTGCTACTGGTTATTCCTTTCTATGTTTAGTGCTTCTTTCAGGAGCTCTTGTAAAGCAGGCCTGGTGGTGATGAAATCTCTGAGTAATTGCTTGTTCCTACAGGATTTTATTTCTCCTTCACTTATGAAGCTTAGTTTGGCTGGATATGAAATTCTGGGTTGAAAGTTCTTTTCTTTAAGAATGTTGAATATCAGCCCCTACTCTCTTTTGGCTTGTAGGGCTTCTGCTGAGAGATCTGCTGTGAGTTTGATGGGCTTCCCTTTGTGGGTAACCTGACCTTTCTCTCTGGCTGCCTTTAGCATTTTCTCCTTCATTTCAACCCTGGTGAATCTGACAATTATGTGCCTTGCGGTTGCTCTTCTTGAGGAATATCTTTGTGGTGTTCTCTGTATTTCCTGGACTTGAATATTGGCCTGCATTGCTAGGTTGAGGAAGTTTTCCTGGATAATATCCTGACGAGTATTTTCCAGCTTGGATTCATGCTGCTGCCTTTTTTCAGTGCTGCCTTGCCCAGTGAGGAGGCAGCCTAGTCACAGTCTGCCAGCAGAGGCTTTGCTGAGCTGCTGTGGGCTCCACTAAGCTGCCATGTGAAGTTTCCTACAGTCCTGTTTATATGGGTATTGTTATGCAATGGCGGCCCACCTCTGTAATGACTGACTCTCTCTGTAATGGTGACTGCCTCAGTAATGGCAGACATCCCTCCCCCCACAGAGCTGATCTGTCCCGGGATCAGCTGTGCTTGCTGTGAAACTCTCAGTCCAGTGGATCTCAGATTGCTGGTTTTTGTGGGGGGTGGGACCAGCTGAGCCTGATCACCTGGCTCCCTGCCTCAGACCCCTTTTTTTTCAGTTGAACGGGTGACTGTGTCTCCCAGGTGTTCCAGTCACCAGTTGAAATGGCAGCTGGACTTGTGTGATTTCTTGTGCAGAGACCCACTGCACAGGCTGAAACAGCTGCTGGAGACTCATGGCACTTTTTTGCCGGGGGAATCTCCTGGCCTGGCTCTATTTCAGTCCTCTTTTTTCAGTTAAACAGGTGACCCTGTCTCCTAGGAGTTCCAGTTGCCTGTTGAAAAGGTGCCTGGATCTGTGTGATCTCACGTGCAGCGACCCACTTCGCTGGCTGAAACAGCCGCGCTGGAGATTCGTGGTGCTTTTTCACCTGAAAATCTCCTAGCCTGGCTCCCTGTTTCAGTCCTCTTTTTATCAGCTGAATGGGCAACTCTGTCTCCCCAGGCACTCCAGTCTCCAGCTAGAAAGGCGCCCTGACCCATGTGAGTATTTTGGGTGGAGACCCACTGCACCGGCCAAAACAGCCAGGCTGGTGACCCGTGGGGCTCCTCCGCCAGGGAATCTCCTGGTCTGTGGTCAATAAAAATCCTTCTGGAATGTGGTGTCCACTCACCCTCGGTGCTCTCACTGGGAGCTGCAATCCTAAGCTGCTCCTAATCGGCCATCTTGGATCAATTTTCTATATATTTTTTCTATGTATTTTATATACATACTTTAGATATTTTTTATATGTATAATATATAATACATATAAATATATATATATGTAAATTTTTTTCTTTAGTAGGAATGAGGTCTCACTATGTTCCCCAGGCTGATTTCCAATTCTTGGGCTCAAATGATCCTCCTATCTTGGCCTCCTAAAGTACTGGGATTACAGGAGTGAGCCACCTTGCCTGGCCACTGACACTTACATATGTGAAAATATGTACAGAATATAAACTACTAAAAAACATAAAAATACTATGTCTTACTATACCTTATTGTACCATGGATTTGTTAAAAACTAAAGTAAAAGTCATTAAGAAAATAATACAAAGTATAAAACATCTATCAAAATTACAAAAATTCCAGAAGAACTGGACAAAAATCCAAAAACATTAATAAAACAATTGAACAGTTTCTTAAGCAATAAAATGTAAACTGCAATGACAAAGTGAAAGCTTGTGTCTTACAAAAAGCAGATTAAAGTAAGAATTTTTTTTTTTTTTTTTTTTTTTTTTTTGAGATGGAGTCTCGCTCTGTCACCAGGCTGGACTGCAATAGCACAATCTGGGCTCACTGCAACCTCCACCTCCAGGATTGAAGTGATTTTCCAGCTTCAGCCCGCGAATACTGGAATTACAGGTGCCCACCACCACACCCAGCTAATTTTTGTATTTTTAGTGAGACGGGGTTTCACCATGTTGGCCAGAATGATCTCAATCTCTTGACTAGCGATATACCTGCCTTGGCCTCCCAAAGTGCTGGGATTACAGGCATGAGCCACCATGCCCGGCCTAAAGAAAGAATATTTTTTAAAAAATTAAACGGGAGATAGGTGGGTGTTGAACAACGAGAACACGTGGACTCAGGGGAGAGGAGCATCACACACAGGAGACAGTTGGGGGGGGGTAGGGGGAGAGACAATGGGGTGTTGGGAGGGAGGGGAGGGTGGGGGAGGGGATAACATGGGGGAGAAATGGCAGATACAGTATGCACCTAAAATAAAATAAACCATAAAAAAAAATTAAACGGGAGAATATAAAAGTCCAGAGAGTGTAGCACAATCCCCAAAAGTCTCACGATCCAGATGGTCGCTGGGCCAGGGTGAGGTCTTGTGCCTTGGCCCTTCCAGATGTTCGAAAAATCTGCAACACAGACAGAGGTGCGAGGGTCACTGGGGGGCACAGAGGTGGAGGGCGGAGGGGCTCCCTGGGGTGGGTGTGCAGGTCTCAGAGAGCTCCTCGGGCCCTGGAAGGTGACCTTGGGCCCCTGGCCTCCCCAGAGTCCATCCACAGGGCTCTGAGGCCTGCGTGCTGCTCTCTGCTGAGGGGGTTCCCTGTGCACAGAGTGTCTATAAATGTCCTGCCGGAGGCACTGAGCTCAGGCATGCACACGGGCACCTGCAGGGGGATGGACCCCGATACTGAAACAGATGCAGAGGGAGGGGGGAGGCTCAAGGATCCACAGGCAGAGTCCCATGCCCTCGGACCTTGGGAGGAGCAGGAGGTCTGATAACACAGGGCGGGGTGGTGACCTGCCCCCGCTCCGACCCTCGTGCCATCCAGACAGAAGAGCTGCGCGTTAAATGTGTGCAGCTTCCTGGAGCACGTGATTGTTACTGCCTAAGAAGACTGGGTCCTTCCAACACGCCCCCATTCCTGTCTGTGCATTTCCATTTAGGAAATCATTATGCTTTGGCAAAACACACATTTCCCACTTAATACATTCCAGCATAAAAGGATTACAGAAAACACTGCTTTTTAAAGAATAAAAAACAGGGTGTGTGTGTATAATGTATAATATTTTATATACATATGTTAAAACACACATTCATATGTATATGTTAATTTTGAATTGGAAAATACATTCAAAACAGTGGCTCCCTGAATCATGCCCCTCAAATCCTCCCAAGTGATCACAGCCCTGACTTGTCTTCAGGGGTTTCTTTTGTTGGCATCTGACACAGACACAGAACCACTGATGCCCAAGCCAGTGCTCTCTACACACAGAAGCCTCCAACCTCATCTTGAGAAATGGGGCCAGGAGGCCACCCCAGGCCCCAGGGCTCCATGGAGGCTGAGGGGCCACTGGGACTGGACACACCCCAGGGGGTCCTGGATCCTAGCTTTTCCCCTACTTGATGCCAGGACCTACTGAGTGCCCGCAGGTGTCCGGTGCTGGGCTGGGTGGGCTGCTTGCTGGCATGGCAAAGCCCAGGGTGCCTCCCTCCCTCTCACACCTTTCCCAGGAGGCATGAAACATGGGGGTTCATAGTCAACCCCAATGTCTGCTCATGATGAACTGGTGATGCTCCCTGTTGGCTTCAGGGGGCTTCGAGGGCAGGGCTGGGTCCTCTCAAATGAGCTTCAGTGGCACTGCAGACAAGAACACGGTGCATGACCTTGGAATCCTGCACGTGGTAGCCTGACCAGCACCTCAGCCTCTCCCGCATTAGAGCAGCCTGTGGAGGGCTCAGCCCAGCAGGCTCATGGGCTGCTATGGAGAGGGTGTGTTCCCTGGAGGGTGTTCTCTGGGCATCCGTCACTTGCCTATAGAGATTTCCAGCATAACAAACAAGGGTCACAACAGGTCAGGCGAGGCTCTTCAGCATCCTCATCCTCCTTGAACTCGCCGGGTGTCCTGATGGGATAGCAAGAGAGGGGGGCAGACATGGGGACACAGGCACTGCCTGCCTTCTCCTGGTCATGCCACCCCTGCACACTCACATTTCTTCTGCCTGTTCAGGCTTTGTCTCTATTGCTTTTTCCACAGGTGCCTGGAGAGTACTTGTTGGCATCTGAGAGGAAGAAAACAACTGTGCATGTCCAGAGACCCCAGTGCAGCTTTAGGGGGTGGTCCCAGAGCAGACCCACATGTCACTGGGAACCCCTCCAGTAGAGTGGGGCCAAGCTCTTCTGACCCCAGCCTGGCTTCCTGCCTGGACCCTGTGGAGTTGCTCAACACGATTCAGCGCTGCAGCCTGGGGGCCAGGAGTCAGGGCAAGGCCAAGAGCGTGGGCAGGAGGACTGCAGAGGGACTTTACAGGCACTGAAGACCCAGAACATTGACTGCCACGATGAGACCAGGTCCCTCAGGAGGATGATAAGAGGAGAAGAGGGAGAGGGCCAGAGCTAGAGGAGCTCATGAGTCAGAGGGTGAGAGAGGGGAGGAAGGAGATAATTACATGCTGATGCTCGTCTGCACTCTTGGACTCTTCCATGTCTGCTCCAGCAGCTTCAGGGTGTTGGGAGCAGCAGCGGTGATGGGGCGGCCATGGGAAGGAAAGGGGAGAGTGAGAGTCGAGGAGGCACTCGGGCCCTGCTGTCCCGAGCCTGCGGAGCCAACCCCACAGGCTCCGGTGTGCTCATCTCCAGAGTCTTCTCCGCAGCCTGGATCACTTCCTCCCTACAGCGAGGGAGGACCCTCTGTCTTCCCACACACTTTCCCAGCCCTCACATTCTGTAACTGTGCCCAGGCAGGGAAGGCCAAGGCTGCGTCATCCCGTTCCTCCAAGAGGTGGCCACCATCTCCAGGACATTGTGCACAGTATGTGATTCCCTCCCTCCTCCTCCTCTAGGGCCTGTCTCTGCTCTTCTGATGAATCCTATGTCTTTTCTCCCTGTCGATCACCAATCCTGCTGCTCTCCAACATAAGGACACAGGAGGGAAGGGCAGGGTTGCACTGCCAGGCCCTCCATAAACTCATGGATCGCACCCTAGGTGGGCAGCACCTGCCACAGGCCTGGGGCTCAGTTGGGGCCTGTGGGACACGATGACAACTGATGTCACAGATTGAGTGACTGTGGTATGCCTGGGATGACCTTAGGGACCTGGAAAATACTCAGCCCTCACAAGAATCCCACAAGCTTCTGAAAGCTTAGAAACGCTGTAATGGGACTCTAGGGAAAGCCCCTTGTCCCACTGTCTCACCTCACCCCTCAGGTGAGGATGCGGTTGTCAGCACATGAATGAACGGGCCCTGCCAGGTTTTGCGTGAGCTGTGGGAGGACTGGGCGGGAGGGCACCTGGCAGGCCTGACACAGGGAACAAGCTGGGCCTGACTGCAGCATGGGGTGCAGGACAAGGCTGTCAGGCCAGAGCAGAGGGTGTGACAAGACAAGTGACCCCTGTGCCAGCTGCCCAGTGGCTCCATCCTGGGCCCAGTGGATTCTAGGAACCAGGTCATAAGGAGGGTGTGAGCCTGCAGCAACACACAGCCACTCCACACACATACCGCAGGATTCCTGCTGGCCACAGAGGGTCTCAGTGACAGCTGGACACTGAATTCTCAAAAGCCAATTCAGCTTCCATTCCTAGCTCAAGGATTTGGGACTGGGTGAGAAGTGGAGGCCAGAGCTGTGCTCGAGCATGGGATCCCCCCTCGGGTCTCTAGGATGGGGGGGCACACTGAGTAATCCCAGAGGAGGATTCTCTACCTCAGAAGACCCAGGGAGTGCCCTGTGACCAGGAGCAGATAGTAAAGTCTCGACAGGAAGGTGCTGCTGCAGGTCCCCAGAGTGCAGAGGGAGAGGGTGGACTCCTGCCACCTCCTGGCACATGCATGAAGGACTTTGTGTCCAGGGTCACAGAGCACCTGTGAGGGGCTGTGTCTTACCCCACTCCCTGTACAGCACTCAATGCCAAACCCGCATACTCATCTCTTGTTCTCCATTCACAAAGGACACTACACACCCCCCTGACACACACACACACACACGCACACGCACACACACACAAAAACCCAGGGCTTTGGTGTTTGCTGTGGCACAGGCAGGAGAGATCTGGCCTTCTGGAAAAGGTCATCTTGCTCACCACAGAAGGAATCATGGGGACGAGCAGAGCACACACGACACCCATGGAAACAAAACTCCTTCCATTTCTCATTAACATGCAGAAAGAACAAACCACACCTCTACACCTATTTCCTTTATGTTTACTGACTTCGCAGCTCCCAGTTGAGGCACAAAAACCACAGGTGTAACCCAACTGTCCCCCAAGAACCCTGCACCACAGCCTCACCTGGAGCATCTCCTCTACTGGCAGAATCTTTGTCACCACTGGTTTCAGGAAAGCTGTCCTCAGATCTACCTACAGAGACACAAACATCAGAGAAAGGTGACTTCAGAGTGACTGGAACAGCACTCCTGCTCCACGCACAGCCACACTGGATGACACCACATGCCCTGCTCTATCCTCTGTGATCTCAGACTCTCCCTGGGCTCTGTGGACTCAGCTGTGAGCCTTCAGATGAGACAGAAAACCTGAAAAAATCCCCCCTTCACCCATTCACCTCCACTGGCCCATTATGGCTGTCAGCTCCACTCTGAGAACCCTGAATTTCCAACATAGATGCACACGTGTTGAGTTAGGTGAGTGCAGTGAACAGAACCTGGGACAGGCTCATGACAGCTGGCCCAGAGAACATTCTGGGAGGATGGCAATGCTCTCTGCAGTGTAAACACTGGGATACTGGGTACTCGAAGCATGGCTCTTGAGAGGAGGTTCTGAATTTTTGACTTTTATTTCTTGAAATTAATTTGAATTAAATATAAATAAGCATAGATGCCTGCCAGGTGCCCTTCTGCCCAGTCCTCCACAGCTCAGGCAAAACCCGGCAGGGCCCCTTCATTCACGTGCTGACAACCACAGCCTCACCTGCGGATTCAGGCAGTGGGGCAAGGGGCTTTCCCTAGGGTCCCGTTACAGTGACCCACAGATGGGTCATGGAGGATCAATTCTAGGGCTTAGTAGAAAAGGCTTGTGAAGCAGGGAAGTGGCAACAGTGAGGTGTCAGGACCACTCCAATGCCAGGAGGAAACAGGAAGGCCTGTTACCAGACGGGACTTATTAGAACATGAGGTTTAGAAGCGGATTCCCCATGAAAAAAATGAATGAGCAGAGATACTGGGAAGAGTTTTGTTCTATTACTACCCAGTGAACATTTGCCCGGGTGTTGGCAGGATTTCCTTTAGGTTCACGAAGTGTCCTTGGCATGGAATCAACTGCATTCTTTGTAAGATTATGCTTTCTTTTTTTTTTTTTTTTTTTTTTTTTTTTTTTTGAGACCGAGTCTGGCACAGTCGCCCAGCCTGGAGTGCAGTGGCCCAATCTTGGCTCACTGTAACCTCCACCTCCGGGGTTCAAGCTATTCTCCTGCCTCAGCCTACCAAGCAGCTGAGATTACAGCTAATTTTTGGTATTTTTTAGTGGAGACGGGTTTCACTATGTTGACCAGGATGCTCTCAAACCCCTGACCTCGTGATCCACCCGCCTTGTCCTCCCAAAGTGCTGGGATTACGGGCATGAGCCACCACGCCTGGCCAAAATTACACTTTCAGTGATAATTACCTATGCTTATCATCAGCAACCCCCACACACACCCAGGCACACTGAGCACCACAGCATATGCATTCACACAGATGTACGCCAGCCCTGTGCACACAACTCCATCCCACTTACAGAACACAGAGCTGTTCCCAGGGACTGAAGAATGTGGCCATCGCTCCTTCTCTGAAAAAAATATTCCTCTCATTCACAACAGGAAGCTCAATTCAGGCTGTCTGTCTACAAAAAAGCGAGTGAGACAGTGCCACATTCCTCCTCATGTGCAATATTCATCCACACAGAGGAGGTTCCCCAATACGTACCGTTCTCCGAGACTCTGGAGGCCACCTGTAAGAAATGAAAACATATTGCTATTAGCATCAGACCATGCTGTGTCCTGTGTACACAGATGTCTTGTTCATTGGTGACATTTAAAAAAAAAAATTAGAAAAAGGCAAAGGAACTCATAATGGAAACAGGACAAAATGACTGATGTGAAAAACATAAGTTTTTGCTGGAGGATGTTTCCTCTAAGTTTATGTTTCTTGGCAGTTAAATAATTTTGTTCTAAAAAGACAATGAAGCAACTGAGGAAAAAGCTCACTGCCACTAAGTGTGTGGCTGGTGCTGCCATTTTCTTCTCCTGTCTTAAACCAAGCCTCAGTGGGGGAAGAGACTCTCACTCAGAATTCTCCCCACCAAGGAACTGTATAAACACCTAGATACTAGGCAGATCTCCTACCTTACTGAAATTCATAAAGAGAAAGTTAAGAAACCTTTTCTCCAAGCAAACCAGGTGGACTGACCTTCAGCTGTGGTGACTCCTCCTCATCTGAGGTTTGGTAGGAGAAGTGTTCCACCGGGGTATATTCTGTGGGAAGTAGGAGGACACAGAGTGACCATCAGCAGGTGCAGGGGAGGAGCAGGGGAAGAGAGGTTTTCTAGCCCCAGGTCACCTCATCAATGTGAAATAGCCCATCTCAAACAGGGCACACCACCCAGGGCCGGCTGTGTGTCACTGCAGCCTCTTTAGGGCTCCTGCCACCTCATCTGACCTGAGCTCACTTGCCCTCCCTTCCCGGGTCCTTCCAAGCTCATTTCCTCCCTAGAATCCACCGCTGGTGCTTCTGTGTGTAGCAGTCATTCTGCAATATGTTATACTTGGAACAAAGCAACCTTTCTTCCGAGACATTTCATTCTAGCCAAAATATCCTGTATATTCACTCATCTTTTGTGTTGAAGACAAGAAAGCTTTGAAAATACTTAGTTATCCTCTCCTTTAAAGGTAACCCCTATTTACAAAGTGCTATCTGTCCTTGCACTCAGCCTTCTCAACGCAATGTCTGTGTGTGTCGGGGAGTCCGTTGCTGGTCACACTCACCCTGGCTCTGACACTGGAACAGCCCACCATGGGGGCAGCAGGTGGGGGTGCTGACCCTCTCCATCCCAGCTGTGCAGGAGGTTCCCGCAGGGAAGATGGGTGGGAGGCCAACACCCAAGTTGTTCCTTGAGATCATAGTCAGTGCTGTGGCTTGACTCTGTTTACTACTAAACTAAAGCATTTTTTCATTTATTCCTCTTTTTTTTTCTTTTGGTAGCTGGTCTCTGTTACCCAAGCTGGAGGGGTGTGACATGATCTCTGCTCACTGGAACCTGCACCTCCAGGGATCAAGTGATCTTCCCCACTCTGCCATCCAGGTAGCTGGCACTACAGGTGCGCCACCACACCCAGGTAACTTTCTGTATTTTTGGTCGATATGAACTTTCACCATGTTGCCTAGGCTGATCTCCAACTCCTGGACTCAAGCAGTCCACTCACCTCGGCCTCTCAAAGTGCTAGGACTACAGGTGTGAGCCACGCACCCGGCCCACCTGAGCATGTCTAATGCTTGTGAAAATTGGGTTATTAAACACAATAGAGTCTGTCCCTGATAATTTCTCTGCTTTAGACCACAAGCTGAGAAATGACACCACCACTACTGCCAACCACCTGTGAGCTAGCTTCTCTGTGTTTCACATTAATAAATGCACATAGAAAAGTCCAGTGTAAAATGTACCTACTGATACTCTGCGTCAGGCAGCCCTTGAGACCTCCCTAAAATGACAGACAGTGTTTGGGACCTCTCAAGACTCTTATCCTTCCACATGCACAAACCAATGCCAGAACTGCCTGGCATAATGACGAGTTATACCAGGGCCACCGGGTGAATGCACAATCCTAACCCACTGCATCAATCCTCCTCCCATTCCTCAGTTCACATTTGCCTCTTCCGTTTAGGAGATTGAGAGCCTGGGAAATTCATCTCTGCACCATCTCTATCTGAGGAGTGAGGATATAATATTTACCTTCAGGTACAGCTGTGGTGGAGGATGAATGGGTTAAATTATATGAAATGTGCAGTAGCGATTCAATGTTTTAGAAAGTTTTTCTGAATTTTCTGGGTAAATGCACATACACTCCCAAAGACATTCCCAATCACTCCACACTACTGTCTCCTCCATACCTCATCGCCCTGATGCACACCACCCTATGCCGTCTAAATGGCAATTCTGCCTCCAGGGGCTCGAGGGGATGGTCACGGTTCTTTACTGGATGGACTCAGTGTTTTTTAAACCAAACTGCCCATATCTCCTTTCCGTCAGGAAGCTCAAATCAAAGTGGCCCTCCAGCAAAAGCAGGAGAGTAAGTGCCACCTTTTGCCACACTGAAGATCTTCCCTTAGTGAAGGAGTGCTTCCAGAATACACACCTTTTTCCTTGGTAGGTTCCTCTGCCTGCATTGAGAGAAAGAAAAACACCATGAGCTCCAGACCATTCTGAGGCTTAAGTGTACAGGTCTTTTCTTCACTTCTTGACATTACAAGACCAGATGGGAAAGAGTGTTCAAATCAAAGGAACACAGAGGAAGAACAGGACAACTGACTCATGCTAAAGTTGCTCTTGCATGATATTTCCTCTCAAGGTCATGTGGCTTGGCAAGGAAGTGATTTTGCCCCGAGCAGAGAATCAAGATGTTAAGGAAAAAGCTCACTGCCACACGGTGTGAGGCTGATTCTGTCATATTCTCCTGCTGTCTAAAAACAAGCCTCATTGGGGAACAGACTCTCACACCAAATTCTCCCCATCATGAACATGGTATAAGCCACCTATAATTCATATCATCAGATTTCCATATCTTAGGCTCATTCAGAGAGATAAAGCTAAGAAAGCAACTGTATTCCTCAGAGAAATGCAGGGGGTCTGACCTGCACATGACATGGGGCCTCCGTGGGATATTCCTTCATGGGATCCTCTGTGGCAGCTAGGAAGACAAAGAGTGACCATCAGCAGGTGCAAGGGAGGAGCAGGGAACAACAGCGTTCCAGCCCCAGGCCACCTCATCAGGTGAAATAGCCCATCTCGAACGGGGCAGGCTGTGTGTTTCTGCAGCCTCTCAGGGCTGCTGCCTCCTAATCTGACCTGAGCTCACTTGCCCTCCCTTCCCGAGTCCTTCCAAGGTTATTTACTGCCTTGAATCCATCTATGGTGCTGCTGTGAATAGTATCCCTTTTACAGGTTTTCTCGGGTAATAAGAAGCAACTTTTCTTTAAAGAGAAGACTGAATTCTAACCAAAATATTCTATTTATTCACTCACAATTTTTTTTCTTTTTATTTCTTTTTATTTCCACATCAACTCTTGCTCATATCACTGACCATTTTTTAAGGCAATGAAACAAAGCTTTGAAAATACTGTTTTCTTTCCACTTAAAGATAACTCCTTTTTAGCACGTGCTGTCTGTCCTTCCACTCTCTCTTTTCCACACAATGTGTGTGTGTGTCTGTGGAGTCTGTTACTGCTCACACATACACTGGCTTTGACACTGGGATGGCCCATCATGGGGGCAGCATATGGGGGCGCTGAGCCTCTCTAACCCAGCTGTTAGAGATTCCAGCAGGAAAGATGGCACCAGGCTAACACCCAAGTTGTTTTTGATGTCATATTGGACACTGTCTCTTGGGTATGTGTCTTACTAAGCTTGAACATTTCTAAGGCTTGTGATAATCATGATTTATGTTTTGGTCTGGTTTGGTTTGGTATTTTGAGACAGGGTCTCACTCTGTTGCCCAGATGGAATGCAGTGGCACAATCATGGCTGACTGAAGCCTCAACCTGCCAGGCTAAAGCAATCCTTCTGCCTCAGCCTCCTGAGAAACTGGGACTACAGAAGCATGTCACCATGCCTGGCTAACTTTTGTACTTTTTGTAGAGATGTGGTTTAACCATGTTGTCTAGGCTGGTCTTAAACTCCTGGGCTCAAGTGATCCTCCTGCCTCAACCTCCCAAAGTGCTGGGATTACAGGCATGAGACTCCCCACTGGGTCCAATATAAACATGTCCCTGATTATTCTCTGCTTTTGAACAGGAGCTGAGAAATGACCCCACCACTGCAGCCAAAAGCCTGTGACTCCCCATGTGTGTTTCACATTAATGACCACCCCAAAGTCCACTGTACTGCTACCCTGCCTTTCGCCATCACTGAGAACATCCTATACTTATGGCCAGTGTTTGGGACCTCTCTAGGCTGTCATACTTCCACATGCACACATAGATGCTGGCCCTCCCTGGTGTGGTGATGAGTTACATCAGGGCCGCATGAGGACTGCAGAGTAGCAGGCCATCACGTCAACCTTTCACCCATTCCTGTGTTCACATTTGCCTTTTCCATTTGGGAAATGGAGAGCTTGGGAAATTTATCTTTCCACCATCTCCAATCTGAGGACTGACTTTCCTTCCAGTATAGCTGTGTTGAAGAATCAAAGTGTTGACTGATGTGAAGTGTGCAGTGCAGATAGAATTTTGTTTCTAGAACATTGATCCTTGGGTCATGCTTTGCACAGGGGAATATGCTTTCTAGAGAAATGCACACACATTCCCAAAGACATTCACCATCACTCCACACAGACTCTCTCCTCCATGCCTCCCCACCCTGATGCACCCCTATTCCTATTTAAATGGCATCAGTGCTTCTGGGAACTAGTGTGGATGGCCACAGGTGTTGACTAAACTCTTTGGTTTTTTTACACCAAACTGCCCAAACCTCATTTCCAGCGGGAAGCTCACATCAGGGTGGCTCTCCAGCAAAAGCAGTGAGGAAAGTGTCATCTTTGTCAACACTTAGATATTTCCTTAGCAAAGGGATGACCCCAGAGTATGTACCACTTGCTCGAATCACTGAGTCCCTCTGCAGAGAGAAAGGAAAACACTGAGTGTCAGACCATGCTGTGTCCCATGTGCACAGCTCTTTTCTTCAGCTGCTAACATTAGAAAAGCAGATGGGAAATAGCGCTCAAGGCAATGGCCCCAAAATAAATCCTGGAAGACACTTGTGGAAAGGCACAAGAGTTTTGTGTAAGACTTTCCATATGATTTTTGTTACAAATTCACCATTATTTTCAAACAGTAAACACTTCCCTGAGGAAAATGTTATCTGCACACGGTTTGTAACTGAAGCTGCCATCTATGAGTGCCATCTGGAACCAGTTCCTAGTTGATAATGACCTCTCACATTTTCCCACCAAGAAATTCTGTAACTTATCTACAATGTCCATAGTAAGGTTTGCATATCTTAATTCAAATGAAATAGAAAGAACCTAGGAGAAATACAATTACCATCTTAGACAAAAAAGATCTTACGTTGAAAACGGCCAGGACTTGTTCTGAGGACATCTCTCCAGGAAGCTGTCCTTGGATGAAAAGTAAGCGATCTAGGAAACAGAGAGTCACTGTCAGCACATGGGAGCTGCTGAAGAATCCCTTGGGCAGCCTTGAGTGCTGTGGACAGGGGGCTGGCGTGTGTGGAAAAGGTGGGTTAACAGCACAGGCTGAGCTGCTGGCCCATCCTCCTTAGTGGTGAAGGGAGGCAAAGGAGATGATCAAGAAAACCCTGGGAGACAGAGCCTTGGCTCTCAAGCTGAGCCACCCTCATCAATGTGAAAGCTGATCTCAAACAGGGTACATGTGTTTCAATGATAGCGTCTCAGGGAGCCTTCTATTCGGGCCTGAGCTAAGTTGGGCTATTTTTTTTTTCTCTTTGAGATGCTCTTGCAGTGTCACCTGGGCTGGAGTGCCATGGTGCAATAATGACTCACTGCAGCCTCGACCTCCCAAGCCCAGGTGGATCCTTTGCCTCAGCCTCCAAGTAACTAAAACTACAGACCCCCCATCATGCCCAGCTGATTTTTTACATTTTTTGTAGAGGTGGGATTTTGCCAGGTTGCCTAGGCTGGTCTCGAGCTCCTGGACTCAAGCTATACACCCGCCATGGCCTCCAAAAATACTGGGATTACAGGTGTGAGCCACTGCTTCCAGCTGTGCTGCCTTCCTGATCCCATCTGAGGTCATTTACTCCCAGGATCCACCTGCACTGCTGTGTGGATCACCCCTCCTAAGATTTCCTACATCATAAAATCAGCCTTTCTTTTAAAATATGTATTCCAGCCAAAATAGTCTATAACATTTATCCACCAAACATCTGTTTTAAAGAAAAATAAAGATTTAAAATAACAATTATCCTACCATTTAAACATGACCACATGTGACATGTGCTATCTGTCCTTCCAGTCTCCCTTTTCAACACAATGTGTGTCCAGGGAGTCCGTTACTGCTCAGGCTCTCACTGGCTCTGACACTGGGACAGTCTGTCCTGGGGGCAGCAGGTGGAGGTGCTGACCCTCTCCAACCCAGCTCTGCAGGAGGTTCCAGCAGGGAAGGTGGGCACCAGGCTAACGCCCAAGTTGTTCCTGGAGCTCTTGTTTGGGGCTGTGCCTGAGGTGTGTGTGCTACTGAACTGGAGCATTTTGAAGCCTTGTGGTTATTATGTTCTTAAATAAAACAGAATATGTCCCTGATTATTCTCTGCTCTTGGCCAGGAGCTGAGAATTAACCTATAGTGGAGCCAAAACCCTCTGAGTCCTGCAAGTGTGCTTCACATTAATGACCACACCAGATCCCACTGCAAAAGGTAGCTGTTCCCACCCTGGGTTAGGTGACCACTAAGACTGTCTTGTGATGACAGTGCGTAAAATCTCTACAGGCCATCACACTTCCACATGCACACATAGGTGCTGGAACTTCCTGGCACGGTGATGAGTTATACCAGGGCTGTCTGCCAAGTGCACAACAGTAGCCATCGCACCAATTTTTCACCCATTCTTGAGTTTACATTTGTCTCTTCAGTTTAGGAGCCTATGAGCTTGAAAAATTCATCTCCACAGCATCTCTACCTGAGGAGTGAGGACATGAAACTTACCTTTAGGTAAGCTGCCACGGAGGTTGAAAGGGCTGATTGATGTGAGGTGGGCAATGGTGATGCATTTTGTGTTTAGAACAGTAATCCTTGTGTTGTGCTTTGCACGTGGAAACGTGCTTTCCGGGGGAAATGCACACAGGCTCCCAAAGACACTTATGATCACTTTACACGAACTCTCTCCTCCACTTCCCAGCCCTTATGATCACTTTACACGAACTCTCTCCTCTACTTCCCAGCCGTGATGCACACCACCCTCTTCCATCTAAATGATGCCGCTACTTCAGGGACTAGACTGGGATGGTCACAGTTCTTTACTAGATTCTTCATGTTGTTTACACCAACCTGTCCAAACCTCATGTCTGGCAGAAAGCTCAATCCAAAGTGGCTCTCCCCGGGCCAGTAAGTTCCACCCTTTCTCAACAATGAAGATTTTTTTCTTAGAAAAAGTGTGTGTCCAGAATATGTACCTTTTTTGGGGGAGACCTAGTGGCTGCATATAGGGAAAAGAAAACACTGAGCGTCAGACCATGCTGTGTCCAGTGTGCACAGGTCCTTGGTTTACATGGTGACATTAAAAACCCAGACAGGAAATAGTGCTTAAGGCAATGGCCCCAAAATAAAGCCTAAAGGACACTTGTGGAAAGGCACAAGAGTTTTGTGTAAGATTTTCAAAATGATTTTGGATGCAAAGTCACCATCATTTCCAAGAACACATTTCCCATGAGGAAAATGCTCTCTGCCATGCAGTTTGTGACTCAAGTTGTCATCTATGGGTGCTGTCTTGAATCAGTTCTTAGTTGGTAACGGACTCTAACTTACATTTGCCCACCAAGAAATTCTGCAATTAATCCATAATTTCCATGGTGAGATTTGCATATCATAATTGAAATGAAATGGAAAGACTGAGAGAAATAAAATTCCCATATCAGACAAAGATAAAGAATTTACCCTCCAAGGAAACTGGCTGGATTCTGGGGACATCTCATTGGTCACCGTTCCTGCCAGGCCACTGTAGAAATCTAGGAAACAAGAGTCACTGTCAGCCATGGGAGCTGCTGAAGGCCCTCTGGCAGCCTGGGTGCTGAGGACACAGGGCTGGTGTGTACGGAGGAGGTGGGGTAAGAGCAGGGGCTGAGCTGCTGCTGGGCCACCCTCCTTGGTGGTGAAGGAAGGCAAAGGGCACCATCAGGAGAGCCCTGGGGGACAGAGCCTCAGGTCTCTGGCTAAGCCACCCTCATCACTGTGAAGTAGGTGGTGTTCACATAGGCAGCACACAAGTGCACGGCATGACTCCAGGACAGGGTCTCCTCACAGAAAGAGGCCTGGTAAATATCCTCTTTTTTGTAAAAAGTTTACTATGTCACTTAACTTTCCTAAATATTCCTATGCTCCTACTGCAGTTAACATCCATTTTTTTGGACTTTAAACCACGATGGTGAGCTATACACAATATTTATTATTTTAATCCTTAGTTGCACACTTAAGGAGCAGATGGGACACAGCAAACACAGAGGGGGAGCCCACACACTTCTCCCTGACCCTGCATCAGAATCCACACAGGAACCTGGATTTGTGTGAGACTCAGCAGACAGCAGAGGGTAAGCAGGAAGCCTTTTCACACTCGTGATATCTCAGTACAGGGCTGTGTGCACCAGAACATCACTGGGGCCCCCAAGATGGGCTGCCCAGGGCTAAGCTCTGGATGAGAAGGAAGAAAAAGGACATAGCCCCTGCCCTCACAGTGTCCAGCCAGGGCCAGAATCCTTCCACCCATGAATGGCATGTCACAGACTTTGAGACTGGTGATTCCAAGCCTATCTCAGAGAAACTAGCAAAGTGACATCTTATGGGACAGAAAGGAGATGTGCAAGGAATACCTGGCCTCTGGGGCAGCCCCTCCCTTTGCTGAGCTCACCCTGCACTGGAACTGGCTCCCCTCTGACCTCTGCTGCAACTAGTGTGATGCAGCTGCCCTGGCCAGGGGCTGTGAGGCTTCCTCCAGTTAAATGGGATTCTGGGATAGATCATCCTTGGCCAACAGCATCTACACAAGGACCAGCTGTCAGGTGATTTCCAGAAGCTGGTGAAAAGTAAATGCTGTTCTCTGTCCCCAGCAGGCCTGGGGACAGTGCTATGTCTCACCTAACCCCAATGTCCACCCTGCTCATCATATCCCCCCTTGATTACGTCAGATACTTTGGGAACTCTCTCCTGTTCTTTGCCTCTCACTAATTTCTGATTGTGTTATTGCCATCAACACAGAAAGATGGAGAAGACAAATGAAAAAGCAGCTCCTCTCTCCAGGCTCATAGAACGATGGCTGGGCAGTGCTCATGCCAGCCCTGAAGTCCAAGCTCTGTTCCTTCCCCCACCAGATGGTGCCTGAACATCCTGGCTGTACCCAGAGCATGACATTGAACTGACTCTCCTGACCTTTCAACCCTGGCTTGCCCCCATGGTGTGGATGTCCTCATGCCTTCTTCCTCCTCCTCTAAATCATGTTTAGAGGCTGTGCCCTGCTCTCTCATGGAGCACACTGGGCAGCTGGCCATGAATTTTTAGAATCTCACTGTGGGTAACACTGATGTGTACCTTTAATTGCACACAGTAGAAGGTCACCTAGGTGTCAGAGAAAAACTGCACTCTAGAGATTAAAGATGACTAGGGGAATTTCATTATGAGGACATACTTTCAGGGGAAAGCAAACTCCAATGCCAGGAGGAAACAGGAATGCCTGTTACCAAGTGACATTTATTGAAAATGAGGTTTAGAAGCAGATTCCCAATGAAAAAATAATGAATTAGTAGGGATCCTGAGACAGTTTTGTTCTATTAGCAACCCTGAAATATTTGCTTAGGTGTTGACAGGATTTCCTTTGGGTAACTGAAGTGTCCTTTGCATGCAATAAACTATACACATGGTAAACTGATGTTTTCACTAATAATTACCTATACCTCTTGTCAGGCTACAAGAGTAAGACTTTTTCATTAAGAATGTGGACACTAATAAGGGGGAGATATGTACCTAGGGAAACCCACACACAACCAGGCACAGTCAGCGTCACACTACACACATTCACACAGACACACACCAGTCCCACGCACACAACCCCATCCCACAGACAGAGAAGCTGCTGCTTCCTGGGACTGCAGAATGTGCCCATCGATCCTGGAACAACCACTTCTCCCATCACAGCCTAGGTCCTCATTCACAACAGGAAGCTCAACTCCAGCTGCCTGTCTACAGGAAAGCCAGCGAGACACACATTCCTCATCATCTAGATTATTCATCCACACGGGAGGATTCCCCCCATACATACCTCTTTGCTGTAATCTCCAAGCCTCCTGTAATGACAAAAAACATATTGCCATGAGCACCAGATCATGCTGTGCCCTGTGTGCACAGATGTTTTCTTCAGTTGGTGACATTAGAAAACCAGATGGCAAAAGGTGCTCAACTCAAAGGAACCCAAAAGAAGAACAGGACAAACCGACCCATGCTAAAGGCACAAGTTTTTCTTGGAGGATGTTTCCTCTAAGTCCATGTTGCTTGGCAATTAACTGATTTTGTTCCAGGGAGATAATCAAGTTGCTAAGGAAAAGGGTCACAGCCACTCAGTGCATGGCGGATGCTGCCATTTTCTCCTCCTGTCTAAAATTGAGCCTCAGTGGGGAATACTCTCACTCGAAATTCTCCCCACCAAAGACACTGTATAAGTCAGCTATAATACATATAATCATATCTTATTTTAATTCAATAAGATAAAGTTAAGAAAGTAACTTTTTGTCAGACAAAACCAGGTGGCCTCACCTTCACATGTGATAAGGCATCCTCTTTTGAGCTTTCGCCGGTGCAAGGATTCTTCCGTGACTCAAGCCAGGCAACTGGGAGGACACAGAGTGACTGTCAGCAGGTGGAGGGGAGGAGCAGAGAAGAAAGATTTTCTAGCCCTGACTGCCTCATCAATGTGAAATAGCCCATCTCAAACAGGGCACACCACCCAGGGCCAGCTGTGTGTCCCTGCAGCCTCTTCAGGGCTCCTGCCTCCTAATCTGACCTGAGCTCACTTGCCCTCCCTTCCTGAGTCCTTCCAAGCTCATTTCCTCCCTAGAATCCACCTCTGGTGCTTCTGTGTTTATCACTCATTCTGCAATATGTTATACTTGGTAAAAAGCAACCTTTCTTCTCTCAGGGCTCCTGCCTCCTAAACTGACCTGAGCTCACTTGCCCTCCCTTCCTGGGTCCTTCCAAAGTCATTTCATCTCCAGAATCCACCTGTGGTGCTGCTGTGAATATCATCCCTCCTAGAGGTTTTCTACTTGATAAGAAGCAACCTTTCTATAACTCGAACAAGAAAGAAAAATAAAATTAAATTAAAACGCCACCTTTCTTTAAAGAGAAGATTTAATTCTAATGAAAATACTCTATTTATTCACTAACCATTTGTTTTTAGGACAATGAAACAAATCTTTGAAAATCTGTTTTCCTCTCATTTAAAGATAACCCCTATTTAGCACATGCTCTCTGTCCTTCCACCCCGTTTTCCATACACCGTGTGAGTGTGTGTGCAGAGTCCGTTACTGCTCACACTCACACTCGATTCAACGCTGGGACAGCCTGTCATGGGAGCAGCACGTGGGGGTGCTGACCTTCTCTAACCCAGCCATTAGAGATTCCAGCAGGGAAGGTGGGCACCAGGCTAACACCCTGTCTCTTGGGTGTCTGTGTTACTAAGCTGGAGCATTTCTAAGGCTGTAGTCATCATGATTTTTCTTTTGGTTTGGTTTTTTTGTGACAGGATCTCCCTCTGTTTCGCAGTTGGAGTGCAGTGGCACAATCATGGCTCAGTGAAGACTCAACCTGTCTGGCCAAAGCAATCCTCTAGCCTCAGCCTCCTGAGGAATTGGGACTGCAGGAGCATGTCACCACACCTGGCTAATTTTTCTACTTTTTGTAAAGATGTGGTTTTACCGTGTTGCCCAGGCTGATCTTAAACTCCTGGGCTCAAATTATCCTCCTGCCTCAACCTCCCAAAGTGCTGGGATTACAGGCATGAGCCTCCTCACTGGGTCCAATCATATTTTTAAATACAATAGAACATGTCCCTGCTTATTCTCTGCTTTTGAACAGGAGCTGAGAAATGACCCCACCACTGCAGCCAAAAGCCTGTGACTCCCCATGTGTGTTTCACATTAATGACCACCGCAAAGTCCACTGTACTGCTATCCTAGTGAAGTTTCACCATCACTGAGAACTTCCTATACTTATGGCCAGTGTTTGGGACCTCTCTAGGCTGTCATACTTCCACATGCACACACAGATGCTGCAACTCCCTGGTGTGGTGATGAGTTACACCAGGGCCACATGAGGACTGCAGAGTAGCAGCCCATCACGTCAACCTTTCACCCATTTCTGAGTTCACATTTGCCTTTTCCATTCAGGAAATTGAGAGTTCATTTCTCCACTCTCTCCAATCTGAGGACTGGGGATATTAAACTAACCTTCAGGTACACCTGTGATGAAGCATGAAAGTGTTGACTGATGTCAAGTGTGCAGCGGGGATGGAATTTGGTTTCTAGAACACTGATCCTTGGGTCATGCTTTGCACAGGGGAACACGCTTTCTAGAGAAATGCACACACGCTCCCAAAGACATTCACCGTCACTCCACACAGACTCTCTCCTCCATGCCTCCCCCACCCTGATGCACCCCCTGTTCCTATTTAAATAACATCACTGCTTCTGGGAACTAGAGTGCATGGCCACAGTTGTTAACTAAACTCTCTTTTTTTGTTGTTTACACCAAACTGCCCAAACTTAATTTCCAGCAGGAAGCTCAAATTAGTGTGACTCTCCAACAAAAGCAGGGAGGAATGTGTCTCCTTTCTGAATGCTAAAATTTTCCATTAGCAAAGGGGCAATCCTATAGTACATACTATACTCCAGAATAACTGATTCTGTCTGCAGAGAGAAAGGAAAACACTATCAGCCTCAGACCATGCCGTGTCCTGTGTGCATGGGTCTTTTCTTCACTTGGTGGCATTAGAAAACCAGTTGGGAAATAGTTCTCAAGGCAATAACCCCCAAATAAAGCCTAGAGGACACTTGTGGAAAGGCACAAGAATTTTGCATAAGATTTTCAAAATGATTTTGTTACAAGGTCACCAGTATTTTCCAGAAGAATGCATTTCTCCTGAAAAAAATGCTCTCTGCCATGCAGTTTGTCAGTGAAGCTGTCCTCTCTGAGTGCCATCTGGAACAAGTTCCAAGTTGGTAATGGATACTCATGTACCTTTGCCCACCAGGAAATTCTGTGACTCATCTATAATGTTCATGGTAAGATTTGTATATCTTAATTCAAAAAAAAAAAAAGAAAAAAGAAAAAAGAAAAATATTCCCATCTCAGAAAAAGAAAGAAGACTTACAGAGTGATAAGCCTTAATTAGTTGCCAGGAATTTTGAGGACCCATCTCCTTCCAGTTGATCGGGTAATCTAGGAAATGTAGAGTGACTGTCAGCCATGGGAGGTGCTGAAGGCCCTCTGGCAGCCCTGGGTGCTGAGGACACAGGGCTGGAGTGTTTGGAGGAAATGGGGTAGGAGCAGGGGGTGAGCTGCTGCTGGGCCACCCTCCTTGGTGGTGAAGGAAGGCAAACGACACCATCAGGAGAGCCCTGAGGGACTGAGCCTCAGGTCTCTGGCTAAGCCACCCTCATCACTGTGAAGTAGACGGTGTTCACATAGGCAGCACACAAGTGTACGGCATGACTCCAGGGCAGGGTCTCCTCACAGAAAGAGGCCTGGTAAATATCCTCTTTTGAAAAAAAGTTACAATGTTTAATGTTCCTGAATCTACGTGTGCTCCTCCTGCACTTATCATCCATATCATTGAATTTCAAATCATTATTGTGGTGAAAAATACACAATATGTATTATTTTATCACATGCACACTTCAGTGGCATTAGTTCCATTCATGCCATGTAGAAAACTAAAAGCAGGCCTAGTGTGGTGGCGCACGCCTGTCATCCCAGCACTTTGGGAGGCTGAGGTGGGTGAATCACCTGAGGTCAGGAGTTTGAGACAAGCCTGACCAACGTGGTAAAATCCCATCTCTACTGCAAAAATAAAAATTAGCCAGGCATGGTTGTGGTCACCTGTAATATCAGCTTCTCAGGAGGATGAGACAGGAGGATCACTTGAACCTGAGAGGTGGAAATTGCAGTGAGCTGAGGTCCTGCCACTGCACTCCAGCCTTGGAGACAGAGCAAGACTCAGTCTTTTTAAAAAAGGAAAAACTAAAAAAATCTTAATTCAGTGTTCTTACCTTCCACCTAGGAAACTAGAGAAAAAAAGGATAGTGTAATGTAACCCGGACATAAAAATAGAACAAAAAATTTGCCTAAATCATTATAATAGAAATAATAAAATAAACAGAACTAAACAAAACCAAGAGCTGCTTCATAGAAAAAATAAATAGAGTTGATAATCCACCAGCCAGGCTCACCACAAAGAAAAGCCAGAAGACACATTTACAAATAATATAAATAAAAAGAAGAATGATTCCTGCTGATCCCATTAATATCAAGCAGATAATAAAAGAATACTTAGAATAAATCTATGCTCACAAATTTGACAGCTTAGATGAAAATAACAAATTCCTCCAAAGGCAGAAACTGTAACTACTCAATGGAGAGTCAGATAATCTGAGTAGGCTTATATCTATTACAGAAATTGAATCAATAACAGCTTTTTAAAAACTACCCTGGTGACTCCACTGAATTCTACCTAATTCTTACAAAGGAAAACATAGTCTTATTATATAAATAACGATTAAAATTCTAAACATTTACCCAGTTAAATTTTAAAATTATGCCCATTACAAAATCCACACAAGAATGAGGGCACATGTATTCATAATTGCCTGAACTGGAAGCAGCTGAGGTGCTCTTCAGGAGGTGCGTGCACCAATCCACAGCGTTACATGGACCCAACGGAATATGACCCACTGATAAAAATGAGTAAGCCATTAAGCTACTAAAAGATATGAAAAATCTTGTATGTGTACTGTGAAGTGAAATCAGTTAGTCCTAAGTGGCTGCATACTTTATGACTCCAATTCTATAAAATGTGGGGGGGAAAAATGTATAGAGGCAGTAAAATAAATGATCTGTAGTACTCAGGGGTCCTAAGAAAAGAAGAAAGGGATTAAGAGGTGCAGCACAGGTCATGTTTCAGTGCAAAACTCTTCCATCTGGGTGATGAACGACATGAATTTGTCAAAGTCCACAGGCTGAACAACACACGGTGAGCCTTAATGTGAACTCCAGACTTTCATTAATAAGAAGATATCACTATTGGTTCCGCCACTGTAACAAACAAACAAATGCACCACATTCCTGTAGTTGTGATCACAAAAAGGATACTGAGGGGGGGAGGGCATCTGGGAACTTTCTGTACTACTTCAATTTTTATGTTCATTTACAAGTTTCACATGATGTCCATTTGTTTGAAAATGCAGCCACACTATCTCAGGAGGAGTTCCATTTTAGCTACGATCTACCAATCAGCTAAATAGCTAAACCTTGCATTGAGATGTTCTTTACTATTAAAAGTGAACCAGACTGGAAGTGGAAATACATCTTTACTTCTGCATTTGCAGTCCTAGTGATTGACTTGATACATTTCAATTTGAACACATGAAATAAAGAAGAAGAAAGTGCAGCAATTTTAGAGTTGTCTGCAGTGTGGGACACTGAAGAATGTGGAATCCTTATGCTTGCAAGAGTGAGTAACTGAGTTTCCACAGTACCTTCAGGTGACAGACTGACGGCGTGAGGACGAATATATGGGATGGGGTGGTACATTCGCTGTGGCCGATTTGGTTGCTGAAATCTTGGAGGAACCTGTTCTGCCTCTTCAGGGCAACATTCTGGGAAACGTATTAAAATAAAGACAGCTGTTGACATCTTGCTGCAGAAGACCATAGAGAAATGAGTAATCATTTATTCACAGTTTAACCCATTTCCTGTGTCCCCCAAAAACACCGTGCTGCCAGCAAGTTACAATTTTATTTTCTAAATGGGAAATAGGTTAAATCAGGGGGTCCCCAACCTCTGGGCCACAGATAGTTGTGGCCTGTTAGGAACCGGGCTGCACAGCAGGAGGTGAGCAGCTGACTGGAGCAAAGCTGCATGTGTGTTTATAGCTGCTCCCCATCACTCCAGTCACGGCCTGAGCTCCACCTCCTGTCAGAGTAGCCATAACATTAGAGTCTCAGAGGAGCGCAAACCCTACTGTGAGCTGCATAGGCCAGAGATCCAGGCTGCATGCGCTTTGTGAGAATCTAATGGCTGATGATGTGACACTGTCTCCCATCACCCCCAGATGGGACTGTCTAGTTGCAGGAAAACAAGCTCAGGGCTCCCTCTGATTCTACGTTATGGCGAGTTGTAGAATAATTTCATTAACTAAAATGTAATAGTAATAGAAATAAAGTGCCCAATAAATGTGCTAGAATCTTCCTGAAAGCATTCTTCCACCCCACCCCACCCCACCCCACTGAAAAATTATCTTCCATGAAACTGATCCCTCCTGCTGTCAGAAAGGTTGGGGACCACTGGGCTCCATGTTTGATCCATGGTCCACTGTCCACCATCTGCAGGGATAAATCTCCTGAATCTGAGTTGGGCGTTAGGAAGCACTTGCACTGTGGGCTGCATTTAAAACTGTGCAGACCGACTGTGTAGGCAAATCCCTGTACTGAGATGAGACAAGGTAGAAAGGTGGCAGATGGGGTGACCAAGAACACGGGGCCTGGTGCACAAAGGTCTCGGCTCAGGTCCTTATTTGGAAAATACATGAACCTGAGGAGTTCTATAGACCCTTTTGTGCCTCAGTTTCCTCTTCTCAGTGTGACGATGTTGATAATGGGCTATGTTGTGTTCTAAGGTCAAAAGTAATTAAAGAGAGGTAATGCCTGAAGAAACGGAGTGCTTCCTGAGTGCCATTCATGTTCAGCCATCACATGTCTGAAAGAGTAAGCCAGGCCCTTGGTAGTGGTTAATATGGAGAAGGTGCTGGAGGGGCAGGGCTCCAGGGCAGTAGAGGATAAAATTTTCTTTCTCCTTCACATGGACCTGATGCTTTAGCACTCATGGACAGTTTCTGTTATTTCCTGAGATGCCCACATCAGCCCGGACAGATGGGCAGGGCAGGGGCCACCACCCACAGTTGACAGCTCAGGGAAGTGAAATGAGAGATTTGAAGTGACCTGCCCAGAGTCACAGCACTCAGGGGTGAAGGATCTGGGACAAGAATATAGATGGTTCTCTAGGGGCAGAGGTCTCTGAACGCCTGAGACCTCTAAATCCCGGCCTGGACCCTGAACCAGGAACTCTTTTCACTCCCTTCTCAATCCTCCTCCCCAAGGTCTCTTCAGGAAGGTGGATGCTGGGAGCTGGCTAAGTCCAGAGAAGAGCTCAAATCATTCAAACAAAACTTCTGTCTCTAGATTTTAATTCTTGACCTAAAATATGGCA
Source organism: Ateles fusciceps (assembly GCA_036589455.1). Classification (NCBI taxonomy): domain Eukaryota; kingdom Metazoa; phylum Chordata; class Mammalia; order Primates; family Atelidae; genus Ateles; species Ateles fusciceps. The sequence goes on from JAZHEH010002583.1 coordinate 731,673, forward strand.
CTTTCCTGCAAACAAAGCCTCC